>OW679198.1:104783275-104873915 GCA_940337035.1 Agriotes lineatus | reverse complement strand
CTCATTATTCCTCGTGAATCACCTTGTATTTGTCAAGCTTGCATTACACTTTTAGATATGCTCTTTGCTTTTAGTCAGTTTTCAACATATTTAATAGCTATTTATGCAACAAGTGCTAAAAGTTGACGTTTATGCACGAGACATGAAAATTATGTCTCGTGCTTAAACGACTATTAGCACGCGTTGCATACAATATTTTATCTACGACTTTAATTTTACTGTTATTAATCCATAAATATCGATTTAACAATGGTTTGCATCTACGACACTTATAATTTATGTCATAATAAACAGTAGGCCTTGGCGCGCGTGCGAATGTTTGCGAAGCCAGTACTGTCAAGGTCAGTTACGCAAAGTAATTATTAATACTCCACATCTGACTGTATTCATTACATAACGCTTTAATTATTTCAAAAACACTTTACCTGTAACGCAAGAAGTAACTAGAATAACTTTACAACTTCACTTCCAGTTCGAAATTGTAGTTTTATAACCTCACCTCACTTTATACCACAGATGCGCTTAAAGTAAACAGCTGATTTCTTTCCACGCTAAACTATAAAACGTCACTTTTAGCGAAACAAGCTAGTGCTGAAAGGCCTACTTTTAGTAGTTGTTGTAGATAATAGCTATTTGTGCAACAAGTGCTAAAAGTGGCCATTTATGCACGAGACATGAAAATTATGGAACGAAGCCGGAGGTTGAGTTTCATAACATGTCGAGTGCAGTAACACTTTTAGCGCGAGTTTGCACACAATATTTTTTACGGCCTTAAATTTACTATTATTAATCCATAAATGTCGATTTAAGAAATGTTTGTATTTATGACAGTTATAATTTATGTCATAGTAAAGAGATGGCCTTGACGTGCAGGTAAATGTTGTTGGAGCCAGTAGCTATCAAAATCAGTTATCAAAGGAAATTATAAATGTACACATTTTACTTTATTCATTACATAGCGCTTGAATTATTTAAAAAACACTTTACCTCTAACGCAAGAAGTAACTAGAATAACTTTACAACCTTACTTCCAGTTTGAAATTGTAAATTCCATACCAGCTGTTTACTTTTAGCACATGGGCTAAAAGTAAACAGCTGATTTCACTTTTAACACGCTAAATTAGAAAACGTTACTTTTAGTGAAAAAAGTTAGTGCTAAAAGGCCTATTTTTAATAGTGGTTGTAGAAAAAATACTTTTTGAGAAAATTGTAGCTATTTTCCATCAACTTCCATAAACAATCGAGGGCAAACAAGTTTGTAAGAAACTTTCAGTAAGGTTCCAGCAAATATTTGACAAGCTTGCAGCACTTTTTCTGTAAGATTTTAACATACCTATTGAGGTATTTTAGTAAGATGTTGGTACATTTGGAGTGAATTTTCGGAAAGATTGTCACTTATAATACCATGAGTAGTCAAAGTTATGTCGAATATTTTTGCTGTGGTATTACGAATGTCCATTGCGCTTAGGTTCGATTAGGACGAGTGCGCTAGCACGAGTCTTAATCCTAAGCGCAATGGACATTCGTAATACCACAGCAAAAATATTCGACATAACTTTGACTAAGAATGACATTCGAGAGACTATTCAATGAACCAAACTATTTTTTCAAATTAGTTTTCAGTAAATCTAGCAACAAACTACGCAATTTCTATAGTATCAGAAAATTAATATTGACTTTTTCTAATAAAAATCATATTTGTTTAAAATATTCACTATACCACTAGTGAAAATTGTCGATTATTTGCACTAGTGAAAACTGTCAGAAAATATTCAGTATACCACTAGTGAAAATTGTCGATTATTTTCACTAATGAAAATTGTCAATATAGTTCATTTTTATTGGCTCAAAGACGTCAAATCTTGTATTTTTATTGGTCAGTTTTTGATAGATGACAAGTGAGTTGAATAGTAGTTAATATTTAATTTTCATCAACATTTCAGGAAGATTTCAGCAAATTTTTAACAAATTTGATATACCTACATTTTTAATATATTTACAATCAATACCTATTTGTCAAATGGCCAGCATATATGTAACAAAGTTTCAATAAATATTTGACAAGCTTTCAGTACATTTTCAATCAGCCCTCTACAAATCTAAAGCAATTCTTCGGTAATTTATATTTGCAATAAATTTTCAGTGGTGTTGTGAGTGAAAACGGACGTGAGTTAATAGCACCGGCGATTAAACCAAAATTCTAGACATCGCCGTGAAATTCATTCGCGAAAAGTGGATAGTGAGAAAACCGAAAGTAGCCCAAAGTTATTAGCGAAAACTGCAATTACAAAGTGCGTAAAAGCGCGCACAAACGGGCCGAAGGTCGAAGCGGCGCGCGCGATACGCGAGAAGTCGAGCGCTGCGCGAGGTGATACAGCGATAACTGCTAACACAGCAGTTCCAGCGATTCAAACCAGCAAAAAACAAGTTTACGGAATTTTATATACAGATGAATAGCGAAAGAAAGCGCGGAAGAAGTAACGAACAGGAAGCGGAGGACGACCCCGGATATCAGAAATTTTTTGGCCGTAACAAAAAGACGTTAAGATCGCCCGAGCAAAGAAGAGCAGAGCAGGAATGAGAAGAAAGGGCAGCAGAACATCGAAAAGAGGTCAAAAATGACAAAGAAGACAGGGAACAAAGTAAAATGGAAGAACTGAAAGAAATGATGGTAAAAATTATGCAAGAAATACGAAATAAAGAAAAAGGAAGAAAAATGGGAAAAGGAGAAGGAGGAACTGAAAAAAAGGATTGAAACTTTAGAAGCTAAAGCGGAAAAGAAGAGAAGGAAAAGAGAAAGAACAACATTATAATAAAAGGTATACCGAAGATAGAAGAAAACGCAATTGCAGGAATAGAGGAGTTCATGATCAAAGAATAAATTAGAAGTAACCATGAAAGTACGGAAGGTAAATATAATAAAAAAAGAAAGACCGGGAATGCTACTTGTGGAAATAGAATCCTTCGAAAAAAAACGTGAAATAATGCAGGCCAAAAACAAGCTGAGGACCACAAAGGTGTATATAGATGACGACCTAACAAGAGAAGAGAGAAGCATCCAAAAAGAGATCAGATATATCGCGAAGGAAGAAAGAGCTAAAGGAAACACAGTTAAAGTAGGCTATAAGAAAATAAAGATAAACGATTAAGAATATAAATGGAACACAGCAGAGCAAGGAGTAACAAGAGTGGAGAGGCAGAGAACAGAGCAAAAAAACTGCTAAAATCCACAAAAGAGAACAAGGACAGAATAGGTGTAATAATGAACCAGGCAATGAAAAAGGCTATGATCAAGGAAAATCAAAACCAGGAACCAGCAACGTGGAATGAACAAGAATCAAATTTCGCCAAAGATACACAGTGTGAGGAGAAAGAAACACACAGACAAAACATAAAAATAAGACAAGGGGATAACTGTGAAATAGAAATCGAAAACGTAGAAAGTATTGTGTTTCTTGGCACTGAAACAAATCTTTAGTTCCTGCTATTTGTTTCGCCATTTATTCATCTATTCCGGGCCAGCCTGTGTATTCCCACTTGAATTATTCTTCGCTGTATTTCGAACGTTAGCAACGCTTGTCCGCGCGAAAGCGCTGATTTTGGTTTTTCCGAAATTCATTTGTTATCGCTTTGAGCCAGCGAACCGCGAGTCTGCTATTTTGGGCCATTTGATCTGGCATTTGTTAGAAGTAACTTGCTTCTACAAAATCCTTCCTCACGTGCTACGGCACCAATTTATAATTAACTTCGCTTGTGAGCTGATAATTAAAATCAGGTATGTTTACGCTAATTGCTTGTTATTCATTTTGGTAATTTCTCGTTTTTTGTTAGCTTCTTTTTTGACGTTATTCGTTGACGTAATTTTTCAACGTCACCTTCAAACGCCATTCTTTAATGCCGTTTTTCGGACGACTCCTTATTTGGGTTCCTAATTAACACCCTAATCAACAACTGGGACCAGCAACTCTTTCGGAAATGTCACCTTGACCTGGACACGGAGCATTCATTTTCTTATCAACTTTGGCCACGAGGTTTGTGCTGCTGAAAGCTGCTACGTTAAAAATCCTGGACCATTTATTCATCGCCTACATGCGACTTTTTTGTCACAACCAGGTTAGTCTCATTACAACGTTTGAAGATAACTTTCCCGCCCATGAATTGTCGGCGGAATTGATATTAATGACGCTACATCACCGCTAACTGATTTACCAGTCCCAAATTTAATTTACACTTTATAAATTGAAAACGCAATGTATTAATTGTTCTGACTTATAATTTACAAATTTAAAACTACCATTTATAAATTTAAAACGTAATGTATTAACCAGTCAGAAACCTATGTTTTATAAATTTAAAACATAATGTACTAATTGTTCCATAATTTACATTTCACAAATTTAAAGTTTTGCTTAATGAATACGTATTAAAAATCTTGTAAAAAGTGCCTTCACTCCATTTTAATATCATTACCGAGATAACGGTTAATACATATGACAGTGGTAAGCTTATCCCTTCATTGAATTGCAATCACATCAACCCAAGCGCCTAAAAGAGGTTCGCTTATTTTTTGTGCGTGCTGCATTTTCAGCATTAATATTATATCGTATTATTTACAATATTTTAACCTTGCAATAAACAATTTACCGACGTAATACAGATGTTACAACCAATTATAAGCTGTTGATTAAATAAACTTAATTGTTTGTTATTATCTTATTTATTTCTCGAAATCAGTGATTTCTGGCGCCCTGTGTTTTTTTTTACTATTATTAAAAGAGCTTGCAGCCGATCAGCTGATGATAGAAATCTGCGACCTAAGGCCATCGACTTTGAAGCTAGCTAGGCCATTGCGGTGAGTAAGTACATTTCTGAGCTACCGTGGTGTATAAATGATAAGGGGGTTGATCTGCGATTATACTGCCATAGATTATTATTAGTAATCGATCGCAGGTTGGCTTCTTTATTGTTTCACTGACGCCAAACGTGTGGGGCTCTCGACTTTGATATTACATCAGCTGTGCAACCTGCAATTGTTCTTTAATATTTTAACCAAATTATTTATTTCAAAATGAATGTTAACGCACTTCGTGCTGACGAATTACTCTATGAGCTACTGTTCAGAGGCTTAGATAGGGACAAGGTGGAAAGTATGAACGTCGACCAACGTCGTAGGACCTTGCGTGCGAAACTATTACTAGAAAAGGCTGACCCTACGTTGCTTAGCGCTTATCAATTAGTAGCACCCTTCGATGTACAATTAGAACTTGATACTTGTAAAGGCAAACTAACTGAACTTTCAGTGTTAGTTGCTGCTTTCTCTACGGCACCTTCTGATTCAGAATTTGCTCGGCTCGATACGCGGCTAACGCATTTGTATTCACGACTAACCACGCTACAACCCTCTTCTAAATTAGAACAGGAGCATGCTACCCTTACCAGTCAATGCTTAGATTTATTACAGTCACTTAATAATGAGCATGACGATTCGCAATTACAAGTAGGTCCTTTGCCTTCAAATGTTGATGCCACTATTTTGTCGATTCTGTTAATACAGTAGCTCCACCTAATTCTGACCCTATTGAACCTATGGCAGATAATATTGTTGACAACCCTAACATAACTGAAGCCGCCGGTTTAGCTTCATCTACATTCCAACGACCTAGGGTATCTTTTTCTGATGAGCACGTACATCAGTATCCTCCTTTTACACAACAACCTTGTATGTCAGCTACTGCTAATTTGCGAACTGAACTAGACCAAATTAATTACTCTACGACATCTTTTCCTAGACATGTAGGTTTAGTTTCTGTACCGGTATGCAAATGGGGTCTATCATTTAATGGAGACACTACTACCATGGGGGTAAATTCTTTCCTACAACGTGTCGAAGAACTTAGAGTAGCGCGTAACATTTCATACGACCAATTATTTTCTAGTGCTGTTGACCTTTTCTCGGGTTGTGGGTTATTATGGTACCGTGCTATGCATCACCGGGTTTCAAACTGGCACGACTTGGTAGCTAGGTTGCGATCTGATTTTTTGCCTACTGATTTTGATGAAGAATTATGGGACGAGATTAGGAAACGCAAGCAGGGGGCCGATGAAAAACCCTCACTTTTTATTGCTGTGCTGCTTAATTTATTTGATCGTTTACTCATTAAACCATCCGAATCAATACAATTTAAGCATATTATGAAAAACTTGCAACCTTTTTACTCTACTCAATTATCCTTAACAGTAGTCCACGATATTGAACACCTTGCATTTCTGTGTAAAAAGCTGGAAGACGTTAAGATTCAGAATATTAAATATCGTAATCCTGCTGCTGCCTCATCCTTGCAACTGGAACCTGACTTGGCCTACCAGCCAACTCCTAAAAAACCTGTGACACAGACTGCACAAATGAAAATTAAACATTCTGGTCCTAGAACTAACCTTGCGAAAAGTACAACCACTTGTTGGAACTGCCGTAAATTAGGCCATACTTTCCATACTTGCTCGGCAGATAAGACTATTTTTTGTTATATTTGCGGTCACGCAAATAGTTATTTTGCCACTTGTTCTAAATGCCATCCAAAAAACGCAAAGTAAAGGGTAGATATCACAGCCGATCTATTCCTTATCCCTATTATACTAAGGCTGATACTTTATCTTGGGAATCTTGGTTACGAACTGTGAATGAATTTTGCCGTATGACTTGTAATACTTCAGCCACCTTTACTAAACAACTTTCTGACAACCGTCCTTATTTAACCATTTATATTAATGGCGAACCTATTCACGCTCTTTGCGATACAGGGGCCAATCAAACTTTAATTGGGCGCAACGGTCTATATTTACTTCAGAGACATGATCTGAAATTGTGTAACAATAAGTCTCCGCTTACCTTGACTACTGCTGACGGTCAGCTACAAAATATTTTAGGTACTGTTGCCTTAACCATTACCATTGATGGTATTACTAGGTCCATCGATGCGGTTATTTGTGACTCAATTCCGTCTACACTAATTTTAGGTGTCGATTTTTGCTACGCTTTTGGAGCAAAGACTGATTTTGTCGCTGGACGCTTTGATGTGGCTGAAACTTTTTCGCTGCAGACTATTTGTGGCGTAGTTGATTTGTCAGTTCCACAAAAACTTCTTCTAGACCAAGTTGTTGGAAAGTTTGCTAAAATTTCTGGTCCTAGTTTAGGCTTAACTAATTTAGTCGTACACACTATTGATACGGGTGACGCATCTCCTATTAAGCAGAGATACTATCCTTTGTCTCCTGCTATGCAAGTCCATGCCAACCACGAACTTGATCGCTTGTTAGAGATGGGTATTATTCGTCCCTCGAAATCTCCTTGGAGTTCTCCAATGGTCTTAGTCAAAAAGAAAGATAATCTCTGAAACTTCTTTGTGGCGTGAATTCATAATTCATTTTCTTATATGGGTATTTCGCCACTCTGCAAATTAAAATATTAAATAACGAAAATATTAACAACGAACGTTTCGAGGGACAATCTGCCCTCGTTATCAACGAATAACAATTAAAGCTAACAAGAACTTATCTTTTTTTCACTGGAAGAAAAAACGACCAACCTCCAATGAATTTTCTGACATTGACGTTTGTTGATATCTGTACCTGCTTGATCTCATCTTTAAGAATCGATAGCCAACTATTGTCTAAAAATATTGAGAAAGACGACACGCATTTTTCTTCGTTAAGTAAAATGTATGCCGTTTCCTTAATTTTTCGCCTAGTTGACATCGATTCTTTAGACAAGATCTTTGTGTTGTCCCATTGTATTTTATGGTTTTCATCCCAAGCATGTTCTGCCAGCTTAGACTTATTGAATTGATACGTTTTCAACATATTTTTATGTTCTTTAACTCTTACTGCTAAAGGCCTGGATGTTTCACCGATATAATATTTCCCGCATTCACAGGGAATACTATATATACAATTCCTTGAATGTTGTTCTTCGTTGAACGGTTTTGTTTTTGTAAGAACTGACCGTAAAGTATTCATCGTTTTGAATACCGTCCTAACATTGAATCTATTTCCAATTCGTCTAATTTTGTCAGATATGCCTGGAATATATGGTATAGTAAGAGTATTATATTTTTGAGTGTCATTCCTTTGTATGTGTGTGGCATTGCTTCGTGTATTGAAAATGTTCCGAACAAGAGTCTCTGGATAGCCATTATCTTGTAAAACATTAATAATAAATTCTTTCTCTTTTTTGAAAATTGTATCATTAGAGCAAACAACTTTGGCTCTGTCGCAAAGACTTTTTACAACGCCTGTCTTTATGTTTTTGTGGTGGTTAGAATTAAAATGTAAGTACCTATTAGTATTGGTTTTCTTACGGTATACTGATGTTTCAAAAGTATTTATTGTGCGTGTGATTAGTGTATCAAGAAAGGGTAACTGATTGTTTTGCTCTGTTTCTAATGTGAATTTGATGGAGGTTTATTTACTGTTAATATGTTCAAGAAATTTGTCCACCTCATCCATATCATGAGGCCAAATTGCAAAAACATCATCGACATATCTCCACCAAACTACTGGTTTGTTGGTGTACGTGTAGACATGTTGTTGTTCAAAGTCTTCCATAAAAATGTTACTAACAATAGGAGATAAAGGTGAACCCATTGCCATCCCGAAATCTTGTTGGTAAAATTCATTGTTTAGTTGAAAGTATGTCGTTTTAATGCATAGTGTTAAAAGTTCCATAATGGTACCAACGTTTAATGTTGTTCGTGTATGTAATGTGTTATCGTTTTGTAGCTTATGTTTAATGATGTTGAGTGTTTTGTCTACTGGAACATTAGTGAAGAGACTAACTACATCGAAACTAACCATTAAGTGTTGTGTGTTTATGCCACACACATACAAAGGAATGACACTCAAAAATATAATACTCTTACTATACCATATATTCCAGGCATATCTGACAAAATTAGACGAATTGGAAATAGATTCAATGTTAGGACGGTATTCAAAACGATGAATACTTTACGGTCAGTTCTTACAAAAACAAAACCGTTCAACGAAGAACAACATTCAAGGAATTGTATATATAGTATTCCCTGTGAATGCGGGAAATATTATATCGGTGAAACATCCAGGCCTTTAGCAGTAAGAGTTAAAGAACATAAAAATATGTTGAAAACGTATCAATTCAATAAGTCTAAGCTGGCAGAACATGCTTGGGATGAAAACCATAAAATACAATGGGACAACGCAAAGATCTTGTCTAAAGAATCGATGTCAACTAGGCGAAAAATTAAGGAAACGGCATACATTTTACTTAACGAAGAAAAATGCGTGTCGTCTTTCTCAATATTTTTAGACAATAGTTGGCTATCGATTCTTAAAGATGAGATCAAGTAGGTACAGATATCAACAAACGTCAATGTCAGAAAATTCATTAGGTTGGTCGTTTTTTCTTCCAGTGAAAAAAAGATAAGTTCTTGTTAGTTTTAATTGTTATTCGTTGATAACGAGGGCAGATTGTCCCTCGAAACGTTCGTTGTTAATATTTTCGTTATTTAATATTTTAATTTGCAGAGTGGCGAAATACCCATATAAGAAAATGAAAAAGAAAGATGGTTCGTATCGACTTTGTTTCGACTGTCGAAAATTAAATTCGGTTACCAAGAAGGATGCTTATCCTTTACCATATTTAAATAGCATTCTTGATAAATTGCGCGATGCACGTTATCTTACGTCCATCGATCTTAAGCAAGCTTTTCACCAAATTCCTCTACATCCTGATTCGTGTGAAAACACAGCTTTTACAGTCCCTCGACGTGGTTTGTTCGAGTTTACTGTCGTACCGTTTGGGATCACAAACGCACCAGCTAGTCAACAACGTCTCATGGATAACATTTTTGGTCCGCTATTGGGTGAAAACATCTTCGTGTATTTAGACGATATTGTTATCGTGTCTGGAACCTTTAAAGAACACTTGGACACCTTAGAGCAAGTTTATACCCGTCTTAAAGACGCTAACTTAACTGTCAATATCGACAAATGTCAATTTTGCCGTCCCAGTCTTACGTACCTCGGCTTTGTTGTCGATAAAAATGGTTTACGCACGGACCCTGATAAAATTTTGGCTATCACTAAATACCCTCAACCAAATACGGTGACCGAAGTCAAACGCTTTATTGGCTTAGCTTCTTGGTATCGTCGCTTCGTTCCAAATTTTGCCACTATTACTGCTCCTATTTCAGACCTAATTAAAGGTCGAATTAAGAAGCAGCGTGTGCATTGAACTGATGATGCTATTGAGTCATTTAATCAAATTAAATCTTGTTTGACCTCCGCTCCTGTTTTGAGTAGCCCAAATTTTTCGCTACCGTTCACGTTACAATGTGACGCCTCGAATTTTGGCCTCGGTTGTGTCCTTACACAAAATATTGACGATGAGGAAAAGGTAATTGCTTATGCTTCACGTACCCTTAACAAGGCCGAACGCAATTATTCTGTCACAGAGAGAGAGTGTTTAGCTGTCATCTTTGGCATTGAGAAATTTAGACCGTATATTGAAGGTACACATTTCACTGTGTTAACTGACCACTATTCCTTATTGTTGCTTACTAATATGAAAGACCCCACAGGCCGTTTAGCCCGTTGGAGTGTTCGTCTGTCGCAATACGATTTTACAATTCGACACCGACAGGGCAAACATAATGTAGTTCCCGATGCTTTATCGCGAGCTCCTATTCAGGTTTCCGCTCTAGAACTTGTTGATGGTGACTTAGACTCTTGGTACTTAAAAATGCTTGAACGTGTTAGCCAAAGTCCTAATCAATTTCCTACTTGGCGAATTGAAAATCACCGACTTTTTAAGTATGTTCCCAACCGTCATGCCATTGTTAGCAACTTAATGGAATGGAAACAGGTGATACCTCGTTCTCGCCGAACTGAAATTTACAAACTCTTTCATGACAGTCCCACATCTGCTCACTTGGGTGGTTATAAAACCTTTTGTAAGATTTCCGAACAATATTACTGGCCTAAAATGCGTGCCGATGTCATCCGTTACATACGCCATTGTGAAACTTGTGCTGCGAGTAAAGTTAGTCAAATTGCTAGACCTGGTTTAATGGGCCAAAATAAGAGGATTTTATACCCTTTTCAATGTTTGTCAATTGACATAATGGGTCCCTTACCTCGCACGAAAACTGGTAACACTTCTATCATAGTCGTATGTGATTGGCTAACCAAGTTTACCCTAGTTAAAGCTGTTCGCGCTGCCACTGCTAAAGTAGTAGCCAAGTTTTTGGAGAACGAAGTCTTCCTCATTTTTGGTGTTCCTCAAATATGTATGGTTGATAACGGACCACAATTTATAAGTTCTCAATTTAAAGCCTTGATGAAACAATACCAAGTTCAACAAGTTTGGTATAATGCTTCTTACCATCCCCAAGTCAATTTTGTCGAGAGAGTTAACCGAGTTATCGGTACTGCTCTTCGTTCTTATGTTTTGGATAATCATCGTTCATGGGACGAACACATTTATCAAGTTGCACACGCTTTGCGTAACGCCGTTCATGAGGTGACGGGTTACACCCCTTCTTTCTTAAATTTTGGGAGGACTGTACCAGTTTCTGGGACTTATTACGGTCGTCTTAAGAACTTCCAAGAAGAAGAATTATCTTTAGAAACTCGTGAAGACCTGGCTTCAGACGTTAATCAACTTTCTGAACTTTATCAAGACGTTAAACGCCTCAATAATTCCTACCAACGCAATTCCAAGCACTATAACTTGCGTAAGCGTCCATTAAGATTTAATGTCAATGATTTGGTTTGGAAAAGGAACTACGTCTTATCTGATGCATCTAAATCCTTCAATCAGAAATTGGCTCCTAAATATGTCAAATGCAGAGTACTAAAAGTCACCGGCCCACTTACCTATCAGTTAGTGACCGTTCCCGACAATAAAAACGTTGGAGTTTGGCATATTAAAGATTTAAAACCTTACTTTGGAGAAGGACAAGTGGAGGAGTGAATTTTGGTGTGCCTGATTGTGTGTATGTGATTGTATGTATGATGATGTATGTGCATGTTTAGCTTATCTCGCCTATTCACCCTACGGATAGTATTATACTATCAACATTATTCTCACCCTTTTCGACTTGTTAACCAATTTCTATTATTATGATTATTCTTATTTGTTGCGTGCTTTTTAAGCCGCATATTTTTTGCTTTTGAGTGCTAGTTAAGCACCTTGAGCGACTCCTTAATTACCGATTTGATGGTACTTTTCCCTATCATTAGATTATATTAGGTGAAACCCTTTTGAGTGACGGATTTCCTCGCTTCCTTATAGACAGCGATTGGACCTTTTGTCGAACTCTTCTTGAGTCTTTTGTTGATAGTGAAGCAAGTGTTTAGGTGAGTTGCTTACATGATGAATGCGTGAATCTTCTTTACTTTTTCGAAGTGTGTCTTTCTGATAATGGAGTTAGTTGTAAAAGAGTTTCTAGACCTGCACGATTTACTTAGGGTGGTTGGTTGGGTATGCAGGGTAGGTCTCTTTTTTGGGAAACCTTTCCATCAAATATTTTATTATTTCCTTTCCCCATCTCGCTTCACGAGATATTTCCCAAGCGTCAGGTCGACATTATTAGGTTCTTTAGTGGCCTGTATTGCTTGTGGTACACACGAGTTAACGTTTATATTTCATTTTTTGATAATTTTTCCTCCATACTTTTGCTATTGGGTTACCTTGGTTTTGGGGTGAGTATTAATGATGCGGTTCGAGTTTTTCGTATTTCCGAGTTCTTCGAATATTTGTAGTAGGGTGGATTGTGTCCTATGTGATGCAGTCGGTTTTTGCTGTGTTTAGCAGTTTTTTAGGCGTCTGTCCGATTTAGACAGAACGTCTATTTTCTAGAGTGGTATCCTATGTGGTGCCAGAGTTATTTTTTTCTCGAAAGAGGATTTTCTAGGGCGTTTGGTGGCATCCTCGATCTCACTCTCTAATTCCTTGGTTTCCTGCATCTTTTCGTCTTCCATACTTTAAACTTTTTTATGGTTTTTGGGGCTGTTTTGTCCTGGGTTTTACCCGAATTTTTTTGTCGTAGTATTTTCACTTCTGCGATGTTTCATACAGGAGTAAGTTTTTGTGACTTACCTCCGGTGTTTCGCTGTGTGTTAGTTCACACGGTGTTTCAGTGTGCAGTCGTTCCTGGACTGTTCACTTTTCCTCGACCAGCAGGGTGTAGGGTTTTCTGCTTTGGCGCTCTTCTTCACAGTCGCTTACATTCGCGGTGATCACTATGGGGGCCCGCGCTGAGTGTCTGTGATCAACAGCGTCCTCACCTTTTGTTAATTTCTCATTTCACTGCAATAGCTTCTTTCAAACAGCCCTGCGTTGACTGACTGACTGACGGACATCGAACTTATCCCTCCCAAATCCCTCTTTGTTATACTATCTTCCTTTACTATACTCTTTTAATACCCAAGTATCCTTTTTTCCGATTTCTTTTCTTCCCTACCTTATTGGCTAATTCCAAATCCCATTTCTTAGTTCCATGCCAATTTCCGGCTGCTGCCTCAGCCGTTGGCTAAATCTCAGCAACTTTTCCGTACGCTGACTAGGTCCAATGCGTGTGTATTCTGTCAGTACACATTTAAGGTAACCTTTTGATTAGTTCGTTTCCCGTTGGCTATGGTACGGAGCTAAGCTTCTAACTTATCCACCGACGCGCCTTTTTCATCTAGCGCGACGGATCGGTTTAGCACTTTGCTCACGACTATTCCCTCCGTAAAACTTTCTATTCCTTCTTCTTTTCTTAACTTTACTCTTTTATTTCCCATCTATTTCCCTATTTTCCTTTCGCCTTCTTTTGACTGACGTTAAACTTTTCAATTGCTTAGCATAATCATACCTCAGGTATTTCTCTTGGCCGTGGGGAGTGAAACAAATCTTTAGTTCCTGCTATTTGTTTCGCCATTTATTCATCTATTCCGGGCCAGCCTGTGTATTCCCACTTGAATTATTCTTCGCTGTATTTTGAACGTTAGCAACGCTTGTCCGCGCGAAAGCGCTGATTTTGGTTTTTCCGAAATTCATTTGTTATCGCTTTGAGCCAGCGAACCGCGATTCTGCTATTTTGGGCCATTTGATTCTGGCATTTGTTAGAAGTAACTTGCTTCTACAAAAGCCTTCCTCACGTGCTAGGGCACCAATTTATAATTAACTTCGCTTGTGAGCTGATAATTAAAATCAGGTATGTTTACGCTAATTGCTTGTTATTCATTTTGGTAATTTCTCGTTTTTTGTTAGCTTCTTTTTTGACGTTATTCGTTGACGTAATTTTTCAACGTCACCTTCAAACGCCATTCTTTAATGCCGTTTTTCGGACGACTCCTTATTTGAGTTCCTAATTAACACCCTAATCAACAACTGGGACCAGCAACTCTTTCGGAAATGTCACCTTGACCTGGACACGGAGCATTCATTTTCTTATCAACTTTGGCCACGAGGTTTGTGCTGCTGAAAGCTGCTACGTTAAAAATCCTGGACCATTTATTCATCGCCTACATGCGACTTTTTTGTCACAACCAGGTTAGCCTCATTACAACGTTTGAAGATAACTTGCCCGCCCATGAATTGTCGGCGGAATTGATATTAATGACGCTACATCACCGCTAACTGATTTACCAGTCCCAAATTTAATTTACACTTTATAAATTGAAAACGCAATGTATTAATTGTTCTGACTTATAATTTACAAATTTAAAACTACCATTTATAAATTTAAAACGTAATGTATTAACCAGTCAGAAACCTATGTTTTATAAATTTAAAACATAATGTACTAATTGTTCCATAATTTACATTTCACAAATTTAAAGTTTTGCTTAATGAATACGTATTAAAAATCTTGTAAAAAGTGCCTTCACTCCATTTTAATATCATTACCGAGATAACGGTTAATACATATGACAGTGGTAAGCTTATCCCTTCATTGAATTGCAATCACATTCAACCCAAGCGCCTAAAAGAGGTTCGCTTATTTTTTGTGCGTGCTGCATTTTCAGCATTAATATTATATCGTATTATTTACAATATTTTAACCTTGCAATAAACAATTTACCGACGTAATACAGATGTTACAACCAATTATAAGCTGTTGATTAAATAAACTTAATTGTTTGTTATTATTTTATTTATTTCTCGAAATCAGTGATTTCTGGCGCCCTGTGTTTTTTTTTACTATTATTAAAAAAGCTTGCAGCCGATCAGCTGATGATAGAAATCTGCGACCTAAGGCCATCTACTTTGAAGCTAGCTAGGCCATTGCGGTGAGTAAGTACATTTCTGAGCTACCGTGGTGTATAAATGATAAGGGGGTTGATCTGCGATTATACTGCCATAGATTATTATTAGTAATCGATCGCAGGTTGGCTTCTTTATTGTTTCACTTGGCGACCGTGACAAACAGAAAATAGTGACGGTAGTAAGGAAATCGGGGCAAGAATAGTGAAAGGTGACAGATGTGCGGGCGCTCTAAATCATGTGATAAGAGCAAAAAACGTGACGCGGGGGACTAAAGTTAGAGTATACAGAACAGTAATAAGACCGACGGTAACATATGCGTGCGAGACGTGGGTGATGAACAACGCAGACCAGAATAGACTCGAGGTATGGGAGAGAAAAATACTACGAAGGATCTATGGAGGAAGAAGAGTAGGAGAAACATGGGAAAGGAGAACCAACGAGGAGGTCAGACAACTGTATGGAGAACCGAGTATCATAGGGGTAATCAAAGCACAAAAGGTGAGATGGCTGGGACACATCGAAAGGTTAGCACAAGAAAGAACCACAAAAATCGTACTGCGTGGAGGCTTAGAAAGCACACGAAGGAGAGGAAGACCTAGAAAAATATGGTTGGAGGCAGTAAGGGAAGACCTGGAGAAGATAGGAGTAAGAAACAGGGCAGAAAAAAAGGGGTTATAGTCAACACCAATCTCAGTACTTGGGCAACGATTACAAGAGCTATTAATGGTTTGTTGAAATAAAACCACTTGATGCTAAGGTCGACAGTTTCGATATTTATTTATACCATTCTCAAGACCTAACAACTTGTGGTACAAAACCGAAAAGGCACATGTAGTTCACAAAACATGTGACTAGATTTCAAATTTTAAATTTACAAAAGCAGTACAACGAAGCAGCATATCACACAACAAAAGTAATGTTAGACTTTCCTGTCACCAGGTTACATGTTAAAAATCCACAAATACATTTAAAATTAATTAATTACTACAATTTTTATTAGTTTTAAGCCATAATGGCCGTCAATTTGACGCTTTTAATAGCGTGAACGAATATTACTCGTATCTTTGGAATTGTAGGGAAAAGAAAAATATTGAAACCCATTTTGTAGTAATGTATAAAAATTTCAACCAACAACGGTGGATGTTACATAATAATATTACTTATTACAGTTCCTTTTCAATGATTTGTTTTTCTAAACTGAGTTCCCAGATTTGGTCGTTGCTAAATTCCGCACTTCAGAGTTCCCCAGCGCCCAATTTTTGGGGGCACGGCGCTATATCATTAAGGGGCTCTAGTCAAACACAAGAATATTATTTAGTGTTTTTCTAAATACACAATTTTGTAAAAAAAATGGCGAGGGAGTCCTTTAAATATGCGGGTCCGGGGTTATAGCCTCCAGAGACTCCCCCCCCCCCCCTCAATCCTGGACTGTAACCGCCCTCATTGCCCCAAACTATAAAATGTGCAAATGAACTCAACTCAAATTCGACACCAATCCTTCACATATAACAAAATTTCGTTTCACGAATTGTTTATTCCAGAAATTAAATAGTTTCCGCTAAACTTTCTTTGATAACTTAATTTTTAGTAAATTATTCGAATAAACTATTTAAGCTTGAACTCATTTTCACCAAAAACTACCTTTGGTTAATTACGGAACTTTTCTTTGTAAGATAGATTAGTTTTCAACAAACAACCAAACTTATAACAAGAATCGAGAGCTACTTGTGGATGCGAACTACGGAAAAAGAATTTTTTTTAATTCTTGAAAAGTGCTATATAATGAATTTACATAAAATGGTTATAACGCTTGAATGTCTAGTTAGTACAACTGAAGGATAGCGTGCAATAAACAGACAGTTCTATGTTATCAAATTTATGGGCAATTGATTAAAACGTTACAAAAGAATAAAAAATATCACTATATGGTTTTTATTGGCCGCTGCTGAAAATATATGTGCAAAGTGATTTATCTTATCAGTGTTTTTTATTTTATTTGTAGTCAAGAAAGAAAATGTTTTTTTAATATTTGAGCTGCCTGTTTTTTGACTAAAAGTTTTGGAAAAAAGATGTTATGGTGTTTTATATTGTATTTTATTTTAAAAAGACTCAAATATAAATAAAGAATCATTTTTAAGCAAAACTGCAGATACTAACTGCGATATTAATCAAAATATGTCAGCAAGTTAGCACAAAGTGCTAAAAATAATTTGTCTGCCACCTCCAAAATAATAAATACCACACGTACCTTAACTGCACCAAACGAACGTGCGCATTTTTCTGCTTCCTATCCAACACAAAAGCCAATTTTGCCAAAAAGTATAGCTGCCTGGTTATTGCACCCAATCCTTTAATTGCACAGTGGGTCAAAAACGCTGTTTGTTTGCCTGTACCGAAAAAAAATCCATGCCCAATACTTACGTATTATCAACACCCTGGAACCTTGTTTTTACCCCACAGATAGATTTTAATTCATTTTACGTAAGTTGTCTAATTTAAATATTGGTCGGCATTTTCCATTCTGGTCAACTATGAATTGTTACGTATTATTATAGGATTTTCGGCTGTCTAGAATTTTATTATATTGCATAGATGCTAAAATATCAATTATTTAATGCTATTTTTATTAATTTTTGCCAAACATCTTTGGTTCTACTATAATCATTCCTAAAACATAACAATTGCCAAACGTGGTAATGTAAATTTGTGTGTATTCAACATTTACACACCTATAACATATTTTTGGACGAATAGACTGATACATTACACAATTACATCTTAACGACTATAGATATCTTATCAACATAGTTGGCTCCATTTTACAATGAAAATTAATTGTTTTTGGCATTTTTGCCCCGTTTAAGTACCAACAAATAAATAACTAGATTTATTAAAAGTCATCACGAATAATTTAGGCGATGTAGCATAGAAACGCGATTTTGTTCAACTAATCATTTTCTATTATCCTCTTCTATTATTTTATCCAACCAACTTTCTCGTTGTATATCGTTGAAATTTTTCCTGACGATCTCCCTAAAAATCAGGCTTTATTTAAGCTCTATATTTACAGATTTTGATGAGACTGATGAGGATGAAGATATTATTAATACTTCCTAAAAACGGCCTATGAAAAAAAGAGGTAAATTGAAAACAAAAAATCTAAAATATATAAATACCGCGAATTAATTTTAGGATGGCCTAATGATGACATAGCGTTTATAAAAAAAGAATTTGGTTCCTTCATAAAAAGGAAAACTTATCCCGCAGGAGAAGAAATAAAGGAATTTATAAAAAGAAGAAAAACAAATCGAAGTGTTCCAGTATAAAAGCAAAACATCAGTATTTAATTAAAACTTCGAAAAATGGCTAAATATGTATATAACGTTTGTTCTTATTTTTATCTTACGGAAAGTGTAAACATTTTAAACATATAATATTAATTCCACTAATTAAGTTTGAACATAGTTAATATAAAGATAATGACAAGTTTCTAAGTAGTGTTCTGTTTTCTATTATTTTTGTTGGGATTTTTTAAAGTTCAAGTAAACGATTTAACGATTTTACCCGTTTTTTTTCAAACAAGGTCAGCAGTAAGTTTGTTTGAATTTTCTTTACAAATCTAACCCTCCCCTTCAAACAATTAAGATACTTGTATGTTTTTTTCAAATTCACCCCACCCCGCAAACAATCAAGATACTTAATACATTAAAAATAAAGACCATGACTCATAGACTTCGAATTTAGAATTTAAGTTCTTTTCCATAATTTCTTATTTTACTCAAGAACGATGCACCTAATGAAAAACGTAATAAAATGTAAATAAATCATTACTAACAGCTAGCTACCGAATGGAGTTTCTTTTATTAAAATCTGCTCAAAAATCAAGAACTTGCACAACTGATGGGCTCTGATACTGTCGTAGTTCGTAATTTACGCTTCAAAAACACATTCAACAATGTATAGCATTTTTACATATGAAGATTGACACGGTAAGTCATATTCTACCACACGTCCCGCGCCATTAATTGTTTTGAAAACAAATGAATCATGTGTAGATTTGGCAACAGTGTTGGAGGTAACAGTGATATATACGTTTCTTTTCATATATATATATATATTGGAGGTCGGCACTCACCTTTCCTATACTGTATATATGATCCTGCAAAAAAGAGAAATTGTTTCCCCTCTTTTGAAATCCGGATTGTCTAAGTCCCCCTCATCATAAATATACCAAATTTCTATCACTAGACCAAAAGGAAGACTTGGAGGTCAGGTCGCCCTTTCTATATGCCGGAGGTGACAACTTAACAGGCATCAATATATATATATATATACCGGGTGCTGACTTGGGCGACGCACCATAGGAATTTGCATAGTAAATTATTTATGTTCAATTATTTGCTCCCCTAATTATTTTAGAGCTAAAGTGTAAATACATTTTTTGTAGAGACAAAAATTCTGCACCCATTCATACTGTTGCTAACAATTTTTCATTTTCCGGAACTGAAGGAATGCAAAAAACAAACTAGCATTTTCACAAAAATCAGTGATGCCAGGGAATTATTGAAACAAGCCAATGCCAACGCAAATGCGTGCGGAGCGACAATATGTGTTGTTTGTTTGTTTGTCATTGATGTTTCATTATTAATTATGTTCTGATTAATGTCTCTAAGGTACCTAGACCTTGTCCATAACAAAAATGGTTTTACGAGTATGGTGGACGTTCGTTAAGTAAGCTCCTTGTTTATTGTAAAATATCCGTATCGGCAAATTCCAAACAGTACAACCATTAAAAGACTGATTTATTTTAAGTTTAAGACTACAGGCACGTTATTAAATAATTGTAGGTGTAATAAGGAGGTTCAGAACTTACACCAAAACGAGAAAAACGACAATAAATTCAATCTTTTGACGGCAGTGACTGGATGATCGCCCCGCACGCACTTGCGTTGGCACTGGCTTGTTTCAATAATTCCATGGCATCACTGATTTTTGTAAAAATGCTAGTTTGATTTTTTGCATTTCTTCGGTTCTGGAAAATGAAAAATTGTTAGCAACAGTATGAATGGATGCAGTATTTTTTTCTCTACAAAAAATGTCTTTACACTTTAGCTCTAAAATAATTAGGGGAGCAAATAATGGAACATAAAGAATTTACTATGCAAATTCCTATGGTGCGTCGCGCAAGTCAGCACCCGGTATATTGATAAAGGGTACGTTGTCGCCTCCAAAGTAGATACTGAAGAAACGTTGTCACCTCTCATTTCGGAGGCGACAACGTTTTCCCATTTTTTCATCGGTTCTGATCTTAGGACATCATCTAGAGACCTAAAATAAAAAATTGGTCGGAGGTGTCAACGTATTCTCCATACTCACAAAAAAGTTTTTAGTTCCGGTATATACCGCTGGCGCTAGAGTCGCACAAAACATATAAGGGGAGTACGTTGTCGCCTCCGATTATATAAATTTTATATTTGTATCACATACGTTTCTTTTCCGCCTCCGTTAATTGGCTACCCTGAACGAGAGGTCATAAAGATGTTTTCTTATGATTTCTTTATATTATATTTGCAGCTCGCGAAACAAGAAGTGCAGTGATCTAGTGATAGTGTAATGATGTCATCAGGGGCTAAGTTGATGTTAAAAATTTGCAGTAAGTACTACCAAAAAACCTTTAAGTATTACGCCAACAAATTGAACATGTGTATAATATAATACTACACCATTTAAAATATTTCATAATAACGTCATACGGTGTTCTGCATAATTTCCATTCGTTTTAAAATTAAAAGCCATTTAAATATTTATTACTTGTTAATTTCTAAGGCATTAATTTAAGACTATTTTTGTACTGAGCGGGGGAATCCTCTTGCTCGCTCGCTCGGTCCGTGCGCACGATAATTCGAGAACGCTTTAAGCAATCTTGATAAAATTTTGTATGCAGATTCTAACGAAAAATCGTAGATCTAGGTTTGTGAATGGGCGAAATTGGTCCAAGATAGATAACGCCCTTTGTCATGACTTAGTAATTTATTAACCGATCGGAACTAAATTTAGAATGTACTCATTCCATTTAAAACCATGCTCCAATACTAAATTTGACAACTATATTTTAAATTAGATAGTATCCTTTTGGCCGTTTATAAAATCTTAAAAATAAAATTTCTCAAGAAACGGCTGTCGCCATAAAATTCTATAGGCGGATTCTAAAGTGCAGTCGTAAATGTAATTTCGGGAATGGGCCCTATCGGTCCAAAAATAGATAAAGCCCTTTGTCATTTATCAGTTAATTATAAACCGATTGTGACCAACTTTGCAGCATGTTTATTCAAATTGAAACCATGGCAATATCTTCATTAGAAAGTGCCCTTTCAATACTTTTTAAATAGTTGCAATTTCTTGAGAACCCCTTAGATTATTGCCACACAATTTTATAGACATATTCTAAATTGAAATCTTAGATTTAAGTTTGAAAACGGGCGACATTGGAACAAAAATAGAGAGGACCCTTTGCATGTATCTGTTATTTATCAACCGATTGGGATCAAATTTGAGACATGTTCAATTCATGTAAAACCATGCACAACTGCCAAATTCAATAACATTATCTTAATCAGAAAGTACTCCTTTCTCGAGAACCCGCTTTACAAAGCTGGTACCTTCCAGTCATTAAACAGGAGAAATGATTCGCATTGTTGGACGGTCCAAGTCGCTCGGTACTCATGCAAGAAGATATGCAAACTTGCTCATCACCTCTTCCAGGCTTTTTCCATTTTAATTTTCCATATGGTTTCAGAAGAAACTAATAAAAGCTTACCTAGAAGTGAGACTTCCGATTGGCAACATGTCCAAAATGAGACTGAATACGTAAAGGATCATTACATCCATGAATTACCTAAAAATGATACATTACTACATGAGAACAATTTGAAAATTTCACCTGGAAATATTGTCAATGCTGAAGGTATATTACGAGTTAGTATTTAAGTATGAAATTACAAAATTCGAAATATTACAAATAGGACTTGGTAAATAACTATTTACACTTTTTTATTTTCCCTATGAATGGTTTTAGTATCAAACAATAAAACATTCTATAGAAATGAGACTTCAGATTTAATGCCAATATATGTCCCAAATGAGAGTAAATGCGTAATTGAAGATTATATTTATGGATTACCAACAAATGATATATTAAAGGAGATGAAGGAAAAAATTTCTGAAGTACAAAAACATGACACAAATTATTTGGGTAAGGTAATTGACAACAATAATACTGACAAAACACAAAAGCACGAAGGAAAAGGAAGAAGAGATAGTAACCCAAGTGACTTAGTTAAGGTATCTAACAGAAATAAAATTTACTTACATCTAAAAGAAATTATGAAATTTTCAGAAATGATTAGAATTTAGTGACTTCTCACGTTTTTCAAGTTCGAAAGATCCCAACGATAATGCGGAGTCAAACTCAGATGAAAAAAAATATGAAGAGCTTTTACCTTTGAAAGAACAAGTTATTCAAACAACTCAGATATGTAATATAAGAGAAGCATCTTATTCATTCTGCATAGAAGTCCGTAATGCTAAAATTAGATCTTTCTAAGCGGTCAAAAGAAATTAATGTATGTCAACAATTGTTACGGTATTAAAACAACTTTACGACACCCACCCAAGGTGAGCATCGCACCACGGAATCAGTCCTGGAAAACTGGCACACTTGCCCTGAGATTTGCTAGAAACAGGCTAAAGGGCCACGGCTGGAACGCTCAGGGAGTCGGGCGTGAGTCACACGATACGTTCTGGGCAAGCGTGTTGAGGCATATATATAGGGTACGTCAAAATTATGAGGGCGCTACCAAGCCTGTCTTAGCTCGAATAACCGGGCCTGGGCGGTTAAACGGGAGCGAAGTATTCAAGATACTCCGTCGATAAGAATTCTCATGAGCTGCAAGCTCAAATAACAATTTCATACTGGAATGGTAATATTGGGACTCTTTTGCCGAGACTGCGCAATCACTGGACCTACCTGCACGCTCTGATCTCTCACGTCTCGCCGTACACCAATCTTTACACTGTAAAAGGCGCTATCTGAAACAAAGCATGCACAGGTCGAATAGGAATAATACGTCCCTTAACTAAATATGCGTCTATTGATCGCTAATTACATCTGGGCAGCAAATCGTGCCGCCAAGCTTATGTTACTGCTTACGTTAAGCACCAGCTGATGGACGCGCTATGCTAATGAACAACACGCTATGGGTGGCCGGCCGCAGTGGGCTCGACCCTTTACATATTAGAGTACAGTTTAGAAATACGCGCTCCGGCAAAAGGGCGCGTTAGTGCGCGATAACAGACGCCGACCTGCGGTTAACACCTAGGAAGCAAAGCACAAAGCCCTCGCAAACATAAACAAAGAAAAACTCGAACAGCTTAGGGCGCGCCAGGCCCAGCACGGCGAGGCGTTAATTCTATTTAGGTATTAATCGGTACAATATAGCGAAGCTCGCGCACCTAACGTTACTGAATTAAAAATTAGCACAAACGTAACACCAAATCATAAGCGCAGAGTTCTTTAGCTATTTAGGCGATGAAACGCGAAACTCGCGCACATGAACTTACTAGCAGGCTACCAAAGTAGCGTCTTGCAGCATGGTGGCCTCAAACCGGCATTAAAAGCCGCGACAAGCAAGCAAGGGGCATGCATCCGCCCACATAAAGTTGAGCACAAAGCACCAACGCTCGCACAAGTGACAGTTACTATGTTTAAATGGTTGCAATTACAAATACCTTAGTCCGCAGACGGTCCATGAGAGTGGCGTGCAGTCAGTTGGTAGAAGGCGGCAGTCTGTGGCAGCTCAATCGCCAAAACACGGCATTAGGGGTAAACGGGCTGGAATCCGCCAAGATGGCGGCGTTAGGACGCTCTCCTGAGAGCACGCTACAGCGGCAAAGAGGCCTACTTCGTCCTGCCTAGAAAGATCCTCGAAACAGCGAGTTGCAAAGGGAAAGCCCCCTTTCTCACCAACGCAGAACTGGCCCCAAGAAGCCCTTCACACACCTACACCTTGACGTAAAGACGTGCCACTCGTACAACCACACGCGACCTCTTAAAGGATGGCATATTCGACAACATTCGCTGAAACAGCACGAGACGGGAAAAAGGCTGGCGTCCCCGCAAATGGCGGGAACGCCGCGAAACGGCACACTCTGCGACTTCTTCGATCAACGGCCTGACTTGAACTCCTCAAGCAAGCCGTGCTATGGCCCCTGCAGTGGCGTGAGCCAAACGGCGTTGCCACGTGACTCTCGGCAGCCAATGGCGATGCGCTCCACAAAACAAATTAATTCCGGTATCAAAGACAGCCAATGGCGAAGCGCCTCAACGGAGTGCTTTCTAGAAGCTTCGGAATTCTTGCGAGCGATAACACCCGGCTGCCAAAGTAGCAGCAAAGGGGTGCTCCAACTGACGAGAAATACTGCGTTTGGGGTCAAATATGTGCAAAATCATTATTGTAGAATTAGGCGATGGAGCCAAATAAGTAACTAAAAGGGTTTAGCATACGGGCACGCTGCCCTAAAGCCTAGGTGGCTACTTAAAATACCAAAATGACCTGACAAGTGTAACATCAAAATATAGAGCATAGCTACTGTTATTTATAAAAAACTGATGTTGCTTTCTTATTAAAGAACAAGATCCACATATTCTGAACATGCCAAGTGCCAGATACTTAACATCAATTAGTACGGTAATATGGTGAATGATCTACTAATATTTTGAGAGGATTAAGGTACATTTGTAAATACGAATAGTCATAGTAATAGCACCATTGATGTTAACGTTAAAAACAGTATACAGTTCATCGAAGTTGGGGGAACAAATTACTGTTAAATTATTCCTGATTTGTGTAATGTTGGTTTCCTTATTTAATTATGGTTAGTATACAACACTCGTAGAGTTTTAACAGTGCATGATCCCTTCTTATTCATCCAGTGCTCTTTGACTTACGCAGCGTCCGTCTCGAGTGTATATATCACTGATTGCGTTTGCCAATTGTTGCGAATGGACGTTGTGTATATGTACAACGTGATCGATATTAAACATTGTAGTACTATGACTTCTAATCAACAGTTGATTTCACAGTGTACTTACCTTTATATATTTTTATCAGCATTTTTTGGTATTTTTAGTTACAACTGCACCAAATATTTTGAGAAGTTCAACTACACAGCGTTTATCGATAATAGTCATACTCAATACCTCGTATTTAAATTCACTAAATATGCGATTGGGGCTCATAGCACTTCTCACGTTGACTATACAATACACGTTGAAGTGCATTGTTTTCAGGACACATACTTACAATATGAACCTGAATCTTTTTGTTGTTTTCCATTTTCCTAAGAGGATCCTTATTTTGTTTTAATGGTAGATCAAATCGCTTTCCATAAAACAATACTAAAAATATGTCTTAACTGTCACACCGTCTTGCTACAGTGTGAAGATAATCTGGTGTTAATTTTCCATCTTTTATTTTAATTATAAAAATCTATCAGTATATTTGTTTATATAAAAGTTCAAACACATTTTAGTTTCCTGTAGCCAATCAGAATTGTCGAATTGTCCTAAATAAGTTCGTTCTTTTTTATTTTCCTTGCTGGTTCAAGAATTTTTAGATTTACCTAATATTTTCATGATATATGTAAAAATCTACTAATTTACATTAATACTCCTCGGTTCCAAAATTATGCATTGATGTGTTGATACAAAATAGACTGTGAAGAACTCAAGATTATAAGTTATATAGCAGACGATGCTGTCATAATAACCGAAACAGGAAGCGTTTACTATCTACCACGTTCAACTTTACAGCAGAAAAATATAATATGAGTGTAAATACGGGTAAAACTAAAAGCATGGTCATATCCAAAAACCCAAGGCTATGTAAACTTTCAATAACTAACAAGTAATGGAATCTAGTTGTACAATTCTCAAGACACTGAGACGTATCAAAAGAAGTATTTAGGCAAACTAGTAAAGCTGCTTCTCTGGATCTATGAAATACATTATATGGAAAAATAAAAGTATGAACATAAAAAGCAAAACGAAAATTGACAAGTTGAAATTGAAACAAAATATCAGTAAACATAAATTCATACGGTACAAGATTTCTTGGACGTCGTCCAAATAGTTGCATGGAAAGACAGTCGGACATCAAAGTGCCAAGAGCAACAGGATTAAATTGGAAAGAAACAGGTCAAAGCCCTAAAAGAAGGAAGAAAAAGATCAATAGTTAATGTGAATTTACGTATATGTTTTAATAGCGAGATTCACCCATAGATATGACTTTTGCTATTTATTACTAACGTTTAGAACACAAGAATGAAATAGATTAGATTCATTTGAAATCTGGTACTATGGAAGGATTCTTATAATAGGTATCATTGATGGATCATCATCATCATCAGTTGATTGGATCTATTTGATGAAGGGTTACAACGTACCACAATAGAGAACAAAATGGAAGGCCCAATTATAAGGGAAGACCGGAACTAAGCTATATAAGGCGAATCATGCAAGATGTTAGATGCAATTCGTATATATACAGAAGTGAAAAGTCTAGCACAGGAGAGATTATTATGGAACGTTGCTACAATCCTAGGATCGACTGCCCTAAGAGAGAGAATGTATGATAGGAAAGTACTACTTTCATGACATAATTTTAAAATTTTTGAGGAGAATCGCAAAGATCTGAAAAAATTGTAAAATACTTTTAATTTCACAATGATCTACTGTACCTGAAAATATGTGGTGTAGGTATCATAGTAGGTATCAAAACTATTGGCTTCCATTTTGGTGGCAAAAAATAACATAACTCATTTTACAGTTCATCACTAGGTCATCCCTGGTCCGAACAACCTCTGATCAATTAAGAAATTACATGATTATATTATAACTACATCCAATTAATTACTTGTGTTCAATTTTTCTAAACAATAAATATTATTATTATTATGTTAAAATTTATGTTTCAAGCTCTTCAAAAATGGTATTAATCATTTTTATTCAAATATACAGGGTGGTCGTAAAAGTTGGGGAAATATTTTACCATTAATTATACCGAAAAGAGTGAAGATTTTTCCTAAAGGGCAAAATAAAAAAGTGGCGGCTCTGTAAAGTTGAATTTAAAGAAACATGATTTTTAATGTGTTCTTTTATCACCCGGTGTTGTATTAGAAAAACAAATTAATTTTGCGTAAAAAACTTCGCTTGACATTTTTAGCTCAACGTGTTTGAGGCACAATGATAAACGTTTTCCAGTGAGGTATTGCTAATTGTATCAAAAGTGCCATATTATTTTTAAAAAGCTGCAAAACGACTTTGTTGAGCTAAAAATGTCAGGCAAACTGTTTTGCATAAAATTAATTTTTCTTACATAATTCGACGTCGCATTCACATTTTTTTTGCCAAATATGTTTTGTACACCACCCTAACTAAGTAACTTTATTATTATGAAATTCTGACTTTAGTAGAACCTAACTTTACTTTATTCACAAGCCAAATTCAAAACCTCTGAAATATGATTTGCCTTTGCATACTCTAAAAATTAAAAATAAGTCTCTGGTAGGTTTTAATATATGTATCCAAATAATCACTCATTTTTATGTAGTTAATGCTGGTAAAATATGTCCCCAACTTTCACGATAAAATTGACGAATGTGAACAGCGTCCAAATCCAGTTCCAGTAATTAAAGCATCTGATTAGCTGTTTAAAATTATTTAGTTTCGGTATAACAAAAAAGATAAACATAGCGATCACTCCATTGGTTTCGCTCGGTGTAATAATAAAAAGCC
This sequence comes from Agriotes lineatus, assembly GCA_940337035.1. Taxonomy (NCBI): domain Eukaryota; kingdom Metazoa; phylum Arthropoda; class Insecta; order Coleoptera; family Elateridae; genus Agriotes; species Agriotes lineatus. The sequence goes on along the minus strand of OW679198.1, from coordinate 104,845,773 downwards.
CAATAAAGTTTCCGGATCCCCGTTCTAATAAATCTGAGAGATGAAACTGTAGCCATGGGAACGAACAGTAAAAATTTCAGGTCAAAAACCTCAATTTTTCATAGTGCAAAGTGGCCAGAATATTTCATGGTCGCTAATGGACGAAGGTGGAGAGTAAGTGACAACCTTTTATGCAAATCCGAGAGCATTAAATTTCGCGTCCCCGACTTTTAGGCATAAATTCGGCTAAGGTTTAGCTTACAGCCAAAATACGCGCCCGAAATTCGAAGCACATGTACAACATTAGAATTAGCATCAACCGCCGCGGTTGCTATTTTAAGCCATAAATGTCATAAACAGCTGTTTCCAGCAAAAAACTGCCTATTATAAATGCTAAGACATGTGTGATTTTAATAAATGTCCCCAAGCGCGACAAATTGCAACTCTGACTGCGCGAATCTCACCAGAGGCCCAAACAGCGCCAATTTGTAGACGGGAACAATAAACCAGTTAACAATCTGCGCATCTAATAAAATTATACCACGGACGACGACCGCACACTAACAAAAATAAAGCAAACACCAACTGGAATTTACAACCTGAAATGAGAATTCAAACTGCAAGTTTTTTGGCCGTTCTAGGGTCTGGCTTTCTTGATTCCACCCATATGTTTTGGAGATGCCAATAGTTTTGCAATGATTTAAACATCATTTTATATATGAAACATTTTCAATATACAGTTGGAAATTTGCTAATCGTTTATGTTTACAGTTTCTGGTATTACGGCAAGAAAAGGCCTAATAACCTGGAAAGTCCTATAATAGCTGCTCTACTTAAAAAATTGCTACTTAAAGGTGTAGTGTTGTGATTAAGGTTGTTTATCGAAATAGCATTTCACAGTGCATTTTAACTATAATTCTAATATACGAGATTGTAGTACCGTCACCTACTTTCCATCTTGGTGGCTGAACTATTCGAATACTATTATTATAGTTAACACGATACCTATTTCCACCAACCAGTACTGTATAAATATAGTACTCTTTGGTTCCACCACTGACAACCTTACTAATTCGATAAAGTATCGCTCAACATTTAAACCGTTTCATTTAATAATAATTTCTAATTTGATTACTTGCAGTTCACTGATGTATTAAAGATAAATAACGTGTGTCATAAACTTTCGTTGTCCATTTTTTATGAATGCAACTATGTTTATACTTAAATGTCAAAATTGACATTTAATTTTTAGGTAACTTATAGTTGCGCTCACAACTAATGAAATATACGTTTATCTACTTTGATGTGGCTACTTTCACACAGAAAACAGTGCTTTAATAGACTTTAATTTCCATTGTCATATTATTTGTTGTTTATATCTGCGATACGAGGTATATAAAACAGTTCATAACGCCCTAGGGTTCTGCAACCTTTTCAAATTATTTGCGTATTCAAAGGTGGAACTAAAATGTTGTATGCACCACGGGCATTACTTGATGGTCACAGTCCTCGGGTGACTTATACAACCTCTGGCCAGAGGTCCCCCCTCAGGCTCATAAACTTGTCGCCCTCGAAAGGACATAAACATCTTTATAATGCCCTTGGCACATAAATAACTATTAAAGCACTATTTTGCATTGTTTCTTTCATAAGTAGAGTCCGTCAAAATATTCCCGTATTTTTTCAAAATATAGCATAGCAAAATGGCATTTATTTTTTCAAAATATGGCATATAAAATGGCACTTATTTCAAAATAAAGCCTAAAAAATGGTAAGTATTTATTTCAAAAAGTTGAAATTTTAGAAAAAATGTCAACAGTAATACTAAAAATCCCACAACACAAATACAAAAGACAAAGTAATCTGATAAAAACGACGGGCACAAGGCACGTAAGTGGAACGTAGGTATCCGAGGTGCACTGAAGGGAAGGGTGATAGCACGGGGTTGTTGTTGACGAGTGTAAGTAACGGGATACTTACCTGAGCGTGGAGGCGCGCGACGAGCAGTCACCCGCGCCAAGGGTCATCGACCTTAGTACCTGGCACTTACCAAAACTTCTACATGTCTATTTTGAAATTTGTAAGCCCTTTTGTTGTGAATTAGCTACATAATATTGATTTTGATTGAAATATAGCATTAAAATATGGCATTTATTCAAAATATAGCATTTATTACGAAAAATGGCATTTTATAGCATTTATGGCACCAATAAATGTGGTTCATTCCACCCCATACTACGTGAAACGCCTAAATACGAAATCTGGCCCTAAAGGGGCCTACAGTAAGAAACATGGCAAAATGGCATTTGACGAACTCGATTCATAAGGCTTATTGCCGTACTTGTTCGTCCGTGCGACAACATCATGCCTTATGCAACTTGTGTTTTAATATACTATTTTAATTTCAGTGTCTCCTCCATAACGAAAGTTTTCTAATACACGCTATCATCATCTATATTCTATAATGTTTTCACAAAACTCCTGCAACTGTCATACAGCCCTTAAGTTGGTACCACTTACAATTTTATTTACAATTTTTAGTTTTGTAATCTGTGCAACACTAAAAAACTTCGAATTTGAGAATTTGAAGTAAATAGTCGAAATGACGTGTTCAAGTTTTAAGCAAATATGAGCATCAATAATAATATTAGAAAGGGTTACCCTATCGGCAAGGGAAAAAGAAGCTGTAGTAGCATATTTCTCAGTTTTTTGTATGTAATCTTCACAATATTCTTGACGATTGCGGTTTCATAACCATAACTTTTATTAGACACTTTTCTTACTAGGTTTCTTATAAACCTTGACATTTACAGTTGCACGAATTTAGTGAACCCATTATACTTTTAGAGTGCAATATATGTATATTGAAGTCCAAGATATTGCATGCTAATAAAATACCCCCAATACAAGATATATACCCCCATTGCCGACCTAAATGTGTAGTGATTTATAAAAGAACATAACATAGACCGTGAAAATATGTATGTATTTCATTTAAACGTTAAAATCAAGGAAACGTCACGGTTTCAAACATTAAGCCAAAAAATGTTCAAATTCATTTCCTTCTACTTCTCTACACTCTTGTATTCATTATTAGTTTTATCACGCATATTTGAAGTTGCAGTAAAATATCTGGATTGATAAGAGGCACATGCATATATTATTCTTTTCCTTAATCCTATTTCGTTTGCAAACGGAGTTTGATAAACTGATAAATAAGTGGAACAATCAACTTGTCTGTGAATTATATATTTAGCTAATGTCTTACATCTTACATCTTTTTTTCCGAATCTGTCCTCGTAAAGCTATTGAGACAGCAACATTTTTTGAACTTATTTTTTTCCAGAAAATTAATAGCAGACCATTGAAATTACTTCGATACAAAAAAACTTGACTATACTACATTTAACGAATAGATTTAGTAAAGGCCCCTCCCACAAAGGAAAGCTAAATTGAATACGCCTCTCCCAGTACTTTAAATTTTGCATATGGTTGTTAAAGGTACCAGGTACGGCAGAATGAAGTATCCATTTTAAATTGAGTTGTTTTTGTTAACGGCTAAATTTTTATTCAAAAATCAAACAAAAGGTTCTTCAGGAAACACGTAAATTTTATTTTTTAAACATTAAATCAGTCAAGTGACCTCCTTCTCGCTGCTGGAACTCTTGAAGCTGCTCTTACCCTTTCAGCATTTTCAAGTATGCGTACAGAACGAGTTTGTTCCTTTTGATTTTTCTTTGGCACATGAGGCAGTAGTGCGAAACTTTAATTGTTATTCGACTAGGAACTGCATCTCGTGGATTTAAATGAAAGTAACGACGAAATAAACGCTGGGTGGTTACAACAGAATTGTTATTTTTAAAATAAGCTGCAACCGCAAAAGAACGTTGAATATTTGACCAGTGCTCTATATTCACAGCTAAACTGACATTTCTCGCAAACACTTTGACAACTTTTTTAAATTTCCATTTATCGCGAAAGCATGGCGACTTGATTTGAATTTATATCGCATTATATTATGAAATGAATTAACTTTGAAAATGGATACGTCATTCTGCCGGACCCTTAGTATAGTATTTGTCACCTACATGAATTCTTAGTGAAAAAAGATAAAAATTGAATAATGAAGAACATGCAGACATTGTTTTTGTTTACATCTTTTGCAATCGTAATGCTTTCGAAGTTACCAGCCAGTGCAAAAGCTACAATGATTAAATCGTTTTCATATGGCCTACTATCAGTTCTTTATGAAACTTTAAATTATGTCCTTTAAAACTTTGAACTTCCATATATTAAGAACAAAGGCCAATCGGAATGTAAAACACCCTGTATGTTTTTTCCTCCTAATAGTGGCAACTGTCTCTGTTTACATGCCCATTACATTATTGGCTCCCAAGTGCTTCTATTTTGTTAAAATTCACAAATAAAATTATTTTTCAGTGTTACTTTTCAATTTTTAACTATTGGTGAAAAAATCATAATACAGTATTGAGGAACTACTTTAAACATAAAATTAAGTAGTTTTTTAAAATAATAAAACAGAAAAATTACATTTTTAATAATTATAAAACGAATTGGCTTGGTTAGTTGCCACTAGTTTCAGTTTTTAATATGTATTAATCATGGAAAAATCCCAAATTGGGTGGTATTTTTTACTAACTTCTTCGTCAAAAGATCACGTAATTTAGGCGGTTTCTCAAATACAAACGACATCTGCCTATTGCCAAAAAATCAGATATTACGCTTTTTAAAACCTTCCTGAACCAATGCAAAGCTAATGCGCACTCAGTAGAATGAAGTAAAAACATGATGTCAATATTAGGACTTGATAAATATTAGCTCTATACAAAACTAGATGACTTTTTACGTTTTACTGCTAGAAATAATACAGAAGAACTTAAAAAGTTATTGGAAAAGGGCGTTATTCCAGCGGCTGGAGGACGGTATCTAGATATTTAAAACGTAAAGCGTTTTCTTTCGACATCTATTTTGAGACTTCCACCGGGTCGATTTCGATAATTTTATTTTAAATGAATGCCGTCACCGTGTAGATGTGCACACATTGCAAATAACTGCATAACTTTTAGAAAAAACGCAAAATATTGTAGCGTGTAAGTGACGTAGCTTTGCAGCGCGTAGCAGTGGAACAAGTAAACTCTCGAAGTGGGCCCGCGATGTTCTGGTGATTTTTGCAATGATCCACTGTACTGCTCAAATTTGTTTGTGTAAAATACGGCCTGCTAAATTCTTAGAGAAACGTCAAAGTTACAGCGAATTTAAAAAAAAAATCAATCTTTCCTTTCGAAAAGTAGCGTGTGTGAGTGAATTTTGACTGTACAGACTGACAGTTCATTATTAATCGAATGTACCTAAACATCGCCCATTCTCTTGCAAACTGAAAATTGAGAGTATCCCACGATTACAGGTGAAGAGGATACAATTAAAATACCATCTCAACTAATTGCCAAAGAGGACATCATTACAGAAATATTTGGTAATAGTTTGTCAACTCTTCAGAACACCCTTAGTATCTCAAAATTCTCATTTTTAGCGCCAAAAAACGAACATTGCCATGAAATTAACCACAAAATTATACCTCTCTTACCTGGTTATGAAAAAATATATTTGAGTGTGATTACAATTAGAGATAATGACAACATTTTACAATTTTCTACGGAATTTCTAGATTCGTAAAATTTCAGTGAAATACCTCCACATTGCTTAACATTAAAAATAGCGGCAATTGCTATTCTCTTGAGAAATTTAAATATGTGTACTAGTATAGATTACGCGTATAAACTTAACACCTTCTGATATTACATTAACTTTTTGCTTTCGGTGAAGACAGTTTCCTGTACGCCTAGTATTTGCGATGAAAATTAATAAATCGCAAGGACAAACATTGTCTACAAAGAAGTTTTATAAGTTGCAAAATATTTTGCAATGGGTGGTTTTTTATTTACTGTGGTTTTATCCACTCGGCGATGATATTTAAATGGCAGTTGCTCTCAAGACAAAAAAGTGTTATAACAGTAATTTTTCAAAAGGCAGTATCAGTACAATAAGGACAATTTGCCTTGAATTTACATAAGAGTTCACCTGAAAGGATATTCCAAGGCCAAATAGTTTTCCAAACTTCTCTTGAACCTCGGCAACGAAAACCTATGTCAAGCCGTAACAGATATCGCCAACCTCGCTAACATAATATTCTGCATTTCATAAGAAATTAACCACCCCGAAGGAGTTGACGCAGAACTTCGAAATTATGTAGAAATGGGTTGTGCATGGAGAGAAACAAATGATTAAATTTTGAAGGCCATCTGTCACTGCTGATAGAAATTATCTATCTGTTAGAACCTGAAATTGTCTTTTGTTGGATCGTATTTTTCGGAGTAGTTCGCCGTTTGTTTGTGATTGTTGTTACTGCATTAGTGAAGTTAGTGCCTCAAAAATGCCACGAGTTAGAAGATGTGCAAATTTTCGCCATCTTACGCACTTTGGAAGAGAACGAATTATCGGAATGCATGATGCTGGTTTAAGCTTTCGGGAAATTGGCAGGCGCATGGGCCGACCTCACGCCACTATTAGACGGACTCGGGTGAATTGGCAGGAAGAACACCTAGAGACTCGTCGTAGAGGCAGAGGACGTCCTAGACTGACAGAAGCACGCGAAGATCGGCTGTTAAGGCGAAGTGCAATTCAGGACCCAGTAGAACCAACGCGAGCTGTTGCAATCAATGGGGTAAGAGCAATTTGTCGTAGAGTGTCTATGAGCACAATTTATCGTCGAATATGCACATTTGGGTTACGCTCATATCGTCCTTATTTTCGTCTTCCGATGACTCAACAACATAAAGATACCAGAATGCAGTGGAGCCAAAACCGACAACATTGGGACGATGAATAGGAAGCTATCGTCTTCAGGGACGAATCCCGATTTTGCTTATGGCATTCTGACGGACGTTTACGGATCAGACGACCTGAGGTCAGAGGCAAAATTTACAGTTTGTTCAGCGTCACCACACGGCTTTAACTCCTAGTGTAATGATGTGGGGAGCAATACGTTACGGCGGCAGGTCTCTCTTGATATTCATTCAGGGCACTCTAAACGCGCGCCGTTACATTGACACCATTTTGGAGCCCGTGTTAGTGCCATTCCTCCGAGACCTTCCAAGGGCCGTCTTCCAACACGATAATGCGCGGCCTCATACTGTTCACATAACATTAGAGATCCTAGCACAAAACAATGTTCTGCATTTGCCTCGGCCGGCAAGATCCCCGGACTTAAATCCTATTGAACATGTCTGGGAAATGATGGACAGAAAACTGCGTCGATTACCCCACCCTTCCAACACTTTAGAGGAATTACGTCAACAGCTACAGATAGTTTGGAATGAGCTGCCCCAAGAGACAATCGACCATCTGATTTCCAGCATGCCACGCAGGGTTACTGAATGCATAAGAGTACGCGGAGATGCAACGCATTATTAATGCTATTTTCAATAAATGTTGTCATTTGTTTTTGAAACTGTAATCATTTGTTTGTTTCCATGCACTACTCATTTCTACGTAATTTCGAAGTTCTGCGTTAACTCCTTCGGGGTGGTTCATTTCTTATGAAATGCAGTGTATATTCCCACATCAAGAACATAACAGCAAAACCTGTGTCCTGGCTTCGAAAAAGGGCGATTACCACTCTGAAGAATGATAAGGCACTAGAAATCAACAACACACACTTCGGAACCTTTCATTCGGATGATAAGATCTAGGTATCAGTCGATTGACACTGTGGTGGAGGCAGATGACAAGGTGCACTACCACGTTGAGTTTTTTCACACTCTCGACCCTCTCGGACTTGTTCAAATCGCCTGCCTTTGAAACTTAAAGCACCCATTATACTACTGAGAAACGTGAAGACTCCCAAACTCGACTGCAGATGAAAGCTCCGCATCGAAACGTCACTGAGGCCACAATTTTCATAGGTTTTGGAGAAGGGGAGACAGTCTTCATTCCTCGAATACCCCTTATTCTTTCAGACTATTCTTTTCAATTTAGGAGACTGCAATTTCCCGTCAAAACCTGCTTCGCCATGACGATCAACAAGGTGCAAGGATAGTCGCTGAATCAGGCTGAGGTCGACTTGAGAGAAGACTTTTTTCTCTCGGTCAACTTTATCTAGACTGTTTAGGGGTCAGTTCTCCAAAAAACTTAGTGGTGCCAAACCTACTATACTATACTAAACAATATCATCTACAAAAAAGTTTCATTGACTTTTACTTCACAGATCGTTATATAACAGAATCTGGGGAAAGTAAAAAGTTGCAATTCGCCAGATTAGTTCTTTTTACAACTAGGGTCAAATCATTTTCAAGGATTTTCAAAATTCATTCCTCCAAAGGAGCTAACTGTGTGAGACATGTTTTTCTAAAGATCTACAACGAGGAAAGTACTACAGGTTAGAAGCTGAAATTCGACATATTAGTTCGTTTTACAAATCAGATCAAGTAAATTTCAAGGTTTTGCAGATTTCATCCCCGAAAGGAGTTAAACGGGACAAATCTGTTTTTCTAAATATCGCAACAAGGAAACTACTACAAGTATAGGAAGTTGAAATTGAGCATATTAGAACATTTTTCAAATCGGGTCAAATCATTTTTAGGGTTTTGAAGAATTCATCCCCGAAAGGGGTTAAATGAAACAAATCTATTTGCCAAAATATGTCCACGGGAAAACTACTACAGGCAGTAAGTTGAAATTCGGCATTTTAGATCGTTTTACTGATCGGAAATCATTTTTAGGTTTTTTCGAAATACATTCCCTCAAACTGGTTAAATAGGCCAGAAGTGTTTTTCTGGAAATAACCACAAACAATCTACTACAGACCGGAAATTGAAATTCGATCGTTTTACAAATTAGGTCAAATCAATTTCAGGCTTTTAGCGATTAAATAGGGTAGATGTGTTTTCTAAAAATCGTCACGAGATAGATACAGGTAGGAAGTCGAAATTCGCCAATTAGTTCGTTTTAAAAATCATGTCATACCACTTTCAGGGTTTTGCAGAATGCATCTACTCAAAAGAGTTAAATGAGATAGATCTGTTTTTTAAAGATTGCCTTAACCAGCCAATTACTACAGATAGGAAGTTGAAATTTGGCATATTAGATCGTCTTACAAACAGGCCAAATCATTTTCAGGGATTTTTGGAATTCACCGCCAAAGGATGTTACGGTGTAAATGCTCCCTTAGCGGTTGGTACTCTGTGAACAAACCTTTAGTGCAGATATTCGGTCCACGTGCATCGAAATTCGTTAGGTTTGCGATTATTTTTTTTGTGGTGCTTGGATTTTGCAAACTCATTGCGGTTCGGTCTTTATTTCATTTTTACAGCGAAGCTAGCATCTTGCATGGTTTTTCTATAATTTGATGGGGGAGTTAGTCTGCTTTTGATTCTTTGTGTGCCCCACGCCGTTTGGCAGAGTTTTGGTGTAGAAGCGAATATTTGGACATTTAAGCCCGCGCCAATTGGCGGAGTTAGCTGCAAACAAGCTTCTGCAAAAAAAAATCCGTGCACATGGCCCATATTCTTGGGGCGAGTTATTTTGAAGTTTTGTCCACTCTCGCGTGAATCGCATGTCGCTTATTTAAACGATTTTCTAGCCGTTCCTACCCTACCAGCGGCCCTCAAAATTTTAAATTTTAGCCCTAAAAAACGAATATTGCGATGAAATCAACAACAAAATTAAATCTCTCTTGCCTGAATATGAAAAACAATATTGACTGTGAATACAATTGTATCACATAAAGACAACATTTTATAATTTTCAAAATTTCTAGATTCGTTAAATTGTAGTGGATAATATATACACATTACTTAACGGGATCAATAGATATTCCCTTGAACATTTTAAATATGTCTACTGGTTTAATAGATGAGATAAGATTAATGGTACGCAATTTATTTGAGAACTGCTTAGATTTGGTATTAAATGGACAAGCCACAATCCAGGCAGAAGAGTATTATTACCGCGTATAGATTAACACATTCTAATATTGCACTACCTTTTTGCGTATGGAAAAGAAATTTTTCTGTGCGCCTATCATTTGCGATGACAATTAATAAATCACAAAAACAAACTATGGATAAAGTGGGAATATATCGTATTTACCACAACCAGTATTTATCCATGGTCAAGTATATGCAGCAATATCACGTGTGAGTAGTTTTAAAAACTTAAAAATCTAAATTTTACCTAATGGAGCCTGCCACACGTTACAAAGAAGTTTTGTAACTTGCAAAATATTTTGCAACGGGTGCACTAGTACGTGATTATTTATATAAATATGATGTTATGGTTATAGGGTATTTGTATTTGCCACTTCTAATAAATAAATACGAATGCAAAATTATTGAATTTTCAGTTAGAATAATAAAATCTGCGTGTTTCCAGGGTATGCTACAATTTTATTCCCCTAAGTGCAAGTATGCTTTTTAACTTTTCATGAAGAGTCGAATAGCGCCAAAAAGTTCAAGTTGTTTGTTTCTTGCATTTCCATTTCTAATTATGACACCGTCCACGGGGTTGATAAGAATCCCGAGGGAGCTTATCAGGTAACCAGTTTGAGAAGGTCGATTAAAAAGAAAATCTAGTTCACATTGGATGATATCAATCATGTGTCAGTTGAGTGTAATAGTCAAGAGTAATACCACAAGCAGTGGATATATTTTTGACAAATATTTTGTAGTTTCCATGTAAATTATTGCGTATAAATTTCACGATACAAAATCACATTAAAATGTGATGTGATTTAAATGTGGTTTTGTTGAGTGAAATTGGCAATAATTTCTATGGAAATGGCAAAATATTTAAAAATATATATTCACTTCGAGTGGTATTTGGGACGACTATTGAACAATATTAATACATAACGATTCACTTTACTGAAAAATAATCCAACAATTAATATAATTATTCCTTCTCAATTAAATTCAGAATACTCCCAAAACATAACATTTCAAAATTTTTAACGCAAGCCAAACTTTGTTTACATAGCTTGTTGGAGTTTAGTATTATGTAACCTAGCGATATCACTAAGGACAGAACATCGTTGCTAGGCGATATTTCGCAACAAGGCTACTTAGTTTATGAGTATAGGTACATTGTTTTGTGAATATTTTGCATGGTGCCCAATATTCAGTGATATACTGTTCCTATTGATTGAAAGAAGCAAATCTCTGCAATACGATTGGCTTCTATATTATAGTGTTGAATAGTCAATAATAGCGTATTTACAACTGTACCATAAGGAAATACTCTCTTTAATGTTCAGTTAAATAATTGCTTACTTATCAAGACATCATCAATACATTTTACCTATTATATAAGCTTATTTATGCATCGTCATCAATTTCCTTACGATAAACGCTTACCTCGTATGGTAGATAAGAAAGAGAAGAAGATAAAATTGCTGTTATTGTAATGATTAAATTTACACATAGGGGTGAAATACTAAACACCCTAGTATAATATGAAACCTAATAGTTATAGTATATTATTGCTCTTTAACAGCAGCAATGTCACCTAAAGAATTGTAAAGATCAGAGGCAATACTATAGAGTCGGAAAATTAGACTAGACATATTGATTAAGTTTTAAACGTAGAAGACTTGTATTTTTCAAATTACTAATGCGTAAAACAACTTACATACTGTTATATAGTATAAAAAGCTCGAAGTTATTAACTACTGCGACCATCACCACTGCAGAGTTCTTGATTTTATAACTTTTAGGCTAATGGTTGTTACTGCGTTCTTTATTTTGCGTAAATGACCTGTAAGTGTTTGAATTTAAACAATTTCAAACTAGTGTAATACCAAAGAGCATATATGCTCTTTGGTAATACTACATTAAAATAATTAGCATATTGAAATTTGAAACCATGCGTCGTGTTATACCGTGTGAATGATGTAAGACTATACATTGGCAACTTTATTTTAGCATTAATCAATTTACCCATGCTAGTAACAATTGTCGGTTTTATCTGTAGTCACTGTGTTGTTATTTTGTTTACAAACACCATGGTAACATTAAGTAAATTCCCTATGCCTAATTTTGCATAATTCAGCCATGTATAGTCTTACATTATTCTCACTGTATAGTAAGACAACGGTTTAACGAGAAACAAGATGCGATCAAACGATGACAGTTTTTGGGAAGTTTTGATATGCGTTTCCAATTTTGTTATTAGAGAAATCGTTATTGACAAATAGTGGCTATAGTCAAAAACAATTGGTTTCATCCAATTTAACTTTGCAATGACATTCCAGAAATTTTTATTTAAAAACTTAGTAGCAGCCATAATATCGCAAATCTTACCTTGGCATTTCTTTATTGCGTTTAAAAGCACTCATAGCAGTAGTTATTTGTGTGCAGTAAGTTCAAATGTCGGCATTTGATACAGACATTAACTGTGAATTTTGTGCTTTGCTCCAAAGGATCACTAACCAGCGTTAGCGTTTCATATAAAAAAATACGGTACCCCCCACTCAAGAAAAGCGCCCTTCCGTGCTTTCCAAGAATACTTCGACACTCAAAATCACTCCGTTTCGCTAATGCAATGAAATGTTATGAACCAGTTATTTATCAAAAAAAAAAACCTGAAACAAATTTTTTTTGCCGACGACCATACCTCAAAAGTTGATGTTGCCTTCATTTTCGGAAGACCTATCGTATGAAAACAATCCAAGACTTCAGGAAGGTTCCTAGCGACCGTAATCGTGTACACATACGAACATACATACCCCGCACAGCACGTTTAGGCACCCCCCAATACGGGAGAGGGATCTAGTGGGCTGGGGTCTTCACCAAAAGATCAGCACAGCCGAGACGGAGATTTGGTATAGTGGGTTCATTAGTCGGTTGGCACGAATTTTAGAGATATTTGACTCAAAGTGGTTTTCGATATGAGGGAATTTCAATACTTCGTACACTTCGTGTCGAAGTAAAAATGCAGAGAAAATGCTACCGAAAAATGGGGCATCATTTGGAGACTCTCAGTAATCTTCATAATGTTTGCTAACACACCATGGCAAAGAGTTTGCTCTCAAACATAGAGTAACACCAATAAAGCATTATTAAAGAATTCGCCACGGACGCCTGACTTGCAGCAGCTAATATTTACTTGGCTGATGGGTGAAATTTGCAGTAAAAAGATGGCGGTTGTCTTCTGAAATGTGATAGTACAGACAAAAGAGGTTTCAAGAATAGTTTACAGAAATACTTGCTTTCTAGATCCTGGAAAACGCTGCACATCTTCTTGGCCAGTAATGCGATGGAAATAAATAGTATTGAAGATACTGGTTTCTATAAAATATGCATTTCGACATTTTTTGTAGCAATTCCGTATACTATTTTGCGAGCTGGACATTCGGCATGACTGCATCAGATGTTTCCGAATCAGCAGTAATTTTGATCGCAGAAACAGTTTTAGAATTTTTTAATAACATAGGTATAGTGTGATGATGGCTATTTCTTTATAGTAAGTTATTTTTAAGAAAATTCACTTTTAAAGACGTATTAAGAAATGATGTACCCAAATTGGAGAGTTAAAGATCGTTTATACATTTAGTTTTAAAGGGTCCAAAAGGAATCATCTGTATAAGGGGTTGGCAGCTGAGAGATATATAAATAACAATAAAACGTCATTTACACTACTTACGCTTAGTTAACGAAAAGCGGTCACTTCAGTTTTGTAACTGTTTTCAGGGTTGACATGAAGCATAAACACGTCAAGAGATATATAAATAATTATAATTAAAATATCCTCCTAAAATAAATGAAATCATAATTACAAAAATGTAAATTTATTACTCATTACAAATTGGCCCAGTTATATCTTGACATATTTCCGTACTGGCAAAGTTGTTTTTGCTTGCCAGACATCCTGAATATTCAATTTTTTCACAGTGGTGGGTCATATAGTTATAATAATAAACAAATCCGTACGGTGTACATTTTTCGTTTCCCAAAGATGGTCCTTTTGTACAATCTATAATCAAGAAATTTCATCTGCTATTATATGTTAATAGGGCAGTTGTAGAAATTTGGTTAGTTATATTTTAATCATGTAACAGGCAATAGATAATAGTAATTTATTATACAAGACGATAAAGTTAAATTTTATCCACTAGTGAATCGTTTAATGTCGAGACGAAGTCGAGACGTTAATGATTCAAGAGTGGATAGAAATAACTTTATCGTCGTGTATAATACAATATTTTTTCTATAGCAAGAACTTAACAATTTCAAAAGAAAATAAGGACAGTCAATCACATTTCAAAATGTCAGTAGCTAGATTGGGTTGCTACGATAATACGAAACTGTCATATTTAATTTAAACAAAAGTTAGAAAATTAAATTACTTTATCTATCCTTGATGTTAAAGTGCTACTTTATCTACCCTTGCTGTTAAAGTAAAACTTGACCTTTTGTTTTGAGTTGATAAAAGCACACTTTAACATGTGCTATAGAAAAAAAGTAATTTAATACTTACAGCAGAAAATTATTTAGAAGACAAATATTAATCCTCTAAAAAAATATTTCATATCAAGGAGAACTTCTGTTCAACTGCAACTTTCGTTTACTAAATTTCTTCACCAAAAAAATAAGTTACTGCTGTAAGTTTCCAGATTTAAGGATATATTTCTTAAACAATAAAACTCAATATTACTTGCCACTTTTAATTAAAATTACACAATGCGACCAAAAGAGCGAGTTAGCATGGGGATCTCGTAGTTCGGGTAAAGTAGCCAAACTAGTAAACATCTCAAGTACTACCAGGATTCATATTTTAATACTACAATTTTTTGTGCCATTTTCACCACAAAGTGTAATCACTTACATTTTTAGTAAGAATATGGAGCGACTTTAACATTACAGAGGCACCTTTTTATAAAACTTTTGAAAGTTTTATAATTCTTAAAATAAATTTCCATTAACTTCCTTTTTACAAATAAATAAAATGTACGTAAACAACTATTTGTAATAGTACGCTACTAAAAAATAAGGAACAAGACAAATGAGAAATAAGAAAATACAAGTGGAAAAAAGACAAATTACAAATAAATACCAAAAATTAAACAGAAGAAGACTATTGTTTGAAAATGTAACATCTATTACTTAAAAACATTGTGACAGCATCTCGCTCTAAAATACGTCGCGTTGATCCGAACCCCCCTTTCCCTGAGCAATAGCCGGTCAACCGTCTGTTACAACTAGTTGAGGCGTGATTAGAGTGAGCTTTGCCTTTTTGAAGATTAACGACCCACTTACACTATCCCCAACGTGCTTTAAGGTCGTAAAAGTCATTTTGAACTGTAACAAATTATCTTAACTAAAGAAGATATTAAAAATATATGATATATTATAAAAAATCGTATCCAAAACTTAAAAATGATTATCTAATTACCGGCGGAAACCTTAACACAAGAGTAGCACAACATAAAGTAAATGAAAATAGTATCAAACTACGAGGTTTCTCAGTTAAAAAATACATTCTTTAGAAAGAAAGAAATACACAAAATCGCTTGTAAGATGGATATAATGCCAAAACAAAAGCAAACACAAACAAGAAGAAGACGTTTAGAAAACATCTTTTGCAAGACTCGCGAATTAAATACTTGCACAAGAAAAGGAATCGCAGCGGCCGCTATGATGCAAAGTGGAGAAATATGAGGAACTGCAAGGAGTAGAACGGACTAGAAAGCACTAGAGAAAAAGGCACACAAAGACAAACCCGGCACCAAATATACAATGCAAAATAGCACACAGCCGTAAAAGAAACGCAAGACGCGATTCACTTCCAAAAAACCACAGAAAAGTCGAAACTAGCCTATGTTGAAAAACGGAACAAGGCAATACCTTATGGTAAATTTATGATACTCTAGAATAAAACTTACAGGTTATACAACAAATACTAAGGGCCGGTTGCAGAAAGCAATGTTAAGTCTGGTGTTAGCTAACGTCGCGTCAAAGTGAACAAAATCGCATCAAATTTTGTTTACTAATGTATTAGTTACCATAAGCATTTGAGATTTGATTCGTTTTTGTTCACTTTGACGTCGCGTTAGCTAACACCTGACTTAACGTTGCTTTCTGCAACCGGCCCCTAGTCTACAAAATGATGAAACATCTAAATAATACGGAAAAAATGTTATACAACAGCACATAATAGAAGATCGCTGGATAAAACGTTATCAAAAACTGTAGCAAATTGAGAATCAAGAAGACGCCGTAGAAGAGGAAGATAAGAACGAAGTAGATCTTATTAGTCCCCAAGAATTGATCGAGATTATTAAACAAATCAAAAACAGAAAGGACCCAGTATCGGACGGTTTCTAACTCACAACAACGGACTTTTCTTGTACTCACACTCCTATATCTAACATTACATCAATGCTGGCAAATATCAGCAATACAAACAACATGGAAAACAGACAAAGTGATATCGATATTCAAAACAGGAAAACGCAGTAATTGCGAAAACTACCGAGATATATGTTTGCTTAATAGCGTATACAAAAAATACACAAGAATCTTAAATAAAAGGATACAAAACCAGCAGAACATCTCCTATTCGACGTTCACAGTGACAAATAGGGTTCTTAGCCTTATGTTAATATCTCCACTGCAGGAGCATCGGTCTCTCCTCTTTGAGGAGGTTTAAGCATTAAGACCCCACGATTGCCAAAGTCAGATTGGGAGTCGCCGTGAAGCTGACACAACATGTTTATGCTATTGTTGTTTGTTATGGAAGAGGTATAGGCATGCGGGGTACCAGATACCTTACACACCCACTGCTATGATTATATGGTCAAAACCCTACTAGAATTTTTCCGAAACTTGGGGGAATTGAATTCCTAGCAAGGGAGCGTTTACATAAATTTTTTTATTTTGACCTAGAGAACATATCCCTGGCAAAGTGCCGTAGAATATTGAAACATCTAGTATACAGGGTATTTAAAAAATACATTCGGATATTTTACCTACTTACAAATTTTTTCAATAAAAATCTGTAAAGGGCTTTAATCAAAACTCCCCTCGCAGTGGACGTTGTGGCACAAAATTGAGCAAAGCTGTATTTTCGATAAACATATATTCTTTTAGAAAAATGACGGTTAAGCGCAATGTTTTAATATTGTTGACATAATATTCTATCTTGAGTTACTCAGAATTAGGGGCAGATAGCACAACCGAGAAACCAGGAAATTTCCAGATGGGCAAGCAGAAGCAATTGCCAAGGCGGCATTGTTCTGCGCTAGTTTATTGTTTTATGAGGATACTTTCATAAAGACAACAAGTGGGCGTTGTGACACTAAATAATTTTAAAAATCGAAGGAAACTGTGGGTAAAAATATCTTCACGTTTCTAATCATACTAAATTCAATTTTTAAATTAAAAAAATATTATTCTTCTTAATGAGATTCGAACTAGTGCCTGCGACCGAGACCGAACATTGGATTCCTTTGTTCACCGGTGAAGCACCGCTGCGATGACTGCGCCACGCTCGCGCTACCAATTCTTGCGATTCAGGTCTATTTAACGCAAGGCACTTATTCGTTGTTTCTTTGCGTCTCGTAGAACAGTTATTCTGTATTTGTTGATTCCCATTTTTGGCAAGGATAGAGCCAGCACTATGTACAAATTAGTATTTTTATATATTCCTCAGTTCAAGCAAAAGTAAACAAAATCTTATTTTTTTAAGGTGCTCACCCTGAATATATTTGTATGAAATTATACCGGTTTCATGCGAAGTAGATATATAATGTGTATGCAAAATATCGTCTTCCTCTGACAAATAGTTTTTGAGCTATACTGCCAACAGACAGACAGACAGACAGACGGACAGACGAAATTGTGAAAACCTGTTTTTCGTCATCTAGGGACCCTGAAACGTGAAGAGCTGGAGAAATCTCGGAAGGTGATTTTTTCGCGATTACAATACTTTCTTCGTCTTTCAGACGAGGGAAGTAAAAACACGAAAGTCTTAATAAACATTTGTTCGAAAACGCTTCGTGTTAAAGTTTAAAAAACCGTTTTTTATTGTTATCTAAAAACGCTTTGGGCGATTTTAGTGACATTTTTACAGTTTGTTTATTACTCTAGTAGGTATCTTTGGACTTATTACAGTTGATCCAGTATTCCAGGGGCGTGCCAAGGGGCATCTTGATTAGATTTTTTCACAAAAAATATCGCCCAGCATTTTTTTTTGCAATTTTCATATAAATTTTTTAATAAAGGAACTAAATATGCAACTTTTTTGTCTTCTAAGTTTTTTTGCATCTAGCTTAGTTTCCAAGAAAAAAAACCATATTTTTGCACGTCTCTGAACCTGTTCAGACATAAATTAAATAATTCAATATTTCAAAAACCTCTTTTGAAGGTTTATTGGTGCTATTAAAGATCATGTTTGGCGGAATTTAAATTATTTATTCCCCATGTGTATTAGGACTTTTTTTATTGTATTGGTGAGATCTAAAAGTGGGTAAAATATCTGAACGTATTTTTACACACCCTGCAGAAATGCAATTCCGCAAAAGAGTTCAAGGTTGTAAGACTCCATTACATACGAAACGTGGACATTCGAGACGATCTACCAATATTTTCCATAAACAAAAAACTACAGAATACAGAGAGAGGATGATTAATTAAAAAAGAAATTTTACAGTACGGGTCTCGAAGAATAAGAGATTCACCTAGGCCGTCAAAGAAAAAGAGAACACGAAATGGACAATTTCTTCAAACTTTGAAAGGAAGAAGATAAAAGCTGTCATTGGTTTTGATACTCATTCTATGCTGTTTGATGAATACTTTTACATAATCAATCAAGGCTATGGAACAGTTCCTAATTTATGACTGCAACTACGATTATACTTAATGTCAGAATTTGACATTTGATTTTTAAGTAACTTATTGTTGAATTCATAAATTAGGAACTATTCCATAGCCATACTAGATGAAAACAATGTTTGATCCTACTATAGTTTTCACCTATAAATTTGTTATTTGTAAAAATAATAATATATTAATTTATTTTTATTAATTTTTTTACTTACAGATTTATCAGAACCTCCTGATTTACGTTTTACCTTCATGATGTACTGAAGAATAATGAAATGGTATTCTATTGCTTGAATAATTGATAACTTTCTAAATTAAAAACGCGTCAATAACCTACATATTATTTAATATGAGTAGAAAAACCTTTAAACGTTTTTTAAAAATCCAAATTGATATTACTATCGTAAAGTTTTATTGATCAGCGTAAAAAGTATTTTCGGTATCAGTTAACCATCAGCTGTTTTTGTCTGTGGCGTTACTGATGGGTAGAACTGATTTTTCCACCTTTATTGGACCGTCCTAGGTTTCTTCTATCCCTAGCTCGATAGCGTTGGTAATAATCGAATTAAAGCCAAAAAACGAAAACTGAAAATTTCAGTTTCTCACCCTGTAAAGAAAATGAAAGAACTATTCTAGTATTTGTATGCGAATCGCGTAGTAGCAATTGAGATGTAGAACAATTTTTTTTATAATTTGCTCAGATATTTATCTCTTGCTGTTTACGACATCTCCGTTTTGAAAGCGCTGTTTTGGATACACTGCGTACATACCATGTTTATCAAAGGGTTTATCGAAGGAGTCTGATACATCAGCCACTGCGTTTTGCCACATAACCAAAACTATCAGAGGAAGTAAAAAGCAGTACAAATTCGCACAGTTCATTGTTCAGATTGAGAGGCTATTCGTGGGAGTCCTATAGTAATATGTATTATCTAGGAAACTTAAATTTAGCAGTAAAATTCATTGTTAATCGCCCAATTTCAGAATTACAATTGTTCCATAAACACATTGCTTGTCGGTACATAAATATTACTTCTATTTTTAATGCTTTGATCTACCTTATACAGTGCGACCACAAAACCTTTTGGACAGAAGCAATTATAAAACACATCGTCAGTATCTTACTATTAATTCATATGTCAATTTGATTACAGAAGCAATTATAAAACACATCGTCAGTATCTTACTATTAATTCATATGTCAATTTGATTAAATAGAAACACAGCTTTCAAGCTTTTATATTCATTAACAAGTAAATAGTGTGTAAATAAATTCAGTCTGCATTAACGTGTGGTACTTTTCGTTTACTACTGGACCCCAAATGTGAACAAATGAATTAAATTAATGTTAGGATAGTACAACACGAAATCCTTATCATCTGTTTACGGGGTTCGTAGATGCAAAACATTTAATATTTTAAAATTGCAATTGTTCCGTTACAGAATAATTATTTAAGAGAGTCTGTTTCACCAAATAAATGATGCAACATCAATTAATACTGTTAGATTATTATATGATCAGGTTTTGTTTTATATAATTCTATTCTGTTTGTATGTACCTACTTAATCTTGGGAAAATAAAACACATTATTATTACAGTTGACGGTAGGAAATCACTGAAAAATAAAACTATTTTTGCAACTGTTATAAAAATTTGAATCATAAATACACCACAAGATATCGGAACCAAAATCACGATTACAAAAACAATTTTAGGAACTGCAGAGGGGTTCTGCTATTTTTTTACACATTTCCATAGTGGTGAAGTTGTTTTTCGTTGGCATACATCCTCCATACTTGCTTTTTCACACTGCTTGGTCTCATGGTTATAATGTTATACAAAATCGGTATGGAGAGAATATTTCTGGATGTGTTATCTAAAAATATTGTTAAACACACCGAATTTTGTCCCCGAAACGATTGTTGCGCGGTATATAAACATTCATTTTTCTAATCGGATGCTTGAACTGACAAAAGGGTAGGATAGGTTTATATAAAAAAATCGCTCACGGTTTAATCTTATGTAATTTTACCGGGAAACTATCCTATAGACAGAGAGCCGCTCCTTAATCATCAAAACAATAAATATGTTTTTACATCGATCTTAACAACACTCAATTGACAAATTATGGTAAAATAAGGCGCATTACGTTTGCAACATATATATATTTTCAGACGTCCTCCAAATCAACCAGTACTTTCGAGCTAACTGCATAAAATTACATGAGTCATTAGAGGCTGCTGGAACAGCTGTAATTTAATTAGTAGTTGCTTTTTCAATTCCACAGATCTGTTAACGAGTAAATGTTTCAAGGAAATATGTTATGCTGAAGCTCGGCATTTAGGTTTAATTAAGAAATAAAACAGACCAATTCGAAAATGAACACATTTTACTTAATTACTGCGGCCAACTTATAGGTGCCATAAAAGTAATTACGGAGGGTCTAAAATGCTCTAAACGAAAATTTAGATGGCGCCTTTGGCTCATAATATACGCTTTTAGACGCTTGGTGAGAAGAAAGAGGTGTACACGTACATAGCTGAGGTAACAAATATATATTAGACACATGTTATGATTTTCCTCCAAGATTGTACTAATTTTAAAATATTCATTTAAACAAAAACATTTTTATTAATCCCTTGATTATGTACAATCTGTTATATACAAATAATAAGTAAATGATATGTTTATAAATAAGTGAATATACAAATAAAGGGATTTTTAATTTTATAAACGATTTAAACAAATAAAACTAAAATTTCTTGGGTTTCACTTTATCGTTATATTAGTGTAATGGAGGTGCCAATACTAACTAAAAATGGGGGTCATTTAATTTTGTCACAGGATCTTGTCAGATACCAAAATATAATAATTAGCTGGTCGATGTAATGAAGCTGATCTTAGCTTAGAGAAAGCAGAGTGAGCTATATTCCCCATGAGTTACACATACAGAGGTTCGGCGATAAATGTTTATGGTAACTCGGGGTGGTCATGTCAACTAGGTACCTTGATTTGATATGATTGTTTGCTGTGTATCATGTGTTGTGTGTGGCAAGGTTAGTCATTCCCAAAGACCAATCTTCCGGGAAGAGAGCCGTTAATCTAGCCCAATGACGATTATCACCAGGATCGATACCTATTCAATGGGCTGCAAGAAAAGTCCTCTTGTCCATGGATTCGAACAGAGAATTCGCTAATGCAAGCCCAGCGCTCTTACCATCACGCCACTCGATTTTATCCATGCATAGTGCAACTCTTGAACTCACTCTACTTCACTGCTGTCTGTTTTTCATCCTTGTTCATCTTGGTAACGTATCTTTGCAAAATTCCATAAGGTTTGAAAACTTTGGTTGAAAACGTTAGTTATAAATTTGTGGGTTAGTTCTTCATATTAAAATACAGAAAGCATGTTAGGTACACACAGGCAATGTCGGATTACCATATAGGCTAACTAGATATGTGTCTAGGAAATATATCAAATAGTGCGTCACGCTCAAAAATGAAATATAACAAACAAATTATATCATCATTATGACAACAATTTATTTGCAGATTATATTACAAAATATCCTCCGACGGCAAACGGTATGCATTGTTGTTATTAAAAACAGAGGAAGCAGGAAGATGTGGACAGATAGCACCTATTGAGATAGTGTGAGAATGAAGGCCAGGCCAGTGATTCACAAAATATTATTATGCATTATGATTTTAAGAAAGGTGGAAACCTGTTTTTTTTAAATATGCATGCTTCGAAATACAATAGATAAATAGGAATGTTATTACATAGATACATAATAAAGTGATTTTCTATGAGCTACGAATACAAGCCAAATGATTACAACATTTTTGTTACCACCAGGAGTCTAGAGATTACAGTTGGTTAAGTTATATTGGGGTTTTACTTGCTTCATACGGAGGTGTGGACTTTGTACCCGCCTAAAAATATTCACTCTTACCTTAATTACCCCTAATTTCGTTAAGGTGCTTCATGTCGGCGCAAAAGTATAGAAGTCAATAAAAATCAAATTACAAAAGCTTTTACGTCATAGTTCGGTACCATGTCGTGATTGTTTGTGTTGCTTGGGTTTTAATGTACAATTTCTGTTCCCAAACTTCATAAAATCAAAGAGTTGCATTTAGAGCATATATCAATAGCTGCCAAGATATATTTTCGTAAATTTGTTTGATATCATGACTCATGATTCAAACCGCAGACCAATTGGGAATACTTACCAACTGGTGAAAATCAAAATACTGATTCAAATAAGCAATACATAATACTAATGGAGCGGAGGCATCGCCATGTGTAGCGTCTATAAATCACACCACGAAAGTCCTGCAAAGCAGCGGAGCGATCATAAAAGCGAAAACTCAGTTCAACAAGCTGTGCAGGATACCACAGCATAGAACTAGTTTTGGATGTTACGTTACGCGCAACTAAGTGTCTATTATCGTAAACTGACTGATTAGTCTCGCAAGTAGAAAATTACATCCGCGACTCCAGTGAAAGGTACGCAATTTAAAACTCTCCTCTTGGCAACGTTGCAGAATCTGTAAACTGTAGGAGAACCAGGACCAAAACAGTATGACATAACACTTCGCCGAGGAGACATCCTGTTACATTAGAACAGCAATCAACCAAATTTTGATGCCCTGGCTTAGAAACCGGCACAATGGCTACATTGTGCGTTCGAAAAAACAAATGGTCCGCAAGCCACAAACAACATTCCACTTACGCAACTGGGAAAGCTATATAAACCACAAACAGAAGCGCCAGCAGCTCATTCGGTCATTTTATTCTATTCTCGTTCAGCATTCCGTTCATCATCATTCAGTTCAACCACCAGCGTTCAACCTTCAGCACGGAGTAACTGCTAGCGCTTAAAGTTCTTTTAATCGCGCACTCTATATGTGTATTTGTATATTTTGCCACATGTTTGTATGTATGCGTGCGTTATTTAATTAGTTTTGCTTAAATAAATGGTAGTTGTTTCTCAACAAGTATTATCGTGTCTCAATACAATCCAAACTAAAATAAAATTTGTGGCAACTAAAATCTATATACTGGTTCATTAGATCTTTTCTTAATACCGCCTAGCCTAAGCTACAGAGAAACGGTAACTACTAAAAAAAATAACTAAAATTTAAAAAAAAAGGAACAAAACCTGAAACAAAAAACATGTCTACGTTAAGAATGGAAGGAACTAATACAGGAATAAATATAAAACAGCGAACACAAAGTAGACAAACTGCAAACGTTCTACTATATCCCGTAACTAAGGCAATATTACACCATGCAGTCAATGTACTGACTATGCCATGGATGAACTATATCAATTTTCAAGCTTCAGCAAGTTACGCTCACGGCTTGTTTGCAGTTTGGATTTTTGAGTGGAGGGTGAAGCAAATTCACGCGCACTTAGGCCTCAAGGTGGCAACGTTGTCCTACCTCCAAGTCACGTGTGTGTGGTCTTGTTACCCTACTTTAAAGGCTAGTCTTCAGAGAAGAGCGTTAATTGTATATCAACGTCGAATGATCACTCAGCTCAGTACCGATTTAATAGACTGCGGAAAAAGTTTCGCAAATCCATGTAATCCAACCAAGTATATGTTTATTGCAAGGCTGGTGCTCTACCCACTGCACCACCATACGCTGACGGATTACTAAAATTTATACAACCTTAGGGTCCTGTATGGCTGGCCTATTAGTGTTTTGTTAAATTAAAAATGTCCTCGTTAGGAAGCCCAATCTATGAACAGCTCGATTAGATACAGCGAACAATACATTAATATCAAATTTTAGACTTGACATATTTGGAATTGTGTTGTATTGCCTACGTATTGTACTTAACAGTGAACCTCACTTCGACTTATGACAAACAACATACGAACATTAACTTCGACAACCTCCATAACCTATAAAGTTTTATAGTGACGACAGGAGTAAATATTAGGAGCAGTCGATTGGGCCAGCTATAGACTGTTTGGTTTTATAAACTTATATTCTATAGAACCATGAATTTACTGAAATTTCGAAAATCGATCAGCGATCTTTATAAGAGCCTACCAGACGCAAGTACGGAACCAAAGAATATTGCAAAATCGTAATAATTGATATTTCATTTAAAACAAACGGACCTCTGATTTATTTTAACATACACAGCCAATTTGTATTAGTTTGATTTTGATTGTTAATTAGGTTTAAGTCTTGTAATTTAGCATAACGAAAAGTGCGAGTCCGACTCTGTGCAGTAAACGAATTGTGAAACCTGATTTCGTATATAAAGCGATAAATGAGCATCACGGGGAATTTCAACTTAAGCGTCTTTCGCGAGAGACAGAGGCAGTTGACAGTACGCCTTGCCCCCAGCTGGTTGTGGGTAAACGGCGCTTAGTGCATTCTGCCTGCGGCGAGTTAAATTAGAAGTGACTAAGCGTATCAATCAAACCCCAGTTTAATCATATACAAAATAACTGCACCCTTCGTGGCGCCAATTGCGGGTATCTGACATCAAGAGTCATCGCGAGACCTGAGTTAGCAGTCAAGGTATTTCAGCGTACCGTGTGTGGTAAATTTCCACGCGTCGCATCGTTCAAGGATTGGTGCCGCGATCTAGGTCGAACCGTTTCAAGGGTACGTTGCAATTCGCAGGCCCGGAAGTTTTAAGGTAACTTGATACAGAAAATGTTTCTAGCTTCAGAAATGAGCGGTCGCTACTACCGTGTGAAAATCGCGCTAAAGGAATGCACTTACGAACGTGAATTGAGCCGGGTATTTATGCATGAAATTGCGTATAGCACTTTAAAGACAGTTACTCTGGCCTTCTATTTTAATATTTGGGTTTAGCAATTTAACAATATATAGAATATATATTTTTTTAGTAAGCCTTTTATGTTAGTACTATTTATTTCAAAGTAAAGAGAACCAGAATTGATAATTTTAAAAATTTGAATAAATTGAATGAATCACTTGATTTTTTCAGAATAATCAGTAAGAGTAATGACATATCATATACTGTAGAACCATAGAATTCCCAGGTCAGCTCGGCTTGGCAAACTATGTAAGTAGTTCGTTTGTCCAACGCTGCACATTTCAGTAACATGGAACCCGTAGTTTTACATCTCTTGGAGGTCTATTGCAAAAGCTAAACCAACTACATATCTCAAAAACAAAAAATGCTTTTTTAATTAATTCTCCAAATTACTTGTTCAGTCTTGTTTTGACGAACAAGATTAGTTCCTTTTTACGTCGCTGCTCCGACCTAAAGGACAACGTCGGCCACAACCAAAGTGCGGTCGCGGATGCCGCTACCAAAGCGAAATCAATCTTTTAGCAGTTGGCTAATTAGTATTTCCGAGTGTTCCGCTTCCCCGACAACTGGCCAGAGAAGTCGTTAATTACAGATTCTAATGCAAATCTGGTCGTCCGCAGGCGTCGAAGAAATGGCACCTGCCGCCAGGTGCAGCCTTTGATTGCGAGATACGGGGCGAATTTATGAAGAGCACGCACCCGTGTAGCCACTGGCATCAAAATTATAGCAGTTTGGCGAGACGTGGCCTAATTGACATTGCGATTCAATGTTGCCAGATTATATTTTAAAAACTTCTTCAATATTGCAACCAAAATCTCTTGTATCTGTTAAATGACGTCTAATTGGTTGGTTTTAATTACAAAAATCTGGTGTGATACACACACACAACTTCCTTTGACATTGATCTTATAATTAGCCAAAAATTTTATTTTTAATTTTTCAGCATTTGTCAAAAATTTTCAAACATTACAAATTCTACAGAAATCGTACAAAATAGAGCGTTAGCGCAAGAGACCAATTTTCTCTAAAATTTTAAGCTGAATTCAAAAATATAGTAGTAATATACCGGGTGTTAATAAAAAAATAGGAAAAAAAAACAAAAGAAACTCATTTTAGAGGTATTCAACTGGACAATTACCTATCTCATATCAATACACATTTAGAATGTAATAGAAGTGTGAAGTTTGAAAAAAATCGTAGAGCCGTTATTGAAAAAATCGGAAAAAAAACTGAAAAATCACAAGAGTAAACACCATACTTTCGATTATGCGATTTTCTTCAAAAGCTTGCTGTCGTATCTAGATAGTACACAAAACTTATATATGAAGTTTCAACCCATACCTCTTTTCGTTTTTGAGATATCCTGTTCACAGACACACACACAGACAGACACCCAGACAGACAGACAGACCAATGAACAAAAATATGTTTTTTGGGTTCAGGGGGACTCGAAACCGTGAAGATCTGTTGAAAACTCAATTTCGAATATTTGGGGTGAATCCAATACTTCCTTTATCGTAAAAGGAACTAATAATGTAAACACAGTTCGACAATTCAAAGAAATTAAATTCATAATAATTACAAAATACATACTTAATGCAAGAACACATACATAGGTAACAGAGTACATTAACAAATAATAATGAGGAAGTATACATGGGTCTTGGTCATGATATATTTTCTTGAAGTTGTCTGTTATATTTTTGATATTTGCAATTCTGATAACTGTCAGTTTGAGTTTTATCCAGGTAATGTTTTAACTTTTAGCAACTGATTATTCAATATGCTTTCTATAGTTTCAGAGTTATTATTTAAATAAGCGTTTTATAAAATAAGAATTTTAGCAGGATAATCTAAAATTATTATTATGCGCCCATTTTACTAACCGCCCTGTAACTGTTATAAAATATAGGACGAAAAATTGTTACGTTTTATACCGTCTGGCAACAATGTACGTCAAATGTTGCAGAATCATGTCATACGTCTCAATGAGAAAATTTGTCATAACTGACATTAAAATTGATATTTTTTTTCTAAGAAGCTCATATATTAGCATACACATTTCTCCATATTGAAGAATTTTCCTGAATTCTGATAACACTGCTGCAATTGCTCTTTGTTTTGAGGTCTTTTTGAGGCGCCAATGGCAGGAAGCTGCAGAATTGCAATTAGCGTATCTCGCGCGTGCACCTAACTAACTCAATTTACGTACACATCTGACAGGATTATTATGATTTAAATGGTACAAAAAAAGGATATTTTGCAGTACAAGTACGCGAAACCCGTTCTACAGATGCCCGCTTTTTTCCTTTCCTTTCACTCACCACGTAACTAATAAGTATAACCAATAAAACCACAATCCAAATAAAATTAAGCAAGTGCATAGCTCTGTGTAGGCGCCTTGTAATTTTAGAATGGAACTTTTAGGCTATGCCCAATGAATTTGTAATTGCATGTTAGTATGTAATTACAATAGTTGCAACCGTTTTATTCGATACAATAGTATAAATGAAAATCTTTGTCAAGACCGTTGGCTTACTATGATGCGCTAAAAATTTCTAATTTTGTAGGCGCTAATTTTCTCGATTGGAATATAGTACTTGTGCACGCACCCACCCACTTACTCATCTATATGCAATATGCATTCAATAGTTTCTATAAGCAACACAGCCATCAGTCGGCCCCAAAATGTGTAAATTTCAGTAGTATTGCAGGTTTACTTCACGGATCTTGAAACAATAGAACCATAAAAATAGAATTGCTATATAAAAAATAACCCTTACAATACTATTATGCGCATTATGGCAATATTGTGTTCGAAACAGTTTGATTTAGAATTAGTTAATGTGCTATAGAGAGTTATACGAGTTTATTTTTCTTTTAAAGTATACAATAAGGGTTATTGTTACAGCACAAGCCCAATGATACTAATAAATCATGGTGTTAACGTTTGTGAAAGACAAAGAAGTGGTAGCTTTGTATTAGAATAAGCTACGGGTAAAGATATTTCTGTTTACTTTATTAAATATCGATACGAACTAACGTTCTTGTCCAAACTCCTCAAAAATATTAAATTAATCCAAATCGAAGTGTCTGCTTTAACCATCTTATACCACCACTTAAACAATCTCATCATGTTCGTTTGTGTTAGAAAACAAGTATCCATTACAGCAATTTGAATAATTACATAATTAATTATTCATTTTCCTTTTAATTCCAATGGCGTAGTAAATAATTATTTCCCCCTTTACGTTAGGAGTAGATTGTTATAAAAAAACTATTAAGCTGGTGAAAAACAAACGGGAAGAGATGGAGAAAAAGTGTTCTCTATTAAAAAACACTTTGTAAACAAGGAAATCACAAAACTTCTATCAAGAGGCTAAAAAAGTAAGCAGATCTACCCTCAAGCACCTCAGTAGTATAAAAGTGAAGATGGAATGCTTATAGAGGAGGAGACAAGACACTGAAGTTAACAAGGTGAGAAAAATAGTTTCAAAATTATTAAAAGAGCGCGAAGAAAGAGTAGAGAGAGGACACGACATACATGAAGAGGAGATAACCAATGAAATGGACGAAGTGGAAGTTAAAACAGGACAAGAAATAAAGGAAGTTAGCCTGAAGAGCAACAAAAATTGCAAAAATTTTAGGGGTATAGCGCTGCTAGATGTAGCGTACAGCACCTTGTACCAGAATCTTAAGAGACCGCATCAATAAATATCCAAAATACGAAGTGGGAGAGCACCAAGGAAGGTTCGATGCAGCAAAATCTACTACTGACCAGGTGTTTACACTGAAGATGCTCAAGTATGATACCCATGAATAGAAATTAGATCTATTTATGCTGTTCATTGGTTTTAAACCAGCTTATATCTCTATTAGAACAAGTCTGTAGGTGCTATGAGGAAGCTACCTAGATATCCCTGCGAAAATTATAAATGTAGTTGAAATGACAACAATAACATAGAATAGAGTTGCAACAGAGGGTACCTTATCAAACAAATTCAAAGTCACAACAAGGTTAAGCCAAGGAACCCCTATCTATAGTACTCTCCAATATGGTTTCGAAAGTAATACTTAGAGAGAGAGTAGAATATTTACAAAAGGGCTGATACAAACACCAATGTATAGACTATGCTGACGACATAGTACTTATGACCAGATCAAGAAGAGTGTTAATTATGCATTCGGAGTAATAGAACGTAGGGCAGAAGAATACGGACTATGTGTTAATGAATAAAAACAAAATATTTAGAAATGCAGGCAATGGAAACAAATAAAGAAACACATCTGAAGATGAAAATAGAAAACAGTAAGTACACCATCGAAAAACTCACCAATTCGAGTATTTGGGAGTTACAGTGACGAAGAAAGATGAAGAAGATAAGGCAACTGATAAAACGCTAGCAAAGGGAAGTAGGGCGTACAGGGTACTAAGAACAATGATGACATCAAAACTAGCTCAAATGCAGCTAACTGCTAAGTTTCGAATTTATAAAACTGTAATCAGACCCGCAGTGTTGTATGGATGCGAGGATTGCACGATTAACAAGAGAGATGCCACTAAGAATATCTGGGAGCGAGAAATTATGAAAGTACTAAAGAGAGGACCAGTAGCAAATATAGTATGATCAAAAAGAAAATGCATCAAATAAGCCTTTGGAAATTGAAAGTCATGTATATAACACCAGAAAATTATACTTAATCATTGTCACTGATATTATATAGACAGTGATTGACAGTGGCTAATATCGCAACGTGATCATAACCGTGATCAAGACTTCTCGTAATAAAAGGAACGGAAATATATCCAAAGCCTACAGTAGAAAAAGAGGACTAGAACCTCACTTTGTAACAAATGTCAAATGACAGCTTCACATTTTCTGGCGCTATAAAGCCCATGACTTCAAAATTCCACCCCTTGTTGAACTTTCTTTTTGTTCATGCGATAGAAGAAGAGATCGACCAAGAAAAAAAAAGCTAGATGTAATTAAGCTAGATTTAAAGAAAGCAGGAATTCAAGACTGGAAAAGAAAGCAAAGAATAGAGAAAGTAGAAAAACTAGAAGTCATTGGCTTAAACAGCCTGCCGTGCTGATTTAAATAAATAGAAATAGAATTTCATAATTCTTTTTTCTTCCTCCTCGCCATATAATCCAGTTTAATCTTTATTTGAATGACAAATTGTATGTTAATTCAAATTCCTGATGCCAATTTCCATGTTTGAGCGACTCGTATTACGTTTTTGCTGTGTAAATGATCTGTAGACGATATGGGCCAAACATATTTAATGTACGCTGTACTACTACAACGTAGCTTTATACAAGTATTTCCAAGGGATTTTCAGAAATTTCATTTGTTCTGTCAGCAGTCTTTCAAGAAATTAACCACAAAGAGATTCACGTGTTGTGACGTTTCCTCCAACTAAATGCGCAGAAGCACATTTTTCATCATAGAACGAACTAAAAATGAAAAACTCTGATACTGAAATAAGTAAAAACATGTACAACTGGTATTAAAAAAACTATTTGTATAAATACTAAAGTTGTTTCCAAAATACGTTATCGTATATTGGCTGCTAATAAAAAATACATTTTTAAATATTCTTTATCATGGCATGACAAAACAAACATTTGAAGTTACGTATATAGGAGCAATAATTATGTAAACATCTTCCTATACTTTGACAATTAATGGGTAGTAGTCATAATGGGAGTTTGTAGTAAAGTGGTCGAGTGGCTATAGAATTCAGTTGCGGTGCCGAAGGTAAGTGGTTTAATCCTCACACCTGCCAATTGGCGGGCTTTAAAAATGGGGTATAGAAATCACGGTTGCGGCAGTAAGGAAATAAAGCAGTCGTCGAAGGTGTAGTAATAACTACATCACGCAGTGTGAAACGGAACTTGACCCAGCTCCACCTGAGCTCATTGAAAGTAATTAATATTTACACACATAGCCAATTTGAGCATGTGTATTTTTAATATTTAGATATAAGTCTGTTTGATTAGTTTATATGCATGTGAATAAATTTAACTTAGGCGTTAATACGCATGCATTCGGCAGAATCATGCCGCGTTTTTGCTTGTGGAGTGGTTTTAACAATATGGCGTAAGTAAAGTATTTTACCCCAAGAACGGACCCTACTGGGACAGTTCGCTCATTTGCGCTACCCAATTTTGCTTACGGCCAACAGGATTTTATATTTTTAATCCTACGAGAAAGCTCCTTTAGGTTTGACATATTTGATTATTTTAAACAGGTAACTTAAGTTTATTATATTCTTTTCAAATGAAAGTGAATTCCTTGCGAGGTGCTGAAACAACGCCCTGGCTTCAAGAGTTTGGGTTTCCAAGAGGTCCCAGCGTAATTTGTTGGGCTCTGAAAAGAGTAGTTCAGATAAAAATTGACAGCGTAGTCAACGAGGCGACGCAATCCAGTATGCCTTCCAGAGCGGGGTCAATTTCTTCGAGCAACGTGATGAAGCTTGCTCCAGGTGTAAAGGTTGGTGCTTTTCATCTTTTGAAAGCTGTAAAAATAACGTAATTCATCATATTGCATTATCTCGCACCTCAACACAAAAGACGGTAACTCGTGATGTCAAGCGACATTAAGTGTGAAACGCTGTGAGCTATATATTTCGTGCGAAGCCGGATTTCTATGCATCGAATCGCGACGACGGACTTTGATACAACAAATGTTTGCGTATTAAAGACAGTTATTCTGACGCGGCGAGTAGCAACAAACTACTGCGCGTTAATGATTAATTCGTATTTTATAGATGATATATTTAGAAATAGCAATTTATTCTAGAATTTAATCCTGATTTTATTTACTGTTTTATGTGTGTGTCTATGTTTAAAAGGTCGATATATGTATATTTATTTGTGTATGCAAATTAGCTTCTCTTTGAGTATTGTTGAAGTTGATTTCAGCACCCGCGATATATATCGGCTTCCTCATTCTCGGTACATAGAGATTTTAAGAGTTTCAGGTGTAATGAGTTAGCGTACGAGACGTCTCATTCTAATCCAACGTCCCAACGAAGGGGTAACACTAAAGAATCATTTCAAGTACGCTGTAAACTAGTGTAAACGATGTCCCAGACAACTGGATTTTGGAATAAAGTATAATAGGTGGCCCTGAACCGTCGCGTCTCAGGCCAAAATACTACATGGAGTGTGGGATCTGAACTTTACTAAGGAAAATAGTGTTATTCAATTGCGGTGTTGCTTTGATTTAAAACTCTAAACAAGTTTCCTATATAGTCGAAGTACTTCAAATGCGATTAGCCTAGCAACTATCCTTATTACGTAGTATTTTGATGAAACGACTGTTATAAAGTAAACTTTTATTTGATGCAAAACTTCTGGACCATACTGTACATTATATCTATTGAAAAAATACAATTTCCATTAGAATTAGGCGAATAAAAATTTCAATTTGGAAATTAGTGACATAATAGCCAATTGTTACTAATAGATTGGCGTCAAAACAATGGTAACGTTTTAACTACAAGTATTATGGTTCATGCAATAATAATAACGTTTAAGCGTTTTAGTACAACTTCATACCTTTAATCGTTTACTATAACTTTAGTATTTATTTGTAGAGTAACAGGTTTTATATTACAAATGAGTTTGGGTATAGGTTACGTTTACTATGGGAAAGGCGTCGAGAAAACAAATTTAAATTCAAATTTATCATTTCTGCAAATTTCCTCCACATCTGACTTGCAGAATACGGCATATTCCTGAATCACTTTTGGATTTAAATTTAAAATTTAAACGACAATACTTTTTACAATTCGATTACCATGAAAAACAATTGCAATGGAATATTGTTATGAAGCAAAATGGAAAAAACACTTCTACAAACTGCAGTTTCAATTTTGATTAAAATTCGAAAATTTAATTTTCCCTAACATCTATAATTTCTTCCAGACAAAAAATGCCATTTTAAATCAGAAAGTTAAATTGAAATTCTAAACTGGTTTTCAAATTAAATGTAAATAAAGAATATCAATAAGAAATAATCACATCACGGCATATTCAGTGGAAGTAGCAGAGTTACAGATTGATTATCGATTAGTAGGCCAGGCTAGGGGCGCTACTAACCAAGCGACATCCATCAGCAAACTCCCGAAACACTGACATCGTTCTGCAATGCTTCCAACCACGGGCATTGTTCTAGTTGCCTCGTGCGCCACTTCCGCATTGGCGCTACCATCCACACCCGAGTTATGAGAATTTGCAGAAACCGCCAACTGAAATTCGAATAATCGTCGTTTGGTATCGCGCATTATATGATGGTCACGTATCTAGAAGTTGCAAACTTTTTATGTCGTTTATTGTACTGATTACATTTCTTTAAGATACCTATATTTATTTTATTTTGAACCATAACAAATATACCAATACCGTCAAGATACAACATGCCCCTCAAGAGCAAAACTTCTGGACGTATAAAAAGAAAAACATTTACAATGATACGTTTTAACTGCATACATTGTGTATATTATGATTAAAAATTATTTTCATCTAGTATGCTATGGAATAGATAGTTCCTAATTTATTTATGAATGCAACTATCAATTATAACGGCTGGTCTTATAAAGACCACTCATTTGATATTAACTTTAATTCTTTGTTTAAGTAAACAAAATCGCATCAAAATGTTAGTGGTTATTACATTTTATTCATTAGTAAACAAACTTTGATGCGCTTTTGTTTATTTTAACAAAGAATTAAAGGTAATCTCAAATTAAGATTTTTATAAGACCGGCTGTAAGTACCTTAAAAATAAAATGTCAAATTTAACATTTACGTAGGTACCAATAAATTAATATAGTTGTATTCATAAATTAGGAACTATTTCCATAGTAGTAGATGAATATTTTCATTTTTGGTCATGCTTCAGTCTGACTTGCACAATAACGTACATAATTGCATTTTATAAATGTAATAAGAGATACTAGGGATTATTGCCATCTGGCTTCAAGGATCATATGCTTGTATGCACGTTACTGCAAAATATAATATTTTTGTTGTTTATATTAGTTGTACTGTTTTCAAAATTTTTAGAAATTATACATACGAAATTGAAGTTTACTTGTATCATCTTCAATCTCTAAATGTTAGTCGCGATTACAATTAAAACCAAACTAAGCGAACTTTTTATCAGTAATAATGTATTAAGGGCAAACGATTTTGTTGATAAAAATGTTTTACGAAAGTTTTTTGTTTTGGCAATGTCACAAGACACACTAACTTGATCAAATTTGTCAACATTAGTTTGTCGAAGGACGTAGGAAAAAAACAAGAAATCTTGAGTAAAACATTCCGAGCAAAATCATGACCCCGAAATACATTTTCTGGACTATTTCCCAAATATCGGTTCATTTTGTAGAGGTATGCAATGAATATGACATATATGCTGCTGCACAACGACAGTTTAAAAGACATTTTTGAAATACCACCTGGATTAAAACAACATATTTGATGGTTGCCATCGATTCAACTGGCAAAAAAAAAATGAAGCCCCAAGAGAAAATTTTTATTTTTTCACTATAAAATCACGTGGTTGGTTGAATTCTGGAAATAATAGCAGTTGATTGGATAATAAGAGATTCGGGAAATAGTACAAACAAAAAATAGGTGCCGTAAAATGAGGTGAAATTGATTTTGTGGGGCGAAATTGATCCCTGAATCAAATTTCAATATTTTTGAATTTGGCGCTCGCATTATTTGAAAGTAGCAAGTAGGGAACCGTGTTTCATTTAGCTCTATGAACAACGAGAACGTGCTTGTGTTTTGTTCGGCAAAATATCCAAGTTTTCTTTAAAAAAAAGTTTTAAAGTGATCCTACATTTTCATCCTTTTTGGTACACCGAGAACTTTCCAAGGTACGTTGGAAACTCTTTGTTTTTAAGTTTATTTACCTACAATATCGTAAATAGTGATGTTTAATTATGTATTGCATGCTGCTATTTTGACAATGTTTAAAGGGCGAAAGTGGGAAATTCAAAACATTACTAATGGGGTGTAATTGATCACAACTGTTGGGTCTCTATTTTTTCTGTAGGTACCTTTTTCTGTGTTCTGTTTAATAATAGTTTTTTTCTTTTAGTTTATCTTTGCCAATAAATCTTTATTATTTCACAAAAATCAAATTTAGAGATCGATCAATTTCACCCCTATCATGAAATTATATTATATTAATTATAACTTTTTTCTGACCAAATAAAATTTCGTCGGGGTTGAATTATTAATCAGATTCCTAGTGTTTGTACGTTATTTCTATGCATTTAAATCCACGTGTCAATTTAACCCCACTGTAAGTATAAAATTTATCAGTTGCTATTTTCATTATAGAGACAAAAATTCAAAATATTTTTGGATTGTATTATATGTAAATGTTTACGTGTACATGACGTAATCTGGAGGTCCAATTTTCACACACTCTTCGCAGTAAATCAGGCTGTATTTCGGCAATAACGCATCGAATGTTGGCTTCCAAGCGCTCAATTGTTTCCAGTTTATCGACTTAGACATGCGATTTTACATATCCTCAAAGAAAATTATCTAACGGCGTCAAATCGCACGAAAGAGGTGGCCAGTTAACAGATCCATTTCGTGGATCCATTTTGTTGATCTGTTAATTTGCCACCTCTTTCGTGCAATTTGACGCCGTTAGATTATTTTCTTTGAGGATATGTCGATAAACCGGAAACAATTGAGCACTTGGAAGCCAACATTCGAGGCGTTATCCGAAATACAGCCTGATTTACTGCGAAGAGTGTGTGAAAATTGGACCTCCAGATTACGTCATGTACACGCCAGCCGCGGCGGTCACATGCCCGAAATCATATTCAAACATAAATGCCATAAAATTATCTTTCAAATAAAGCCAATTTCATAGATATTTATTAAAAACATTTTTCTGTGTTTTATTTCAATTTAAAGTTATATCCATCTAAAAAAAACACCCTTTTTTGTATTCGCTCCCCAAACTGGTTACTTTGGAAACTGTCTAGGATCCTCAAAATGGCCATTTAGAGGCCTTGTACTTAAAGTCGTCATGGCAACATTTTAGCGGACTCAAACATTAGTTGCCATGACGACTTTAAGTACAAGGCCTCTAAATGGCCATTTTGAGGATCCTAGACAGTTTCCAAAGTAACCAGTTTGGGGAGCGAAAAATACATTTTCGCGCGGCCTCCTAGTATAATGCAGCGTTAATGGTAATTGAAACTTCATATTATAATGTTTGGAGAGCTAATACAAAAAAACGTTGTATGCAACACGTCCTCAAATGGCTTTAGAGGACTCATCTTCATATTACGGACTCGTTCCCTAAAGCCTTGCTTTGAGGACTAGTTACATAAAGTACTATTACAGGAAGGACAACTTGGTTGTTCTATCACACGGATGGACAAAATTAGAATAACGAAAAAACCACATAAGGCAGGAGGGGCCAAGACAAACTTGGAATTAAGAAGTAAAACTGGCGTCAGAAGAACGAAATATTCCATGAAATAGGATAAAAAACGTCGACAAAGATAGGAAGACATGGAGGGAACTATAGAAAGTTCAAGAGTAAACCCAAGATAAAACTCATTGATAAATCTAAGAAGAATGGAAGAAACTATAAACAGAGTCAATGTAGCTGGAGCTAAATAGGAAAAAAAAATATAGCAAATAAACGGATAAATGGTAAATTCGGTTATCGGCAATACTATTTTATTTTGTAGTGGAAAAAGTCCCAAAGGGTGGAAATATCAAGCTAATAACGTTACACTTAAAGTGAGAAGAAAGAAGACGAAATAGTACAGAAATTATGAAACGAAATAAATTACTAATGACCAGAACAAGTTTCACAAGTGGCAAAAATATGTGCGTACATATAAAGCGACAATCAGAACGGTAGTGATGTTGATGTGTAAATAGGAAAGCAAAGTATTAAGAAAAATAACGACAATTTGAAAGTGTCGCTCAGTTAGCTAAGCACAATTTAAATAGTCAGATCACAAAGGCGGCGACGGTTACACCATTTCTCCTGAATTCCCAAGTAAAGTAATAACCGAGAGGAAAATTACCGGTACAATCCAAATGGGTATTGGAAAAAAGTAAAGGAGAACGAGAATAATCAAACAAATCAAGTGCCTGGAAGATCGGTAGTGATAAAACACTATGCGATCATACATTTTTTTTGGAAAAGAGATTTTTCGCAAGTTACATCAATATCTGTTTAATAAAACGGTTTTCTCACAGGAATACAAGATTTATTAAAACCCCATCATATTTTCGAAATGGAGCCCAAGAAAATAGCTAACGAAAATTTGCCATTTAGCGAATTTAGAGAAAATGTCTTGTTATGATATTTTGAATTCTTAGCGCCACCTGCTATAGTAGACCCTCTGTTTTTCGACCTTTTGGGTGAAGTTCGGCCCTGTCCATTCATTTATGCAGTATCAGAAATGCAACGATAGCTCGCTCACAAGCAGATGATGGAACATAAGTCGAGGTTCACCATCAAAGCCGGCCGGCAGGCCGTCGCTTCTCGACTTAAAACTTGAGCTCGTGACTGTTGACGCAATGGGTTGGGGTGTGGTTAAATGTGGGGTAATGGATCGCATCGTATCTTTTATGGTTTGAATTTCGCAGAATAATTCTGTCACGGCTTAAGCCGTATCTAACACGAGATTCCCTTACAAACTATAAGAGCATGGAGTGTATTTTTCCCTTTGTGCATTTTTGTCGTCACACCTTCCGTTTTACTTTAAGTGGATTTTATCGCAATTTTCCTCCCGATTTCTACAACCGCCACCCAAGGAATTTATCATTTCCCCTCGGCCACCAATCATAGCAACTTTGGACGTCATCTTCAGAGAGACCATTCCTTTTCCCCCCTGGCGTGTATGACGGCGCTCGCCAACAGGAACGTTTCCAACAAAACAACAAAGCTCTACCACCTCTTTACAGTAAATGTGATGTTGTTTATTGGATGTAACATTGTGCGTTCGGTCATATAAACATTCAACAATTCAAGTTACGTATTATATGTTGGAATAAAGTTAAATGATTAGACTCACCAGAGCTCTTATGTATTTACGAATTAAACCGGCATAGCGGATCAACAGTAGATTAAAGTTAGCTTGTATTTATGGTGGCGCCTCTCCGGGTTGCTATTGCTAATGCATGTGGAATTTCATGACATTTTAAACAGTCATTGTTTGTTAAAATTCGCGGTTGTTTTATTTGTGTTCTGTTCTTTCGATTGTAAGCAACCAGCACGATGCCTATGCTATACATTAAAGATAAATTTCTGTGGGAAGGAGCCGGTGATGATACTTTCCGAAGTGACGGTTAATCCCTGTTTCGCGCTTTGGTTAGAGCAATTTTGGTTTCAAGACCAAAAGTGCGTGACGCCGTTGTTTTATAAGCTATTACCTAAACCCAACTTATCGTTCATCGAATCCACCCGTGCCTCGATTGACCCTAGCCTGGCCAAAACAGGGCAGGGTTAAACAGCCAATCGTTAGGAATTGTAAACGCCAAAAGTAATTATATACAACATCTTGACATCCCCCTTGAGGCGCTTAGCTTGTGGTCATACTTGTAGCCTGCGCTTGGAACCAAATCTAACCAAGTTATTGTAAAGATAAGCGACTTGTACTTTTAAACCTTGTATAGTAAAAATGTGGTTAAGCATTCTGACTGCTGATATAAGCTCGTGAATTCGATCTCCGGTCTCTGTGGGTTTTAAAAAATTAAAAATTCTGATTAAATCCTTTATACAATGCCATTACTTGGAAGTGATGTAAAGCCGTGGGTCACATGTTACTACGATGTGGAGCATGTAAAAGACCCCTTGCTAGGGTTGGAACATATAACTACAGTAGTCGGTGCCTAAGAACCTTGTCCATAACAAACAAACAGTAAAAATAGAAACAGGTTTATATAAATGACACAAAGATTATTTAGCAAAAAATTGGGATTGTGATTGTAATTATTCATAAAAATAACGTTTACTTACACCCTTATTTTTACGGGAATGACAATACACACGGATTGGTCAGCTCAATCTAGATCAGAAGATACACATGCCGTGAAAAATATGTCCGTTTACGTATGGTTCAAGAAATCTGAATAAATACCACTGAAAACAATAAAACAGGAAATGCCGTTTTAAACAAAACACTTTTGAGTATTAATTTTTAGCGAATAGTGTTTATGGATAACAAAATTAGGAATACAATGAGATAGTATTTTCAGTTATAATACTATAAGTACTCAAAGTCATGTCGATTATTTTGGGGTAGTACGTATCACGAAAGTCCATTGCGTTTGGGTACAGATTGCAGACACAATGGACATGAGTGATACCACCCCAAAAAATAGTCTACCTAACTTTGACTACGAATAGTATTCGGAGGACTTAATCAGTGAACCAAACCCATTTTTAAAATTAGAAAGACTCGACATTTAGTTACACACGTTAAAAAACAAATTATGTAAACATCTTCAATAAATATTTTAATTTGTTCTAAATAGTCACTTGAGTACTAGTACAATAGTCGCTGTAATTCGGTACTAGTACAGTAGTCACTACAATTTATTTTGGTGGGCTATGAAATGCAAAATCTGACGTATTCATTGGTCCACTTTTGACAGATGACAGGTGAACTGAATAGTCAGTATAATTTAACGAACTGAGTTGGTAGCCTTGGGTATTTTTTAATGTTTAGAACTGATTTTTCCATCAAAAGTTATAAATAGTAAACAGTAGTGCGGGATTTACATACTAAATTTATTGCTTCAATTTTTTAATAAAAAGACCACCGGTGGCGAAGTGTGTAGAGTGCCAGGCTTGCAATAAGCAAGTCCTCGGTTCTAATCCCTAGATAGGCGGAACTTTTTCAGCAGTCCACTGGATCGGCAAGTACCCAGCCGGGTGGCCATTCGACGTTGGAATACAATTAACGTCTAGGTAGAGTAACACGACTAAACACAAATCATATGCACACACGTGACATGGACATAGCACAACGGACTCACCTTGAGGTCTAAGTGCGCGTGAATTTGGTTAACCCTCCACTCAATAATCCCAATGACATTTTAAAAATATACAATACTTGTTTCGATCTAATAGGAACAATATTTTATATAATCACTAGGATGATAAGGTTCATTGAATTTATACGCAAATTAGGACTGCTACAAATATAATTAAATAAACAAGGCTATACTAATTAATAAACTAGCACATCTAATTGAAAAATCGTTTTGAAACTTGCTTCACAAGATACGGCTAGTTCAATATTATTGTGCAATAATTTATCTAAGCAACTTGTTTTCATACTTTGCTGGCACGATAAATAATAATTACCATTCACTTGTAATAGTAGAACAAATCCGATTATTTACAAGAAACTAGCCCGTTTTTGTTTTCTTGCAACCAAAGCAAATGCGAAATATTGCCAAGCTTTCACAATGCAATTTATGGAAGGTAATAATTGTTCATGGACGGCTTTAGCAGCTTAGTTATGGTTGGCTGCTAACTTATTAATGTAATTTAATTTAGTGTGCACTCGACTCACAATTTTCACAAATACGTCGAAAATTGCCATCATTGAAAGTTGATTTTTAAAGTTAAAATCTTAAATTAACTATTTCATTTTAAGTATAAAAACAAAGCATTTAGTGCTTACAAATTTCTAGTATCAATTAAGATACAGCAACACTTCAAATTTGAGGATAAAACTTGAAAAATCAAAATATTTCAGTTTTAATCTAAGGCAAATATCAAAGTATAGTACAAAGCATTACAGTGTAACACAAAAAGTATTTACCGAAGCGAGAAATTTGGGGGTTATAAAACGACTCTTTCTATACGTACATAAAAGCAAACACCAGCATTTTATGTTTATGACTAAAATACGAGGCATAAAACAAATATATCTACAAATATATGCTTCATTTAGCTAGCGAGTTTTTCGTAATAGTGGTTATTATTGCTTCACAGAAAATTCCGGTTATCGTTACTCGTAAATGGATTTATCGCTACTGGTATGCCCATTATTGCATGATTTTCTGTGAGAAACAAATAACCTGTCGATATTTCAATAAAAACGAAAGTTATACTTACACGTATTAGCGCATAGTTTGATGAAATTCTTTTCCTCTTTCTCTGCCATTGCCGCCCATTTCATAAAAGCACAAACGCACGTGTTACCTGCTTTCAGAAAGAAATAGAAAATTGAAATAAATGACGTGATTTATTAAAATTACTATTTCCATTTACATCATGACTTTTGAAATAATGTGAGCCATAGTGCAAGCGACATATTTGGCTGTGCGAACCAAATTTTACAAATTTAGATTTATTGCACCGAACGCTGATAGTGGGATTAGGTGTAATTTTCTATAGTATTCAATTTAATTAAAGCTGCTGGAAATAACCTGTTTTCGCCAGTTTATTAATGGAGCAGTTGGACTAAATTAGCAATTCCCATGGGTTTATTAGGTTTATCAATAGATAAATAACACGTAGAACTGTATTAATTATTATTATAAGCATGTGAAAAGTCCTATTAACGAAATTAAAATATAAGCAGTTTATATGGGCAACTGCTGAAAAAACCTCATCCATTACTGTTATTGTGCATTTAATTTGAATATACATAAGTAGATAAAGATGTTTTAATTATATTGAAAAATTATTGGCAAGAAAATTATGTTTTAGGTAAAGACGCTTAATTTCACAAAGAAATTTGAAATACAAAGAGTATTATGGATGTCATTATCGGCGATTTGGGTCGTGAGTTGGATCAACGAAATGGTTCTTGCGAACTCCTAAACATATGGGCACAGTTGCCGTACAGCGATAACACCAGATTTAATTAAAACTACCACACTTTAAAGAAACAATTTTAATAAATTTAACGCCAGCAAATGTATCGAGAGATCCAAAAAACCTAACGTCGAACTTGACATAGACAGTGCCACCAACATATTATTCATACGTTTGAATTTCCACAGC
The DNA here is from genome assembly GCA_940337035.1 of Agriotes lineatus. NCBI lineage: Eukaryota > Metazoa > Arthropoda > Insecta > Coleoptera > Elateridae > Agriotes > Agriotes lineatus. The sequence goes on along the minus strand of OW679198.1, from coordinate 104,803,049 downwards.
CCGCTGATAATCAGTTTATTTTTATCTCTCGATACTACACATAGGTTTTTCAACTGAGTGATTTCAAAATTACGACTAATATTTAAATAACATCAAATGAGTTATTTGCAAAACAAACTTGAGATTCAATTCAACAGTTAAGCTACGAACCAACGCCAATTATATAACGAAGTAGAAAACAGCCCTAAATAAAAAAGCATCGCTTAGTATTAAAAAAAAACTATTGATTGAAATGATTTGCGGGCTCCATCAAAGAGGCGCACTTATGAATATGGTATCTTTTATCGCATTCACAAGAAAAGCTCTTCGCGCAATCGCCGGATAGCGCGCATATATCTGTGAAACCATCTACTATTCTTGACAAATAGAAAATACAGCATAAATCTGAAATATGCACAAAACAAATGAAATTGGTAAACAACTGAGGTTTGTTTACTAGTTACACAGTACCATAATTTAAAATCTACAATAAGTAACGCGAATAATGAATGCCATTCGATAAGCGTTTCAATTGCAACGGGGAAGCAAGGGTGGTGCCTGCACCGCCGGGTATACGTAAGGTTGGAAAAAATATTCCTGACCTACACTGCTGATCATTCGCGTCGAAAGATAAGAGTCGATCAGAACGAATCCGTGCTACCAGGTGGTATGGTTTTTCCCAGTGTGTGATGTTAGCCCAATTAGCAATTGGCAATTGGTTGTAAATTTAAGAATGGAAAATCTTGGAAGAAATAAGATTCTCCACAATTGATTGTACCTGTATGGATTTTAAAGATTGAAAAGTAATTGTAAAAATCGTGTACATAATTACTATAGTTGCTCACTTAACTTTCTGCTTGACAGATAACAGGACACAATTAAATTTTCGTGACGTACGCCACTGGAATTGTCATAGTAATAAAGTATCTCAATTTCTCCTATTTGTTGTCAACAATTCTCGGTATGTGAACACTACCGTACCTGATTTCGGGATGGCAATGCGTTCCCCTTTGTCCCCCATTGTTAGTAACATTTTTATGGAAAACTTTGAACAAAATATGCCGACACATACACAAACAAACCAATAGTTTGGTGAACGTATGTTTTTGCAATTTGACTTCATGATGTTGATGAGGTGAACACATTTTTTGAATATATTGACACTAAAGAAACGACCATCAAATTCACATTAGAAACATGGTAACACAATTTTCTTAATACACTAATCACACGCACAATAAATACTTTTGAAACATCAGCATACCCCCGTACGAAAATCAACACTAAAAGGTTCCAGTAAGAAAGCTGAGTTTTCCTTTTTCACTTTTAATTTTAATTATTAATTCGTCGGTAACGAGGACATACTGTTTAATTTTTTTTAATTTTGTAGGGTGGCTAAATATCCAATAAACAGCATAAATTAAAATACTGTAACTATATAAATATTAATATAATAAATATTTTATATCGTCTCAATTATTAACGATATGAAAGTAACCTTCAGTCTTGGTTCTCAACAAGATAATCAGTAAGTATGTGTAATTATCCCAACCGCGGAAGATTACATAGTTTACAAGAAATTTACATGCAATTAAAGTTGTTTATTGCTGAGTGTTGATAGTTCTAGACAAGTATTTTAAAGTCATCCATTTATTCAGTAAATATTTGTCATATAAAAATGCAATGATCACGCCTATCTGAAGCTATAAAAATGGTAATAAAAAATTCATAACCCCCTTCTTTATTAAATAAGCAAATGAATTGCTATCTACAAACGGTGATGTTTTTATTATTATAAATTACTATTTATATTGAGGTTAATGCCGGAAAGTAAAGTTTATAATTTATTTGTTTAACAAGAAAGCTTGGCAATAATGTACACAATAACAGCTAACCAAGAATAATAATACCATAGATAACCGTTACGTAAATCTATTGCAATTCCCTCTATAAGCAACTGTTTTATTTATTTCCTCAAAAGAGTAGTGAAAAAATGTGTATCGAATACTTAGCTGTATGTCCAGAATCGGCTGCCACCTAGTGGTGAGATGACATACCAACTGACATAATCAGCACCACAGAATGCAGTGCACCCTGTTGCACCAATGCAATAAAGAAACTTATTTTTTGACACACCCTTGTAAAAACGTTCAGAGTTAACTAACTAATCACATTTTAACATTTTAGTGCTAAGAGGGAGGCATTAATGTATTTATTATTATTTTAGATTAAAAGGAGTATGTGAGCTCATTTCCTGAGAATGATTTTAATTATAGCCGTTTTTTACAATTCGTACCCTCCCGATAACGAAATACATTAACCAAGCGCAATAAAATCCTTATCGCGGCCCTAACATCGCCTCATTGCCCCGGATAACAATTTTTATCAATTCACTTGTCAGGCAGAACATGATACGAATAATTTATGCCAGCTCCGCGCCTATCGATTATTTGCTTAAAAAACCAGCCACGTCCCCTCGGTCTGGGATTAACTCCTTAAATTTAAATTGACTACAACAATTACCAATTAACTATTAGCTTATTCGCCATGGCTGAATAGAGCCCTAATCTCTTACGACCGCACAACACCCTCGCATTCGACATAGAGGCACTCACAAACGCCCTTCTTGTCACTTAACGACTGGAGCAGAATTGAAGAATCTCCCCCAAGACGTTCTGACTTGTACTCGAAAGGATGACGCCTTATCTGCCATCAAGTGGACTGTGATCAGTATAAAACAGCTAGTATATCACTTGCTTAAGATCAAAGGCGGCGATGTTTGACAATAACTACATGTAGTGCTACATGGTTGTATATCATAGCCAATGACAATAAGAAGGCGCAAATGAAAGCTTAACGTTTCAGAGGTCGAAATAACAGGGTTGATTTTAATCATTTCGTACCAGCGACAAAGTTGAGAGAAAACATGTTCTACCTCAAACATGGAAAATTACTAATAATAATAATAATTTGTGGGCAGTAAAAGGTACACTGCATTAACATTTATGCTTTTCACTCAGGTTTTTAAATTTAAAATTACTGCTTTTAAATGGTGTAACATTCAAATTGTAATAACCACGATTAAATCTAGTTTTCATGTGAAAAAATGTATTTCTTATGTGTACATCAATATCAATGTTCAAAGTCAATGTTAGATTTTAATAATTCGAATTAGAAATTTCTAGCTACATATTAATCAACTAATAATAATGCAATGTTATGCTTAGTAGATATTTCAAAGAAATATTCTTTATATTACAGCTGGTTGTTAATTTTGACCAAAGGTTGCATAAAACCTTATTAAATCTCAAAACTAGGTCAGTTAATAATTTATTTAAACAAGATACTTTTTACCCAAGTAACATGCATTTTTAATTATTCTTAAATTTTATATTATATTTTTACGTTCAAACTCTACATCAGTTATGTAGATTTCTTTTATCTAAAGTGTATATCGACAGTTTATCAAATCTGTTACTTGAGCAGCTCTGAGGAATGTTATTTCTACTTATTTATGCTAATTATTAATGAGACAATGACAGTGGCAGTGGTTTACTTTATTTTGATAAATCTTTTTCAGATATGATTTGTTCCAGTCTTCTACACCAACATTAGTGTAACCTTATTAAACAGGTTTTTGGTGATAGCTCATAGCAATTCTGTAGATCACTGCTACCACCCACTGACACACTCCAACCTATCAACAGCAATGTTCTCATGCACTTTACACACCGCGATGTTAATCTGCTAAGAATTTGGTATATGTTACACCTGGCATATGTCAATAAGTAATACTTCTGTTATCTTTAAATTGTATAACTATAAATTATCCAATCAAATGTGATTGAATACAGATCCATTTAGTTACATTTCAAAATTTGTTTATTTTCCTTAAAGAAAAATAAATCACTGTTTGTTATTTTTCCAATTCTAATTCTCCCAGCACCTAGTTTGGTTACAACATTTCATGGTTAATATTTTAAATGTAACTTATTAATTATATTTTACACTGTTATAATAATTATCAACAATTATATTGTTAACATCTAAATACTAATCCATCTTTTATTGCCACCATTTATTTATCTAAAAGTTCATATGCCTACACTGCATCCTTTTATTTCTGGTGCATCTTTTTTCAACCAAATTCCATTCCAACAATTTCTTATTCCTTATATTTGTTCTTTATTTACAGGTTAGCCATCTGTCTGTACTAGACTTTATTGATATACTACTCTACCAGCCGTTACGAGGATGCACATAAAACAAAGTGACTTATTGCCATTTTCCAACGAAAAGTAACTACAATAACAGTCCCATTACATTAATTACGATTTATATTGAGTTTTAATTTTCAATTAAATTCAAATAATATTACGTTAATAAACTTGTATCGTTATTTGTCTATTCATTCCAAATAAAGTATCAACTCCTATTTTTGTTCTACAATTATTTCTTTAGTATTATAAGTTGAAGCACAGAGCCATTACAATAAACAATAAATTTGAACAGTAGACCGAATCAGTAGAGAAACACAAACAAATGTTAATATTCTACAAGTATTTTCTAGTATGTGGAATTATAATAATTCCTAGTGTAATTTCACTAACAGCATTCCAGATTTTTCCTTAAAAATTGCGACTTGAAGTCATGTCCAAAATTTTGTTCATAAACTTTTTGTTTTAGGTATTCCCAAAAATAAAAATTCATTGGTGTTAGATCTGGCGATCTAGCTGACCAACCTACAGGTCCATACCGGCCAAGCCATTTACCAGAAAAATGTGTGTTTAATCGTTCTTGAACAATAACGTTCGAACGGGTGTAACGTCCCATTTCATTTTACGTTACGATTTAGATAGTTCCTCAAGGAAGTTTGTTTTCGAATATGATTTTCGCGCGCGCCCCGATTTTGGCGTTGCGTGCTTTCTTTCGATAGCGAGCCGCAATCAAAGGAGGCTGGGCTCGATCGATATTATTCTTTAGAAGCCACCTCCGGGGATTTAGCATTGTTTTATCCAGCAGGCTTAGAGGATTTAGTTTTGTGAACAATTAACGATGCACTGCGGCGTCCTCCTTGCACGTTCAGGTCGATTCCCAGCTTTGATGAGATTTTCCTTTATTAGTTTTTCTGTGTGTGCTAATGTCTTAGTAGAAGGCCTGCTTTCGAGACCTTGGCCTTCATGCCCGCAGCTTTAAAAAGCACGGCCTTTGTGCCACCAGCTTCAGAGACCACGGTCATCGTGCCGGCAGCTTCCTGACCACGGCCTTCGTGTATGCCGCATCCAAGACCACGGCCTTCATGACAGCAGCTTCAGAGACCACGGCCTTCGTGTCGGCAGCTTCCTAGACCACGCCTTCATGAATGCTGCACGCTAGATACTACATGCATCAAACTTCAGTTTGCGTTTAATTATCGATAACGGGGTTTTGCCTAAGAAATTCCAGTTCAACTTCGATTAACAAACTGTACGCAATAACGATCATTTTGTGCAACGCCTGGTGCGTTGGTATTTTATCATTTCTTTCTGCTGAATATTTGTATGTACCTTCTATGTATTTTCGCGATTGGCATGTCTTTGCGATCATCGGAAGCTTCAAGTAGAATAAAATAATTTTTTCGGACGTTTGCATCGCATCCGAATTTTATGATATTTCTAAGCCCATATTCTGGTATCAATATTGTTGATGGGTTGATCCCGTTATTATGTGACAATATCTGCTTTTATGTAATAGGTTGCGCCTTTCAATTGTATCGAGCCCTTCTAGCCTTATTGGCTTTTGTAAATAATTCATTTGTTGCAGTTGTTGGGATAATTAAATGCCCTCTTTGCCGATTTACTGTATTATCTTGTCATGAACCCTCCTACAACGTGTGCATTTTTATATAGCAGTAAATCCCGTAATTCTAAGGTAGGTGGTGATATATTTGTAGCTAGATTTGTTATGTTGTTATGTGTTTAACGACAGGCGCCCAATATTTTGTTGCTTCATAAAAATTTATTTAACCCTAAGGATCGCTGCCTAGTCCTCACTCACACCATATTTTTTACAGAGGGTCAAAGCTGGCTAGGGCTGTGGCAACCCCTAGTTTAAGGGTGATACACAGGCTGGGCAGCCGTGCTGCTGAAATTATGTTTCTTCCAAATTCACCCCTGTAATGATGGCAAAATAGAACTTGGAAGCATTGTCAATTTTCTTAAAAATACATGGTCCCTAAATTTCTGTCAGGTAGAATGTCGTACCAAACATTTACCTTTTTTAATTTTTGACATCTGCCAGTGATTCTAAAGTTTAGATTTTCTTGTACCAAGTACCTATATCATTTGTTGAGAATGTAGCTTCGTCAGTGAACATAATTTTGAGACGAAAATGCTGGTTGGTGTTACAAAACCTTTTCCCTATTGCACAAACGAAAGTCTGATCGAAAACCATGGTCTTGAAGGTCGATGGTATGCATAAATTGCGGTTAAATATGTATATGAATAGATTTTGTTTTGTTTATACATTTGGTATATTGAGTTTTCACTAATATTAAGCTCTATTGCTCTGCGTACGATAATTTGAAAGATTTTTCTAGCGAATCCATTCCTAAAGTGGTTGCATCATTCAAATCACATATAATCCGTTCACGATCTTTTTGGGTCAAGTGAGGCTATGACCATCTAGTAATTTTGTTGGCAGAACCTCTGTTGCAACTAAACTCCCTCATGGAAATTGACACCTTTTGTGTTAGGTTAGGTTGTTTTCAGTTTAAGGTTATATTTTCTGAATAGGTACATTGTTGCCGGATATTCTCTAGTCTCCACATCGACTCGCGTTCTTTTAAATTTGGTCTGTCCTTTTTAAATTGGAAGTAGCATCGTTTAATGGATTTTTTTTTGTTGTAACAACATTATTTTGGGCATTTTGACTTTTCCTTTGACGAAAATTAAAATTATTTTTACACATTTGATAAATCATTTATTTTCTTAGGAATATTAAAATAATAAATCTGGCAATGTGGTGGCAAGAAAATGTCGAACAGACACTGACAGAAAAAAAATGTTGCATCCTCTATATCATCGAATCAGTTAGTCCAACATGAAAAGAAAAAATCATAGCCAACTCTGTCCCAAAAAGGTCGTGAACGGCTTATAGTACATAGTACTTTTGTTTATTTATCGGCGCTGAACATGCCTCATCACTTTTTTTATGAATCTTTTTAAACTTTATTCTGATACTAGTACATCTGGATATTTTTATGAAATACTCCTAGGTTTATGGTATGCTGATACGATACATTACATATCGAGTAACATTTTATTAAATAAATTATTTGTTCCAACTTTAACTTCTATTTGATTTGACTAATACTATTAACGTTTTTCACATTGACATTAATGATAATAATCTGATTTAATTGCTATAAATGGTAATATATATTTTTTAAGTATTTTAACATTTGTAAACTGGCAAGGGGCTATTTAGGAAATCTGAAGAACTGAAAAAACTATAAATATTAAAACACAATTTTAGCGTTTTGATAGCAAGGAAAGCTTGACGACGGACTATTTATTTTAATAGTTTCGCAGTTGGAGATCTTCAATCGCCAACTCCATCCGTGGACATACTGTATAGTGTATATGCCAGAACATAATTTGTATAATTTATACTATCAAAAGAAATACATTTATGTAATAGTGTTTAGATGATAACGTTACAAACATTGCTTAGTTACTGTATGGTTCAAAATCTGTGCAGGTAATAACTACCAATATATTACACAAATACGTAATATTTCTAAATAGATCTCTTAAAATATTATCTTCTATTTCAAAGAGTTCATAAACTGTCAAAATCAATGTCAAAAAATTTTGCACTAACAAATCTTTATACGTAATCTTCAATTGGACAAATACCTGTTGTTGCTATAATCTTTGAAAAGAGTTTGCAAATGACATTAGTCACTTAGTAAAACTATCAATTAAAAAAATTCAAAAATATGCCTATAATGGAAACTACATTCTATATTTCAAGATATATACGAACTTAGAGAGTTTGTAAGCACAAATTCTGCTCAGAACTAATATACTAAACTTTGGCGAGTAAACAACAGGGAAACCGGAGGTTCATCATTAAGATTAACAGCTCCAAGTTGAGAGTTTAAAAGTCAGTATTTCTCCTCTAATGGCTCAATTTATAGATTGGAAGTAGCCAATACAAAAGAAGTGGTTACGTCGATGGGTCCAGAAATTTATTTCTTGCGGGGTGACAAGTAACTAAGTGTCAAGGAGGCGGCAGCGCCGCCGCCTGCGGGCGGAACTTTCTTGTAACATATGGAGGAACATTTATTTACTCGAGCAACCAACTTCAGGTGTTTGCTTCCTGAAAACTAATTCTGTAAGTGCAGAAACATTGCGGCCGCAGCGGAGTGTGAAAGATTTAAATCGTAGATTCGGTTCCGAGGCGATTAATTAAAATTCCGTAAGTGTTTGGAAATAGTTATTTTCACTTCCCAGGGGAAGCCGTGTCCGCCTAATTAATGAATTGGCCTATAAAATCGACCTGCTGCTTCATCAGGTAGAGTGCGGACGTGGGTAAGTGGGTAAAAGCGTCCCGATTTAAAAGTCTCCCACCGCCTTAAATGCTTTCTTTTGTTGTTCTACAAGTGGGTTCTCGAATTGGCATTTGCTAAATTCAACTCGAGTAAAACTGGGAAAACACTCGATTCTTGTATGATTCTGTAACTGATGCATATTATAGTTTATATATTTTGTAGATAAAAACAATAATAACTTAAAATAATCAATATTAAAGCTGCATATTTCTATGTAAGGGTATTGAAAGGAATTCAAGGTAATTAACTTGCAGTGTAGCTCATTAATCCACTGTAAACACTATTTCAAAGTTGCTAATCTTGCTAATTAGGAGAAGTGTGCTAAAGTTTGGTACTAGAAATAGCAATTCATGAGAAATTCGAATCAGCAAGTAAAGTAAGCGCAACATTTTCTGAAATAATTCATTTCTTAACGAGTAAATTAAACACACTTACCATGAGCAAAATAAACTATTTTCTATTTGTCATCTTCTTCTTCCCCTTACGTTAGGCCAGTGACCTGTTATTAACCACAAAGTGGTTCTATGAGCCAGCTTTATTCGTAAGCCGGGTCGGTGGCTATCCTTGGTCGTCGAAATTGAGGAAGAGTTCCCTTGTTAAAAGTTAACGACTACCACAGGTGTTAGCGTGGTAGCCGGGGAGCGCAAGATTTTCTAAAATCCTTCTATACGTCGCTGGGAATCGAACCCGGACCGGCTGCTTGAGAGTCAAGCATTTTCTCGCGGTGCTATCCGCCCACTCTATTATTGGACTGTAAGAAATGCAGCTACTGAAAGGAAATATATATCCACTGGCAACGTAGGCAGCTAAATAAGACTACAGAAAAAACTCACGTTGTATTGAATATTTACATCACACATTGTGATTTTGCAGTCTACATGATATACGTACTTTCGTTTGTATTACTACGATGTGGTTAATGTATTTAGAAAACGTTTCATGCTACACGGAAATTTTCCAGACCTTAAAGTTAGGTAAAATAAATAAAAGACGATCTCACTGTATTAATAACCTATGCACCCATAACTTAAACTTTGTTTTTTTTAATAAGATTATTATTGTTTGGAGGGACTTTTGAATCAAAAATCTATGTTCTTTGCTGTTATATGTTTATAATTAGTTTTAAGTGCGCCATTAGAAGTTTTAAACGCGCGCCAATGTTTTGATAGATTTTGCTCCATTATGCGTATGCGCATGCTGTGTTGCAGTACCAGAAACAGTCGGGTTTACAGAGCGAGTCAGTCTCGGCTGGGAGCTCGAACAGACGCCGACGTGTTTTCGGGGAGCGAAGTGTGCTTTGGTTCGCGGGCACAAGTTAACGTCAGGCGATCTAGATTTGAATCTACACACAGTGTGAGCTAGAAGCGGAGTTCCTACGTTTCTTGGAAATCCAATAGTAGAGAAGCGTTTAAGAGTAGCTGCTTAGTTGCACAGAAGCTGCCGTCCTGCGGACAGGTGGTTGCGGGACTAAGTAACGCAATAGCGACGGCATTGCAGGGAAACTATGTCATATGCTTTAGTAATTGGCCGATAATATAAGTAGCGTTACTTCTCAAGATTCGTGAGAAGTGGCCTATAATTCCCCTCTATTATATATAAATCACAAAGAGTTTTTAGAAGAGCTCGCAGGTTTATGGCGGGCTCGGTAGACATCGCCACTGTTATTTTTGTCAGGCGAGCTCGTATAAGCTTGTAGGGTTTCCCCACAAAGAAAGACGAAGTGCGTGTGTTCGAGGGTCTTTTAGAAGGTTGCAAAAGTGAGGAATGACCTCGATTTTGGAACGCCACACATTTTCGTCGTATTGCCGTGAACAAGGCATTCAATGTCCAGATCCCAGTGATTGCGTATTACCGATTGGGTCCCGGGGTTGAGTTTATATTTTCTGCTAAAATTACACAAAATTTCTCGTTGAGCCTATGCAGAATATCGTATTGAAGTTGCGAAAGCAGTATATCTGCGGACGCCGGATTTTAAATCGTCTAGAGGTGGGAATGCTAAAAGGGCGCGCGTGAAAGGCGTGGTTCGTTGTTATATGTAGCGAGCAGTTCAGTTCCGGGGCCCTGTTAAATTAAAGTCATTCAAAATTATTTTATTTGGAAAACGTAATCTCTATAGTACAACATTCAAAAGCAATACTGCAGGCTGTATGCAGTGCGAGATGTTCTTGAACGAGGCGGAAGAAATCCGCTGACGCTTGTAGTGACGGCGCCTACTGACGTCTGCGTGTGTTTTTCCCAGAGCTGCCTTAAGCCAGTCCGTTAATTAAGCAAGTAATAGCACGCTTTTGTGAAGTGAACAGGTGTTGTAAAAGCAAACCCAGTGGCGTACTTGCAGTCTAGACTATTGTCTTTGGTATATAAATTATATTGTATTTGGAATATTTTGTGTTCCGACAAATTTCTCCAAGCCTTGCTGCCGAAGTATAATGCAAGAAGCGAACTTTGTCATTTCGTTTTGTTTAGGTTCTAAGAGGCTCCTACTTTACAAACCGTGTTCGACTCTATTCTTTAGTTTGTTGGGCCTTCACCACTCCTAATTGGAAAGGTTAAGTAAATAAATGAGATTCTATTTAGATTTCTTCGAGCTCCAGGTGAGCGAAAGTAAAATCGGGAAGTGAAGCGGATCCCTTTAAGGTCGGCTTGAAAGGGAGAAGACCATCATACTGTAAGCAAAGTGCAAAGCAAATTAGCTGGAAAGAGTTTATTTGCTAAAGTGGATTATTAATCAGGACAAGTATCAGCGCATTAGAGCCTTCTATCAACGACTGCGGAAGAGGCAAATTTCAATATTTGGGCTTGAAAACTTTTCCACAGTGGTGCCCTAATTAACAATAAAACAACGAAATGTGACAAACATTTAGGATAGCCGTACTGTCGAGTTCAAGTGAACCCAACCCAACCCTGAGCTAGTTGTGAGTCGATCGGAGGTGTAATATAGCTGACGTCCCAACGCATTAAGCTTGTCGTAAGTATTATCGTGTGTTCGGTATGCACAGCGCTTGAGCATGTGCCACAGTAGGCTGTCAGCACTAAGGCGTCCTTTGAAGCAGCTGTCTGCAAGTGACTTAATGTTACGGTTCTGTGCGTAGTAGAAACAGCTGTCGCAGGTGTGAATTAATTATGTTTAATATAAATGCGTGATACAAACAGCTTTTTGGCACATGATTTGATATGTGCGGAATAACCTCCCCCGCTTTATAGCCTAGTATTTAACACATATTATTTAGCAATTTTTCTTTAACAGAATATATATCTATTTGTTGTTAATTTGGGTGTAAACAAGTTGCTTTCTATTTGAGTAGATTTTTGGAGTTAACATATTCCTCTTAGTACAGATCTAGCTCATCTTTTGGTTGAGTATAACATGAGACTTTCGCTAACCACGAACTGAGGTAAATAAAATAAGGGAGATCTCATTGTTATTGAGCTAGCTGACAACAAGTAAGGGCAAAAGTAATTCGGTATTAATACCGATAGCCGACATCTCAGTCATCTTGCCTTCACAGATGACACTGTCCTTATAAGTGGTGACTGAGTTGAGGAAAATTTTAACACATCTTAAAGTAGTAACAGAGAAATACGTGTAATAACAAACCTATAGAAAACCAGAGTCTACTATTTATAACATCGAAGAAGAAGAAATCGCAACCATCCACGACTATGTCTACTTCAGTCACAAACTAAAGCTTGGAAAAAGAAATCATACCGCCGAGATAACTCGAAGAATATGCATGGTTTGGGCAACTATAGGCCAGCTACTAGAGTTCATTGGTTTGCTTTATTCCTAAACCACTGTGACTACTGTATTAAATAAAATGTTCACCTTTTTTTTTACATGTGGTCTCCTAATTCTAATGGATGCACCAATGCTTCCCGGAAAAAGTTTTCTCCGATGCTGTCGAATCAGCCAGTCACTTCAGCAAAAAATTGTCTGTAGATGTTCCTTAAGCTTTGAAAATAAGCAAGATTCGCTAGGGACGAGATCTGGAGAATAAGACGTAAGTGATTGCAACCATTCCTACACATGACTTGTGACACGATTTGTTATCCTGGTGATAAAGCACAGCTCTTGTCAGCATTTCACGCCATTTTAACATGATCAAGGATAATATCTTAGTCATACTTCAGAAATTTAATTACCGTATTTTCTTAATTTTAGAAATTAATAAAATTCTTTATATCTTGCAAAATAAACGCTAAATCGTAATAAGTCGTAGCAGGTTAAGAACTATGGTCATACAATACACGAATGCACTTTCTGAGGATAAAGATTCAAGTTGCAACGGGCTCAGGCCCAAAAAAGTCGATACTCTTGGATTGCAAAACCGTGTTCCACCACCACGAGCGTCAGATAGACGTAGAAAGGAGTCCGCCTAAGTGCTTTATTGGAGGAATACCTTACTGGAAACCCACAATAAAATGCAGGTTGAAGGCCTGAAGGCATTTGCACGTTCGTCGGACACGGGACAATTTTGCTCCGTTTTATTAAGCGAAACAACAAAAACGGCGCGAGCTCGGGAAAAATTCGCGACGCAAAAAAACCACTCGCCATAGCGCGGTTATGACAATATAAGGACTTAGGGACGGCGGAATGTGGGAAAAAAGTGCGACCGTAAAGTTCCTCCATCAAAATACGCAGTTGTACAGTTCTTTCCTATTACTTTCCTTTCAGCAGAAAATTTATTTTATCAATAAAATACATGTGCAGGCTGACAAATCGGAGTTTTCTTTATGATTTCCTTCAGCGAGATCAAAACAGCGACCTTTTAAGACATATTTCGGGGTCGGGTACAGTTCTGTGAGCTTTTTGTGATATTGGAACAGTTTTTTATTTCACAGATTATTGAATTCTTCAGATCAAACAATACTTTGTAAAAATAATTAGTATGTATAAAGGCAGTTGCTGTTATCAGTGGTTATTTAAACAACACAATCAACAACTAAATTAGAAATAAGTCTGATTTAAAACCCTGGAACACAGTTTTGTAATCAATAGAAATATATTTGTCAAGTTACCCTTTTATTCAAAGTTAGCACAAAAGGGTTAAATCTTTTCTTTCAAATATTTTAAAGCACTGATTGTAACCAATAATTAGCAAGTGGACGAAACGTTGAATTTTTCTATCTCAACAATAATACAAGCCAACCCAGAACTCGTTCGCTATATATTACTGACCAAATAAACACACGATCTATGTCAACAGCAGATTAGTATGGACACCAAATGACCATTAACTGTAACATCACGAATCACGTCAAATTTAACCCTACATATTTAGAACCTATCTCTAGAGTAATCAGTTGAAATGGAAATGTCGCTTCAAGCCAATTATGTGACCGTCGCTGATTTACCTCATTTGAATGCTTTCAAATTCGAACAGAACTGTAACTTTTATACTGATTACCATGATTTTTAAATTGTTAAACGGATTTCCTTTCCAATACACCAATCTTAATGAATCTTTATGGAAATTAAGAGTTAGGAGTACTTAAAGAGAATTTATTGAGTGCTACAATCGCTAGAATCGTTGTACGTGTTAAGATTGATTTACATGTTCGGCTTGAAAATCAAGCGCTGGTACGACGTCGCTGACACAGTAATAAATAATGGGGAGTTCAATTTCCATTACTTTAATTAAGCTTTCAGCAGAAGCTGGCGTGATTGAAATTTAACCTACTTTAAAACTAAAACGCACCCTTCACTGTGTAGTTAAACCATTCGGCCGAGACCACATCAAGAACGCCTGTCTTAGATTTCTCGACTTACCTGAAACAAAACACAATTATAAATATTTATGTACGAATATAATACTGCAATTTCATTTCAATATTTAACACTTAAAAGAGAAGTACGGAACTGAATCAAACGTTTACAACTTTAACAATAATGATGATTTTTAAAGTTTGAAACAAAAAGGAGTATTACAATTTCAAGTAATTTTTAAAATGTTCTATCTTTTCTCTTTTGATTCAAAGTTATTAACTAGTATTTCTGCGATCAATAGACCTCGCGCAACTCCAGTTTTCATACCCCATAAGCTCAGCACCAAAATAAAATGTGTACTCCCAGATATATCCCTCCCTGGAACTTCTGCGTATAACTTATGAGTAAGAGGGAACTGCTATCTATGAAAATCATTAAAATCTTTAGAACCATTTTTTAAAAAGAAGAACTTTGACCTTTTCCGCATTTTTGGGGCATTTGGGCCTCTGCACACAGGACGCTGCATCCTAGTGAAACCAACATCTGGTATCACCATTCCAAAGCTTCAGAGAACATCTCCCTATAACCCTTCCGTGGAAGTCTTGGGTAGGTACTGACTATATGGGGTATCATCATGATCAAAATCGTTGGTCACACAAACAAAATTGACGTTTCTTCGACATTTTTGGGCATTACAGCGGAACTAAAGTTTGGCATCATCGTTCGAAAGCTTCTTAAACATCTGCGTGATTTTTTTTAGAAATTTGTCAGTATGAAATCTGTCCCCACCCGCTCACAAATAGATTTCTCCCTAGATTTTTGAGTAGACACTGACTATGGGTTATCACTTACGAATAAGAGGGAAATTTCGTCTGTGAAGATGATAAAAATCGTTGAGTAACTTTTGAGAAACACATTATTTGTATTTTTAATTTTTTTTTGTATTTGGTCCTCCTCACACCGAACGGTGCATCGCGGTGAAACCAAAGTCTGGTACTTCATAGAACACCTCCGGAAATTTTCATGGAAAGTCGTCTGTATGAAGTGTATACCCCTCACCCCCCCGTCAGATATCACCATTTTTCGGTATATAATGACTATGGCGTGCCACTTATGAGTCAGAGGGAAATGTCTGTGAAAATGATCAAAATCGTTAGAGCAATTTTTAAGATTTTTTTGTCCTTTTTTCGACATTTTCTGGAGTATTTCGGTCTGCTGACACCAAGTGCTGCAACGTACTGAAACCTGAAGTCTGAGTCATCGTTCCAAAGCGTTATAGAACATCTCTGCATATTTTCATGAAAATACATCCGTAACTTTCACCGCTGTGTGTTAAACATACGTATATAGGTACATACATACTCGGAAATGAATTTTCGCCCAGTCGAGTCGTATCGCTTAGTCAATTAAGATATTGTTATGTTTTTTTTACTCACTGAGGGCTAAGTAAATAGACTACATTAATTACACAACTAACAAACCAAAATTACGGTCACTCAATGTTCAGCGTGGAGAATCCTAAACCCTTTTGATATTGGTTTAGTTCAGTTGTAAAATTTATTGATCAACTGGACGTACACGCTGCTACATGTGTCGATTTTTCTGCAAGTCGACGAAGTAAACCAGAAACAGTGATAAGCACCCTGATTTCATTTAAAGTAATAAACTGTTGTTACAATCCTTATCTTAAAAATAGACAGGACTTGATATATATGGATTTCATTTGTTCAACAATAAAATCACATTAAATATAGAAAATTTAGTTACCAATTGTTTTCTCAACTATTATACACGTCAGCATAGCTAATCTCCACGCAACGATTTTATAAAGTTCCTATTTGGAGCACACGAAAATCTCCTATTAGTAGTAATTTAGGGCATATGTCGTACACAATAAAGACGCGTTTTACCTTAACTGCATACAATAAAACATTAATTCAGCTGGTTTTAAGAATTACAATTTGTACCTACTTCAAACAACATTTTTTACGATCATGTAAAAAGCTTCAAAATATATGTAGCTTACTGGAAAGTTTCCTGGAAAACACGAAGGTTCTCAAGTAGTTTTCAGTTAATGTTCATTAAAGTGTATACAATAAATACGAGTAAACTCTAGCCCTCTAAATTAAAACATGATAGTTTAGATAGATCAGAAATTTCAAGATCAAATATAATTGTAGTAGTTGTTACTAATCAGAATATTCTGCCCTATACATAAAGCAAGTTTATAGTACTTGTGGCAATGTTCAATGTTTGAGAAATATTTTTATGAATAGTGCTAATTTGGAAAATACTTATAACCTAAAGAAAGAAATGTGCATCAGGAAGTTAGGCGCGTTCTATGTTACTATTAATAAAAAAAAATACATGAATATATTCTGCAGAAAAATTGGAAAATATGAAAATATTTGATTAAAACTCAGGTCTAAGTTTTGAAAAATTGTGCAAAAAAAAAATTGGTCATGGTGTACCCTATATCGATTTTGGATCCAAATATTACTTAGTGGTTAGCACATGACGCATTCAGCGGATGTACTAGAGCAGTGGTCTCCACACGTTTTTGACCAGTACCCCTAACACACAAAAACCATAGTGCGTATCCCCAATAAACAGGGCGAGGACATATCGTACTAAGATTAGTAAAGATTTTTCAATTCATGTTTCCTAAAAAATCAAATTGAAATGGCACAGCCTGTATAGTTGAATTTAAAAAATAGATTTTTTGAACATGTTAAAACTCATCGGAAATTTATTTTTAGTTTTTGCAGGATAAATAAATTACGGTCAACTAAAGCCATAATTTGATAGTAATAAGAGAACTTTAATGTACTCGTTGACGTTATATTCTTGATAAATACTATAAAAGCCACGTTTTTAACACCCTGTGTCGTATTATGAAAGAAAAATTTATTTTACGTAAAAAGTTCTCTTAAAATTTTTAGCTCAACATAGTCGTTTTACAACTTTTTTAAATATTATGACACATGGTAAAATTAGCAACACCAAAATGGAAGACATTTTTGAGTGTATCTCAAAAACGAGTACGTTGAGCTAAAATTGTCACAAGAACTTTTTCACGTAAAATGTGACACATGGTGTTTAAAATATATATATATATAAATATTTTTTACTTCAACCTTACAGGGCTGTAACCTTTTAAATTGGCCGTTTAGGGAAAAAATGTTTGACAAATCTTCACTATTTTTATGTAGTTAATGTTGGTCAAATATGTCTCCAGATTTCACGTTTACCCTGTATATACAATGTTTTTCAAAAAGTATGCAACATATGAGAAACTATTTTATTATGGAGTTACTGAACACATTTTATTCTTCATCTTCAATTGTTTCACGGATTGGCAAGAAACGGAATTAATTTAAAATTGAGGGTTCTATTTCTAAATATAAAAAAGTTATGAAGAAACAATTATTATACTAAAAAGATAATTTCAGACATAAAAATGTCGCTAACATATTAACTTTTAATTTTCTTCGTTTTTTAATTGAAAATTGTTGTTACGTTAACAAAACTGACTATTTTATTCCCTCAAGTTTTATTAAGCCCGATACTCTACTATAGTACTATATACAAGCAGATATATATGTGTAGGGAGTTTATAGAAAATTACCAAACATTTTAGTATTTAAGGGGCACTACTGGTTGTATTTGTAATATAATATAATAATAAAATAAAAATCGGCCCGCCATGAAATCAAACAAAATAGTAATAGTGCACTTTGTTTTGAGCGAATTTTAATGTGTTTCATAATAATTAAATCATTAAATTTTATATTTGCTCTATAAAATAAGTAAGATTTTCAGCTAAAAGGACGAATAATTTTTTTTTATTTTGTTGATACTAAAAACAATAATAATTTTCTTTCAAATTAAAAAAATTAGAAACAGGTAATTGACTGGTCAACATTTTAAATTAATTCCATTTCCTGCTAAGCCGTAAAACAGTTGAAAAATATTATATCCATGAAACGGTTTTTAAATTATAAGCAAGCTGTTATGATGAGTATGATGAAAGCAGGCAATAATAAAACAGTTTGCAACCTGTAGCATAATTTTTGTAAAAACACTATACGTAATAAATATTAAAACTTTGTGGGTGGGCAGCCTTAAGAGTTAAGAGACACTCTTGCCGCTATCAATTCCTCGTGTACTTAAAGTTCATTATTGTGTAATTTAAAAGTTCAAGTTAATATATGTGAAGCTTTAATTGATTTTCTTATTATTTTTCTGTCATTTGGCGTACCCTAAGAACCGCCCTACCAGTGTAGTATTAACTTAAGATGATAATTTAAGTGACAATAATTGAGTTTTTTATATGACACTGTTACAAATTAGTTATTGATCATATTTTTTTTATCAAATACCACCTGAAGTGATTACTTAAAAATTTACTGGTAAGTCGAATTTTAGCTCGATATGAAATTTAAAACTTTTTAAGCTGTTAAAATTGAATATATTATTTTCATGTATGATTTGTTTCCAAATAGAGTGTTGCGTGTTGCTTGTGAAGTATTGGATAAGATTACTATATTAATTTTTTAATTTGTTTTTCCTGTAGCAACAGCATGTATTGTACCGAACTATAAATATATGCAGTTTAACAAATATTCAAATTTTACAAAAATGGTTTTGTGAGAACAAAAGCTAAATATGAAGTTATAAATAGGACACAACAATACGGTACAATTACGTACAAAATACTACAAATTATTGATTTCAATTCTGCAGGGCTTATCAGCCTATTGCAGTAATCGTACACGTATCCTTATTTAGTTCAGCTTTAACAACATTTTGTTGCAGTAGTCGTACACATATGCTCAATTCGTTCAGCCTTAACAACATTTATTGTGGTTATATTTTAAATTTATAAAATAAGATCAAAATAAAAATATTCTGCAGTCTTTACTGAATTAAGAGTTTGATAAGAGACGAAAGCTTCTTCTAAAGCAATGTCAAATAGCTGTTTAAAAACAGCCTTTATGCCACAACAAAGATGAAATCCGCAACCACGCTGTATGTGCAACACTCTATTTAATCTCAGGCTCGTAATTCTAGACACTGGTCTGCCATCAACTTTAATGCACTTGAAGCTACGAAAAAATCCTCAAAAGCCATCTCCGAGACATAAACTCAAACAACGTGGGAAAGTTTACGATGCCGCCGGCAAAGAAAATCGTTTATCTCTATTGATCGATTGATTTGCCTATCAAGACACAATAACCACATCTGTAGTGCTTCAGCGATGAAATCGTAATTCAACATCGTTACTGTCACCACAACTTGTTTAAGAAACACACTCGGCCATATCGAAAGGATTTGTTCAAGAGCTATCTTATGCAATGTTGACTGCTAGAAGCAAGTGTCGAGCAGTGGAATAGTTCGTTTTGTTCAATTAACGATGAGTGCACCTACACAAACAATTTTGGTTTATTCATTTTGAAAAAATCAATAACGCAAGGCAATACATTGGCAGTTTT
>OW679198.1:104636388-104783175 GCA_940337035.1 Agriotes lineatus | reverse complement strand
GTCCATAAAACGCATCCAAACAAAATAATCGCCCGGCGTTTTGATTAAAATGAAATTATTTAACCTATGTAACGAATTTCATGCTTTCCCATAATTGCTCCAGATATATCCAGTATGAAGTTAAAAAATACAAGCCAAATTGCTTGTTTAGATTATTTAATAATCGTATTTTTCATAGCTTTAAGTAACAAACGACTTCCGGGATTGGACCGTGTCATGATTGAGATCGAAGAACTCAATCACGACACGGGCCAATCCCGGAAGTCGTTTGTTACTTAATGACAATAGCCGTGAAAGTCTCAGAAATAATCAACAGTAATTACATAAGTGGTGATAATTTTTGATAATTTTAACTAGATTCACGAATTTGTTGCTATTAAGAAATCTCACGAGTGGACGAAGTCCACGAGTGGGATTTCTGAATAGCAACAAAGATGAGTGCTAATCTAGTTAAAATTATAAAAAAAATTATTGCCACGAATGTAATTCGGCGTGATTATTTTTTAAACAGTTCAAGTTGTAGATTGGGTTTGATGGAGCTTCCAGATGAGTGTCCTGTTATTTTTAACAACTCCTGCTCACCTACTCCACTTTTAGCTAGTTGTGTTACAGCAGAAGAACGATTTGAATGGTTTGTGAAAAAATAGTCGCTGTAATTTGCTACTAGCAAATAGTCAGTGTAATTTTGATGCTACTAGCAAATAGTCAGTGTAATTAGCTACTAGCAAATAGTCAGTGTAATTTTGATGCTATTGGTCGATTTGAATTTATTTCTCATTACTATTGGCTGATAGGACTGTTTAAAAAATAATCTTTGCTAATACTTCATATTTATTGTAATAAAATGTCTGGAAAGATAAAATATGAATCCCGTAGTTTAATTTATTGATTCCTACTTTTCAAAATATTTACTCTTAAGTATTTTGCATGTGTCGGAAATGACTAGTAATTAATAACTCGTTACATATCAACAGCCTTATCCTATACGACCGTATATAAAGCGACTGTAATACGACCAATAAACCGCAAAAACAACAAGAAACAAAATATTTAATATCACAACATGCACACTATCTCTGTATAGAACATTCTCGAAAACGCTAATAAAGCATCTTACGGCCTCGTAAAATTTTAATATGTCAACGGTAAAAAATTGCTTTCAGACTAAAACGTATCTCCTTTTCCTAGCTGTCAGGCATTGGGGAAAAGATTAAACAAAACTGCCACACAGCCCTTTAATTTTGAATTATCGGAGGTGACAGCGGTGGACAGGTGCGAGGGCTGTTGGAACACCCTTTGAATTTGAAACCCCGAAGGACTGAAAGCCGTAAAATATGATACCCTCTCAATTAGAGGGATCTTCACCACATTCGCTCTTATAAGTGCCTTTATACAGGGTGTTTAGTAGGCCAATGTGGTTTTTTAGTATGGAGAAGATTATTTTTAGTTTTAATCTAGACAAGGTCCATTATTTATTTTATGAGAAAATATTTCAAATATAAGATGTAATATTACTGATTGATCACCTGCCGGGTTAATAGGGCATGATAAGGAGTTTTGTTCCTTGAATTTTAAGTTCTAAAAATAATAGGAAGCGTAAAGCCACCCACATTGTCTTCGTACAAATGCTGATCGTCTCTAGATCATCGATCCAGACTCAAAGGCATTTAATACTAATAAATATAACTGTTATTATTGTTGCTGAATTTATATGCGACGGTGTTACATGACAAACAAAAGAACTGCAGTTGTAACAGAGCACTTTCAATTTCTTATACCTATACTGTGTGCTAAGGATGATCGACACGAAGGAAATTTACAGCCGATCGACCAAATGCATTTCCTAGCAAATCTAAATGCAATTTACATTCGTCTTGCAAGACATTTTATTACAAATAATTTCCGTTTGCCATTCATCAGCCCATCTGTGTTTAAAAATACTTTTCACACGTTTAAGTACCTGCTTCAAGAACTGCTTATTGGTTTTCTCAGAACGCTGTATGCGATAATAGCAATTGTACAATCCGCAGACCGCAAAATAGTACTTTTAAATTAATGTTAAGTAATCTCCTTTTACGAGCGTGCGATATGTAAATGCACTCGTAGTTGCGTCTGTCTTTCGTGCGTTACGACTTGTTTAAGCAAGATTAACATTCCCCTGTAAATTCACTGAATTTACTGGAAAGCGCAAACCGGCTTGTATGTGTTTTGTTTTAGTTTAATTTACAAAGTTTAATGGTATTACAACACCACGGCCGTGGATTTCAGTTCTCTATTCTCATTTAATTCAAGCTATTTGAATGGTAACATCCAAGACAAGGCAATGACATGCTGGGCCAGTGTAATGTCACATCATGAATATTGTTTTCCTACATAACCCACTTACCTACTTCGTAAAAATTCACTTCTCAAACACTTTTGCTCTTGTGCACCCCTATCGCAATAACATTTGCAGTAGTAACGATTATAATTAGATGTGAGCGACTAAAATTGTTTTTCTTTTTAACATCAATTAATACTATTAAAAGATCTAATGGAAGATTTTTAATGAAGCACTCGGATAGCGTAAGCCCTCCGAACAATAGTAACATAACACTTCGCCGAGGAGACATCCTATTGCAGCAAAAGGGCAATATATCAAATTTCGATGCCTTACTTTAGAGACAGAACACAATCCTTAAATTGCGCTTTCGATAAAACGGAGGGCAATCCATAAACAATCCTCCACTTACGTAACTGGGGAAGCTATATAAACCACACACAGAAGCACCAGCAGATCATTCGGTTTTTTTCTATTCTCGTTCAGCATTCGGTTGTTCTTCATTCAGTTCAATCACCAGCGTGCGGTTTACAATCTCCGGGACAGAGTGTCTGCCTATCGTCTGTATCGTGTCGAACTCGCGTCACTTGCAACTGGATGGTTAACAGAGCCTGTCGAAATATCAGGCAGCGTAACTGTAGTTGCGTAACTGCGCTTAAAGTGTTCGTTAATTAATTTTGTATAAATAAATAAGCGGTTGTTATTTCCCATAAAGTGTTATTTCAAAATACACAATGTGTTTTCATCAACATCCCTGGACAAGCGTCAGTAAAATAATAAGTTACAGTGACGTAATCTGAAAACAATAGAAATCAAGTTTTAGATATTTAACTAAACGATAACGACTGCTAGAATTTAATAAACAATATTATTGATAGTTAAACACTAATGTACCTAGTAAATGTAACGATAGACTCTGGAAAGGTTATAATTTTTTGTGATCAGTAGGGCACATTAAGCCATCAAAAACACAAACATGTATTCAATAAATAATCATCATTAGTAACCATTCTTCTTCTCAGAAGATACACTAGTTTAGGAAAAAGTTACATTGATGACGTGAAGTTATGAGGTATAACCGAGGTAGATATCAAGGACAGCCGAAATCTGATTCGAAACTTAAGCAATGAAATCTAACTAAAGCCCTCGACTAGCTAAAGTAAGTCAAGTTGGGATGCGGAGACGCAATTGTTTATTTATAAGAGTCTTTGGGAGCTGACCAAAGCCCTCGACTTGGTTAGAGTAACTCGAGCCGGGTGGAGACGCAATGCTCTACCCTTATATACATGTCGCTTATGCAAAAGAAAAGATTCTCTATTCTTTGAGTACAATAGGTATTGTCAGCTGGGCACGGGCCGGCTCTATTGTCGCACAAGGGTTGGTTCTCACTTTCGCCTGGACGAGGTTTCACTTTTCTTGGCTCGGGTAGATGGCCCATTGTTTGTTGATTCGAGTGACTGGCCGTTTAGGAAAGTTCGTTTACATTCTTTGCGCGACGAACCTTAATCAGCTTTGACGTTACAGAGATTTCTTAACTGCACGCACAATTGGCTTAAACACTCACTGGTTTCACTCGAATAGCTGCACCCCGAATTTCACTTTTATTAATGTATTTCGTAGAGCAATACATACAGTTGGCTTTGACATCCTCTGGTTTATGGACTCGCCACACTAGTTTTATACTCCCTGTAATTGAAGAGCTGTAATTCAGGACTCCAACTGGTTGACAAAATGCAAGCTGTTCGCCTAAGATAAATGAAGAAGATTAAAATTAAATCTTATCAAATAACATTTAAAACTGAAATCTCAAATATATCATTTTTTCACCGATTTCAGTTGTTGGTAGCACTGTCGGTGAATGTCAAGTTCAAGGTTATCAGGTTAAGTTTTACGTCAGTCTGTGTCAAATAAAAAACACAACTTAACCTACTACCTCGAATTTGACATAGACTGACAATACACTTCAGTATTGCCAAACCTATAACACGAATCACAGGCGACTCTAATTATAAATTTATTTGATCGCTCGGTACTTTAGCTGATTCGCAATTAATTTGTCACTTTGACTTTTCAGACGCCAATACAAAATTTGTTTTTTTGTAATTACTGAGTTGTTGGATAACATGTTGTTTGGCACGCGTGTGTTATTAGGTTATTACAAGTAAGTCACTCGAAAACAGATTCCTTTCGGTCTGGTGTCCTCGAGGGCTGAACTTTTACCTCGTGGATTATTTGGAATATAACACACTTGTACCATGTGCATTGCTTTACGAAATATAGTAATGTGAAATTCGGAGTGCAGCGATGCGAGTGAAATCAGTGAGTGTCAATTGTGTGCTTGCATTTAAGAAATCGTTAAGGTCAGATTTGAGTAAGATCGACGCGCAAAGAATGTAAACAAACTTTCCTAAAACGTCGCGCTGCAATTTCTACAAAACAGCGTGATTTCCATCTCGTCACTGCGTGAAGCTCTTGGGCAACAAAGACACTCGAGATATGGTTGCGAGAATATCCTCGGCATAATGCGACAGGGCTATCGCAAAGCGCAATAAATGGCCGGTCATCTGGCTCTGCGAACAATGGACCATATACCCGCGCCAAGAAAAGTGAATTTCAATTCTTCTTCGAGGCGAAAATGAGATCAACCCTTGTGCGACAATTTGGCCTGTGCCAGACCGACAATACCTATTGTACTCAAAGAATAGGGAATCCATTCGCCTTGCACGAACGACCTATATATAAGGGTAGACAGTCTGGCGTTAAGGGTATTGCGTCCCCAGCGTCTTGAGTTACTGTAAGCTAGACGAGGGCTTTGCTCAAATTCCTTAGTCTAATTTTCAAATCAGATTCCGCTGTTTGTATACAATTTGCTATCTGTATTTGTATTTTCTACTTTTAATGTGTTCTAATGTAAATAAAAAGGAATGTTATTGTTTTCGACAATCATCTTCCATCTATTTGATTAGAAGAGAAGCTGGCATGGCTTTTATTTTCGGTAAAAGTAGTAATTTTAACAATTGAAGAAAACATTAGTTTAAGCACATTTCATCTTGTTCATCCTGACAGATTTAGTCCTTCTTTTCTTCTCTATATTTATATCTAAACATTTTCTTGGTAGCAGTATCCTTTATCTAATAGACTTGTCTGTCTGGGACGCTGGTCCGTCCGGGACGCTGTTTCAGCAGCCAAACCGTAAGAGATAGAGAAAAAAGTTATTAAAGTTATATGTTTGGAATGGTCATGTCAGGTCAGGAACCGAATTTCAGTCACGTGACACTTCCGGTTTTCGAGAAATCACGTGATTTCCGTCCGTCCGGGACGGTGCGCTGGTCCGTCCGGGACGCTGTTTCAGCAGCCAAACCGTAAGAGATAGAGAAAAAAGTTATTAAAGTTATATGTTTGGAATGGTCATGTCAGGTCAGGAACCGAATTTCAGTCACGTGACACTTCCGGTTTTCGAGAAATCACGTGATTTCCGTCCGTCCGGGACGCTGTTTCAGCAGCCAAACCGTAAGAGATAGAGAAAAAAGTTATGAAAGTAATATGTTTGGAATGGTCATGTCAGGTCAGGAACCGAATTTCAATCACGTGATTTTAAAAAATATTGTTTTTATTTCATACGCGTTCTATTTGAAAAACGGTCTTTTTTGTTTTATTAAATGAGACATTTGTCTCACTGGTTGCTAGTATTGTTCTAATATCCCTTGAAGGGAAGAAATGCATCGTTTTTATTAATACTACTATATAGAGTATATGTCTTGTGATATATCCAACATTAGATGTTACTTGTTGTGAAGAAATTGAAAAGGTGATGAAGAAAAATGTTCCTTTGACACGAAAATGTATCATTATTGCTGTAAGGTGACGAAACTCACGTTGATAACTTCGTTTGTTTCCATACTCACAAAAAAATAACAAATTATGGTGTCCTAAAACATTTTCAGGAACAATTGTTTGTGTAAATAAGCAAATACGTATCTCTAGACTGTTTTTACAAGTTATCAACTGCATAATTACAAACCGAAAAGCTCCCGCCGATTATGGTGCATAATGGTAACATTTTATGCAGACAACTTCGTAATTTATTTAATTATTCACAGGGCCCTCGTAAAGTCCTTACGTATTTCATTAGCGTTTATAATTTTCGGCAAAGGAAGTAGCTGTCCGGCATTTTTACGCCAGCAAGCGCGGCGTATCTCAACCCTTATCATCTCTGAAATCTTATGAGAACCTTGCGTTTTATATTTCTGCGTTGTGTGAGCGGTCTTTATGATAATGTATTTTATCTGTTCATCGCCGTTTTGAGCCTAATTTTTGTTTGTAGACGTGCCAAGCTAAGCGACGTCGAGACTTTTCCTTTACTGCAGGCTCCAGTGGAATTTAAATAGATTTTCAGTGCTTGGAGCTCATAAAGCTCTCAATAAATCCATAGCCTCCTTCATGTCGGCCTCCTACACGCCCTAAACCGGTACTTGTTTCCTCCTTACATAATGTATGTTTATAAACATATTCCAGCTTTGGGTTTATGTATAATGCATTATTATAATTTAATAGACGATGCACTTAACCTACTGCGCTTGTATTTTGGTAATTCGGCCTGATCTTTTGTTATCCGTATATGTAATCTGAAGAGGACTTCTTAAAGCAGATGTAATTCAGTAGAGTCGCCAACTGTCGGTACTTTCTTATTTTGCTACTGTCGCCAGCAAAGCTCTGCTGCTTGGACAATGCCTTGTTGAAGGATTTTATGCACGTCTGCTATCTGCAAATTACGTCGTGTGCGATTTGCATACGTGCAGAGCAAGGATGCAGTTGCATTTTAAGATGTGTTGTGTGAGGTGGAACAACGAAAGCAGAATATATAACGGTTGAAGTCGCTGGCAGTTTTCTAGATATTGTCAAAGACTAGATAAAAGTGCAATGGGCCCATATTTTTAACAAGAAATCTACGTAATATAGATTTGAAGAATGTTACCTTACGAGAGCTGCTTCGTCCTGAACCAAAATATAGAGATAGATTTTTTAAAATGTCGTCAATATGTATGCTGAATTGGATTGCGTCGAGGCTTCGCACCGAAGCAGATTCCATTTCGAAGTGCTGGATAGGTCGTTCATAACAATAATAACACCCATAACACATAACGGGGAAGCAGAAGCTGGAATTTCGGGGTGTTACAATATCAAAAGCAGTAGGAGTGAATCGTCATATCAATAAATACAAATGTAGCTTTGTAATTTTTTCAACCTGGAGAAAGGACTAGTAGAAGTTATTATAAATGTGAGTTGTAGACGTAGAGATCAGAAAGTAATCAAATCGTATATTTGAATAAATGAGTTAGGTACCCAATAACTCGGCAAAGCTGAAGTGGTAATTCGATTTGGCCATCAGAATATCATTCATAAAATGATCTAGATTAGTTTCTTTCAACGTTTCAACTATTAACCCAACTGGCACATTTGAATCCATTACACGAGATTATGTGAGTCAAGGTTTCATTTCCATAAATAATTTCTTCAATTTCCTGATTGCCAACCTGTTGGCTCAGCTGCCAAAATTTGTTTAGCCCCGTTTCAAACTTTCAAAATAGAGCTTACTAGTGGGGTTTTCTTAAGGTTATTGGCGCTGTGAGAAGCGGATTCATAGTTTTTCCTAGAGCACTCGTAAACAATACCGTTCGCATTTAAATATAGCGGGATCGAACGGTCGGCGATTTATCGTTATTGAATTACAAAGGCGCTGCGGGGGGTTAGCTCATACTGATCTAATGGCATTTCTGAGAGCGCTTTTTGAAAAACATCATCGATTATATGTGGAATATGATCAACAAATGGCTCAGAGCTAGCTTTTAATATAGTTGTAAACCCCCAACCTGCTCGGCAATCAATACATTGTCGAAACCAACTTTATCCACGATAAATCATCGGTTACAACGAGACAGCAGATGGCAAAGACATTAAATACGGGGTAATTCATTATTAAAATGACTCAACATAGCAAGTGCGACTGTTTGCCAGTTTCCTGTTCCTTTTTTAGTGCTTCTGGTCGTCTGCCTAAAACCCAAGCCCAGTAAACAAGTGACTAATAAAAATCCCCTCGACTATTCTGCACTGTGTTCCAGCTGATTGATCAGTCTTATTAGCGGGTTTATATTGTTTGGGGTTGAGTTAGTCAGCTTGTTCACGAGGCTCGTCTAGACTCCTACAACTTCGAACTCACTAAACCCTAATGTCGGTTTCAATGCATTTCTAGCCTTCTGTCCGTTCAACAGCAATGAGTAAAATTAGAATTGATGAGTAGTAAACAGATATTTAAAAGAAATCAACAGGATGGACCACTACACAAACACAACATAGTTTCCAAATGAACTGATCAGAAGAATGCAGTTTCGAAAATCGTTGCACTCTCCTCAATGTCAGCGTCATGGTTCAAATCATCCTATAAGGAAATGAAATAAAACTCATGTTTTTCGATCTGTTTTTACTGCAGTCTTGGTCCGGCTCCCCTACTCGTTTTCCCAAGGGCCTTTCTGCATTCACATCACGTGCACATTTTTCATCAACCACCAGGAACCTACCTCCACATGTGGCCTACGGTTACCCACGTTTGTCCCTTCCGCGGGAAATTACCATTATCTTAATAACCTGTCGCACTTAATACTATTAAATGATAACGATAACATGGAAGTTGTATTAAAAATAAAAAGGGAGGTCTTCCGGGACTTGCGTCAGTTCTAGCTTTTCTCTCCGTAATTAACAGGCATTCAGCCACATTTTTGCACGACTGCTTATCCTCAACATTCGTGCACCGAAAATTAGAAAAATGCTGTAATTAGCGTATAGCTGATGTTGGAAATTTGATGAGTTATGACATTGTATCGTGTATGCATTAAAAGAGACACTCAAATTGTACGGCGCGGCGGTGGAAGATGATGTGACATAATTTATTAGTGAGACAACATGAGAAAGGGCTTGAATTAAGTTTCTTTGTAGAAGTAATTTCTTAAAATATTGAACTTGTATAGTTTAATTTTTGGATTTTCTATTTTATTATTTTCTGGCGTTAATATTAAAGTTAGAGCGAAACTCCTTTTTAGCAACTTTCAGTGGACTTAATAATTACGTTATCAAATTTTGTATCCGACGTTTAGTCTTCAAGAAACCATCTTCAACTTATTTTTTTTAAATACGTTCCTGATTTTTTGCGGCCAAATTTGTGAAGCCCTTTTTATTCTGAATTGAACAATGTACCACATTTTATGGTTTACTTACGTTTCGACCTTTTTTTTATCCATCATCAGAAAATTTTTAAGATACGGACCTGCATTTCTGATAATTTTGTAAAAATAAGTTCACACAGTAAGTTAGGCGTTTTTAGATGCCGTTAAAATATTGAAATGCACATCATAATGTCATAATTCTGATACATTAATTTTGGTTGCCATATTATGAATGTCACAAGAAGGAAATTGAAGGTGTACAGGGTTATTCATTATAAATTACCCACCCCTTATCATCGTTATTATTGTCTATAGAAAAAAAAGTTTTAAATAAAAGTTATGTGGTTATAACTGAATTTTGTTAAAATGCTATCAAAAGTACAGTGGCGTGCATAATTAAGGGGATACAAAAAAGTAATATATTTTTTTAAATAGAACACCCTGTATATTATAAAATTTTTGGAATGATCTTTTTCTCCTGATTTCAAAAATATATTATATGTTACCCCTATATTATACCGTTTTTGAGTTATTAACCGTCGAATATCTTAGTTAAAGTAGTTACTGTAAATATGGAAAAGTTAACATTATTAAAGTAAGCTATGAAAATGACAACTAATGTTTGATAAGTGACATTTATTTAATGAAATAATCAAAATGGTTTACAGTGAGGAAGAAAAAGTCCAAATATTTACTTGTTATACTATACAAAATAATAATAAATAATAATATTCGACGTTTAATAACTCAAAAACGGTATAAGGTAGGGATTCCCCACTCATTGATACTGAAGAAAGGAAAAACTGTTTTGTAAGTCATAATGTAAAACATGTTTTTGCCATTATCACGACACCGTTACTAGGAGACAGCAACTTTTTTAAGTTAAAAAAGAAAAATATGTTGCAATCCTTACAGCTCCACAGACGATGAACATATATTTAGGTCTTTTTCGATATCTACGATCCGAATTGCATCAGATAGTATTACCAACTTTTCATTTTTTCAAAGAAAACATTTTACTTTTCAGATTTTATTTTTTATTACAGAAGGCCGTGTCTGGGGAAAATATGTTCCTATTGACTCTAGTAACTCATAAAAATAGCTATTTCATGAATTAGAGTAATTAGACCAATAACAAACCCTTTAATGAAAGAATAAAATTTCCTAAACATTACCACTAACGATATGTATCATCATTGACTATAAACAGATTTTTAATAATCAATGGTATCATGCACGACTTTATTTAAAACTGAAAGATGTTTAATTAATACATTTTTTATATTTTTGTGTAATATCTAAGCAAGTTTGGCAATACCGTTGTATGTAATTCGAGCCGTAGATTCCCAAAAGCAGAAAATCAAAGTTAATATCATTTCCGGTGAAACCGAAAGTCGGCCATTTTGATTATATATGTCTCTCAATCCGCTATTATGTTTAATATTTTTGTAACAAATTTCATCCAAATCCGTTCGTAAATAAAAGAAATAGAATCATGGCCCTATTCTGATTGTCGCTCGCTATACAGAGTGGGCACTTACAAAAAATAAAATTTTGTGTATTTTTGCATTAACTCAAGAACTAGATAGTATTTAGATAAACGTAACGTTTTGAACATAGCTTCGGCGTGTACTTCTATTTTGAACCCAATAGATCCAGGGTGAACAAGTGAACACTTTAAAAAATAAATTGTGCTTTAACTCCAGAGCTATTGGTACAAAAAATAATATTTTGCAAATAGCTGAAACTTTCACTGTTGCCCAAAATATGTCATATATTTTGGATGCAATAGATACAGGGTGAATACCCTAAATAATTAAATTCTGTTTTTGCTTTATTTCAAATTTGTAAGAGAAAAAATAGTTTGCATATAGCTTAAGCTTTTATCTTTGTTTTATAAATGTATCACTCATTTTTTTTTTCAACGTTTGAAGTAAAATTTAGGTTCTTTTTTATGTCATGAGTGACAAGGGTAATGAAAGAAATATTAACATTGTAAAACATGTTATAGGGAATAACACTTTTTCCTTTGATATCTTCATTTTTTTAGTCCCAAGATTTACACTTGCGAGGAAAGTTCCGTGTAATTCATATATATTATTTGCATACAATTTATAGTATTTTTGACACAGTCCACATTTTCATCGATTTCTTCGTTTGAAGATGTCCAAAACGAGCGGAACGTGACAATTTTCACTTTTTTTATGTTGAGTTTAGTACCCTTGTCATTATTCATCATTCGTTGACTATCTTTAGAATACGAGTTTATTCATGAAAAGAAGGCGGTTTATTAATTGTTATCAGATGCATAGTTTGGCCTAACTTTATACGCACGCATAATGGCAAAAGAGCCTCAAAATACGTGATAATTAATGATGAGACGATCAGGGTTAAATTATCAAAGATAATTAAGCTTGATCGTGTTATTCGTTTCTTAATTATTAATGGTCAACATTATAGAGGTACACTGTGACAACTAATGCGGTTTTCAAAGATATAATAAAAAACACTAACTCGCCCACCTCCCAATCTTTTTGAATCGAGGAGTACAAGTTTACCTACCTCTTTCGGGATGCATGCCTATGGACTATGGATAGGTATAACAATTTCCTCTGTTCTGTTTTCTTCCAGTGGCTATGGTATAACTGAAAGGGGCTATTAGGGGAAAATTAATTCTTCTTCTTAAGTGCCGTCTCCTCTTAGAATATTGGCTGTCATTATGGCTGTTTGTATTCTCGATGTTGCTGCTCTGAACAATTCAATGGAACTGCAATTATACCATTGTCTCAGGTTACTTTACCAGGAGATGCGTCTTCTTCCCATACTTCTTCTACCTTTTCCCTTGCATGATATTTTGTAGGATTTTATATCTCTCTCCTCGCGTCACATGACGTAGATACTGCAATTTCCTTATCTTAATTGTGTTTCTTTCCCTATTCTTCTAAGTACTTCATCATTCTTTACTCTGTCCACCCAGCTGATTTTCAACATTCTTCGATAGGTCCACATCTCAAATGCTTCTAGTCGATCACTGATTTCATAAAATGCTACTGAAAACACCTTTTCTTCACTACTTTCGACTACTTGGTCTAATATTCTCTATAAATCTTCTAATCACTCTGCAATAAGTATAGTGTCATCTGCATATCTGATATATAATGTATACATGTCCCAGTAATTTTAATCCCAATTGATGTTTCTTCCAGTGATTTCTCTATTATTTCTTCTGAATATAGGTTAAAGAGTAAAGGCGAAAGTACACATCCTTGTCTTACTCCTCTTTGTATCTGTATTTCTTCGGTTAACTCATTATCCACTTTCACATTAGCAGTTTGGTTAAAATATAACTGAGTTATTATTCTAATATCTTTCACATCTTGTTTGTTATCTTTAAGTAGTCGAATGAGAGAGATAGTTATGGCGGAAGGGGGACTTTGTCAAACGCTTTATTGTAGTCGAGGAAGCAAACATATATTGGATGATTGATACCCATACATCTCTGAGTTAACACATTCAATGCGAACCGGGCCTCTCTTGTGCCCATTGCTTTCCTGAAACCAAATTCGGTTTCACTAAAGTCTTTTTCTAACTTCCTGAAAATTCTTCTTTGATGCAATATTTTGAGAGCGTGACTCATTAACCTAATTGTCCTATGCTCATTGCATTCTCTTGCGTTGGCATTTTTGGGTAAAGTGATTAATGTCGATTTAATCCATTCTGTAGGAATTATTCCTGCGTTATATACTGTTTTATATAAATCCACCAATACGCCTATTTGTTCATCCGTGATTAATTTTATTATCTCAGCTGGAATAATTTCATTTATTGCATTTTGCCAACTTTACTGCATGTATTACTTCTTCTTCTGTTAATATATAGGCCGTTATATATAGGCCACTGTCTCTTTCTGTAGTTTCTTCCATTGTTTCTGGTTGTCTTTCATCTACGAATAGTTCCTGGATATACTCTTTCCATCTTTCTAATTTACCCTTGATGTCGGGAATTAAATTACCATTTTTATCTAATAGGATGTTATTTTTATTTGTTTTTCTTATACCCGCCATTTCCTTTATCTTCTTGTGCAAGTTGAAATCATTATGTTTTGCTTGTAACTCGTCTATTTCTGCATATTTATTTGTGCACCATTTCTCTTTGGCTTCTCTAATTTTTTTTCTTATTTCTTTATGTAAAGTTTTGTACATGCCATTGTCTCTATTCTTATGTTGCCTTCTCTTTTCCATCAATTCCAGTATCTCATCCGTTAATTGATCTTTTGTTTGGTCTTTCAATAACTAATATTCAAGTCATTCGCTCAGTATTTATGATCTCTGACCGCTAGGGCGCAAACAACATTTCATAATTATTTTGTTTTAGAGAAAGAATTAGAAGCAGCACAAGCCACTATGAAACAATGTAGATAGCGTGTATTGCTCTGTCGTATTTTTGTATATGTTACAGGCAACTTATATAAATCGTTCATTTTATATAAGGGCTAGGCATTTTATGCAATTTCATCAATTGCCTAAAATACCAATTGGTTAGTTTAATGTTTGCCGATATTAAATATAATACCGGCAAAATTGTCGTTATTTTATAGAAGGTTTAGATATTTTATATAATGTTTATGTTACACTTGAAGTTGGAGGTTATGTTAAATAATAGTTCTCATCACCAGGCTGTGTGTCGTTCTAGCTTGTTTAGGTTGGTTGCAGCCTATGATCTTGTGTGTTGTAAACATTTTTACATATTCATTCGTTCATCATGTAATATTTCGCTATTAGTAAGGTTAGCGAATTATCGATTGTTATCAGTTGACCTGTCTGTGGTGATGAGTTCACCGGTCGTTGCTTGATACCGGTGATGAGTTTGCCTATCATAAATACCTACAAAATTTGCTAGGGTGATGAGTTGGCTTACACCCACATTCAACCCATTGGCTAATGAGTGCTAACTTTTACTAAAATATATTGCATATTTATAATGCCTGTATGAAAAATGGTCTTAAGAGATGCTTTTCATAAACTACCTAACTTTGCTAGGCATTATATAAATTGCCTGGTCATTATATAAAATGACTGATTTATACATTTATACAAGTTGCCTGTAACATATACATATAACTACATATTAAACGAAAAAAACCTCATCATTGCAATGTAGCAAACTCAATCCTGAATTACTACATATTAGTACTACTTACTCATCAACACGAAAAGACCATGAAACGATCAAAAAAGCATTCGCCAAGTCGCAATTTCTCCATCAGGAGTACTTTCCTGCCGCAGGTTCAACCGAGTGAATGGACTTGCTCCTTGGCGCCGCTGAATCATACTTGACCCTTCTCGCACTGCTTCTATTTCCAAGTCCAGATAATTTACGAGAGAGCTATGACCCAGTGTTCCTGCCGCGCGTCCCGCTAATTCTGCATCGGCGCTGTTTCGATCGTTCACGTCGGTGTCGGCCGCTGATGAATGGCTTCTAATTTTGCATCTCTACGCGTAACTGTATGTGTAATCCCATATTTCCGCAGCGAAATGGGTTAGCGTTGCTAGGAGCTTCTGGGGCAGCACGAGCCCCCGACGTGTGCCACCTGTCCGCCTCCTCCCCCGCGCAGGGAGCAATCTCTTCAGCAGCTGCCGAGCCATATGGGCAACGACCAGCATCTGGTATCTGCCCTTAAATAAGTGTTAGCTACGGGGACCCTTGGGTTCGTAAACAGCTATTTATACAGGTAGTTATTTCGAGTGCAAACCCGTCATTAGGCCGGGGATGGATCGCGTCGAGTTTTAAATTTGGTGGTTCAAGGTCTGCAAATAAGCCCAGCAGTGGCAACAGTAAAATAACCCATCCCCTGCCACTTGAACTAAAAGGAAATGTAATAGTAGAACTTTCAATACGAGAGGGTGCTGAAAAGTCCCTTAGTTTCTCTATTTAACCTAACATTTGCCTAAAAATATTTGTATGATTTGAAAGATTATTGTTTCACATGCGTTTTGCCCAAATTTCATACTGTCAGCCCACATACCATTTTTTTATTGAAGGTCTGAAGTAAAGATGTCGCTTTATAGTGTAGAGGTTAATTCTAAAGAATACCAAGCAGTGATTAAATATCTTTATCTCAAAGAGTACTCAGCCAAACAAATTCATGATGGCATGATGGTACATTAGGTGATCAGTGCCCTTGATATTCCATAATCAAAATCTGGGTTGCAAGATTTAAACCAGGGCATTTTAGCACTGAAGACGAAGAGTGTTCTGGGACACCAACAGCCACAGTTCCAGAAAATCTGAATGCCATTTATTCCATCATCCTGGATGATCGAAGAATGTCAGCTGAAAAGATAGCAGAGACGTTGGAGATACTCTGAGAACGTGTAGGTTATATCATATCTAGAGAAATGCCTCGATGCCGACCAAAAGCTTGGTTGAGTGGTTGTTAGTTGCTTCACAGGCCGTTTTGGACCGATTTAAGCATGGTTATGTGGGAATCTTGAACTGACTCGTAGTTGTTGGTTAAACACGTTAAATACGGTCCAGAGATGAAAGAACAATCTAAGGAATTGAATCACTGTGGTTCCACTCGCCCAAAGAAATTCAGAACACAGAAGTCAACAACGAAGGTGATGGCTTCCGTCTTCTAGAACAAAGATGGAATTTTACTTGTTGTTTATCTAAAGAACGGTAATGCCATGCCACAAATGATCTCGAAACGTCGAAGCAATATTTCAAACGGAATCCTGTTTCTTAAAGGCCGTGCATCTCCTCCAGATATAGGCTATGAAATATGTACTCGCTCGACGTAGCTACTTCGGATTTTCATCCATAACCTCCAAAAAGACCTTAAATGAAACAGATTTTTGAGCATTGAAGAGACCCAATCAGCTACTGAAATTTAAAAAATCGTAACTTGTAGCTTGTTGTCTTCTTTAGAATACCAGGATTTTTCAGCACCCACTGGTGCCTTGGGACAAGCGACAAATAATTCGGACATCGTGATATATGACACTAAATGAACATAACAAAGAATGAAAGGTCTAGAGTTGAAAATATTAAGAGATAGAATAATATTGAGAGATAGACAGACTAAATAATAGCCTGAGAGAAAGCTCTTCATTTCAGAACGTGGTAAAATGGATTAAAAAGGGAAGAAAAGAATGAAAAGAACACGTAAGACGAATACAGACTAATACATTAGCAAACATATGCAGATACGTGGCAGCAAAAGGAATGAGACTACCATAAAGTTCACAGAAGAAGAGAACCTTTTTATTGCGAATTGTAAATTCTTGGTAGAAAGAAAAAGACAAAGAGAGTGAAAGTCGAAACAAAAATACAACAATCCCTATCTGTTCTTTGTTTCATAGTTACTTATGTTGTTCCATAACCCTTCTGTAAGGTAAAATAACCACGAACATTATTTGTTATCAACACATGAGAGAATTGAAAATTAGTAATTAATTTACCCCTACTTTGTTCCTTCCAAATACAGAACATAAACTGGAAGAAGATAGAGCTGAAGAGTCATGATTATTCGATTTTATGTCACGACATATGACACCAAACGAAGAAAACCAGGACTGAAAAGTTTAAATTTAAAATATTAAGAAAATCGTTGAGAATAAATAATATTGAGAGATGGACGGACAGAATGGCGTGATAGAAAGCTCTAAATTTCAGAATGTGGTAAAATAGATTAAAAAGAGAGTAAGAGAATGAAAATGTAAAACGAATGCAAACTAATAGATTAGCTAATAGAACCAGTCCACCAGCTCAAAGCTAGTTCTCCTCGGCACGAAGAATACTTCATGCAGAACAAACAAGAATAAATCCCTGATCAAACGAAAAGGACGAAAAAGAGATAGAAGATCTTGGAGACAAAAATACAATCTGTGTTTGCTTCGCAGCTACTTATGTAATGTTGTTCTTTATCCATTTTGTAAGGTCAAATAACTGCAAACGTTATTTGTTATCAACAATTACAATTTCGGCACCGTAGTGATCAACGAGAGAATGTCTTGAAAATTAGTAATCAATTTACCCCTGCCTGATTCGTCCTATGCGGATCCTGAACATAGGCTAAAAAGAGATCAAACTGCGAAAGCTCTATCCATAAGTGGTAAATAATGAGAAAGAGGTGCACTACGTTGTACCCACTGGTTGAAAAAGTTTAGAAGGACAGATGCAAGAGTGCTGTTTTTTATTATATGACATTTGAATATCGTTATATCTAAACGTATTCTATGCCTGCGTCTCTGCAGTTCATCTGGGATCAACTGTGTCGTCACCGCGTCCTTTATTACGCAGCCGTAAGCAAAGACGTATAGGTATTTTTACCTATTTTGGAAGACGTACCTATATCAACAGGCATAAGACAGGGAGACCAAATTATTAAATCTGTCAAAGAAGCGAGAGGCGTGTACAGAATGGAAAATAGCAGGTTCAAGATACTGACTTACGCAGACGACGCAGTTTTGCAGCAGAAAACGAAGACGATTTACAACGCATGCTTTTCAAGTTTAAAACAACTTCCGAACAACTAAACATGAAAATATCAATAGAAACATCCAGCAGCAGAAACATCAACCAAGAGACAAGAAAACAATCAAATAAAGCTGCAGCAGTGTCTGGCTATCTCCGCGACATAATATGGCAGAACAAATATATGACCACTGAGAGTAAAGCACGAATATACAAAACGTGTCTGACACACGTCAATATTAACGTATGCAGCGGAGACACGAGCCGAAACAGCAAAATCTAAACAGACAATGAGATCGACCGAAATGAGAACGTTAAGAACTATCGCTGGACTTACTGTCCAGGATAGAGTGAGAAATGAAAGCATCAGAAAAAGATGCGACACTCAAGACATCGTTAGGTGGGTGAGAAGAAGACGACGTCACTGGCGAGAGCATGTTGTCAGAATAGGTGAGGAATGACTAGCAAAATGGGCGAAGACACAAAAACCTAACAAAACGAACAGTAGGACGGCCACCCAAACTATGGAAGGACTACTGGACATCAGTATCCCAAGACCAGTAAGAAATTCACCCCCAACCAAGATGAGGCAATATGGAATTAACAGAATATTATTCTATAATGCGAAGAAGAACAAAAAGAAGACCTATTTTGGACACTCATAAAATAACGAGAAAGGAGTGCATTACATCGTACCCACTGGTTGAAAAAGTCTAGGAGGAAAGATGCAAGAGTGCTGTTTTTTTATATGACATCTGAATATACTTATATCTAAACGTATTCTATGCCTGCGTCTCTGCAGTTTGTGTACGATCAGTTGTGTCGTCACCGCATCCTCTATGACGCAGCCATAAGCAAGTACGTCGTCGAAGTATTTTTATCTATTTTGGACACTCTTGTGCTTTATTAAAGACATTGAACATTTGCTTGTGTTCTTCAATATTAAAAATACAGAAAATATAATTAGAGCCTATATGGTAGACTGAAAAGAAGCTAGTTACTTGTATAATTATGTACTTTTGTAGAAGTGGGGGAGAACTTTGAAGGTCTAATTTTATAAGAAATAACGGGTGTCCCGCGGAAAATTTCATTTTTAAACTTGAAATAAATTTTTTATTCCTTCAAGTATTTTATTGGAAAAAATTGCAAAATAAACCTCAATTTTTGGGAAATTATTTGTGAAACAGCACATCCGCCAAATGACGCCCCTCACGTCGTACCACTTCTTCCAAACAAACTTGAAAATTGCGCATCACACGCATAAGCAAAGCACGTGTAATTCCAGGAATTTCTCGGGTGATGTTCCGCTTTAACACATCCACAATCGGTGCTGCATTCTCGTAGAATTTTGATTTGATACCGGGGGGGGGGGGGGGGGGGGTTAGAGTCCCTCTCTTAGAAATGATGCTATTCGGAAAAAGTTGGCGAAGCCATTACGATATTCGCGGTATGAGGAGAAGCCCTATCTTGCATAAATCAGATATCTTGACCTCTGTTAAACATTATCCGACGACGAAGAGAAGGCCACAGAAAGTTACTGATCATTTCCAGGTATCGTTCTGACTTTTCCCGAATCGCATAATTTTTAAGAGAGGGACTCTAAATTGGCCTCCGCGAAGCTCTGATTTAAGTCCTTTGGACTTTTTGTTGTGGGGATATCTCAAATCAAAAGTCTACGAGAATGTACCAGCCACTGTGGATGTGTTAAAGCAGAACATCACCCGCAAAATTCGTAGAATTACACGTGCTATGCTTATGCGTGTGATGCGGAATTTTCAAGTTTGTTTGGAAGAAGCGGCGATACAACGTGAGGGGCGTTATTTGGTGAATGTGCTGTTTCACAAATAATTTCCCAAAGATTGAGGTCTATTTTGTAATTTTTTTCAATAGAATACTTGAAGAAATAAAAAATTTATTTCAAGTTTAAAAATGAAATTTGCCGCGGGACACCCGTTACTAAAAGCCCAGCTTCATTCGCGAGCTTTTTCCAGTTTTCCAGCATGCATAATACAGACGTTTTTTCGCTGAGTAAAGTATTTACTAAATGAGTGTTCAGTTTTTGTTGAAAAAGTGTGGGCAATTTTATGCAAACATATTTATTTAGATAAACGTATTCACTATCATATAAACTCGAATATAATTTTATTTTGCAGGTGGTTCTTCGCAGTACGAACCACTATAACAATAAATTGTACTACTCACTTTCTAACTTCTTAGTTCGTAGATGCTATTAGAGCAACCGCGTGGGCACTTATCTTAGTTCAGCCGGTTGTTCTTACCTGACTAATATAGTGATCAGTTCTCTCACAATTTTTAGTTATATTTTTGTTGGACAACTTGTTTCATAAAAAAATCAGAGCAAATTATGGCAAAAAATGTGTTTTTCATATTCTGGATTTCAGGTATTCCACGAGCACAGTGTCGACAGTTTTCTCGTCGAGGTAGATATCGTGCAATTTGAAATTTGGTTGTCCAAGGTCTCGGAATTAGTGTAATTAAAAAATCAATCTGTTTCGTGCTGTGGCTTTTTGCGGCGCAGTGACA
Source organism: Agriotes lineatus (assembly GCA_940337035.1). Classification (NCBI taxonomy): domain Eukaryota; kingdom Metazoa; phylum Arthropoda; class Insecta; order Coleoptera; family Elateridae; genus Agriotes; species Agriotes lineatus. The sequence continues at coordinate 104,762,616 of OW679198.1, read as the reverse complement.
CGTGAACTGTCCATCTGCTCGGACTTACGTAAGCAGTCGTTTTGAGGACATTAGCCAGTACCTATACCATATCAATTAACGGGCAGGTGACTCCGCAGGTAGAGCAACGCAAGGTGCAGACGCCGCCGCAACCAGCAGATGTTAGGAGCTCGCTCAGCGAATGGCAATAAAAGACCATCGATGCAACATATCGTAGAAGGCCCATATTAACCTGACAGCTCCGATTAAACTATTACCAGACTACACTAAGCACTTAATTTCAACTGGTGAAGGCGGAACGAGTTTTCCGAAAATGCAACAATTGCAAAAAACCTGGTCATTCTTATAAAAGTTGCAAAATTTTTATGTTACTTGGAAACATTACCAGACACAAACAGCATTAGACATTATTTGTCTGACACACTTTTCCCTCCCAATTAAATTTAGTAAATTTTACTTTCTCAACACGAGACATTGATGTATTAAGCAAAAGCCGGTATCATTACCAATCCTAACACATCGGGTTGCTTAACTTAGACTATTTGCTCATAAATTACGCCAGCAATAATACATAGTTCATTAAATTGCGGCTCTGTAGGTGAACTTGTTTCCACAGTCTTATCAAATTCCCTTGAACTTTACTGGTGTTAATGCAACGCTGCTTAAAGTCTTTTAGGGGAATACGGAACGAAACAGGACCTGGAAACCAGGTGTCTCAGTAATGGCCGTGCCCTAAATTGGTTTATAAACAACCCTCTCCTTACCAATTCAAACATTATAAACCTATAATTAAATTGAAAGTGGAAAAGAACGGTAGACTGCGAAGCTAATATAACTGTACAATTCGATTAAGTAAACCACATCAGTAAAATAACTGTATTAAGTAGCCTGCCTAGTTCAGAATTGATGATTTAATGGTACATTTCCTATATATGTCCATGTAATCCAATGAATATGTAATATTCTGCAAAGTCGCTGTAATCAATGGACATTGAAAAGTAATTTGAATAGTTAAGGTATTGACATATGTAGAAAGTCAATTTTATAGCGATATAAACAAACCTATCGACAACCGTCAAATATTAAATGCAATTCTGCTTCAACGGCCCCCTTTTTAGTAAATTATTATTTATTATGTACATAATTATAATATCCAGGTTGTTTTTTCCTGGAAAAACTTGATACAATGTAAGATGAAACAGAACTAAAAAATATCTGGCAAAATACGTTGATAAATAAGAACAGTCGCTTGGGGAAAATTTTTGACGGAAGGAAAACATTTACTGTTTGATGATTTAATCACAGCAGTTACAGATACATCTACGTGCTAAATGAGGAAACTTTTAGCGTTGAATGGGAAATAAACAGACATAATATCTAGAAACTAATAATAGCTATGATGATATTTTGTTTTCTAATGTTTCTGGGTCAATATTAACGCATGGCTGCCAAACCCCCTACCCTTTCCCATACACGACAGATCGACTACACACTGCGTAATACTTGTGGGTGTGATAATTTTGGCCTAGTTTTCTGCTATTGTCTCTGCAGGTTATTCAGAGTGAAGCAAAACGGATAATCCATCATTACACACCCAAAATCTTGATTCAACGTTAGGGAAACAACACCGCCGCGTTGTAAGCTAAAATCTATAACATGTAAGTTCCACTCGAAAAATCGCATTGACAATTAAACAATTATGCAAAGTAGCTTTGGCTCTGTCTTGGTTGCAATAAAAGTAACGGTGCAGCATTAATATGAGGCATATCTATGGGTCTATTATTGCCAGAGTGTGGAACAAGCATCCATTGAAACCGAAGTCATGTAATTTTTATATAGATACATTGATATGATTATTTTTAGATGTAATTTAAATTTGAAGACCTACTATATTCTACATATATACATATTCATTCCCGCATGCCGTGTTTCCAAAAGAAAATAATGAAAAGTGTGTAGTTTTGAAACTACAGCTATCAATAATTAAATATTTTGAACATGAACCTCTTAGTATCTCGACGGCTTGCATAACAACCCATTGTTAACAGGAAGTTAAGAACCTCTGCCTTCCTCACTGAAATTACTATTTAATGTGATATGATTTGCACTGGCTAATGATTATCTAACGACACTTGTTTTGGTTTAAGTGGTCTTCATTTATATTCAGCGATTTCGTAACGATAAGGGGTTCTAAGTATGAGTGACATGAGACGTTGCTAAATAGAGCATCTTCATTTGGGCTTGTTTACAGACCAGAATTAGTGTAACAAAGTTTTGTGGAGCATTCAATGTTTTCACTAAGCATTGTATAATTACCAACTTGTTTCTTTAGAATTGTATGTAGCTGATGTCCAACATAATATGTTGTACGTACGCAACATTAAGGATGATATTCGCTACCCACACATTTTTTTAAGAGTAGGTGGTGATACAGTGCTTTCTCTGAGTACGGAAAGAGTTTTAAGCGGTATTATGTACAGCCTACTTTTTATTTTGTTCTGTTTGTAATTATATTTGGACATTTAGAACGAATAAACAAACTCAACCAAGAACAAAATAAGAATAAACCACGCAATAAAAATAAAAAGTTTAAGGGTTGTTCTCTGAACTAACTTCTGAAAAAACTGACAAACAATAACAAATTACTCTTGTATTGTTTCAACATTTAGATTAGAAAATGTCGTCATTAATTGTTTTACTGCTTATGCAATACCACTTTGAAATATCCATGTTATCATATATAATGCAACTAGTGGGTTCTTGATTATCAAATAATCATTTCTGTTTACACGAGATATATTGTTTGGCAATCGCGCGAGTCCGAAGGACGAGCGTGATTGCCTAAAACAATATATCGAGTGGAAACAGAAATGATTTGATAATCAAGAAGACACGAGTTGCATTCGGCTAGATTATATCACGAGTCAATAAACAACGTTTGAATAGTGTATTTTAAATATTAAAAGTACGGTTAATGTGGTTGTTATGACAATTGTACTGACAGCAGGTAACGTGATGTTTGTGAAGGCGTGTTATTATCATCTATTAATCAGGAAGGTATGTGATTGTCAGTTGCTATGTACATTATCAAAAGTTAATACATGCGTAACTATTCATTTTGCCATTTTTCATTGGTTGATGTTAGAGGGAGTAGTATAATCACTGTAATTTATATATGTACCATAAACTGTTTCATTTATAACAAAAAGTATTCTACGGCCCCACACAACTAAAATCCGTGTTACTTTCATCTGAAATATTTGGGCTTTTTAAATTACTCTTCAAAATGCAATTGCAGTTAGATCAAGGTCATTCATCCCTTTGCCTAAGGGTCAGCTTAGGAATGTCACTGCTTATTGTTAATTTCACGTTTTTTCTAAGCCATCGCCCATCTTCACTTATCTTACGTAGCTAAGCCTCTTACGTTACCACCGCAATTATACATTTTCCGCCAGCCATAAAATTGAAAAGGTTTGAATACCTTAAATCCCCCGTAATGGGCTGTTTAAAAGCAATAACTGTTTCTGAAAACGATTAGTGAAATTAAATAACCATTATTGAGGCTGCAGAGGAATCTATGGTAATTGTTCTCAGAGCGCAATGATTCTTTCTGGATCTGAACATTCTGTAATTGAAAATTTTATTAAGTGGTTCCTACTCTAAAAGTTGGAAACAATGACTGCTACTTTTAATATCTTATTTTGTTAAAAATTCATTGACTATGGCAATGCAGCGTTGAAAGAATTGCATACTATTTGGATAACATTTAATTATCAAGATGAAAGACACACTTCCACACTTGAGTAACATGCAGGTCAAGGGGAAACTAATGTATCCTACTTTTTCAAACAAATTAAACATCAAATGTTTGTGTCGCATGGTGGTCTTTCGTCTTAAACGTTTTTGAAGAAGTGAGGATTTACAAAACTCATTAGATTATTTCGGTTTTGATAGACATGGCTAGCAATTCCTAGAAGAAGTTCTTCGAATGAAAGATAATCATGGCGCTGGTGGCCTAGTGGTAAGAGTGACAGACTCGTAATCACAGCGATCAGTGGTGCCGGGTTTCAACCCCGGGGTAGGTACGAGTGTACATGAAAAGACTTACAAAAACAGTCCTTCTCAGGGCTAACCAGGAGTTCATTCACCTGAGGGCAGAAGTAGATCAAAAACTCCCGAAACGTCGTTTGGTCAACACCCCAAACAGTGGAAAAAGTCCGATAAAACATCACATAACAGAACAAATTGTTAATTATTTTTGCAAACGACGCATCTGTAGATTGCTCCATTTTATCTATTTTTGAACTTTAATGTTAGGCTTTGAACCTGAGCACATTGCCAAGGAGACTTCTACGGCCGTTGTCATTATGTAACAAACAAGTTCCGGGATTGGACCTTATCATGGTTGTGATATAGGAGCTCAACATTTTGCCTACTTTCATAAGGGGTTTCATCAGGAAAAAAAGCAAACGAGCACCCTAACGTGTAAACCACATTCTCAAGATCAAAACGCAGAATGAATTGAGTTTACGTTTTATCTTTATTTATCCGTTCTCGTCCACCATTTTCTCTGAAAGTGTTTTATGTAATTATCTAACTTCTTTCTATAGATTTTCTTCTTTTGGTTTCGACTTTCGCTTGTAGAGCAATCGCATTTTTTTTCTTTGCGGGCTGGTATATGGAAATAAATTTAGGACGCTCCTGGAAGAAGTACACCAGAAAAACATAACGTATGTTAGAAAATTACATTAACGTAGAGAAGAACGTTAACTCCGACGAATTTCACGTACAAATTAATTAAGTTTTTCTTTAACATTATTGTTTTAAACAAAATAACATAATATTGTAGAACTGTAACAATATGTAAAATTGATAAAATATGTCATATTAAGGTAAATAATGTCAATATTACAAGAATGTGTCATTTAGTTGTAGCATTTTTTTTTCTGATACGTGAGGCATTTAAATCTATAGTTTGGAAAAAAGTTAAAAAGTGACGAAGTTGTGTGTGTTATAACCTTGTCGTCAAAATAGGCATTTTTGTTACGTAGGCGTTTGAAATGCTAATTTTTGTAATAAAGTCATCAAGTTTTTAAATCCCAACAAAAATTTAAATCGATTGTTTGGAAACAAAAATCGAGTGTTTGGAAACAAGTCAAAATTACAAATTTTCTAAACTCAAAAAGACGAAGTTGTTATATAACACCTTGTTGTCTTAAAGACGTATATTTTCATAAACGTAGGTGTTTGAAGTGTTAAATTTTTGAGATAAACTCATCAGGTTTTTTTGTATTGTAACAGAAAATTATAATCTATAATTTGTAAAATAGTTAAAATTGCAAATTTCTAAAGTCAAAACGACGAAGTTGTGTGTGTTGCAACCTTGCTGTCTTAAACAGCCATTTTCGTAACGTAGGCGTTAAAAAATGCAGATTGTTTGCGATAAATTCATCAAATTTTTGTATTGCAACAGAAATTTAAAGTCTATAGCAACAAGTCAAAATTACAAATTTTCTAAACTCAAAAATACGAAGTTGTTGTGTAGCACCTTGTCGTCAAAATAGGCATTTTTGTTACGTAGGCGTTTGAAATGCTAATTTTTGTAATAAAGTCATCAAGTTTTTAAATCCCAACAAAAATTTAAATCGATTGTTTGGAACAAAAATCGAGTGTTTGGAAACAAGTCAAAATTACAAATTTTCTAAACTCAAAAAGACGAAGTTGTTATATAACACCTTGTTGTCTTAAACACTTATATTTTCATAACGTGTGCGTTTAAAGTGCTGAATTTTTGAGGTAAACTCATCAGGTTTTTTTGTATTGTAACAGAAAAGTATAATCTATAATTTGTAAACTAGTTAAAATTGCAGTTTTTCTAAACTCAAAACGACGAAGTTGTGTGTGTTACAACCTTGCTGTCTTAAACAGCCATTTTCGTAACGTAGGCGTTAAAAAATGCAGATTGTTTGCGATAAAGTCATCAAGTTGATGTATCGTAACAGAAGGTTATAATCTATAATTTCGAAACAAGCCAAAGTTACAAATGTTTTAAACTCAAAACATGAAGTTGTGTGTGTTTGAAATGCAATTTTTTTTATGATAAAGTATCAAGTTTTTGTATCGTAACAGAAATTTTAAATATATAGTTTGGGAACCAGTCAAAATTATATATTTTCTAAACCCAAAAAGACGAAGTTGTTGTGTAGCACCTTGTCTTAAACACTTATTTTTATAACATGTGCGTTTGAAGTGCTGCATTTATGAGATAAACTCATCAGGTTTTTGTATTGTAACAGAAAATTATTATCTATGTATAATTTGTGAACTAGTTAAAATTGCAAAATATCTAAACTCAAAACGACGAAGTTGTGTGTGTTGCAACCTTGCTGTCTAAACAGCCATTTTCGTAACGTAGGCGTTAACAAATGCAGATTGTTTGCGAGAAATTCATCAAATTTTGGTATTGCAACAGAAATTTAAAATCTATAGAAACAAGTCAAAATTACAATTTTTCTAAACTCAAAAATACGAAGTTGTTGTGTAGCACCTTGTTGTCTTAAACACTTATTTTCATAACGTGTGCGTTTGAAGTGCTGAATTTTTGAGATAAACTCATCAGGTTTTTGTATTGTAACAGAAAATTATAATCTGTAATTTGGAAACTAGTTAGAATTGCAAATTTTCAAAACTCAAAACGACGAAGTTGTGTGTGTTGCAACCTTGCTGTGTTAAACATCCATTTTCGTAACGTAGCCGTTAAAAATGCAATTTTTTTGCGATAAAGTCATCAAGTTGATGTATCGTAACAGAAGAGTTCTAATCTATGATTTCGAAACAAGACAAAACTACAAATTTTCTCAACTTAAAATGACGAAGTTGTGTGTGTTGCAACCTTACTGTCATAAACAGGCATTTCTGTAACGTACGCGTTTGAAATGCTAATTTTTGTGATCAAGTCATCAAGTTTTTGTATCGTAACAGAAAGTTATCATATATATTTTGGAAACAAGATAAAACTTGACGACATGATCAAAAAAATTATCATTTCAAACGGGTAAGTTACAGAAATGCCTGTTAATGATAACGATAAGTAAGGTTGCAACACACACAACTTCGTCATTTTGAGTTTAGACAATTTGAGTTACGAATTTTCAAAAAAAACTTTGTGTTTGTTGCAACCTTGGTATCTTAAATAGCTATTTTCGTAACGTACGCCATAAAGATACAATTTTTTGTATGACATAGTCAAGTTTTTGGATCGTAACACAGAGATATAATCTATAGTTTGGAAACAAAACAATACTACACATTTTCTAAACTCAAAATGACGAAGTTGTGTGTTTTGCAACATTTCAACCTTGCTGTCTTAAATAGGCAATTTTGTAATATAGACGTTTAAAAGGCTACTTTTGTGATAGTTTTTGTATCGTATCAAAAGGTTATCTATAGTCTAAATTCAAATTTTCTAAACTTAAAATGACGAAGTCGTGTGTTTTATAACCTTGCAACCTTGCTGTTTCAAACAGGCAATTTCGTAACCGAGTTGTTTAAAATGCTGATAAAATGTGATAAAACCATCAAGGTTTTTGTATCGCAACAGAATGTTATAATATATAGTTTGAAACAAAACATAACTACAAATTTTCGAAACTCAAAATGACGAAGTTGTGTGTTTTGCAACCTTGCTGTCTTAAGGAAGTTTTCATCTACAATTTGGAAACAAGACATTATTATCGAAATCAGGCCTTTTGTAACGTAGGCGTTTGAAATGCTGATTTTTGTGATAAAGTAATCAGGTGTTTGTATCATAACAAGTTATAGCATATGTTTGGAAACAACACAATTGAAAATTGCCTAGACAGAAATTACTAAGTGCCTATTTTGCAACCTTGCTTTCTTAAAAGTATTTTTTAACATTGGCATTTAAAATGCTGATTTTTGTGATAAGATCATCTTAACATAGTGTAACATTACATTAATATATTACTATATGAACGAAAAGAAAGCCTTTGAAATGTTGAAGTCATTTGTAGTTTACAACACCAGAAAATATGAAGCTGTCATATAACATTCGTTACAAAGTGAGGTTATGATTTTCTTCTTTGTCTTCTTCTACAGGCTTTGAAAATATTTCGGTTGGGTTTATTACGGAGGCTTGATCACGGTTATGATCACGGTTATGATCACGTTGCGATATTAGCCATTGTTAGCTACTGTCATTAAAACATCAGTGACACGAATTAGGTATAATTTTCATATAAGTTTCAAATTCAGTTCTATCCAGCTATGGTAACTTTTAATGCACTGTACTTAATTCCTTTTTCGCAATTTATTTGATAGAAACCATTGCGGTTGCTGTGCAGCTTAAGGAGAAACTATAAATTTCCGATTAAAAACCGCAGTAATCCTTGGAACGGTATACGCTAAATTAATGTGAACCGATCTGTTTCAAAGCCGCCTTATCGCATTACTTTAGGCGGTAGGGAATTGCTTCCAGAAGGATTTCTCTTTGCATAAACACTCCCAAGTAATTGAAGTTGGAATAATTATTCCTGCCGAAAATTAATGTGTTATAGAAGATGTAGCAGAAATACCTATCAACTATTTTTGTAGTTCTGTGGGCACCGCAAAATGATTTGCTGATAATTTTGTAAGCAATTTGTTGTGTTGATTTGTTCTGTTACTTTTCTCTAGCAGGAACTAGGAACTCGGGAAGTAATAGTAACCTACGAAGTCTGACAAATATGTATTGCAAATAATTAATACGGTTGAATTTAATTATTGGTACTGAAATACTTTTCTGTTTTTAATTATACCACGAGGTTTATATATTTTTTTAGGTCTTATTGTTCGGAAATCAGATAGCCAGTAATTAGCATATTTTTTAAACATGAAGGTTTTTCAGAAGTTAAAGTTGTATATGTATTATAATTTAGTTTTGCCGGAAGTTATTTACATAATCATAATAATAACAATCGTTGTTTTTTAAACGTGGTAACGTGGATGTACTCGTAAAGGTGCAAAGTTTTGTATGCGCCTCAAGGTAGTCAGGTCTGCCACACCAGTTCACAATTTTTTGCATATTAAAAAACATGAATCACGGTTGGGGTTGCAACTCGGGCAAAGTGCATCGTGTTAAAAGATATTTGACATCTCGATCGTTTCTTCGTGGACTGTACTTGTTTCCATTGTGTTCAGGCACAATAACAATTTATGCACGTATGTACATTACTACTAGCACTTCGCTGCTGTTTTGCCTCTACGTCCCCGTGGCCATCCTCGTCCCTCTGCGGATTGCACCACGTAATCACGGCTTTTAACAAGTTGCATGTCGTAACACCGGCCTATCGTTTTTACCTGTGGACTTCCTCTGCTGCGCCAGTAAGCGAAGGCGTCCGATTCGCGTCCTCCTTGTCGCACTCGTCGACAACCGCATAAGTCTGCGTTCGTCTCAAACCTGTTGCTGCCTTTGCAGCGGCTTCGCTAGAATAAGGTGAGCGTAGGTAAGAGGAGGCACAAATACATGGTCAAGAGATTTTTCGTTTAGTAGTTGCCTTGCAGCTGCACGTTGAACTGTTTCTTGTGCAGTTAGTTGAAAATGCAGCCTGCGGAGAACTGAGTGGCGGATTGATTTCGCGGAAGTTTCGAAAAGTGCCGATATGTTTTGTGGCGGCAGCTTTAGGTCGAAAACAATTGAACAAAACGACGAGTATAGAGTGGTTAAAGTGAACAACACGCACATAAAGATCCTGCGGTCCAACAGCTTCGCCTGCTCGCCCTCCAGACCTCAGGGCAGGAAAATATTTGTCGTCCCCCCAACTGTCCCCGATGACATCCCCAAGAGGGTCTGTCTCGTTTCCGAAACGGTGAGTCAGTCCTAGGAAGTGGTGACAAATACCAAAATCAACCCTCTATCGTCAATTGCTACCTGTGGGGTTAATCGGGGTAGCTTTCTAGCATTAATTTATTAGTCATCGAAAAGGTGACGCGTGGAGCAACAGCGTTTGGTGGGAACGCGGGGTTAAAGCTTTTGTTTTTGGTCTTATTACGTTCTCATCTCACATACTACTATGATCTTTTGGTGCGGTAATGACCGTAGCTGTTGAAGCATCACTGAACAGCAAAGTAATTAAGAAAGAGATCAAAATAACAGTAAAGAACTTAATTTTGCATGAATTTCTTTGTATCAAATAGTGTACGACTGGTTTGCATAAAAACTGTGTGGTACCTATTACAAAATAGACTGGCCATGGAATTAATTAAGAATACTGTGGCTGTGCATGCACTTTAATAGCCAAGGTTATTGTCAACACGGCATAAACATTGTTCACAATGTATTTTTAAAATTTTGTAATATTTACTTTAAAAGGATGATGTTCTGTAGGTTGTGATCCCATATCGCATATTGCTTCTATTATGACAATTATATCAACCTCTTGCACCAGGTGTTAATGGTAACTAGAAGACAGGGGTGAACACCTGTTACATTTTAACTCTCTCCCCTGAGGTGATTGTAATCTTAAACAAATTCAAAACAATTAATTGTTTCTTGTGTTACTATACAGCACGCGGTTAAAAATGGATTTTAGAGAAGGTAGTTATAGGTAAGTAATTATCCATTGCGGCTAGTAGCAATGAGTGATTATATACATACAACCATTAAATAGCAAAAGTAACTGGCATAGATTTTATACGTTTTGAAATTATATAGCTATGAATTGTCTATAAAATGAGAAGAATTGCTGGACACAAACAAATTAAGATTACATAGGTAGTAAGGGATGACTCGTGTCTGTTGCGATTGCGCAAAGAAAACATGAAAATTAGGCTTCCCTTTGGCACAGCCCCAGAAAAGGTGTTTATAACCGGTGGTCAAATAAAAAAATATATAAGAGTGTTGAATATTGATATTGATAAGGTCAGTGCAATTGCATGCCTTCAAATTTGTTAGCAATTATCTGCATTTAAATAGTTGTGTAATTAGGGATAATTAAAATAGACTGTGATGCAAAATGTGTTTGTAAGGTAATTAAAAACTAATTACAAAGAGTACGTAAAACTGTTATATAATATACACTTTGTTTTGTACAATATGTGCTACAGCAAATTCGCTCATTATGACGCTTACAACTACACAAGGTTTAAAAACAACAATAACAAACTGACTAGAATTGATGCTTACAACGGCAAGAGGAAATGGGGCCTAAAGCTATATTTAACGATCTGACTATAGGTACAATTTTCTTATTAGTATTATTGCGTCGTAAAAGTTGGTAGATTTGAACTATTCATTATTTCTTGGACGTCTTCATATTAAAATTTATGGTCTCGTGGTTATTAATAATTCGAATTCTGCCTCTCTGCTCAGTTTCAATCACAGAACAGATAAAACCAGAAAAACTACCTTGGGCACCTGCGCGTCTGATGTATAGGGTACTTAACCTAAAAATGTTGTAAATTTCAGGTAGGAAATGTGCCTGCATGTTTATATATTCTAATCGAATTCAGGCAAATGGTAGCATAAAGTCGGATTGACAAATTTGTAGATTTGCGTGGGCTTAAATTATCGTACTTAACCTAAAAAGTTTCTTGTTAGATGTTCTGTTCACCTGCTAAATTTTTAATTTTGCAAAGACTAAATCTGATTTCTTTTGTTTTTTTCTGTACTATTAATTAATTCATTTCATAGCTAAATGTAAAAAACAAACATAGCTAACTAGAAATTATTATATAGTGCTTTCGTAAAGTAATCGATAAATTCGTTAAAAACTTAAGGAGTAACTTATGGAAAAAACGCTGGGACCCGTCGATTTTTATTTATATTTGTGCATTTTTTCAAATAAAATATATACATACAGGGTGGCTCGTGTAAGAGGTATAACGTCATCGATGGTTTTTTTAAATAGCAACCCCCTTTTTTTATTACGGAATTCGAAAGAAAGCAGATTTTTGAGTATAGGTCAGATGATCAAAAATTAAGAAAACAATTTAAAAATTGCAAAAACTAAATTAAATGTACAAATTGTGCACCGTTGTCTGCCTGACAGTAACTCAGACGACCGACATGTTTTTTATTGATTGCTGTCATTGATAAAAGCGTCATACTTCTTAAAATGAAATTTCCGAGAAATTTCGTATGCATTTTGCAAATTTAAAATGTTTTTCTTAATTTTTGCTCATGTGAACTATATGTAAAAATTACCTTAGCGTAAGTAAGAAAATGTGTTTCTTTCAAATTCCGTAATAAAAAAAGGATGCCATTTAAAAAAACATCGATGACGTCATACCTCCTACATGGGTCAGCCTGTGTGTATAGATTTTATTTGAACAAATGCACAAATAAAAATAAAAATCGACGGGTCCCAGCGTTTTTTCCAAAAGTTAATGCCCTGAATGTTTAACGAATTTATCCACTATGCACTTTACGAAAGCACTGTATATTCATATGCAGGAAACAGAATATCCCCTTTTCTATATAATTAATTGAATTCTCAAGCTGTGTCGAATACTTTTGCACGATTGAAATTTGTCCAAAAATATTTTTAATGGGTTAGAAAATAATAGCAATATTTTTCTCATTGCATTTATGTCTACTTTGCGGAAAATGTTTCTAAAATAAAAATTAAATTCAAAATAAAATGTTTTTATATTTTTAACTAAGGATGATCAATCTTTGTATTCAAGCCTTCTGAACAACTTTTATTAGCAAAATGTTCCGATAAAAAATGCCTAATATGATTTTTTGATTTATTTTGGTATCGCAGCTGGTTTTTAATTTGATTTTTTGGCAACAAGAAGAGGGTAATGTGTTCTATCTTTGGGGAAAATTTGGTTTCAATTGGATAAAAGCTAAAAATGTATAAGGGTGTTTCATTCTTAAAGTAGGACACACTGTATATATTTGGTCACGCAAAACGAGCTCTTAAAAGATTATATATATATGGGGCATTCCATTAAAAAAAACCTGATGTTCTGTCTTAAAACACAAAAAATCAACATTTCACCATTTGTAACTTACCTATGTTTAGCTCCAGAAATATTTACTGTTAAAGTAATCCCAAGGACAGTCCGTATAACCGATGATCCGGATAACTGATGCTTTACTGTAGCCCTATTTTTCAAGAAAAACTGTTTAAACATTTTTAAGAATAAATATACACCCACACCGCCCACTTACTTTAAAAAGTTATCGTGTAAAGCAGCAGTTCGCAAATTTTTCAACTTACCACAATTTACATTTCTGTCTGATTCGGGAACCACTTAGTCTTTAGGCAAAACTTTTTCTTATAGATATTGTTTTGGAATACGATTGTGTACTACCTGGACTGGTTCCGAGTACCACAGTTTGAGAAGGGCCGGTGTAGAGTTGTTTCTTATTTTTTTTTAGAAAAACAATTATGTAGGTACTAACGAAATTGTCATATACCAGTTGAGTTTTTTAAAGTGTTACAAGGCGATATCTCGAAAACGGTTTACAATATTTTCATGACATTTTTGTGAGGTAATAGGGAGATGGGAGGACGTATAAAACATATTTTCGATATTTACCTCTTTTTTGTGTTTTGAGGGGTGGGGGGTAATTTTGGAATTTTAAATAGGATGATGTGCTTTTGTTTAAAATATTCGAATCTACTTAAAAAACTACGTATATGTATAAAACATTTTTTGATTTTCTCTTTCGGTTACGGAATTATGGTGACTAAATTTTGATAGAAATTAAAAAATAAATACATTTTACCAATAAATCAAGTTCACTTATTTCAAAATTAGAATTCGTTTCCATAGAAATGCGTTAGTTCTACTTAAGCAAGTTGAGAATTTTGACGTTTTAACGAAAATTTCACATTTTTATAATTTTATAACCTAATAGCTAAATCATAATTCCGCAAACAAAAGCGAATCAAAAAATCTTGTAGACATACGTAGTTTGTTACGCAGATTCGAATTTTATGAACAAAAGGACATCATCCTATTTAAAATTCCAAAGTTACCCCCCACCCCTCAAAACACAGATAGGAGGTAAAGGTCAAAAATATGTTTAAATATGTCCCCCCATCTCCCTATTACCTCACAAAAGTTTCATGAAAATATTGTAAACGGTTTTCGAGATATCGCCTTGCAACACTTTAAAATACTGACCCGGTATAATGAATGCACTAGTTACATTTTCGGCTAGATTATATCGCGAGCCAATAAAGTACAGTTAGTGTGGCTCCTATGACGACAGTACGTTCAGCAGATAACGCGATTTTTGTGAAGATCAGTTATTAGTCAAGATTGTATGTGATTATCACCGTTGCTATGTACATTATCAAAAGTTAGTACATGCGTAACTATGCATTTTACTGTTTTTCATTGGTTGATGTTATAGGGAGTGGTATAATCAATATAAGTGAACTCAATTAAGCAATGACTTTACAGACATTACGTAGATATTGGGGTGTTCAGCATTAAATTACAAACATTTTTAAATACAGGAATGACGATAAATAGCTCAAGCTAGATAGACAAGAATTGTTATCGACACCACGGCTAGTCAAAAGAATAATGAAAAATACTTTTTGTACTTACTTTTTAACATAATTTTCATTACAAAGCTGAAACAAAGCACGAGTGTTTTTATTTCATGGATATAAACTGTACGATAAGTGCTGCTTGCTTTCCTGGATGTATTGGAGCCAGATCGTAACCGCTCAGCTTTTCGACAGTTTATAGACTGCAACAGGGGGAGAGCGGCGAAAAATTTCGGGCCGAGCTAGAATATTTTAACATTGAATGGAAGCCATCTCAGCTTAGGCTCAAGCAGTTTCAGTCGGACCCCGGTTGCGATAGTGTTCGTGTCGAATTTTTTTATTACAATTTGCTCAGGGAGGGTGACTGATAAAACGCCGTACCCGCGCAGCTTATTTAGAAGCTACCAATACCGTCTTAAGAGTGGGTTACTTAAATAACTATGCTGTGATCTATTTTTTTATACTCATAATACACTGGTAAATTGTCACACATCTCGAAATAATATATGCCAATTACGTTAAAACGAAAAATGAAAAGGATATACCATTCAGTTTAGTAACCTGTGGTAATTTTTTCACGGATGTTAACTTTTGCCGTTCCATATCCGACATATTTAAATCTGGAAATGTCGGAATCTGTGTTTGTCTGGGAGGGGGTGGAAAATGCATTCTACATTGTCAGCGAGCCGCTACTGGTAATTATTCTATTTTAATGGATTTTAGTATACATTTTTCAGTTTGTACATACATATTTTATCGATCAATTGTTGTTCCCTCTCGTAAAGTCTAAATCCTGTAGGCATAAATTTTAATTTCAAAATGAGAGGGCCAGCAGATGTTTGCAGGCAGCAACACGCGAGGGCCCGGAGCTTGCCAAATTGACCACAATTCGTCTTTTAGTTCAAACTCACTAAATACAGGCCTTAATTTTATTGCCCCATCAAGTGCTGTAAATCGTTATTCCGAGCAACCTCCAGTTTCGGAGCTCTTTGTTGCCAGAAAGGTTCGGAGGTCCATAAAATATGGAAGATGTCAACTGCTCGATGTCGGGCTCCGGCTGGATATGAATGAGAAATTTGTGAGGGCCTGTTATGACTACAAATGGCACTTTTATTGTGTTTCGAGTTTCGTGTCGCTATCTTGCACCCTATCGGCGGAAGCCGTAAGCAGCGAGCTTTCTAGGAAACGCGCCGCTTCTGGACGTAATCTTGAGATACAATTTACCCAAGTTTCGGATTTTATTGGGTTGTGCTTGTGCACGAGGATGCGCAAATAAATCATCTGCGTTGACAACTTTTTATCGTGGATTTATTTGTTGTTTCTAAAACTAGCGCTTTGGACAGAGCCGTGACGTACTATAGAATTATGTTGGGGCGGCAAATTAACAATTTTAAATGTGATTTTTTTTTAGTTACTGAATCGTGTATGCGTGTAAATTCCATATGTTCTGGGTATGCAGCAGTGGCGGCGCGTGGAGAATTTTGACGGTATAACCAACTAGAACGTAAAATGCATTTTCCAGCCCCTCACAGACAAAGACAGCTTCTGATATCCCAGGATTTAAATAACTTGCACACGGACTGGCAAAAGTTAACATCAGTGAAAAAATTACCAAACTTTACAGGCTAATAAAACATGATGAATTGAATCGAATATCTCGCTTTCATTTTTCGTTTAAATGCATGATTGGATAAAAAATGCATCTCTACTATTTGAGATGCATAGATGCATGCATGATTGGCGTATATTATTATAAGATGTCCGACAATTTACCAGGAAATTATAAGTATAATAAAATAGATCATAAATAGCATAGTTATTTTAAGAAAACTTCAACGTTTCTTCTATCGGCCGAGACGTTTCTACATCAGTCTCGCACCTGACCTGTGAGCATCAGTAACTGACAAGCGCGCGATCAGGACATTCTTCTTACCGCTCTACCCCCGGCACAGTCTATAAACTGTCGCAATGCTTAGAGCCGCTTCGATCTTGCACAAAGGTATCCTTGAAAGCATGCAGCGCTTATGGTACAATTTATATTCATGAAATGAAAATTACTCTGCTTCAAAATGATAAGAATGATGAAAAATTAGCAGAAAAAATATTTCTTTCAGAATTAAAAAGACTGAACGACGGATAGTATAGCAAACAATTTATACAAGGAAAGGAAAACCTATCCAAAAATACTTGATAGTTGCCAACATTTTAGATAATTGATAATAAATCCAGTACTACTTGGCCATCGACTTCCACTTCATATGGCATAAACAGAAATATCCATCGGACGAACAGATTCACCACAGCTTGAAGCCAGACGAAACCTCACAGGCGAGAATGCCAGAACGTATGCCATAATATGGAACTATCTATTCGGCGATACATAGATTGAACTCAAACATTTAAGAATTTTTCTGTTTAGTAAATCAAAGTACTGATGGAGTTTAGCGAATATTTATGTCCACTTATTTTTTTTACAATAATCAGGTGTTCATCTTCATCAGTAGACCAATATAACTGTGTTAGAGGTCAAGAGTGATAACCTAAGAGAAATAGTGTTCTAATAAAATTTAGGAAGTCGCCCCTGTTTTTATCCCGTGCATCCTATCTGGCAACCAGATCCAAATCTAGTAGGTGAAGTCCACAATAAAACACTCAAATCTAGACGACCATGATCCCAAGATACAAAGAAGAGATGAAAAGATCAAATACCATAACAAGAGGATCCGTAAATACAAACGATCAATAAAATGCCCTATAGTAAAGGTGTCATTAGCGTACAGGCGTGTCTTTCGTTGAAAGGGCTTGCTTAAGATGAACGACGGCTTTAACGTGCTTTCTCCAGTCCTGCTCAGAAGAATCTCGAGGTGTTGACTCAATAAATACCTAAAAAATAGAATGAAATTATATTACAACGTTGGCAACGTAGATATTCACGGTTTACCAAACATCGCTGGGTTCATATAACTCCACCGTATAGGTGCTATCCCAAAACTATTCACAAACAAGAATCAGAAACAATAATTAATACTCAGCTATCCATCGAAACACAAATCCCCGTTTGATTTAGGTTTGAAACGAAGTACCACAAGGAATTGATAAATTGTTTGCTACTTTTTGCTGAAGTTTTTTTCTATCCCTGAGCAACGAAAAAAAATGCTAATACCACCACAATATGACTCAATGACACTAAAATTCCTGATCTCAACTGGTAGTTACTACGAAGGCGCGTTAGCCGGCAGCCAAACTCATAGCTTCACGAAGCAGGTAAACAATACTCCTAATATAAACAGCGAACGTTGAATGTCCTAAGACAACTTCGAGCAACGCCAATTAGGTCTTAATGAGCATCAGCTGTCAGTTAGGGTCACTTTTATGAGACGAGAAGCACAGCCGAATCTTTACGTCTAATACCGAACCTTTAAACGTCAAAAATCAACATGTAAGTAATTATCTTAACTGAACTCGTCATCGGTATATTCATTTCTAAATTCGCGTAGCACTTTTAATTAATTACAATGTCAAAGTCTTTTTCATCGAATTTTGACAACTAAAACTCCTGCCTATTTGTACAATAAAATTACTTTCCGAACTGATGTACATAATATCTCAACGAGATTTAGAGGTCTTATCTCGCCACCTCTCCACTCTTCGGTTCTATATGAGCGATCATTTTCTTTTCAAATATATATTATGTATAACAGACTTTCGAATACGTATAAGAATCTTCACTTAACAAAATTTAGGGCTAAATTGCGCTTGGAATTGTTTCAGAAACAGTGTAATAACTAGATCTTCATTATTGTTTGCGTTTTATATATGTATATCGAGTTTGATAGCGATGCATCACTAAATTGTAAACATTGAGTGTATATAGATATCACAGAAATTAGTTTGTAAGTTAGAGTAGGCAGATACTTTTAAAAATTAAATTAATAAAATGGGGGTTTAGGTGGTAGATCAGGGAGGAATAGCAATTGCTCATCTGAACCTCGCCCTCTGGTTCTCTCATTTTAATTAGCGATGTCTAGGGTTCTATACATGATTGATGTGTTTTTTTTCTATTGTTATTTGTTGATTATTGTGGGAGAATAAAGATAATTTATTATTATTATTATTTATTAATAGCGCAAGATGATCGCAACAATATGCAGCAATGGAATTTACGAGTTCTTCTTAAAAAAACATGAAAAATGTATGCAATGGCTTTTTCTTTGCAGTTGATTTATTTGCTCAATTTCGTTATAGCTCCTTGCCACTGGCTGAGATTGCGGTGAAACACCTAGTTTTTGCAAACTAGAAACTTTTGTTTTCTTCTAAAGTTTTGTTGTCTGAATCGTTACCTATGTCATCATCGGCCAGGTTCAAAACTTGCGATAATTGATATTTTTAAAATTATATATTATCTAGTTTCTGCCTCTTCTAAGGCAGCTTCTATTTCATTTTGGGTTCGAGATTTGTACATTTTTGAAATATTTTTTACTGATTCTTCACAACATAAACACTTATACAATTAGACATAAACACAGCGAATTTAAGTGTGAATCCAATAAAATGCAGGCACAGACATGCCAAGTCGTTTTATGCATTTTACCAGTAGGTGCATTCTCACACCATCCCATTTTATTGCAGTTTCTTAATACCTATGTAGTGAAAAAATTATAGAAATTTAAATACTTACACATTTTTCTCCACCAGTATCTACCACTTACATTTAGCAAAAATAATATACAACAAAATAAACTTCTGCGTCGCAATTTTAGATTGTTGTGTACATTTATGTAATTTTTGTTCGTATTGAAATAGCACTGATTTTGCTGTAGCTTGGCATACTTTTTGTGCTAACCTTTGAAAAAATGCTAATAATTATTTTTTATATAAACGTAATTGCTGCGAAAAAAAAATAGAAGAAAGCTGTTTTCGCGCTAGTGGTGAAATATGTAGAAAGCTTTATAACTTTACTTTATCGTTTAGAAAGCCTAAAAGCAATGGAAAAGTAAAAATAATACATTTTTTAAAATGCCCTAGGAATGTAGTATTTATGACCTTCAAATATGTTCGTTCTTAACTTGATTTCACCCATCGATAATCGGAAATCTTCGTGTTAGTGAAGCGCTGGTATGTTTTGTAATAGGGATTATTTACGCAGGCAATATATATTTTTTTTATTATATAAATAGTAAAATTTATTTACTTTTCTTGTAATTTCGCCAACAGAACTATGTCTATTGTCGATGTAGGATGTAGTATGAAATAGATAGCAGGCTAGATGATTTACTGAGATGCTTTTTTTTTCAACACTTTATTTAACATTAGGGTGATTGTATATTTACGCATTTTTAAAACGACTCCCAATTTTATTAGAAATCCAATTAACTGACATCAAATCGCTTGGTTTGAACTCTTTACAACCAGGAGTGTTTCTAAACCTGTTTGATTAAATCGTGACTTCCTGATGAGTTCAAGGGAGTTATTTGAAATACTGCCATTGTTACTATGGCATTAGTTAAGTACGATCCTTACAGGACTTGCAGCTCTATTCACGTCGGTTCCTGCTGCTAGGATCGACCATAAATGCAACAAAAGATCCGTAACTGTTGTTTAGGTCAAGTGACCCTATGTAACATTTTTCTAAGTCAACAAAAAATTACATTCTTTAAGCTGAAGAGCACGTCTATAACTCTTACGTGAAATATTTCTTTCTAGCAAAATGGTGCTCCTAAGTTTCTATACCATTGTTGTTATAACGTATATATAAAGTATATGCTTAATCAAGAGAACAAAATTTAATGGAATATAAAAACCGTACGGTTAAAAATATATGTCCAAGACAAGGCATTATTTTCCCTTTGCACATGTTGGCTTAATTTTTAAAGCACTGTTTTTGACACTGTATGGCTGCGTGTAGCTAGCTATAGTCGGCTTCGTTTTCACCAATAAAAGCGGCATTGAAAGATCCCTGCGTCTGGCTTTTTCGGCTGCCTCTCCCTGACCCCGTCCAAAAGTTGCTCCCCTCGTAATACCCACCCGCACCCTAATATAAAAAGTTCAACAGGGCTGTATTCAGGCTTTTTTGTGAGCTCATAAGAGTGTCACGTTGCTAGCAGCTGATATTTGTTTAAAACAATCAAGCAGGAAATGCTAGTCATTTTATGTTGTTTGTAGATTAGAGCTACCGACGTCCTTGGGTTCGCAATGGATAGCCTTGTTTTGCACATTTATCTCGCGCAGATCTGGCAATTGTAATTTTGATCGACGTAGTGTTAATGAGAGAATTACAGTACAAAGAAGGTAAAGATTCAAGGTTTCGGAATTAACCTTGTCTTTTTTGTAACACGTTTAGATGGGCTTTGTTGTGGATTTGAACGTAAATTTTATATAAAACGTAGGATGGATTTTAATTGTTTTTTTTCCTTTTCAGGTAAGCGCAGTTTCCATTTTATCAACTACTACCTACAATAATATGTATCCATCCAAATGCTGGTAAGTCTAAAGAAAATTATGCAAGGACTTACGTAATAGAATAGAGATAAATATGTTTAGTTAGGTTGATCTCACAGGGGTTACATAATTTCAATTTGTGAAATTTTCAGTGATTTACAGTGTATACATACACGTTTGTTGACTTACCTGTTTTAATTTTATTCACACCTTAGCAATTCAAGCAACTGCATAAATATTAACTCCCAACTGATAATTTAATGCTGTTGGCGTAGGAGAGATTTACAAAAACAAGATTCTTGAATGCCAAAAGATACATATGCTCACAAGTGAAAATTACTAATGAAAAACTGCTACTTTTTATTGAAAATCTTTCTCTGCAAATCCTGTAATAAAATGACAGAGGAAAACTATAAAAAGCGTTTATACGAGCACTTACGTTTTATTTCTAACGTTTCTATGGAAAGGAAATGGCTGCTCTGTAAAATACGCTTCTGTAGAGCAGCTTTCGTCCAACCGAAGTACTTGCACTTAGTACAGTTAAAATAATCTGATTTAAGAATTTTTGTTATTATAAGACTTGTACTAAATATAAGAACTCCAGGAAATATGATTAAAGTTGATATAAATTATTTTTCTAAAATATCATCGTGCTTTCTCAAGGAAAAACAATTTACACTAATTTAGTTGCTCCACATCTACGAAACATGAAACACCCAACTTACATAACAAAATCGAACCTGCAAAAAGGGGTCACTGGTCCAAGTTGTTAATCAGAGGTAGTGCAGTTCTCTGAACACAACGGTCTGTGCAATCAGCAGTAACAAGATGAACGGGCGCAACTCGTTTCAAAAATTGCACCTTAATTAAACCACTCCAAGTTACTATCGTTCGATTAAATAGAAAAAACTCTCAGCCGGCATAGTTCGGTTCCCCACTTGAACGACTATTAATTTTTGATTAGTTACCAGTGGCGTAGGTGTGTGACGTATTGAGGACAATCACTCACGTTTTTGCAAGCAGTGCTGTTGGTTTGTGCGTGGACGTGTGTTACGTATTTTGCAGCTTAAGTCGGTTCACCTGGAGGATTATTCTAACCAGTTTATGTGCAATCTCCGTTAGTGCGATGAGTCAGCCAGAAAACACTAGAGAATAGTTGCTCGTGTGAATCTAGTAGCTACCGTTTCCGGCAGGTAGTTTGTACGGTTCAAGATCCCATTCATGGGATTTCATTAGAAGTATGAATCAGAATCGAGATCTGATAATAGAAAATTGTAGTAGGTATGTATTTATAACAAATACTCTACTGAAACAGGTATATACGTGTGCCTGACGGCATACGCAACAACACAACATAAGGAAGTCGTGAATTTTTGTTGCAAAAAGAAAAGTGATCATGAATTATACATAATACATATAGCAAAATTGGAGTAGTCTACGTCGACTTTAGCAGAACTATGTGAGAGTTTTATGTTATCAAAGACAGATTTATATCAACAAAAAGACACCCGGTAAGTGCATACAGCGCAAGCGTAGCACACGTACGCCGCCACGTTGATCCTTAGCTAAATTTACTATTGGCTTTTCCCGATGTTACGCATTTTGTTAGACACACTATATGTGGTTATGCTATAGTTACACTCCGAAACTATAATTCTAAACATCGAAGCAAATGAAAATTAATATCAATAGTTTGATAATGAGGCAAGAAATAACTTTATCTTGATTTTTTTTATATGAATTAGTCCAGTCAAATGGTGCCCAAAAAGGGCGAATAGGGGAATGTTTTGGTGGAGTTTTGATATTTGGTTCCTTTTTTGGGTCGCTGTACGCGAATATCAGGTTTGCTAAAATTTCATTTATGAAGATTCATTCCATATACCATTTTTGATTTACGAAAAATTGATAGTTTTCTAGTTTTTTGCTTTCAACACCTAACTTCGCGGCGCTCTCGCGGCTGAACGATTGATCGGAGAAAAAAAAACCTCTAGTACATAAAATATAGGAAATTTTATCCTCTTTCATTTCATATCGGTTCAACATTTACCAAATTGGATATTTTGCGAGTAATTTTAGAGAAACTAAAAAAAATCTCGTTTTTACACCGTTTTTGCTTAAAAAAACGTTTCCGGTCAAAATTCTTGTTGACAAACCTGAAATTCGTGTACAAGGACCCAAAAAAATATAGGAACCAAATATCAAAACTGCACCAAAACTTTCCCCTATTTTCTACCATTTGACTGGACTATAACTTGGCGGCGCTCTCGCGGCTGAACGATTAGTCGGAGGAAAAAACCTCACGTTCATAAAATATAGGAAATTATATCTTCTTTCATTTCATATAGGTTCAATGCTTTCGGGATAGTTTTCTAGTGTTTTGCTTTCAACACCTAACTTCGCAGCGCTCTCACGGCTGAACGATTGATCGGAGAAAAAAAAACCTCTAGTACATAAAATATAGGAAATTGTATCCTCTTTCATTTCATATCGGTTCAACATTTACCAAACTGGATATTTTTCGAGTAATTGTAGAAAAACTACAAAAAATGTCGTTTTTACACCGTTTTTGCTTAAAAAACGTGTTTCCGGTCAAAATTCTTGTTGGCAAACCTGGTATTCGTGTACAGAGACCCAAAAAACATATAGGAACCAAATATCAAAACTCCACCAAAACTTTCCCCTATTTTCTACCTTTTGACCGGACTAAATTGCTATTTGGCTTTTGTTGAATGATCGATGAGATTGTATTTCTTCATTTTTCGTAGTCTATGGAATAGGTTTTATTTAAATTGCGGGCAGATACAGACGTTTTGTGGAAATAGACACTCATTTCGTCTTTAATATTGGTGTTGCTGTAATAATTTCTACACAGGTACACGTAGTTCACTGTATTTGGGCATTATTTCCCAGTTTAAAAAAACCTTATCATTTATTATCGTCAGGTGGAACTCTGTAACGAGAAGCTGTGGAAAAGCCCAGGAAATATCACGATCCTAAAATAAATTGTACGCAACCTCAGACAAATACTGTGGTCGTTATCATTACTTTACACAAACAATATGTAAACTTAACCTCAATTTCTCAAGACCGGCATAACAAACGTTTAAATGAGATTACGTGGAACTGTACATATATTAACTATCTTTTAGATAGGCCTATATCTTAAAAAAAAATAAAAGTCTATGTTTTAGAAAAACAATGTTTTTATTTATTAATTGAGTATCTTATTTAACAAAGCAAATGGAAAAGAATAAGCGTTTATTCCCAAAACTAGAGTTCCTCAATTGTGAAGGTTTCAGAAAATATTATTTAAAAAGGCTACTTAAAATAATTGCAATTTTTATGATATCAAAAGTCACAACGTTTTGATCAGTTTGTAGTGTCAAAACTGATTGTTCATACCATTGTTAATTTATCGTGCCAATTACATTTTTTTCTACTCATGCCAACAGTACGTACAATATTGATGCGTTTTTAATTAAGGAAGTTATCAATTATTTAATCAGTGGAATATTTTTTCATTTGTCAACTGCTGTCGGCCAAGTATATATCGAGTTTTTCATTATTATTCAATAAATCATGTAGTCATGTAACATAAATCAGGTGGCTCTGATAAATCTAAACGTCAAACTTTACTATTACTGCTATTATTTACTTGGATAAATTACACCACTCGTTGTTGACTCGTGACTCAAATTTTATCCTCGCGAATATTCTCCAACTTTTTCAATCATTGAATAATATACCATTATTGCACGCTTTGACATAAAATTGTATGTAATCATAATCTAGAATTTCTAATACAGTATGACGGAAAAGGTGGCATCGAACTTAATGTTTATATATCTGGTACGATCGTAAAAAAATATTTGCACGAGCAAAAATTGTATTTTCCACAGCTTCGGCTTCGCCTCGTAGGACAATTCGAGCCATAAACATGCACTTTTTGCTCTTGATACATAAATAGCTATGCGTAATAATACATTTCTATTTTCTGTCTTCTTATTATTTACTAATCTTATGAATTAAATCTTAACTAATAAAAGCCAATGGAATTAAGATAGTTTCCAATTAGGAATGTGTTAAACAAAACTGTTATATGTAAATATGATTGCAAATACCAAAACTGCATTTTTAAAAGTATATTTTAGTTTCAAGAAAATTTGTTTTTCCCATCAAATGAAAATGTTAAACTTCCATTAAGTAGTAGTTGTGACATACATTTTGATTTTACGTCTAATTATACTCTGTGTTTGTCAAAATTTGCCTGGACAAAATATCTAAGTTGTACAGAGATAGTTGTAAGTTTATTGGTAGTTGCGTTTTTATTCAATAAAGGCCCACACTGTATCATTAACTAGGTATACCTAGATGTATACTTGAAAAATATTTGTATGTACACTTGTGTATTTAAGTCATATTTTCACACAGCACAATTGCTGTACAACACTATAATGAACACGGCTGTACATACAAACCGTCAATTTAAAAAAAAATAGGATATCACTAGCAGTGCCCAGCATTTAACAGATGCCATGATTGAAAATAATAGCAGTTATCTGAAAATTACACTTTTCTTCTGGCTTTTACTAGAAAACGCAGTTTTTTTCTTTCGGCGCAAATTTTTCGAAATTTTTCTGGGAAGTTGGCAATTGCCGCATATGGTTATATGCAGCGCGAGATAATTTTTTTTCGAAAAGACCTGTTGAAGCAACATTTCAAAGTCGAAAAACTCTGTCACTATGGATAGTATGCCATAAACCATGCCCAGCATTTAAAGGATGTCATATGGAAACTGAATATGGTCTTAAGATCGACTATGATGGAAAATAATAATTTTGGTCTGAAATTTGCAGTTTAATTTTCAGGAAAATACTGTTATAAAAAACATATAGTATTAGGCCAAGGATGAGTTATTTCTGATACTGATTTAATGTGTATTTGGTCTCTCATTTAAAAAAAAATGTAACCAATCAAATTTGTTATGAAGACCAAAATATATGTAGAAATTAATTTAGTTTTCTACGGTGATTTCAAAGTTTAAGGTTTGAGGTACCTGGTACTCCGCATCCCTAGCTCTTTTCAATAACAAACAATTTTAAAAGATCGAAAACAAACTGGTGATCGTTTTTAATTTCAAATTTGGTATTTTTTATTTTTTTACTGCACTACCGAAATGTTCAAGAGAATACCATATGAATACTTCAGTAATAAATTTGATTCGCAGTGTTTAATCTTGGAGAAAATTGATAAATGCCAACATTTTTCACTCCAATAATTTATATGATGTAGCTCGCGAGGGGCCCCAGCGTTAAAATTTCCATTTTATTGGAAAAGACAACCACACCATTTGACATTTAGAAGCTGATAGGGCCATATCTTGCCCTCGTGCATTCTTGGTCGTTATTTATAGCTATCGGCACACATCTATATTCGGCAGGAATAAACGCCGAACCAGATAAACGTCATTGACGCAAATTCAGGGGCAAGGCCAGGAGAAACGTGGAAACAAACGGCGAGATGCGAGAACTGGAAGCCACCGCTTCCTATCTAATTTCCATATCCTCCCACTGCTTCCTCTAAAATCATCAATATGACGAACCCGGCCCTGGTGACTAATTCACATCTACTACTTCACCAGTGGATGCAACGCTTAGTGTTCACCATGCTCCGGAGGTCGGCGTTGCACCAGAATAGACCTCTTGAAAATCGTGCCACATCTGCGCTCCTCCACGGTTTATTTCGCCCAATGGTGTCATCTCGAATTTGTTCGGTTTTTTGCGACTTCCCATGTGCTTAACCGCTTAGTGCCGGAGTCGAAGTTCCGCGGAACTAATTCATTAGCGCCCGGGTTCAAAGTTTTCGACAAAGTCCCGCTACGTTCCGTGTGCGCCAGTGATTATTAATTTATGTCGGTTGCAACTTTGCGGCTGTTAGTGGAATTTATGTGCGATCGAGCGTAGTCATAGTGCACCAGAATGCCGTGGAGCCGCAGGTCGTCCGACCCCACAAAGTTGTCGTCTAAACAAATTGTCAGATGCGAGTTTAATGAGGATTACGATGACAACATCTCCAACTATTCCGACGAATCGGTATGTTCGAGGTTTATGACTGCGTGAGGACGCGCTTGTTCCAATATTAGCTGTGTACAAAACTATAAAATGCAAGTTTATGTACTGATAATGAGAACTGCATAACTTTGAAGGAAGGCTCACAACTTTAGCTGTTATGGGAAAAACGTTTAACATGTATGTGTGTACATAGCTGAAAGAGACAACGGCAATGTTCTCTGACCAGGCTCCAGGGTGTCTGAAAATGTATTGGAAAAATATTTCAATAATCAATTTAGTATTTGTTTACAGTCAAAAAAGTTCACGTCCTTCTTACAAAGCAACCGTTAACGGGCCATTGCATGTTTTGTAACTCATAGTGGCATTCATCGCTTGGGTATAAGTTCTTTTTTTGCCGTAACATTTGAACATTGTTTTTATCAAACAGTTGCTCGTATTTTTATGTCGTGTGCATTAGAATGCCAAGGTTATTATCGAAATGGGAACTGCGATATTAGCCTGATGGGAGGCTTCAACTCATACAAGTCTTGGTGAAAAACTTGGCTTATCACGCATTGTCTAGCAAGACGAATAAGAGGAGAGAGGGTCCAATGGCATGGCCATCGCATTCCCCGGATCTTACTTCGATGGACTTTTATCGCTCGGGTCATAGGAAGCAGTATGCAACTGCAATACAAATATTGAAACAATTGCATAATAGTCGTTTGGTAAATAAATTGTGCTTTATTGAAATTCTAATCACATAAATTATGAAATCAGCAATAGCACAGCAGCACTTCCTTATAGGTTATATGTTTATATCACTTTAATTTTTTTTTCGATTGATTTTTGGAATATTTGCGGTACATTTTCAGACACCCTGTATACCTTCAGAAATACTGATAAGCATTAGTACGTTGCCCATAGTAGATACTGAAGTGATGATAAATACATTTATGAGAACATTCAGCTAAAATTTGTAATCGAAATAGGTACTCAGTAAACATCAATAAGATCATTAGTGAAATTAACAATAACTATCCGTCAGACTTTATTAACAAAAACATTAAAACAAGATTAAAAACTTAAAAAAACATAATACCAATAACAATTCAATAAATCTACAACCACAGTTTTAATAACCACCAATTTGAATCCAAAATATATACTACCATTCCTTATATACCTTCTTTATCAGGAAAAATTGAAAAGAAACTAACAAAAACAATATTCGCACAGCTTTTTCAAACTACTACACCTTCCAAATTTTTTTATGGAAACTTAAAAAATGAAATCGACTTAAATAAAAAGTCTCACTTAGTTTACCAAGTTCAATGCAACAATTGTGATGCCACTTATATCGGTCAAACAAAACAATATTAAAAAGGAAAGAATGTCACAATATAAACAATCCATTAAAACCAAACAGCTAACCCCTCATAAAACAAACACTGCCCACTCAGATCATGCCATGGATAATTTACATAACTTCAATCTCAATAACCTCAAAATTCTTCACACAAAACCAAATTTAGAAAAATCTCTACTATTAGAATGCATAGAAATTAAGAAAGGACCCACTGCTATAAATTACAAAACAGACACAGAAATCTTAAACAAAATTTATGACAACAATCTCATCAAACAATCATTTCGGTTACAATTCAATTTTTAATCTCTTTTAATATTGCATCCTTTATTCCCTTATTACTTTAAATACATTTTTTTATTACTTACTCAAATAGGTGCTCTTCGGAAACACCCTATACATACAGTATTTCAAATTTCGTAGTCATAATTTTAAAATATTCATATAGATGTCGCTATTACATGTATTGCGTTTGTAAAATGGTAGACAATTCTTGACATAATTTCATCTTGCAAAACTTTGCTTATTTTACGTAATTCTAAATGTAAGTAACATAAATAAGCCACAATTTTTCCTGATAGATTAACAAACTACAACAGACTTATCAACCCTCCCCTCCATAAAATGTTACAATTACAAACACCCAAATATGCAATCACATATTAAAATCACATGTCAGAAAATATTATTTAAAATAAACATATTTATTTATTGTATATACACCAGCTAAACCAACAGATAGGCTGCCGAGGCAGCCATCCAATAATAGGTTTGGACATATAAACTACAGAAAAAAGAACGTACAATCCATGAGAATACTAATTAAACAAAAGTGCATTTTGAATCAAGGTAAAAAATATATAACAAGTAAGTAAAACTAACATTACAATATTACTTATACACTAGGGAACCACAAACTATCCTAGAAGCACAAACTATCCTAGAAATGAATATCATACTTTTAACGAAAAAATAATTAAAGCTTTGTATCGTAATACCTGCAAAAATGATGTACAGACTGCTTAATTTTTTTTCCATATCGTTTGATAATAGATTCTACGGGACAGCTAAAAACAAAGTAGCTAATACCTATACAAGAATGGTGAACGAACTCGTCTTCATGAGAAAGTGAACACTGTGAATTATTAAAGTTGGTATTTAATACATTTTAACCAAGTACTATCATAGTAAAATCACAAATGCTATTAGTCCACTCAAATAGAACGATAAAAAATATAAAATTTGTAAATCGTTTAGCTTTTGTTGCGACGCCTTCATTTGCTGTGGTTGGTCTATTGAACGGTATGCCATGTGAACTCTCTAATTTTTATTCTTTTCATATTTATGGAATATAGCATTTTGCGCCAGAGGCAAATTTGGGTTGGCCCTGTATACTGCAAAGTGCGTTATCGAGAGGGCTTTGAACTAGATTTGCCTTACGACTACATGTCGGTGATTATTACATTGCTCTACCCAGAATTGAGCGCGCTCGGTCACTAGAGTTGTCAGTTATCAACTGTCAAATAGGGTTTACCATTTAGACGTATTATTTATTTTGTTCGTGTGTAAAGTAGTTCTTTTCAGAACAGAACTGCAACTCAACTGCCGCAAAATGGCTTTTACTACGGAACAACAAGTGTTAATGCTTGAAGTGAGGTTATGTGTATATGCAATCTATAATAACGGGTGTTCATAAACAGTCGTCATCCCAGGTGCTTTGAAAAACAAAATGTTATGTCTTTGATTAATTCGTGCAACACAATGAAACGTCATTGAGTACTGTCATAGCGCATTTTTTCTCAATATTAATAGACATACGTTTCTGAAGTCAAAACCTACTGGGATGACGACTGTTTATGAACACCCGTTAGTATATTATCATACTAGTTTGTAAGTACGCCTTTAAAGCACGTGCGACGAGTTTAAGAGCACGACGCAAAGCGGAGTGCTTTTAACGTGGCAACGTGCAAAAATGACGTAATTCGGGCGCTAATATTAAGAGTGCTACAAAAGTCACTTTTGACACGATCGTAGAAAAAATAGGTTAACGACATGACTTTCAAAAATTACTGTTTGACACAAGGCCACTTGATAAAAATTTTTAAGGAGCTTTATATCAGAGGGTGCTTATTCCCCTGTATACAAAAATTTTTATTATTTAGAGGAAAACTATTTGCAGTAACTAATTAACTCACTAGTTGGCCGAAGCTTGATAAACAAGTAATGGCCTCATTACTATGTTGTAGGTGCACGATACCGGGTAAACGTTTTAGATAGGTCGATAAACATGTCGCACGAGTGTTTTGTGTGAGTAGTGCATATATATTTTTAAATACAATAACAACATAAAAACAACCAACGCAGTGGGGAAGATAACGCCGCGGATGGACGTACCCGTTGAAAGTACAAAAATAACCCACCATAAATGTGTTTAGGCAACTTGCTGCTTGGTACATCTAAATATATCTTCGTAAGAAAGCTTTTATACATTTTGTAGGCGATAGTAGTAAATAGATATTTCAAAATGTGCCTTATCTATGTATTTTCAAAAAGGAAAATCGATCAAATCCATGATTATTTTATTTTAAATTTTTAATAGAAGTTCGGAAATTTATTGGTTTTCTTAATATGGGGCATTTCTAAAAACGTTATTTTTTATCATTTCCATTTACGTCTAAAATCTTTATATTATCCACCAAATACATTTCATGATTATCATCTAGGGTGTGTTTAGCAAGCACGGTTTCCACCTTTTCCTTTCTTCATAATTGTTTATGATTGTGCATTATGTTATCTGACATTTTTCCATTATTTATCTGTGCATTGTTTACATGCTACTGTGTGTGTTTTTTAAATTTCAGACTAAATTTGTGAATAAATTTCCTCAATTGTAATTTTTTTAATAATATATTTGAATATTATGTGGAAGTAAACATTTTTGTTTGCTAAATTTTTGACAAAAGGAGTGATAATGATTTTTACTTCCCTCGTCTGAAAGACGAAGAAAGTAAGTATTGTAATCACGAAAAAATCACCTTCCGAGATTTCTTCAGATCTTCACGTTTCAGGGTCCCTAGATGACGAGAAACAGGTTTTCTCAATTCCGTCTATCTGTGTCTGTCTGTCTGTCTGTTGGCGATATAACCCAAAAACTATGTGTCGGAGGAAAATTAGATTTTGCATACACATTATATATATACCTGGAATGAAACCGGTAAAATTTCAGGCATATATATACAGGGTGAGCACCTTAAAAAATAAAATTTTGTTTATTTTTGCGTTTATTTTGAAATAGAATGAAGTAATAATTTTCATATAGATTAGGCTTTACACTTGCCGAAAATAGGACTCATTAGATACAGGAAAGTGTCACAAAAGAGTCGAAACGTTTCACCAATAAGACCGATCCCTTAAATAGAGGCGCGCACCGCACTCATTTCAAACAGCCTCGATGGCGCAGTTCGACTTGTGGATGCAGTTACGATTTCTACGCAGGTGTGGTTACGATCGCTCTGAAGATGCGGCGGGTTCAAACCCCAGCGGGATACATTTTTTTACTTTGAAAATGTATTTAATGTATTAGATACGTGAAGATATTTTTACTTCTAAATTAATTTGTTTTTTAAAATTATTTAGTTTCACAATGTCGACGAGGGAAGTTCTGGGTAAAGCCTTTTACAGATTTTTCTTCGTATTTTTCTAATTAAAATTGTTGTAAATTATACGTATTTTTCAAACATTTGTTTTGTGTATAAGCAGACCATTTCATCTAATGTTAATTTAGATTTAATGATAAACGTGAATTGATACATCTAAGTATAACCTCAAAATCATTTGACATTTTTTGTAAATGCTCTAATTTATACTGTTTTTGTAGTAAATTAAATAACTTGTAAAGAAACATACAACCATCAAAGTCGTTCTTGATTTTAATTTCACATTGTAAAAAGCCATAAAAACCAATGCTAAATGAGCTTGTTATATACTTTTGCCATTTTTATATGCTCTTTTCTATTTTTGGGAGTTCTCTTTATGATGTATACAAGGAATAAGGAAGGATATTTCGAAATTCAACCCCTAAAGGGGTAAAATGGGGGTTCCAATTTTGTATGGGAAAATAATTTTAAATAGACATTTCAACTTGAAACTTCGTAGAAGTACTCCTAAAAACAAATAAGCAAACACGTATTTCGTGATTTTCTAAAAATCAACTCTTTAGGGGGTGAAATGGGGCAAATAAGCCTAAAAATCGATATGGGTGTCGTTGATTGCGAAAATTGCATTTATTTTTAAGTCCAAGACGATTTCCTGCGTGAGCGAAGCCGCAGGCAAAAGCTAGTTATCTATAACCATACAAGAGCAGATATATTTTAAGTAACTTTAAGTAACAAGTAAATAAATTCGGTATTAATCGTAGAAGGATGGTGGTAAATAATCTTCATTTTGGTGGTGAATAGATTAACTTTTTGAGCCTAGTTGGGACATTATTGTTAACCATGAGTCGACTATACTTCTAGAAATAAAGTTGCAAGAAGTGAATAAACATGCATACAAAACTAGTGAGGTATTCACAGTAACTTAGCTCAACGTTTACGTCATACCATGCAAATAGATTTAGCCGTACCCACCGCATTTGCTTTTCCCAAAGTTGCACTTGATATTCGTTTCAATTTTCATAATTTTCCTAAAATAGTTTCGCTTTTGAAAGTTACTGATACTGTGGTTTGGTCGGATGTCTATATTTACCTAATTGCGAAACTGTTGTGTATATCCGCAAAACCCGACTTGATAAACGTATTTCTACGTATTGAAATGTTTAAGTTAGATTGGGACTTGTTCGTGTAAATTGTAGTCGTTTTTGTCATCTTACGTTTAATGAAGGTTGGTTAGTTTAAAATGTTGTGATCTTCAGCATCTAGGAGTACATATTTTAAATCGCGTAAAGATAGGAAAAGGCAGTTTAAACATGAGCCATATGTTGTTAAATAATCATGTGTCTCTATTACTCATCTTCATAATAAAATTACACCATTAATTTGTCATCACATCATTTTCCAGCTTTAAAATTATTCTTCCCAGCATGTCTGTTCTATTCCAAACAGATCGACAGCCATACAGAATCCGATTAACAAACTCAAGTGATACCAGTAGGTCGTCAACCGCCAATAATTTTGTTTGTTTGTAGTGTGAGATACACATGTACGAGTATGTGCTCATCAAATACTGGATCTAAAATTGTTTGATTAAGACGAGATAATGGACTCCAGCGAAGGACCGCAGCGGCTGAAATAACCCATCCACGGCCATATCGTTTGCTTTGAATTGATATATTACAATGGTATTATCGTCATGAGCTATACATAAGTGTGACCGAAGAGCCGTTTGTGTTTGCCAGTAGTAATAATAAAAGTACGAGTACAAGTAATTAATGTCAGATCTTCTAAAACCTCAAGTTCCAGATCCGTGGT
Organism: Agriotes lineatus; assembly: GCA_940337035.1. Lineage (NCBI taxonomy): Eukaryota > Metazoa > Arthropoda > Insecta > Coleoptera > Elateridae > Agriotes > Agriotes lineatus. The sequence goes on along the minus strand of OW679198.1, from coordinate 104,728,799 downwards.
ATTTTATTCAGACTGGTAGTAGGTAGTGACAATTATTTTAGCCCTATTTTTAATAAATTTCTGTTAATTTCCTGTGGTGTTTATACTAGTTCAGTCAGATTTCCATTAAGTATCTCTAAATAATTATATGTATGGTAAATAAAATTTGCAGAATATTTCTTCGTAAACAATTGTATTGTCAACACCATTTCCGATTAAGTCTACAATTCGCCTTGATGATTAGCCTTTGTTGCCAAACCCAAGTTTAATCAAAGGAGTCCGTTGTACCGAGAATTTACTTTTGTAGCAATCACGAGCATCATTAAAGCGCACCCATCAGACTCATCCGCTGTCTTTTGTGATTCCTTTTCCTGTCGTTTTGCTCCGAATTTAGATCCCGGAGTACATTCGCGAATTACTTATGGCGACCTGGATCACTGAAGTTACTTTGTAAATCTCTTGGCTTACACTAGCGTACGTTACGGCGACGGGTATTACTAGAAGTGGAAACCAAAAACTAGAAAACCAGAAAACCTTTTCCGCGGCATTGCATTTCCTCGAGTCCGTATTTGCACGTCAATCCCCTGGAAAACCACTGAATATTCAAGTTCGCGATACGGGCTTAATCTTGAATCTGTGCCAAGCCAGCGGGAAACTTGATAAATTGAATTTTCTAGCGGAACGTTCTGCTGTTCCGATACAAATCTTAAGTTTGCTCCGCATTAACCCTTTGGTGGTTTTTTATCGAGACGAGTCTTGAGAACAGATTTATGTTGTGTTTGGCAGTTCTATTATGTATGCTGAAAGGAAAACTCGTCCTTATTTGTACTCAATGTTTAATTATGTACTGGAATTATAAACTTCACTTTTGAGTCTTCAATTTCTATAACCATTGAATATAGATTTCAAATTATAATTAAAAATAGACTACAATATTAATAACAAGACCATAGGAGGCCTCGAAATTATTTGAACAGAAGCAACCCTTAATTTTATATGCATATAGTGGTACTCATTGTCGCAATTTTATTTAGTAAAAGTAAACTTCCTTGAACTGCAATTGGTAACTTAATTTTACCTCTCATTATTTCTATACGTTCTAGTGTACTTACCAAGGTTGCAATTATTATTCCAGGAAGCATTTTGCTCCCAAAACCAATTATAGGAGTCACCGCAATTGTCACGTTTTGGGTGATTCGAACAAGAGCTAGAAGTGTACTAGAATTGACTATTATGGTTTGTAGAACTTTAATCTTATTTGGAAAAGTATTTGCGAATATCTTTTTTTTTAGTGTTGGTCTTATTAATGGTTTGGGGTAACTTACTACTCGAATTTTCTTGGCAAATTTGCGGAACGTCTTAGTATTGTGTTTAAAGTAGGTATCATTGAATAATTATTTGCGACCAAAGGCTGATATTCTGAAGTCTATATTACAGCAACATTGTTGCATATCCGACTCTAAAAACGTCAATTTTAACATTTTTAACTTATACTTAATTATGTTTATTTCATTTCCTGGCTGGATGAATATTGGTTAATAGTGTAGATTTTATAATTGCTTTTATTCATTTGTGCCACGTTCACACTAAAATATTGCCACTAAAGTTCACCTTTTTCAGTGAAAATAGTGATGCTAACTGCCAATAACAAAGAACTAGTTCCTCATTCGTAACTGAATAACAAGATGGATCATTTAATTACGAAATATCATATTAAAAGAGCTGTGTAACTTAAATTACTTAGATTTAATAATTAGAGTTAATCTTTTCTTAAGAGGAAGAGGTTAGTAGCAAACGTAACTGATGTTACTGCAAATTAATATTGATGAAAACACCATTTAAGTAGCATCTGTCATAAATTCTGTAATACTATTAATTGCGGTACATTGCAATGTGTTTTAACTATAAAATGACTAATTTATAGCGGCTATATAACAGCTCATCTACACGTTTCTGGTGGAAGCAATTAAATATGTCAAAAACAAACTTCATCATCAAGAGCTTGACAATTATTTTATAATATGATTTCAAAATGGGCTATTGTGGGTTACATGTACAGGATCCGGCAGAATGGCCGACCCTATTTAAATTGTTAATAACTGTTTCAAATTTTAAAATATTTTTAATTTTTTTTCAAACGTGTAAAGTAAAAACTTGGCAATTTTAGTTAGAATATACATAATTTATTTATTAAAAATATTAGCACTTGCGCCAAATTAATTTGGTTATTATTCAGTAGTTGCAGGCATTGTTCACAAAACGTAACCCGAACTTTTAAATCTCGTGGTACCTAGTAATTAGTGCACGACTTGAACTTTCTAAGGGTGAAATTTTTAATCCTTTAAAATACGGCGAAGAGTTCTGTCTGATAGGCCCAACTTGATGAATTTAATCAAATTAAGGATTAGGTGAATATGAAGTTTGAGTTTGAGTGATGTTATTTTCAAAACCTAATTTTTTTAATAAATAAATTATATTGTAGATAAAACTGACAAGTTTTTACTTTACATTTTTGTTTTCAATTAAAAGTATCTTAAAATTTAAATAGGGTCGGCCATTCTGCCGGATCATGTATAAGTCAACTTTCATAATTGCGCTTCACACTTTAAAATACATTTTTATTGAGTCGAAATCATTACCTGTATAGCTTTCTAAAAAAGGTTTGTTTAATTTTCTGGTGCCTAAAGCATAGTAAAGCAAGATCTATAATCTGTCGTCAATAGAAAAACTCACAACGTTTTTGAAAGGTAGTCGGTTAAAACTTCTTTTATAAGTACTGAGTACGAACAAAGTATGTAACTGTAATTACGGCTATATTTAGCTCAAGAGTTGCAAAACGAATTTTTGACTTTGGATAAGTAAGCGAAAATTGCAAACACATTGCCCGTTCACAAGAATAGGTATTTATGTATCAAATTTCAAAATGAAGGTGTTTTTCACACTAGACGTGTGTTAAAAACACTAATTTTGCAACGTGTTGCATACAAGATTTTCTGTAATTTCGAGTCGTATTAATTTGTATAGTAAATAAATTTACTTAAATTTACAAAGTTGTACTAAATTTTCATATTAGCACTAGTGTCAGTATGAAATCTGACATTGCAACTAGTGCGAATATATGATGCATCATTTTGACGTTGAAAACGACAACAATTATATTAGGTCAAAATTACACGTTTATTACTTATATTTACGCACAATAAAACGCATTCAGTCATTTAATGGAATAATTACACATAGAATTAATTTTTGATGTATGTACACTTACGATGATTGAAAATGAACAGGGTTATGCAACACATGTTACACATTTGAAACGATGTTTTTAGAAGGCTACTATAATTTTCAAAAAATTTATAGAACTGTCAATATATTTTATGTTTCTGATCATGTATAGACCATTCAAAAATAAATCAACTACGGTAATGTTGTCTGCATAGCCCTGTTCATTTTCAATGATTCTTTGTGTAGGTACGGCTACAAATTTTTAGGTTTTTCCTCGAAAAGATGTAGCAATCAATTTATTAATCATTCATTTTCTTATAAAAAAATGGTGAAGTAATTGAAATATTAAGGAAGGTATAAAATGTAAGAATTTCTAAAAAGTCAAAATGTGACGTTTTGCTATACATATATTGTTCAGACGACGACATAATAATAATCAGCGCGGCACAAAGCCCAATTAATTCAATTTTCAATGTATTTAATAACGTTCTTCCTATAGATTAAAACGTTCTTCGTGCAATAAACTTTCTAAATATGTCGTTGGTAAGGGAAAATAATGGCAAAATTGGCGCAATAGCGTAAAATAGTCAAAACTTCAATTCATGCACTATAGCAAAATACAAGAAAAGCGTAACTACAGGATTAGTAAATCGGACTATCATTTTATCGCATGAAATACATCGGAAAGAAAATCAAAAACTCGTAATAGAAATCATTTAAAAAAATTACTACCCTATATAATTAATTAAAAATAAAATAGTAATAGAAAAAATAAATTATTTCTTATATAAAGATTTTAATAGTCAGCAAATAGATAATCAAATTTACAAAATACAGGAACTTATAACAAACAATATAAAAACAACTTTTAAAAACCATAACAACCTCAAAAGATTATTTTATAAAAATCGTTGACATAATTAAACAAAAGTCAAATTCTTGACATTCTACTCACTCACCAGTGACGAAAACAAAGAAGTTCTGGTTCAGTGATACTGTAATGTAAAATCACTGGTTACGTCAGTAACCAGTACCTAAAGGAATCGACTTTCAATCAGTTGGTATTTAGGAAAGAAAAGGAAAACGATCACATCATAATGCATAATGCAGTAATAGAAATTCTTAGAAAAGATAAATCAAAGTAAAGCAGAGGATAAACAAGGAAAGTATATAGAAATGGCAAATATTAAAAAGACAAGAAAATTAATTGTAGATGGCATCAAAACAAAACATTATGAATTAATATCAGTTGTCTATCCATGCTAGCTGTTTATATAGTACACTGGAAAATCTATCACATTTTTAGTTTGATAATAGATAATAGTCTTAAATAATTGTTAAGTTGTAACGTCGTTGAGTAAATTATATTGGTTAAATAGAACACCCCCTATAACTTAATTACTTAAGACAGTAAGTAAGTACGTGGTTCTTTGGGTTGAATACGAATAGTGTATTATGGGCTATACTGTGATGTATCTTCGCCAAGTCCATCTCTTCCGTTGTGCTGGAAATATAATTAGCTTTGATTTTTCAAACGGGCCCTTTTTAGTTACTTTTTTATTTTACAAAGTTACTTTTTCAACTTTTCAAATGAATTTTGCTGTAAAGCAATCACTAAAAACAGAAATTTAACCCCAAATAAACCAAATACATCAATTTCAGATCATGCAGTAAGGCCAGCTACATGTTTTCAATTTCAATACACCAAAAACATCTATAAACTCAATTAATTATAAAACAGACATTGATAAACTAAATAGCACTTATTAAAAGTGACTTATGTAGCTAGGGCATTATAACGATGTTTATGCGCGAGGGTACAAATATCAAGTGATGGCTTTGTGCATACAACATTTTATGTCTTACTAGTGTGTTTTAATAACTTAAATAATGGATCAGTAAGTGGATGATAACCATTGCTGTGTACGCATCGACGCATCGAAGTACGTGATTGGTCGATAACGATGAACGGGCGTTATGAATCATAATGCCCGCATGTTTGTATTAAGAATATTACTGAATAAGCTTTATACGATATGTAGCATCAATTTTAACAAAAAAGTAACATATTAACTTTAACATGTCAATGACTTAACAAATTTGTGGTAAGAAAATTAATTAATTAATTAGCTACTATATCTTCTCGAGGAAAAACTGTAGTTTTTCTATCAAACCTAACGTATAATTAATAATCTGAATGGTAATAAAGAAAGCTTTAGGAAACATGTTTCGCTAGATTAATTCGCAAGAAACAATAAGTATTTCGAATCGGTCTTCAACAAAACGAAACAATTCAGTCCAAAAAAGACGTGTTCAAACGGCGTGCAACCGTTTTCTAACTGTTTTTTCGTTCCTCGTAAAAGGAAATAGTTGCAGTCACGCTCATTAGAACCGCGATAAATAATTGCAGGCGCTATCGCATTAGAATAGGAAATGTTGGCGATAATAACTGCAGCATGCATTGCTTCACGTTCGTTCCGGTAGATCGGCCCCGACAGATACTTTCTGATCGGTGGGCGCAATTTCTATATGGAAGGTTGCTTTACTAACTCAAAATAAATGCGAGGTGGTTGCACTGGATTTGTGTTCATTAAAAACGCTGCTCTTGTTTGCTCTGGTGTTAGCGTCCTCGTGCTAAAAAGTTCTGGCTCGTCTGGCTTATCGCGTTCTATTATGATGCAGATTGGGGCCCGTTAGGACAGTAAAATGCTAGTTCTTATTCGATAGGAAATAAAAGTCAAAATTAATTTTATGGTCCTTATAATGAGCAGGGTGGATGTTTGCTTTTATGCCGTTTGAGTTATTGTCGAATTATTCGAGGAGGTACATGTGGCACATGCTGTGGCCACTAGCAGTGGATCTAAATTTAGGATTTAATCATAAATTTTGTTGTAAGAAGCATACAATAAAAAGTGGTCATGTAAACCTAGATATAATATTCAGACGGAAATGTAATATGGAATGAGGCCTTTTCACATATTTTAGCTTATCTGTTACACCAGCAGCCGGTTATCAACCTTTTAATTAACGTATACCATCGAAATAAAAACTGGCAAATTTGAGTGCTACTACTATAATTAGGAATGTGAAGAATCTTTTTTTAAAATCTTTATTCTCAATAAAAATCTGGTGTGATACACTGACACAACTTCCTTTTACAGTGATCTTATAATTAGTCAAAAATTGTCATTTTTAATTTTTAAACATTTGTCAAAAATTTTCAAAAATTACAAATTTTATAAAAACGGTACAAAATAGAGCGTTAGTTGAAGAGACAAATGTTCTCTAAAATTTTAAGCTGAATTAAAAAATTTAATAATATACCGGGTGTTCTATTTAAAATAGGAGTTAATAAAAAATAGAAAAAAACAAGGGAAGCCCACTTTAGAAGTATTCAACTGAAAAATCACCTAACTCACATCAATACACATTAAAAGTGTAATAAAAATGTAAAGTTTGGAAAAAATCGTTAGAGCCGTTTTTGAAAAAATCGAAAAAACTAAAAAATTACAAGAGTAAACACCTACTTCCGGTTATGCGATTTTCTTCAAAAGCTTCCTGTCTCATCTACATAGTACACAAAACTTATATATGAAGTTTCAACGCCATACCTCTTTTCATTTTTGAGATTTTCTGTTCACAGACAGACAGACAGACACACAGGCAGACACACAGACAGACCAATGAAAAAAAATATGTTTTTTGGGTTCAGGGGACTCTAAAACGTGAAGATCTGTTGAAAACTCAATTTCAAATTTTTGGGGTGAATCCAATACTTCCTTTATCGTAAAAGGAAGTAAAAAAAGATAATACAAAAAGTGGTTAAATATAGATACTACTCAAATAAATTTAGGGGTGAAGATCTTGTAGCACCTCTTTGGTTTTCTTTCAAAACAGTTGTTTACGTGTATTTCTAGAAACCGTAAGCAAATTAAATAAAACCCAGCATAGCAGCTGCATAAGTACCTGATTGATAAAATACAGTGTGTCCGCGGATTGAGTTCACATAAGGTGTAAACGATAAAAAAATTTCGAGTTAGATGTTAATATTGTAGTAATCGGGGCTGCTTTTTCTTAAACCAAGATTTTGAGAAAATCAATGAAATTAACTATGTGTGTTTTTAGAATCGATTTTTAAAAAATGGCCAAGAGTAAACTACCTTTTTTAGAAGAGATAACAAAAAAAGTGTTAAGAAAGGTTGTTTAGAATTAAGAGTGATGGTAGACTCAATTTTCAGACAAATCGGCCTACTTTGATTTTAATTTTTTTTTTTGATTTTATATACCAACATACCTTTTATCGTAGCTGTAGGAGGCACTCCATTATTTTTTTAACATCTTAGTTCATGAACCAGTTAGAGTGCTTCCTACAGCCACGATAAAAAGTAAGTTTCTATAAAAAACCAAAAATCATTTAAAAAAATTAAAGTAGGCCGATTTATCTGAAAATTGAAAGTCTGCCATTACTCTTAATTTTTCTTAATACTTTTTTGCTATCTCTTCTAATAAAGGTAGTTTACTCTTGGTAATTTTTGAAAAAGCGATTCTAAAAACACCTTGTATATTAATTAATGTGATTGATTTTTCAAAATCTTGGTTTGAGAACAAGCAGGAGCGATTCCTAAAATATTAACATCTAACTCAATTTTTTTTGTCATTTACACCTTATCTGAACTCAATCCGCGGACACCCTGTATATTAACGGCTTGTCTCTGGACAGCCATCTAACTTCAGAATGTAACAATAGCGTTTCATGTCCATTTCCCATCTAGGGGAATAAAATTGTAAACATTCTCGAATGTAAATCTCGGATTTTAATAAAGTTGACAACCTTAACAGATTTATTCAAAACAGTTTTCATGTTTTCGGAAATTGCTTTTCGTCCCAATGCTTCACGATGAATACGGTAGTGAGTAAACTTAGCTTTATCAGGGGCTCTCTTTATTTGAGATAAAACGCCTCATTGTTTTTCTGTTAAAACTCGAGCTCCATCAGTGCGTACGTTATTGCTTATTCCAAGGAATATCGTTTTTGACATACGATCAATTGCTTGAATGTTTCATTTACAGTTGTGATATCATGAAGAGATTCTCAAAATAAATACTTTGCAGTTTGTTCTTCTGTCTAGAATCACGTATACCAATAATTGAGCACAGGTGGTTATATCCGTACTTTCATCCAATTGCAGTGCGAAATACTGACTTGATTTTACTGTTCCATTTAAGTACATACATTAGACCTCCCTTATACTAATGCACTTCAGGGGAGAGTCAATTATTATAGTTCATTATAAGCGAGTGTCTATTTTATCCGAATGTGACTGTTTTTAAAATGAAATTGCAAATTCGAACAACACAAAGAATACAAAAATATGATTACTTTACAAAATGTCAATAATTTTTGCTTCATTGAGTGTTCTTGTTACATGTAATTTAAAACACTTTGTATTTTGTTTAATTGATGAATTTCACTTGTATTATCTCTTTGAAAGTATTCTTGTAAAGTTTGTAAAGATTTTAATTTTAAGGCATCTGAAAAAGTCACTTCAACTAGCTTAGCCAACAAAATTCCGTTCGGATATAACGGGTTTTAGTGAATTTTTAGTTCATTATAAGCGAAAGTCCAATTATATTATAAGCGAGTCCATAATATCCGATTCTATTTACATAGGTTTAAATAGCTCTTTGGGAATTTGATAATCGGTCCATTACACACGCGAGTCCACTACAAAAAAGTCCATTATAAGTACTGTATACTGTGTGTATACTATTATCATGTTTAGTAGGTGATTTTTCGCCGAATAATGTTAAAACAATATATTTAGCTTCTGCTCATATCAGTTTTTTCGCAATAGTGTGAGTGTCTTAAGAAAATATGGTTTCATACTTTGCTTAGATAACAATTCATAACAAATAACAACCGGAGGTTGAGGGTCCAATGCATTTCCGTTCTAAGTAAAACATTCATCATACTTTACAAAAAAAATTTCTTTTTTTCAGAATTATTGCTAGTTCTATAATTTTGGTCTGAATCATCTTCCTGTGAATAATCAGTTTTTCGCTTAGTCAGTTCTAGCCACCTCTCCATTTTGAAAATGTTTTTATTTTTTTAAATATTTTATTCAAATTATATCCAATTTTTTATAGATTTGTTACACTTTGTTTATCCTGATGAAAGCAGCTTAAAGTGTGTCCTGTACTGAAAACCGGGGATGAATTATATATTACGATCACCGATACTTCTAAAATATTATCAGTTACGGACATCTTGCTTATATCTCGCCCATGTACACACTGGAAGTAAATATTAAGACAGTTACATACTGTAGTGTAGACAATTGTAAATTTCCCTGAAACTATATAAAATAAACAGCACGGTCCTTGTTTGTGCTTATTATCGTAACATAGTCGATCATTGAAAATAGCGGAAGAGCAGATAAGCTTCGAGGATCGGAATCTAATTCGCAAATCTGCCCTGGAATTCCTGAATCGCTTAAATTGTCAAAGCGGAACTGATTTAACGTAATATGGTTGCACAGATACAACCGTTTCATAATTTTGGTGCTGCATTGAATTGAATACTGAGTATTAAACCAAAACCTATTTTTGGTCTTGCTATTACTAATTTTTAAAGATGAGAGTTTCGTTAACGATTTATTTGTTTATTGAAATTTTAAGTCGTAGGGGAAGGTGGGCGTATTGGGACAGAACATTTCACAGTGCTGTGTGTTGAGCAGGGAATTTACCGCTTTAAATTGGAGATTCCCCGACTTTATTCTTTTTATCTTCTAAGAGTTTTTAGCGTTGTAACAAACCAGTGTTGCCTATTGCTCACAATTTTAAAGGTTTTTGGCGCATTTGAAATATATAAAAAAAATTATATTTATTTATGGTATATATAAATTGATATATATGTGCCAACCCTGTTAAGAAGTCGTAAAAATTTTGAAATTTACAAAAAGTGCACTTTGTCCGTAAGTATCTCAGCATGAGGCAGTTTGGAACAAGCATGGCGTAGTTTTAGACAGGATGCATAAACTGAATGAAAAGGTAGTGAAATATGTTAAATATGTGTTCGGTAAGACAAAGTTACATGCCTTCCAGCTTTTTGATTTTCAATCCACGATGGTGGAACATTCTTCTTGAGCTTTATCGTAAAGTTTTTTCGGTATTATAGTAGGTGAGCCCCTCATGCATGCAAGACTCTTTCTTTATCTAAACCTGGAACACTTCTTCTTTGACAACATAAATTATTGGCGTAGACGCACATTTTGACGTTGTGTCATCTTTTTGAGAAATCGAAACCCTGTTTGCTTTTTTCACGTACATACTTCCGAACCAAAATTTTCGCCAATTACTCATCATATCAACAATACATGGGATACATTTAGGCAGTCCCAAAGTGCGCCATCAATTTTATCCTAAAACTTCCACAGATATCAACATTTTTGCATATCCCGCAGAAATATTATTTAATGTTCGCCTCAATTTTCAGCATATTATTTATGGATTCCACAATCAAAAGAGTAATTAAAGTGTTCAACCAAAAACTCCAGAGTTTAAGGCTGTTTCAGAAAGAATCACATCTCGATGCATGAAAAACACATTTGTAAAGCTAATTTTTCACTTTCCCTTTTAATCAGCTTCAAACTTTCAGCACCATCTACAATTTAAGTGGCGGATACCATCACAAAGCAGCAGCGCAATTAAAGCCATAAATTTGCACTGTCCAAAGGTGCCCCATGTGCCAAGGTACCCCACTCTCCCCTACCTAATTACAGGAATTTCGTTGTTTTAATTCAATAATTGTAAATTCAATTATCTCAACTCTGGACCTTCTTATTGTTGTTTCCATAATATTTAAAACAGTTCCTCTGTATAACGGGACACTTAGAAACAAACGTGACTGCATTTGCAATGAGGCAAAGCTGTCACTTCTTATTTTTGATTTCTATCGCACAGCGGGATTCAACGTGTTTACGAATTGTTACTTTGCTCAAGTTCAAATAAAAACAGACCAACTGCTGCTGCATTAAATGCCATCTATTTAGAACGCCAAACGTAACCTCATTTCCGGCCCTCTATCGAGCGTTTATCGCGACTTTGTAAGATAATTGTACCCCTTTGATCTTGGTCCATTTTTAACGAGCACAAGCGATCGTGTCCGCAGTAAAACAGGACTAAAATCCAGAGGCGCTCTCATTTCATTATTTTTTTCTATTGTGCACATTTTTATTAAGTTTATCTTCCCATTTGTCGGTCCCGTCGCAACTCGTAAAAGTGCAACTGTAAAGCAAATCCTCGTTATTAAATTTGGACGCTGCTTTAAATTCCTCTACTTTATGTGGTTAGACGTGCATCTGAGGGGAGCAGATAAAAAGAGAAAACAATTTCACGCCCCGGGACCGCGTCCGTAAATAACGTTTCAGGTGACTCGGGGGCCCAGCGCGTGCCTTTACAAAACAGAGCCACCTTCGCCCCCAGCAAGCGCAGTTCGATAAAGAAAATAAGTTCTATTTCGGGGCTCTTTAAAAGTGCGGCTGTCGCCCCGTAATCAGCTACTTGAGGCTAATTTCGGAAAGTTTCTGACAGTCGCAATAGATAAATAATCGCAGTTTCCGCCCGATAAAGTATTGCGAAGTTCCTCCGAGTTTGCGGGAATTTCTCCCTCAACGCCACTTTTCCGGGTTGGGCAAAACTTCACTGCTCGGTCTGCATGGTTTAAATATGAAAGGCGTGATTTCGCTATAGGCTTTTTCTAGATATCTTTTTGTAGAGATTGCTTGAACAAGTTTGCTATTTTTTCAAACTCAAGTTCAAGAAGAAAAGGTATATAAGATGTATGAGAGCATATACATAGACTTTAGGTGCATACCCTTTTATCGTCCAGTAACAAGGTTCAACAGGCGATAATCTTCTTTACAGAGGAATGTATACATCTATTAAACTGTTATAACGAGTACCTAAACATGAATCTACAATTAATAGTAGCAGTGACTGTGGCTATAAAACTAGCAAATGGGCCTATGACGCAAATATGTAAATGTAGTTATGTACTTTTCGCCGCCATAAAATATTGCTTGTGTTTGCGCACTACTATAAATTTATGTAGCCGATATATTGCGGTAATCTCATGAGCACATATTAATTTACAAGCAGAAAGTGAGCAGCTGGAGTAGGTTTGTAATCTCGCAGAATTATAGATCGACGTGTTCTGAATGTTTACATTACTGAACTGAATATTCAGAAAGGCAAATCAACAGCCCGACAAGCCTGCAGATGATTGGTATATGTAATTGTAAATATTCTATAGTTGCTTCGCATTTTAACAGTGTGGAATATTGAACGTGATCCATTACGTTTCATGATAGCAAACATGCTTTGATTTGAAAAGATACGATTACGATTATTGTTTGTATTCATATATGAATATATGAATTTTTGACTTGTAGACACAGGGAAATTCATTTGAGAAGGAACAGAAAAAATGAGAAATATAGGTAACCATCATAAGAAATAATTATATTAACACTATCACCAACGAACTTCTTTAAATATGTTTGTGTCTACTACGAGTTTACTTCTGTAAATAAAGCAATTATACCACATCAAGGAAAATGCTGAAACTTAAAATCTAGCTATATCCTGATTTTCCTTCTCATCAAGAAAGAAGTACTGTTTATCGTAATCACTGCAATCAGTGTTTCCAAGTTGTGGGAAATCTCAAGGAATTTCTTTAAACAATTATTGGCGAGATAGACTGCAGATTGGGACATACCTAGTAGATTTCTGATTCAATTTTCATTTTCATAATCGAGAAAATACAAATTGAAGTAATTTATAAACGAAGCTGATGTCGATTCATCATTCATGTTCAAATTATTTCCGTAAGGAAACTTTATATTTATTATTATATTGGTAGAGCTCAACATATTTTTATTCAATTACCTGATAATGAGCTCAATTTTTTATGGTTGCATTTATTTTATTTCTAAAGATTAAAAAATTGCATTTGGTCCTAATAGTTCTTCTAGCTAAATATGCTAATCGGGACAACTATAATTCACAAAAACATTTTGCTATTCGAATTTTAAAGCAGAAAGAACTATTTGACGATTTAAAACCTTGCCTCTGAACAACCATCTAACTTCAGAATGTATCAATAGCGTTCCATGTGTACTTCCCATCGCGGAGCATATAGTCTCGAATTTAAAGCTCGGATTTTAATAAAGCTAATACCCTTAGCAGATTGAACCAAAGCAGTTTATATTTTCGGGAATTGCTTTTCTTACCAACCTTCATGATGAATACTGTAGTGAGTAAACTTAGCTTCATCAGTAGCTCTCTGTATTTGAGATAAAACGCCTGAGTGTTTTCCTGTTCAAGTCCGAGCTCCATCATTGCATACCGCGTTGCACTTATTCCAAGGAACGTAATTTTCCGTCATAAAAATATCTATTGCATATATTATTTGCAGTTGTTCTATCATGGAGAAAGCCACAAAATAAATACCAATCGGCAATTTGTTCTTCTGTCTCGAATCGTCGCGTCGGTATACTAATAATTGAGAAAAGTTGGTTATATCCGTACTTGCATCCATTTGCAGTGCGAAATACTGACTTTATTTTAGTTTTCGAGTAAGTATAATATGCAGTAGACCTCGCTTATAATGGACTTCTGGCGACAGTCTATATTAGTCCATTATACCAGAGTTTCCATATTAAACTGTAAGCAAAATTATACATTTATTAAATGTTCGAACACCACAAATAATACAATACATATAAGATTATTTTACCAAACATATATTTTCGATGACCTTTTTCCTGTTACTGTCATTTAAAACTATTTGTATTTTGTTTAATTATTTAAGAATTTTACGTACATCATCCATTTGCTGAAAGTATTGTTATATATAATGGAGTTTTAGGAAATTTTTAGGCCATTACAAGGGAAAGTTCATTATAAGGGAGTCCATAATATCCGATTCTATTTGCATAGGTTTAAAGGACTCGTAGTTGGGACTTTGGTAATCCATCCACTACAAACGAGAGTCCATTACCAGCAAGTCTATTGCCTATAAGTGGATCATACTGTTGCTCTTTTATAGAATCTTGTCTCCAGACAACCATCTAACTTCGGACTTTAGCCACAAAACGAGTTTGGTTGCCATAACGAGGCGGTGAGCCGAGTTCTGCGGCAATCAAACGAGTCTCGTTAAGTGCCATAAGCAAATGTGTATTATTCAATATTCGCGTTTCGCTCGGGCAAATTAATACGACGTTGTTGGAACGCACTAAAAAAAAATTCCGGAAAGAATTAATGCTCTTATGAGATTATATGTGAAAATTTGTCTGTTGAACTAACGCTCTATTTTGTACCGTTTCTGTAGAATTTGTAATTTTTGACAAATGTTTAAAAATTAAAAATCAAATTTTTGGCTAATTATAAGATCACTGTAAATGGAAGTTGTGTGCGTGTATCACACCAGATTTTTATAGTCTCAATTCTGTTAAGACAATCCGTAGGAATATTTATTTTTAATAAGATTTTTTCTCTAGAAGCAGAAAAAATGCCTAAACTAGCAGGTGCATATTTTTTTATCGCGTCACGTATGTATCCTACGCTTTTTGGAGAGCTATACCGTTTTAGAAAATGATGTTCGAGCTGCTGTGTATCCGTGCAGAAAACATTTATCAAGATTTAACCAATAAGTACAATAGAGCGTAGCGTCGTCTTTTTTAAATACACTCTAAACGCATGTAGCCAGTATCATTTGAAGAACAAGGCCTCACCGGCGTGACGTCAGCTCAAGTAGGTTGAATTGGCCAATGATTGGAGCCTCTTATCTCGAGACTAGACGCAGGATAAATTCAATCATTGGCCAATTAGACCTATAGGTGCTGACGTCACGGTAGAGAGATGAGGCGTTGTTCTTTAGGTGGTATTGATTTAACACGGTTAGTGCATTGTTCTTGTCTCGAGGTGTACAAACTCACAAAACAAGTCTGTCAACTTTATATCAATCCACAAATTATACTGGACAAAAATTGGTACAATCTTGAATTTTTCTTACCTTTACATAAAATATATATTGGCGCAGAAAATTAAAAGATTTTAGAGAGTTTTAACAGCTAATGGAGTACATTTATTGAATATCAAAAATTATTTAAAACTAAATACTTTTGGTATAGGTTTTTAAATAAACATAAACATATAGAATTCAAAACAAGATGTTCTATTTTATTTTATTAACTTTTTTTGTCTGATACTACGGAAAGCATACATGAAGGCTCAGCGTTGCAATGTTAAGCCAATACCGTCAAAAGCCGTGCTATCTTGTAATTGATAGTTAACGACATTAATTGTTCGTTTTCTACCGGATATACCCAAAGAAACACTCCAATTCTTCCACTCCACACATGAAAAATTTCTTATTTTAAAATCATTTTTTTTAAAGATGATTTTAGCAAAGCTTATTTAGAATTTGCGGATTTTTAAATAATAGTAGAAACAGAAACGAAATTCTGTATCCGCGAATGACTACACTAAATTCGTTAGCAAATAAGAGTCATATATATATGATGAATCATTTTTTCGAATAAAAGTAAAATCTATTTTGTCAGTAAATAAAGAAAATGAAGAGCAAAGTGAAATAGAAAAAATAAATTGAAATTTATTGCATGGCTATACAAAATCGTACGAATATTTCAAGTGCTGGACTAATGAACTATCAAATTTTCATTGCTTTACTTGGTAGAAATTGAAAATTCTATAGTTGTGCATGATGCGAGATCTTTTGACCAATTTTATAATTGAAAGGCATTTGTAGGAAAAAATCTCGTTGGATACAGGAAATTATAAAAAAAATATTTTATTTCACAAATTCACCTACTGTTTTAAAACGAACACTGTTAAGGTTCATTCTGAATTATTAAAAATTCAAAAAAAGTTTACAATACCTAGCCGAAATGCCAATGTAGAAAGAATATGTTTCACAATCAGCAGAGTGGACCAAAGAAAGAAAGAAATAAATTGAAAATTTCCACTGCCAGGGTATTTTGAGCGTAGTTTGTAATTATACAAATATTTCATGTTTAAAATTTTATAAAGAAACAACAGAAGAAACGTTTACACCAAAGTGGCAGTGTAAATAAATATAATCGTAGCGAAAATGAGGATGAAGGTGATTAAAATAAATTGAATTAAATTTTATTAAGTGCAACTTGAATGTTATTGTATTTTTATTTAAGAAAAGTGAATGTCAATATATTCTTTCAAGCACCTGACAACCCTAGTTACGAGTCTTATTTTTGCATTCTACTTTAAAATATCAATTTCGTTTTTTAAATCAAAGCTCAGTAGTGTACTGAGACACTCACAATATTAGCTACAATCCTTAATTAACTACAAAGCTATGAATTTTTGGATTATTTAAATCGAATATATTTTTATGAAAATTGTAACCAGCACTGAAAACTGAAATTTCTAATAGATCTAACAAAGACTAAAGAGACTGAGAGGTACGAGCCTCGGTTACTGGGCGAAGGAGTTCAAAACCCAACATGTCCAACATTCCTAAAAGTCTTGTGTCGGCTTTGCTGCGATTCCCTAATCCTGCTTTGGCAACCGTGAGGCCTAATTATCCTCGGAGAGTCGATGCCCCTACATTGGGTATATTTGTAATAAGCCTAACTAGGATGACTCGATCAAAAATTAGATGTATAATTCACATTTAAATGTCAAATGCATGCAATTTTGGATGGAACTTCGTGATGAAAGGGTAATTTTTTATATATAGCCATAACCTATTAAAATCTCCTTATAAACTACATAGAATTGCAAATAACCGATAAAAAATACAGTATTCCACACTCGATTGTAGCCCATGTGTTTGCTCATAAAGAGACCACATTACGATATAAAAACATAAAATCAGTCAAAGACCTTATAAGCAGCAAAATCACAACCACGATGTGCTGGTGGGCTGACTAGCATATGTAATTTTTTTCACGTCTCCAACTTGAGTTAAAGCACAAATGATACGTCCGGTGTTTGTCAGTACAACCTTGAAAGCGCCATTAAAAGCTCAAAACACTTTTTCTACTTTTACCAAAACAGTTCAATCATAAAAAATGACATTTTGACAACCGCGTAATTAGGATGTCGCGACTCTCCCAAAGTCTGTTTGTATTGACCTTTGTGTGTCTTTGAGAGCAAACTTATTTCTCAATATATTACATTTCGTTCGAGAAGAGAAGTTCCAAGACAAGTTTAATGGATTGGGTATTGGCTAATATCGGGAAAAGGCCTTTGGTTACCTTGACATTAGTGCAACTAAATTTAGCGAGTAATTGTTTGGAGCTGATGCGTCTGCATGCTGCAATTTATTAATTGAATTATTTAGTGGGGCTGGACTTGAAATTGCAATTGACAGCGTCTGAGTATTGACGCCTATTTATGGCGGCGAGCTGTCGACTTTATATGGAGCTGCCCGAAACTGTCGTGATTTTCCGATGCCGCCATCGGAGAGCTTTTAAGCGGTAAACTTTTAATGAGAATTCGATCCGAAGCTGAACTATATTTTCTATAAAGTACACAGACTCAGTGCTGCCTCATGAGGGAAAAGTCTACATAGTACGGTGGACGATAGGCAAACATTCAATTTTCTGTAAATGAAGCGGTGTTGAAACGTCCAATTGAGTAGATTAGATAAATGTCTATCCATAAAGAAACGCAGTTGAAAAATTTAAAATGATTGAAAATTACAATTTACATTTACACATAATAAATATTTAAAGGAAACAAATATAGCGTGTGGAACATGCAGAACAAGTTATAAAACACAGCAAACAGCATGGTGAAGTAATGAAATTGAATTACAAATAAAAGGTTAACAAATGGAGAACTTAGCTTGTAAATAGAACAGAAGAAAACTAAAATAAGTAGAAAGAAAAAAAAACTAGTTAAGGGTTCGGTAGCGGCAGGAAAAAATAATGCTTGGAAATAAATTAGAGAAGAACAGCAAAGGAAACCAAAAACTATTTTATAGAGTTTGAAATAATCTCGGAAAATTTCGAGTTACGATCAAGAACAAATATGGGGAAATAATTACAGAAGAACAATATGTTATAACATAATGGAAACAATGCATCGAGGAACTATTAAAAACTGACGAAGAAAATCAAATCACTAAAGAAGCAAATATTTAGATAGAACAATTTGAAGAGCGTGTTGATACATACAAAAGCAATAACACTAAAAGAACTTACAGAAGCGGTTAAAAGTTTGAAAAATAGAAAAACACTAGGGCATGATTACAGAAACCATCACGGAGTAAACACAACTATTACCAAAGATATATATTATAGCATGGACAGGAAATAATACCAAAAGACTGGGAAGTAGGAACGATTTTTTAAAAGAGGTGATAATTACAGGAGAATACCGTTATTAATCATAAATTTTTCTTATTGTATTACTTGTTTACAAAGGAAGGGAAAATAAATTAGTAAATTTGTTAATTCAATTAGAAATTCAGTTCTGAACAGCCATAACTGCTCTTCCACTTAACCTATTCTTAGTATAAATAAATATTTACAAAACAAAACTGGTTATTGTAAGGACATAGTCCTCGAGTTAGTGTATGAAAAAAATCTAGCGGAAAGACTAAGACTAATAATAATTTAACCTACACTCATAGCGCCACAAAGTGGTTTTAGACAGGCGAGGCGGCCGACTTCTTAAGAATAGGGGCTCGCAGTTTAATAGGAAGTTGAACTGCGATTCTTTGTGAGCAAATTTGTGGAAACATAACCTTGTTAAGTTGTGTGTGATTTTGAAATAATAGAGAGTCGTTAAAACAAGTGGGTGTCTTTTATTGCTTACCATAGTTAATACAAGTCAAGTTGGACTGTATCTGATTGCTCACCAAAAATCCGTTATTCCACGACAATATATATTACTTACATTTCAACTAACTAAGTATTTGATTGGCTAGCTCTTGATCTTGATTACTAATTCGCATACTTTTCCCTGACATTCAGATTCACAAGTTTCGTAGATCATCCGTAGATATAGAGTGGAACATGACATCACTCCAATATTCCATTATTTCATCTTTTTGTCGATTTTATAATTAATATTTTTGGATATACATACGTCATCCAAGATTTAACAACTCTTTCCTCATTACAGTCCTGGGACGTATAAATGTCTTTCGCTAAACAAATACTTTTATTCGGTAATATCCCATCTTGTAGTACTTCAATGTATTTGATAACATTCAGCATGTCAAACAGAAAACGTAATCGACCAGGTTTTGGAACAAATATGTGTACCTTTCGACAACAGAATATGAGTGGTTATTGTTGGAAATTCACATCTTCTGTATATATAAAAATCAATCGCCGTGTGTTAGTGTGTTAGTAACGTAAAAACTCGAGAACGACTTAACCGATTTGGATGATTTTTTGTTGTTGTGTTCTTCTTACTTACAAGGTGGTTTAGCAAAAAGAAAATTCGGAAAAATCCAAAGCCGGAAAATTGGAAAATATCGAATGTGTGTTTTTCTATACACTGTACGACTTTCTATTTGCAGTCATACTTTTATGATTCTGTGCTTAATGGTTTGAAGGGTTTTCCCCATCATGTCATAATCCAAAACAAAGTTTTCCGGGTCAGCTAGTTTTTGATAAAAATTTATCCCCAGAAAACATTTCCATACTTACCAATTATTTGTTTATAAATGTAAAAATTGAATTCATCACTAATTAATATTTTCTACCACTTGTTTGTAGTCTAGTGCCGATTTGCATGTCCATTGTAAATAAAACATTTATTCTTCGGAAATGAGAGTTTCTTTTTTTCTTCGAAAATTACTGATTGCAAAACAGATCTTTTTCTCACGATGAATGTAGTGGAATTTACAGCAGATGCTGTCTGTTGCGCATCATCTAGATGTTTTCCTTGGTCAGCCAGTAAGCGATCTGTCTGTCCACTTTGAGGACAATTTGGTTACTAAAAGCCCCTTTTTATGGGAAAAGGATTTTATATCAGGTCTGGTCATATAACCTCATTTTTACTTTCCTCATCTACAAGATGAAGGAACTGTAATCGCGAAAAACCCACCTTCCGAGATTTCATCATTTCTTCACGTTTCAGTGCCCCTAGATGACGCAAATCCAGTTTTCTCAATTCTATACGCGCGTCTGCGTGTCTGTCGGTTTGTCTTTGTGTTGCCGGTATAACTCAAAAACTATTTGTTAGGAGGTAGACGATATTTTACATGCAGTTTATGTGTCTACCTGGCGGAAACCTTCAAAACGTTAAATTTTGTTTATTTTTTATTTAATCGAGAGACAGATAAAAGTGACAATTTGGACGTAACTCAGGCTTTACCCTTGGCGAAAATGGGACCTAATAGATACAGGGTAAATGCTGTAAATCCGAAAAATTGGTAAACAAAAAAGGCTCCGTGGCGCATGTAGGAAACAAGCGATGTGCTTGCGGGATATTGCAAAACGTTGGAATCGCATTCGCAGCCGCTGTAGTTCGAATTCGACCGCAGGTAATGTTGTTTTTTTTTAAATTTGGAAATTGTTGTAATTTGCATTACCAAGTGTTTCCGTCTATTGTTTCAGTATTATTAGAAACGTGAAGATATTTTTACCCTAGTTTCCTTTGATTTTTAAAATTATTTATTACCACAACGTCCACTTGCGAGAGTAGCTAAAGCCCTTTACAGATTTTTTTCTTTTTGAGTTTTGCTTTTAAGGAAATCCGACGAATAAATGAATGTGGTTATAGAATTCGTTTTGGGTTTATCTTCATATAGTTACCAATATGTCTAATTATAGTTTTAATTCTATCTGCCTTAAAGGCGAACCATTGGTGGAAGAGAAATTGAAAATATCGAATATGTCGATACAAAATTGATAGTTCCATTTACGATTTAAATCTGTTAATTCTGTACAATGGCTGTGATAAACATATTTTTAAATATTTAAATACACGTTTTGACATTATCAAGATCAATATCTAATAGTGAAATATGTTAAAACAATAAATTGGTTTTATATACTAATAGAATTGCACAGTCCAAGTATAATTGCTTTATTGAACTTAGGACGGTTGCTCTTTGTTTTTTATAATTGTAGGAAGAAGGCGTTTCATTCATTCTTGAATCAAGTTAGTTAATCACGCCTCATTCATGTTGGAATTGGCTGAGATTGTTTGCGTGTGCATGTAAGTATGTATTTATAACTGCGAGAGTGTAAAATGTATGCAGAACGATTTTAATCGTACATTTTGTCTGTCCATTGTTTTAAAAATGTCGCTTGTCTGATGCAACCCTTAACGTACTCCATCTCCGTATCTCGCAAAGTCAACAAAATCCACCACAGTGCTCTTAATGATAGTTAAACAAAGCAGCCGTGTCCTATCTCTTCCGGCACCGATTCACCCCTGCATGATATTTTAGCAAATTTAATTTACGGACGTGCACACAAGCATACCTCCAGAGATAGCGCCTAAATGCAACCCCCAAGGGCTTTCATTCAAATGCTGGCATTTTAGAGAATTGGCAAGTAGAGCGATCCATCGCAGAGCAATTTTAATGGTAACTGTCTCGTTCGGCGCAACGATGATGCATAACTTCCCCCGATGTATTGCAAATAATGCGATGACTCACCGCGTCGCGACGCTGCACCCTAACCGCTTTTCATCCGAAAGCTCGGTCACGTCAGCTCGGCGAAGTGTGGCCGAAGCTTCGGCGTGTGCAGATTTTGCATGTCGGAGGACTTTCGGCAGTGTGTGTTTCGTGCAGGTTCTTGTGGGGCTTTCGTGTTAATTTTGTGAGTTCATAATTGTTGAAGTTTTTGCCTATATTTTGAAGATGCACTGCTTGTCGTGTGGGGTGCTGTGTGCGACCTGCTGTTATATTGATTTCCCCTAGAGATAAGCGGGATTTTCTTGATTAATGAAGTGATCCTCTTCTGTGGATGATATTAGCGGGCTAGGCAACCGTGGCTTTTGATTTTTTGCAACCATTAATCTTCCTGAAGCTAAAAAATGCTGAACTGGAATAATTTATTGTGATATTACATTTGCTGTATTTTGTTACCGTAATTAGATGGTTATATAGAATAACTTTTAAAAGTTATTCGCTCATAACCTAAGATTAATCAACATTTTTTATTTTCACATTTTAGGAATAGCACTTACATAAACAAAATATGCGTCTGGATGTGTGTTGCGTTACCATTTCGAAAAAAAAATGATTGAGTGGATTACCTACAGGATTTCTCTTCTTATAAAAATAATTTAATCAGTTTACTTATGTGTAGTTGGGTACCAGAAGATTGAACTGTGAAAGATGATTGAAAATTAAAAATTGTAATTAGTAGACATCGAAAAATACGTAAATCAGATTTTTATAATTGCAGAAAAAGCGAAAATGTGGAAAAACCTTGAAAATGCAATTTCATATTGGCTGCAAGTTTCATAATTTGTATTTATAAATAAAGCTTTGATATCTACTACTAACGCGATTGCATACAGCACAAACGCAAATGTTTTAAAGGACTTATATGTAAATATTGAAGTGCTTGACGGGCTTTATATACATAAAACATTTTACACCCCATTTTTCACATCTTCTACTTTTCCAAATATGCATTACTTTCTATACATAGGTACAAAAATCAAATATTCTACTATAAGAAGACGAAAAAACAAAATGTATAATTCATATTTTATTAGTGATGCCGAAAATGTACTTGTTTTCCAAATTTTTGTTTACTTTTATTGATGTTAAATTAGATTTACTTATATGTACTCAATTTGACATATCTTGTTCTGGAGCACAACTATTCACCTATGTAAGTACTCTTGCGAACAATGTTTTGAATTGCAAATTAATTAATTGCATGTTTGCGTTGAAATAAGACATTTGTTTCACCCCTCCATTACGACGTCAAATTTAAATGAAACACCTTGTTATTTTAATAATTACTTGCCCTGTTTGTTTGCCTTGTCAGCTCAGCTAAACTAAATACTCAGTCGTGATTACGAACGATCACTGTTTACCAAAAATAGGAAGCTGTGTCTGCTCCTGTAGTGTTCTCGGGCTGAAACTGACTTCAAACAACATATTAAACAAATATAAAATAAGGATGGTTAATCTACGTGCGATATCGTTTAGGGCTACTCCATTTATCTCTACACAATATTAAAAATGCTCCTAAATACTGTCTTTAAAAACGCACACATTAAAATGCATCCGACATACGCTGTTGCATGCATAAAAACTCGGCGCGATTCACATGCGTAGGCGCATTTCTTTTAGGGCAATTCTCACACAACTGGAGGAGCGACCAACTACCGCTTCAGCTCCACACATTTCCGGTATCAAGTTATCTGGGGAATCCTCGAGGCCTGCGAATTACTGCTGTGTTGCGTATTAGACTCGCCCTCGAATTGCGTTATCCAAATCTTCAACGACCGGACACGTGTAATTTTACCGCACAGGATGCGAGGGAATTCCTGGCTGCTACTCTGGTGTCGAATGACTGCTGAATTTACGTCGTCAACAATGTACGTTACGAATATACATGGCTGTTTTTCAATTTGTTTTTGTATTTCAACACATACAAACATGTTCAACAAGTTAAACAGTGCAAGGCTTTCTTAGGCCGCTTCTACTTATTTCGTCATAGATGATTTTGCACATTGTACTAGGAGCCTTTTGCCAGCGTGCGCTCTTAGGTCGAGCACGTAAGTGACTGAACTACTTCCTCCCTCCCAAAAAAATTATTATGTTGAAAATCCCCGTGAACACTGATCAAGGATCCATATCTAAGGCTGCACACGCGAAATTGATAAATGCACGCATACAAGCCCGTATCTGCACACATTCAGCTATGATAAATTACAATATTTACGCCTAATTAAAAATATAAACAGATCTGTCTATCTGTTTATGTATTTATCTATCCAGAACGCCCTGAAGATAGTTGCAGTTATCTAGCGTAAACTAATTACAGTTTCGTGTAAGCAATAACAGTCTTTGAAAAACAAATTCTCAGCTACAGAATTATAAGTTAAGGTATTCTAGGTATTTAATAACAGATATTGTTGTGTTAGAACTTTGCGCTTGGTGCCTACGGGTTAATTGTAGTTAACAATAAGAAAGCAAGATCCAAACTGGATCTGTTTATAAACATGAAAATAGACACTCCAGGCGAGGGATCCAGATTCCCGTTTCAGCATCCACATGATCAATTTAAGATTTTCTATTTACAGAAATTCTCCAATGAGTGAATTTTGTAACAACAGAAACGTCACATTTAAGATGTATATTTTCTTCACGTAGTCACAGTGCGAATGATATTTTTAAATTAACTAATTTCACGTGTTTAAAAATGTTTTTTTTATAAAAATATGTAGTTCTAAAACAAATTATATATTTCTGTATCTATTTTCTTTCATGACAATAAATATTATGCAATTCGAGACATTACTCAGTCATGTATATTTATGTGATAGGAATTGTTGTATTAACAACGTCAATTATAATATTACCATGGCTTACCCTTCTAATATGCAAAAAAAATTACAAAGGTGAAATGATCATTAAGGTATATCTAAAATTTAACTTAATTTGGTAATGCAGGCAATAGCAATAACTATATATTTTAATAAGAATAGACAACACCATTGCGAAGAAATTTTGATGAAAAATAGCTTATAAAATTTTTATTTGTTCAAATAGAATGTTATTGATTTAATATCTATGAAGGATTTTACCGCAATTAACTGCTGATTGGCTTCATAGCGTTTTCCTTCGTAGGTTTAACAGTATTTCCTCCGTTAGAATAAATTAATAGCATCATTAGTCAATACAAATAGCAATATTGCTTCATGTTTTTCTGCTCTAAGCTGCAGCTACTGCCAGTAATGAACTAATTTACTCAACTCGCGGATCAGCTCTAATTGGTATTTAGTATCGACGTTTTCTCGTTTTAATTAAGAATAATAGCGTGAAATATAACCATATTAAAAACTTTAATTAAAACGTACCCGCATGCAGCCGTACTGTTATGTCACTTACATGTTACATGCGCAATTTAAATACTGGGCTTAATTTCGGCCCGTATTGCCTTCGACTTTAAGCCCTTCCATTCTTCATATGGATCTCCTGATTTTGTCCTTTTCATGCATTGTCATTGTTGACTGAAGAAGTCTTCGTTGTTACGTGCAAGAATCCCGCTAACAAGAATATTCAAATTCGAGTTCCCATCCAATTCACGCCAATTGCGCCAGTTACTTTTATTGGACTGAATTTCGCCGCCTTCTTTGATTAGTCCTCGCAAACAAATAAAGGATCCAAGACGGCTCCGGTGTTGTCACATGCGTCGTCGCCTGGGTCGACGCCTCGCACGTCGGCGACTCCTAGACGAGGAGCGGTCACAGAAATAGAATCGCTTTTTAATCCTTCCCGATGTGCTAGCTCCGTGCACATGGAGTCCTCCGTCTAGATTTATTATATTTTCAACCGGGTGTTTATATTAATTTATTTTGTCTTTAGTGGCCGGATCATTGGGATTTACGGCAGTGGCCAAATTAAGAACGTCGTCTTTGAAAAAATAGGCACTTAGGGATTATAAATTGAGCCCGTTTACCCAACTGTCTGTTGGGATCTAACTGACACATTTGGTGATAAACCCAAATCCCACATAAACATACTTGTGTATGTTGTAGCAATGAATCTGAAGTTCACTGTCACAAGTTTGCTGGAATGTCGAAACTCGTAAACTGTCATTTCCGGTTGGCAAAGAAAAAACGCACTAATATTTAGAGGCTGCTTGAAAACTTAATTTGCTGTTGGCAGAGCTCTTGAATTTGTTGTTGGCAGAGTCTTATATTTGAATTCTGCGAGCAAATGTGGCCAGTAGATATACAGTGTGTCCCCGGATTGAGTTCACTATAGGTATAATCAACAAAAAAATTTACAATTTTATTTTAATGTTGTGGGATTTCGCCCTGCTTGGTCTGAAGGAAATTTTAAGAATATTTCAGGTTTTGAAAACACAAGTTGGCCTTGCCAGTGAAGCGAAAACATCTTCTTTGCAGGTAAACTACCTTTTCTGTTCATGATACGGCAACATTTTACTAAGAAAAGTTGATCAGAATGATAAACTATGGCTCTATACAAAATTTCGGGAAGATCTACATACTTAAATAAAACCGTTAAAATTGTATTTATTAAAAATTACGGTTTGATTTAAGTAGGTAGAACTTCCTGAAATTTTGTATAGGGCCATAATTTCCCATTCTGAACAACTCTTAGTAAAATTTTACCGTATTATAAACAAAAAGTTTACCTGAAAAGAAAATACAAGTTTTTTGTTTAATCTAAAAATAACGGTTTAATCTAAGGAAGTAGATCGTACTAAAATTTTGTATAGGTCATAATGTATCATTCTGAACAACTTTTTTTAGTAAAACTTTGCTGTATTATGAATAAAATGAGTAGTTTACCTAAAAAGAAAATAGTTTTTCACATTTTTTATGGCCTGCTTAATTTCTAAAAATTAAAGCTCTGCTTAAATTGTTTGCAGGCCAAACAGGGCGGAATCCCAAAACATTATAATAAAATTGTAAATTTTTTTGTCGATTTACCTATAGTGAACTCAATCCGGGGGCACACTGTATGTTTGGTATTGCTAACTGATTTTTTTTCATTATTTTGATCCCCCTGAGAGTCTACTACATCTGGATTGTTGTAGCTATACGTTTAAGATTTTAATAAATTTCAGTTGTGTTATTGTTAATGTTGAGAATATATTCGCCGAATTTTATGCGAGTTGCACTTACGAATAACATCTAATGTCTCGAATGGTGGACATCTGGTCGTAAAATTAAATTTGAAAAATTGGTCCTCCATCCATGGTTGACCAATGGGAATGACCAGGTGTTATCCCATAGCACACGAATCTGGTTCCCACGTAATGCCGACCAGATGAGCGCAACATCTAATTATACATTCGGCGCTATTTTAGTATTTTAATTGAAGTTGTGCTAACGTTCTACATAAGAGTAAATGCATTGAAATAACATCGAACTTGAATCGAACTTAAGACTAGTGTGCAACAATATCGGTGTGGCTTCCTTAAAGTCTTGCATTCCATCGGCAGTATATTGAGAATGTATGCCTAGGCCTTGGTCCTATACATTTTTTGTAGGAAACGGGATCTTACGTTAATGTGAACTGAGTAGTGTCTCTACACAACATACTTATACTGGACTTCAGGGGACAGGCAATATTAGTCCATTATAACCGAGTGTCCGTTTTATCCGAATTTGATTTTTTAAGTTAAAAACACAATTAAATTCGAAATTGCAAAGTACTAACTACATTTATTAGAAGTTCGCACAACATAAAAATACAAAAATATAATATTTCTTTGCAAAAATTCGCAATTTTTCTTTGGTTGAATTTTTTTTTAAAACGCATTTTAAAAAAATGCATTTTGTTTAATTGATGAAAAATGTTACTTACATCTTCCTTCCACTTCCCGAGTAAGGTTGGAAAAGATTATTGTAATAGTTATGTGGTTATTAAGGACTTAATAGATTATAGCACGAGGGAATTTCCCGAGAGTTATAAGTGTGATTAGGCACGTGGTACATACAACGTTTTATTTTATTCTGGTTCTCAAAATGGAACAAAAATTGAAGGATTCGGTATTTTTGTTACAGACTACTGCGTTGTCAATGTCCTGGTGCTGTGAATGTTTGGTGCGTTCTATGGTTTCTAAGCAGATTGGTTGGTGTTGCTATACTACATTGTTGGTGCTTGCTTTAGTGCTTAGCAACTTTATAAGCCCTAGGGCCATAAAAGCCATTTTATACCCGCCAGTGGCGTAACTAAGATTTTGCTCTGGCGGGTGTTCTGGGAGAGTGATCAACCTTACTACAATAAGAATTTAAAAAAAGTGAGCGTACCATAAAGTATAGTTGATTTTATTTTTATAGGACTTGTGGTATGCCTTGATTTAACTTCTTGGCAGTGTAGACCACCTAGTTACATTTAAGAATTTACTAAGTGATATTACAGACGTCTATTTAAATAGGTAAATAAATTAGCTAGTGTGGCATTTTAATTACTTATGAATCAAAAGAAGTCAGAAATAGTTATTTGCTAAATAAATAATTACTTAGATTGCTGGTAAAACAAAATTGCAAGATATGCCTGTTCTTGCAATAACTCTAACCTATGAAAATATTAAATGTTATTTTGACTGTAAGAAATTAGTTAAAGTGACACCAATATAATAAGAAATGAAGTAATACATGTATGTATGTATTATCGATAACCTCATTTACTTTGCGGTGTAGAGGCTGGTGCTTTATGCGCTTGCATCTGGCAGTACAATGATCAACGTGCCCCGCATTCGGGATACAACGTTAGAGCGCGCCTTTTGTGCTTGCCCAGCAACCATTGTGTGAGGTGACGGTAAACAATGACAAAATAAATTGGGCGTTACCCGGTTTCATCAATGAGAACGAAAATGCCAAGATAGAGCCATTATGAAACCGGGAAATCAATGGGCCTACCTTCCAACTTTGTGCACAGCCTCACGACTCCCGACACAGCAGCGACAAGCGCCCTAACTTACCTAAGACGCTTAAGAACTCTCTTTACAGGCTCCACCGTACGGAAATCTGACACAGTATATAATTTAACCTAAAAATAAGCATGCACAAACACGTGCGGAAATCATAAGGCAACGTTCAGTAAACCGATCTATTGGTCTAAGCAGATGGTCAAATAGGTACAACGGCGCCGACCTAGTCAGCGTACACAATGAAAACACAACATAATAAAGGGCCAAACCTATAAGCCCAGCTGGGGACGCTTTACCTGTAATCGACCAAACTACAGGCGAGATAATGAAGGTTAGCACACAGCCAAGTTAAATAGTTTACAGGCGGCCTCAAAAAGAGGTGGCCGTTAGCAAGTAGGCACATGAATTATTAGCAAACAAATAAGTTGATTAGTTTACAGGCGGCCTCAAAAAGGGGTGCCGTTCTACAAATAGGCACATAATTTATTAGCAAATAAATTAGTTGATTAGTTATTACAAGCTACACACACCTTATTGGTTGATTTTGCCTGGCGTACGTCGTGATTGTCGGGGAGCCCGCCACTGCAGCGAGCGGACTTCAGCCATAAGCGTGGGTGTCCTGTGGTCCGAATATTTCCTTAATTGGCAGGAAGTGATGTGAAATCCTCACGGGGAAACAACGATGAACGGTCAAGACCGAAATGTTAGCCCGTTCTGCAGACTGAATCTCAACGTATCGGAAAGATGGCCCAAACGGCCCTCGAACACTTGCAAAACGGCGGTCATTCAATAAACCGGACACGTACAACCCCAAACAAACACCACCTAACGCCAAGACGGCTCGTGACGAACTCCGCGAAGCCAAGCCAACGCGCTTCCCGGCAAACGCGCTCTGTCGCCTCACCACCTGCAGCCAATCCCGAAGCAGACGAACAGGCGATCCAGCTTACGAAGAAAGACTGCGATGGAATGAAATTATTTAGAAAAATCTCACACTTGCTCTTATGGACTGCGTTACAAATTTGATCAAACAAACACGCTTCAACGTGACGAAACAATCCAGGGGCAAATAAGATGGCTTGAGACCAGAGCTGCTCATCGAACCTTCTATCGAAAAGCTGTGTGCATATTCTTAAAAATGCCAAATAAGCCAGAAAAAGTAATAATCAACGACAGAAAATTACAGCGGCCGTTATAACTGCTTGTACACAAACTGATGAACTATTGGGCTTGAAAATACGACAGGAAAAGCCTATATACAAGCAGAGTCAGGATGTTTGAACCGAAAATACTCCAAAATGTCGCATATTGGTAAAATTTATAAATGTTAAGATGAATTTTAGTTATTCCTAAAGCCTCTAGGGGGTGTTCCGACACCCATATCACCCTCCTTAGTTACGCCACTGATACCAGCTATCGAGGGCCAATAAACAAGATTATGGTTATAAAATGAAATAAACAACGTTTAAAGAAATCTCTGTACTGCGTTTTCTCAGCTGTTTTCGCTGTCTTTAGCATTTGATACGTACTATACCCATAGTACTGCGCTTACATGCAATAGAAATTGTTTGTTAAACTCACGTTAAAGAGAAGAAAATAATTACATACTATCGCAGGAAAGGAGTATGGTTAGCTACACCGCAATACTAGTATTTTTCAGGGGGAATGGAAGTTCTTCGCCCTCGGGAGATAACATTATTTTATTTCATACCGTACTGTATTTTTATCGGCAAAGCACAAGACCAGTAAAGTTAATTTCCCAGACTAAACAGCATGCATTTTAGCGGATAATTTCAAAATTATTGTAGCAATTTCTTGTATAACGAACAGTGTGCATAAAGCAAATCGGTTGTTATCACAATTTTATTAAGGCGACCAGATTATTTTAGTAGGCGGAAGATAATTTTATCGCCTGCATCATTTTAGTTATGTATAAACACGTATTCATAAAAACCATAGTCACGAAGATACTTTTCTGCTAAAATAACTAAAAAATATACGGTACCTCCCACCCAAGAAAAGCGCATTTCGGTGCTTTCCAAGAATACTTCGACACTCAGCATCACTCCGTTTCGCTAGTATCGACAGTGAAATGTTATGAACCAGTTATTTATTAAAAAAAAAACAAAAAATTTGTTTTCTGTAGCACATGTTAAAGTGTGCTTTTATCAACTCAAAACAAAAGGTCAAGTTTTACTTTAACAGCAAGGGTAGATAAAGTAGCACTTTAACATCAAGGATAGATAAAGTAATTTAATTTTCTAACTTTTGTTTAAATTAAATATGACAGCTTCGCATTATCGTGGCAACCCAGTCTAGCTACTGACATTTTGAAATGTCATGAACTGTCTATTTTCTTTTGAAATTGTCAAAGTTCTTGCTATAGAAAAAAATATTGTATTATACACGACGATAAAGTTATTTCTATCCACTCTTGAACCATTAACGTCTCGACTTCGTCTCGACGTTAAACGATTCACTCGTGGATAAAATGTAACTTTATCGTCTTGTATAATAAATTACTATTTTTTGCCTTCGACCCTACCTCAAAAGTTGATCTTGCCTTCATTTTCGGGGGACCTATCGTATGAAAACGATCCAAGACTTCAAGAAGGTTCCTGGCGACTGGAATCGTGTACACATACTAACATACGTACACCGCACAGCACGTTTAAGCACTCCCCAATCCGAGGGAGGGATCTAGTGGGATGGGGTCTTCACCAAAAGATCCGCACAGCCGAGACGGAGTGGGTTGACACGAATTTTAGAGATATTTGACTCAGAGTGGTTTTCGATATGAGGGAATTTCAATACTTCGTACACTTCGTGTCGAAGTAATTCTTTTTAAATTAAAATTTCGATGGATCATAAAGTTTTGTATGCATCTCAGGCGTAACCAGTGTCTTTACCCCTTGTCATGTTAAAGCCGTTGGTGCTCGCATCCCGTACTACAACTTTTACACCGCAGGCCAAAAAAGCTTGTTTTGCGCTCTCGATACATAAATAACTATTTTATCTGAGTGTAAGATTTTTTAACGTTTTTCTAGTACAATAAGTTTTGTCTCGCTTATATCGCACGTTCATTAACTGACAGCAATAAATTGTGATCAGTAATTTATTACTGGCATGCATGTTGTTATAACACAACATACTTTATTTCCAAAGTTTACCAAAGACATATTTGTATTGTTCAGGAAATATCCACCTTATCATTTTCTAATTTTTAGTCAATGACGAGTCGTGCACAGAGAAATAGGTTAAGGTAAATACAAACAACTTGAACCATAACCTTCTTGCATACTAAATGTCTGTTTTGTTTGCGTTGCCATTAGTTGTAGTAATACGACCTTATAATAAAACTCGAGAATTGCAATTATGGGTAAAGATTCACATATTCATTCACGCCAAGCAGATGTGAAAAGTTTCTTCTGTATTATTCATTGGTGACAGTTACCCCTACACACATTTACACCGCTAGCTGAATAGGAAGTTATTCGATACAAACTATTTCACTTGTAATTATTTTTATAGATTTTTCTTCGGCCGTAAGAAATCTTAATATCGCTGAAGACGCAGTATATTTACCAAAGATTTTTGATTTTTAGAATTGATTAAGAATTACTATCAGTTTGACTGTTTGACGTTTAAAAAGAATGTCATGTTCTTTTTTCCACTATCAGTATTTTCCTCGTCCAATTTTTCTACTTCTTGAACAATTTCTTAGTATTTAACTTTCGATTTTGGTCAGTTGACAAGTTTTGTTCTTATATTTCTTCCCCTAAGTGATCATTTCATTGCAGCGTCAGTGTGGACGTATTATATTTTCTTAGTTATAACAACAAATATCAAGTTCGACTCTAAGATACGCAATGGAAGCCTATAATATGTTAAATGGTCCTCCCTTATTCGAAACAATATTTTCTTAGCTTCTATATGTCCATTTTAGCAAATTGCATTTTATGTAAAAAATTAGGCTTCAGTTTAGCAAAAAATAGTTTTTTGCATGTATTTGCTCTAATCTTGAATTGTATAGTAAGATTTTTAAATGCTAAAAATATGTATCCTTGACTTGAATTTCAGAAATTGAAAATTAAAGCAGGTTTCTTTGGTAGAAAATTGATTCCGTGCAACTTTTAAAACTATGCCTGTAGTTTGTCACTACTTTATACAGCTTGACCGCAGATCAATGTTATCGACATATTCTGCAAGGACACAGGACGACGTTGTTAAGTAGACAACTATGTAACCACAAGTGCTTGCTTGGTGCAATCGTAACACATATTATCTGCCGCATGCCCAACAATGAATCAACACGAACGTCACATCACGATGGCTCGTTTTTCACCAACCTGAGCAACACCGTGGGTTTCGTGAGTAATGTAAAATGCTAACATTAACAACCCTATCCCCCAGTTGTCTACATCCTGCCAGTTCCAAGGAAAGTTTCAGCAGCGCAAGACTAGCGCGGATGTCTTTGCTGAAAGAATAATCGTACCATTAGCAGAAACACGTGTGTTAGAACAGTGGCTCCCAAAATGCGAACTTCCTGTCGGCTAACGACCCCGGGAGCTGAAACTGTGAAAGGCCGCATATAGATATTCCGCAGGGAAAGCTTCTTGTTTCAGACGGTCGCTCCAGTTTCCATCCAAGGAAAACACAGGTGGAAACGCAGTGCTGCAAAAGGAAGGCTGAGAATGTCGCATAAATCACGGTATGCGCTCTAACGATGCATTTGCTGCAACAAGCATCTCATGTTTCATGTAAATTGCATTTTTAGTACTGCAAGCTTGAGAATGGCCGTCTGGAAGTTTATTCCGGCAAAATATGTGGAAAGTCTGTGGTAATGATTTCCCGGGAGACTTTACTGCGTCTTTCATTGCAAGGAGGTTCATTAAAGTAAAGTTTTCCAGCGACTTAATTACCGTAGTGACGCTAGTCGTACTAATTTTGAAAATGTTAGATACATACATGTTTAGTTGCTTTATGTGATAGTTTGAAATGTGCATTAATGGGTTACTATCCCATCTATAATATAGAAGAAAATGGGGAACTTAATTATATGTATTCAGAACGAGAATTTCCACCAATTTAATAACATTGCAAATAACCCTTACTGGGAGAGAGGCCTAAACGTATCAGATCCGTCTATCATATACAAATAATCGTTAATACCGTCAACGATTCGGGAATCTGTCAAAACAGATAAACCACGCTTTGAGAACACGTAATCTAATTTGCAAATCTCGAATACAGAGCATTCCAGTTGTCGCTTAAATCGGTAAAGCAGAATCGAATCAAACCTAACACGATTATAGAAATACAAACATTTCGGCACGGATTCGGAAAATCTCGCTGGGATACGATATAAAGCACTGATTAAGCTGCGTAATGCCCAAATATTTTCCCCTTATTGTTGCAATAATCCTTTTCCTTTCATCCTCATCGTTCTGTTTGCCAGTAAATCGTGTCCCATTCTGTCGTGTTCACAGTGCCTTGACCTTTTCCTCAGTTAATTCTTCGGCTTCTCCTGACATCTCCTTCGTCTCGTCTTTCTAAGTCTTGCTCCTTTTTAAGTACGAAAATAAAACGGCCTAGCTCGCAACAGCACGAACATTCGCAGATATTAATTCCTATAAATTTTCGTTCTTGTTGTTGGCTTGCTGGTCCTGACAGTGGGAATATTGATGGCAAGCAACTGCTTTCCCAAATATAAAACAATTTCTTGTATATAGAATTATTTTCTATGCATTTGGTAGTTGTGTGCGCTCTTCAACAGCAGTAATTAAGTTGTTACCTTCGCATGCAATTAACACTAGAATTTGCAGAATCCCGAAGCCATTTAAAGGTGGTTTTCCCAACACAGACCCAATTATCTCTCGTCCTAAAAGAGCAATTATCCGTCTTAGTTTTAAATCCGCAAAGGTCAGTGGGTAGGTCCGTACTGTCCACTTTGTCAGATTGATTAACTACCGCATTAAAATGTTACATTTTTGTTGGTGCAACCTCTATTTGTCTTAGTCGCACTGACAACATATTTAAAATACTTTTTCGGTGGATTATTTTATTTTGTGTGGAATTTCCTTCTGCTTGTTAAAAATTCTTAAACTTGAAATGTTGAAGCATTATAGTGTGGCAAACAATTAAATCCGTTCGTCGATCATGAACTATTTAACCCTCCGTCTCATGAGTGGTTTCGAAGTCACACTAGCCGACGGGTGAGGCCTGTTCCGACCATCCGTTGAAAGCACGAAAAGTACTAATTTTTTTCATCAATTTGTGATTAATTCGCTGGTTTTTACTTCAGCTAGTTTCGTCGCAAAAATAGCTTACTCTTTGTGTGGCTATAAAAGTAAACATAGGCATTTTTTGCATTATTTTATTTAAAGCAGTGCAAATAAACGTTATAGAAGAAATAGAACCATCATTTTTAGGTATGTGTAGAATATACATATTACTTAAGCTAAGAAATATTAAAGAAAAGCACAAGAAATATGTAAGTACAATTTTACGACACAATATGGTCCATCTACGACCAGCTGCGACAAAACTTGCAATACGTAGCGTATTTTCTAGTTTTCAGTAGTTGCAATACCCTCTTTTGTTTGGGGGAGGATCTGGTTGGGCTTCGGGGGTCGGAAGTCCTACTAATATCAGAGTTGGCACGTTTAAAACAATTTTTTTTCAACAAATGTTTAAAACGTGTTTAAAACAAAGCCCTATGTTTTAAACAAGTATGTTTTAAACAAGCGTTTAAAACATGTTTTCAACAAGCGTTTAAAACATGTTTTAAACTGCCATGATTTAAACATGATTTTCTGAATTTTCAGTCTTAAATGTAATGAAAAATAAAAATAACTCAATATTATAGATAATAGATATGTATTTTAAGGTAGTTGCACAGAAATATAATTATGTATATAAGAAAAAGCACTAAGTACATAACCAAAAAAATAAAATAAAATAAAAACAGCTATTCTGTATCTTCAAGCAAAGGGGTGTTTTTATTAAGCATTTTAAAAATGCTCACTAGTTTCAACTTGTTTGAAGTGGGCTACCTATATAAATAAATAATATAATCTATATAAATAAAAATCAATTATCGCATGTATGTTACATCATCACTGGAGAACGGCTCGACCGATTTGGCTCATTTGTTTTTGTTGTATTCGTAACTGTCAGGACAAGGTTTGTATGAAAGAAAATTTTGGGAAAATCTACCGGAAAATTCGGAAAATCAAAAAGATGATTTTGTATGGTATTTTTTGTATGTTTTCGTTTCTGAATGGCTTTTCGAAGAGATAAATTGGAAAATCGGGGTGGAAAACTGGGAAAATTCGGAAAATTGGGAAAATCAATCTTTTTTTCAGGATGGAAAAACCGGAATAGAACAATGGAAAAGCCATGTTTCAAATAGTACACGCATAGGTTCACGGAATACTATGCCCGGGAAACGCCGGGTAGGTCACAGCTATGATGTATATAAGGAATAAGGAAGTATATTTCGAAATTCAACCCCTAAAGGAATAAAATGAGGGTTCCAATTTTGTATGAAAAAATAATATCAAATACAATCTAAATAGGTACCTCCAAAGTCCAAAATTAAAAACGTTGAATTGCAACTAATATGTTTACTGCATTTATTCATGATAGTCATTCAGTTTCATAGGGAATTTCCCTACTAAATACAAGTAGGTACATCCCCAACATCCCCAATTAAAAAGTTTTAAACAAAAAAAAACATGTTTTTTTGCTTAATTTAGAAAAGAAACATCTATTTGGCCAACTCTGACTAATATACTGGCGTCTACTTCGAGAACTAACTCAATGGCTACATTTTTCAAAAACAGTTTACGACTTTTGTTACGTTCGCCGTCACAGTTGTTTAGGTTAAATGATGTTTGATTTCGTATAGCAATGTCTATCAATATCTCTTTTGGATCGCCTTGTACTTTAGAAATTTGCTGAATATAAAATAGATTAGTATTTGCAAACCTGATGAAGAAATGTAAATAGCATCTACATGGATTGGAATATTTGCAGACATATATAATTTTTTAAAGATGAAACAATTGACGAATTAAAATCTCAATCTTACATGAGATAAGATAAAATCGTGGTAGAATATTTTTGTAAAAAAAATTATTATAACACAAGAAAAAAGTGACAACCTTGAACTTGGCTTAAGTTGCGACAGCGCAAGATCATTGTTATGGAAAGAGAAACGTTCTTATACTTTCAAATTAAATTCTGTAGGAGTACAAGTTGTTTTTAAAATGATTATTTATAATTTATTGAGTATAAATCGACAGAGCTTTAAAGATTTTTATTTTAACTTGAATATTTTGGTTTTAAAGTAAATTGTGGTAGATTATATAAGTTTTTCAATACCAGTTTTGTAATTAATTGCTTTTGGGCTTTTTAAAATTTCAATAATTTAATATTTTAGTCTTTTTTAATTATTATCTTTACGTAATATTTTTGCAGAAGTGAAATTAAAATTGTCAGTTTTCAACTGCTTGATCAAAGAGAGAAAGCTGTACGTGTTTGGTTTGCTAGGAAACGCTATTTTTAAATTGGAATTTTTATGTTGATTTCTTTGTTTTTAAATATTTGTTTAGTTTTACCTATGTATTTAGCTTCGCAATTTTTCCAGTCTAATTGATGTATTATGTTAGGTTCATTATTAGCTCGTTTCAGATTAACAGTGAAAGTATGGAGATGTACGGAAGTGCAATAAAAGTTAATTCATTTTTATTGTTGAAGTCAATTCTAAAAACTAGATTGTTCGTATGTTTTTTTAATTTTTTGTAAATGTTAAATGCTAAAGGATAGTAGTTGGTTTTTGTAACATTTTGTTAACTTTATTTAAATTTTGTTTTTGAAAATGGTTAGAAGAAAGTAAATTTGCTGTGTTTACTAAATTGGCAATTAAACTTTTTTTTGTATTTTATGGCAGGTATAGAATTGAAATTTAAATATCGAACAGTTTTTACATCTTTTCTATACCAATTAGTATTAATTGTACAATTAGTGTTTCCAAGTAAATTTAAATCTAAATTATTTATTGAATTGTTAAAATTTTCTTTTTCTTTAGTAACTTCTAAGGCGAATTTTGTTGAAAGTGTCAGAGATAGTAATTACGTTATGAGAATTAGATGCTATTATAATATCACAACAAACCTTTGATAAAAAGATATTTCATTCTATCTAAGATTTTTTCTCTATTTTTGCAACACTAGATCTGCAATAGTTCTAGAGATCTGGCCCGTTGCTACTCCGATTTTTTTCATTTTTCATTGTATTGGAAATACAAGTTTAGTATGTAATTTACTGCCGTTATAATAAATATATTTTTTTATAAATATTATTTTATAATATATAAAAAATTTTCGTTAGGTGTTAATTTTTCAATTTTGTTCCAATTTATACGTATTGCTATTGCTAGGTTTAAAGGGATATTAGTGCAAAGTGTATGATTTTGGGGAAGTTTAAGTTGATCAGTTTTAGTTTTAAAGGTTCAAGAGTCTTTAAACACTGTATTTATTTTTTTGTGCTGTTTGTAATAAAATGTTAGATAAATATTTAGACAATTTAAATAAATGGGTCACGTATGATGGTACATGCATTTTAGGAGTAAGTCCATTGTGTAACAGCCTAGTATTTCAATTTTGTAGTTTGTCAGTAAGATATTTTGTTTCTATATTATAAGTATCTGCATCAGTTCATAAATTAGCATTTTCTGGTTATAATCTTTGTTAGTTGATTTTAAGAGCTTTAGTTAGTAAGATATTTTTATTGGTTTTCAAAAAAAGTGGTTTTATTAAGTTTGTGTGATAATAATTTACAAAGTTTTTCTTCAATTGGTGTTAGTAGGTTTTTTAATGTTTATGATTAATTAGAATATTACAGGTTGTTCATTTGGAATTTTTATTTATTAGATCAAAGAAGTTGAATTAGGTCCTAATTCTAAAACATCCTCTACAGCCTTCTATGTTTGTACATCGCTAGTATTTTTTATCCATGTATCATTGTTGTTTTTAATTTGAATATTATTGATGCAATGTTTATTGATTTTTGGTTCTTATCGTTTCTTTAAATGTTTAATTTTCTTAATATGTCTTTGAATAGTTTTGTTTTTTAATGTTTTGATTGGATGTTTAATTTAACTAGAAATAAAATTATATATTTTTGTGGATATTGTTTTTCAATATATTTTTTTAATATTATACATTAATAAGAAGTGATATTGTTTTGATTGCATATAAATAATGGTATACATTAACAAATAAAGGTAGTAAGTATTTTAGTTCTGCGTTAATATACTTTAATACACTAGTACAGGTGTTCCAAATTTCATATATGTCTAAGAAACTAACCCCAAATATAATACCATAATTTGTCAAAAGGACATATATTAAGTTATCTGCATTATCATTCATCCATTCTTATCAGAGTTTCCCTAAACCTTAAAAATGTGCATTCTTACTGAGCGGCTTGGTGAAACGACCCCATATATCTCGCGCTACTCTCAAAAGATAGCACACTCCACATTCAAGTGCATTCTTGAATGCAACCGTCCTCGTCCCGTTAAATCTTTAGCTATCGCGATGGTCTAATAATAGCGGTGTAATTTTTCCGAGGTAGCAGGCGGTGGTTTGGACTTAAATATTTAGACATTCCCCGTGGAGTACTTCGGTGGCGTGGTCGGTCCTGAAATGTAAATACTTGTGCGTAATATCATGTATTTAAATTGGGGTCAAGTGTAGCGTACACTTTACTGGAGTGGTGTTTTTATGCCAAAGAGCTCGCACGTAACAACTCGGCAGGATGCGCATGCAGCACTCCCAACGTGGGTGGGAAATTATAACTTGTCGCTCAAATGGGGATAATTCGGTTTCGGTATTTGTCCCCTATGTCGTTTAACGTTGATGGGTTTTGCCCAAATGAGGCTTCTGTGACTGACTTTAGAGCAGGTTTTTAGGTTATTGCATTAAAATGTTAATTTTACCGTAACCATATATGTTGGTACATGTTTGAAATTAAATACAAAATCAAAATTTAGGATTATTACAGTGTTTACCCTCCCCTGGTATTTGGCAGTGCAGAGTGATTTTTCAAGACGGAAAATCGTTGATATTTGGAATCAGTTTTACTTTATCGCCCTAACTGCAGCTCTAGCATAACTACAAAAATAAATCGGAAATATAAGGCTAGGAATAAACGATCAGCTAAATGTTGATTCTTGCAGGACAATGAAAGTCATTTGTTTTTCCAAAAAAACGCAACCATGTGATTTCAAATCGTTAACCAATTATATTATTTCAGCAATTTACAATTAAACACTGATCTATAATCGTATTGAATAAATCCATTTATCTCTTACAATTGCTCTTAGTTTGTAATTGTAGCGCTAATTTCTCAAATATAGGAAAATTGGTGTTCTATGTTCGTACACACGAAAAGTTGTCTTAGAAAAAGTAATTCTTAAATAAAAATTATTTTGTAAATTCTGTAGCTTTATTACAAAGAAGTTTTGTTATAAACCATCGTGCTGTAGCGAATGACCGAGATTGGACCGTGTCATTGTTGAGATAGAAGAGCTCAACGTTTCGCCCCTTTGATAAGACGCTTTACCAATAGTGAAATAAAATAGCACGGTAACTCAACATGTCAACCACGCCAGAGGCGAAACTCTTCTTAATTGAGGCCCTTATGAAAGTACGCGAAACGTCTCAATAATGACAAGGTCCAATCCCGGAAGCAGTTCATTACACAATGAAAATGGCCGTGAAAGCCTCTGACGTTAGTAGTATGATAGACGTGCCTATAATCCATTCGCGATGTTTTCTCCTCCCAGTAACCTATGTTAGAGTGACATTTTTGTTGTACGCATGCAAAATAACTAGACATGACAAAATTGGGTTATGTTGTTTTTAATTTGTGTTTGATTTTTGAATGATTGCACTGTTCCCAGTTAAATTTTTGTCTCCTCCCGTAAAATTGCATGGATGCCAATAAAGTAGTTGTAACAAATGTCATAGTTTTTTCATGTCACAGTTTGACTTCTATCACAATTCATACATGCAACCTAATAAAAACATGTACCAGCCTACTGGGAGGAGGAAACATCTTGAATAGATTATATGCGATCCACATGGATAGACAACCAAGATAATCGTTTTATTGCCAACCTTTATTGGAATCAAATGGGAAATCGCGGAGTGGATGATTTATTTGACCTGATGAACGATATCCGATATGGAAACCATACCGTCCTCATCGCAGACAGCCAAGAGAGTCTTCAATTTCCAGTGATTCGAGTAGTATATGTATGCGAGAAATACGGTCTCAAGCTCAGAACACAAAAGGCCAAATGCATGATTTTGTGAACTGTAATGGTATAAAATAAACGTCGTCCTTGAATGACAAATGGGAGCACTCTGTTCAAGTCGAATGCCGCATAGAGAAGGCTAAGGTAGCCTTTTTCCGAATAAAGAATGTCCTATGCGCTACGATTTGAACCT
The DNA here is from genome assembly GCA_940337035.1 of Agriotes lineatus. Taxonomy (NCBI): domain Eukaryota; kingdom Metazoa; phylum Arthropoda; class Insecta; order Coleoptera; family Elateridae; genus Agriotes; species Agriotes lineatus. The sequence continues at coordinate 104,687,441 of OW679198.1, read as the reverse complement.
ACAGCTGGGGGGTGCGTCTGCTGAGGTGTTTTTTCAGTGATTCCATACGGCGTTGACGCTCACCGACATAATTGGTCGAAAGCATTCTAGTTGTAGACCTATCGCAGAATGCTGAGAGCCTCCTGGATGGAAAGGTTGAGTAATGAAACTACTCTATCTCGCATGGAGAAAGAAACGGAAATCGTGACAAAAATTAATACAATGCCACTTTCATATTTCGGACTTGTTATGGGGCATCTTGAGACCATACTCCATCTCATCATATAGGGAAAAATTATCGGGAAACGTGGTCCAGGCAAAACACTAACTTCCTGGTTGACTGGTTGAAGCACCTGCACCAGTGGTACGGAAAGTCAGCTTATTTAGTGTCCTGAGCGGCGGTAGCCAAAGGCATGACAGAAGAAGAACAGAAGAAGGATAAAGTGGCTGTAAGGCATGAACATGACACGTCGTAGGACCATACCAAAGAAAGCAAGAAAGATATGATGTGTAGAACAACTCAGTACAATTCTAAAATATGACGAATGTGCCTACAGGAAATATATTACTCGAAAATGATGAAGAAAATAATATTGATGGGAATATGAAAAAGAAAATGGTGGATGAACACACGAATAGAAGTTGAAGATTCCGTACTCAATGATATGGAAGAAAACAGCTAATGAGGTCTGTATGGACGTGTTGACAGAATCAAAACTTCAACTGTAGAAGATAGAAATCATACAGAAATAAAATACTAGTAAAAAACCAATGGTTAGAAAAGATACATTTAAAGTTAACCATAAAGGATAAAGAAGAAATGTCATACTGTGCTTGCATTTTATAAGCAACATTGAATCTATGACTGAATGTAGGTTAGTTACATCGAAAATTTTAGTATCACTTTTAGGATAAAACTTCTAAATGTTAAAACAGTTTCTTACAGTATCTCATTGAATCTAACGGTACTAAAATGTTAGATTCAGTAACTTTAGCGATCTACACTTCTTTAGTTACCTTCCATGAAAAGAGATTTTCGGTATCAACATATTGAAATAATGATTGTGGAGTTGTAGAGGATTAGGACAATATTGGTACAAAAAAGTGATTTAACGATCGACTATACAATCTTTAATCTGCGATATACGTACATAGGTAATCGAGGCTTTCAAAGTTTCAAAATAAGAATTTTTATTGTTTGTAGTTTGAAATGATTACCATAAAATTGCATTTTTTAAACTATTTCAAGTAAAGCGCAAGTATTAAATAATTTGTGATTTTATCCAATCATTCTTTTCTACTTAAATGGAAATTTTATGGCAACTATTTTTAAAGATAGATTATTTACGTGCGCAGTATTTTCTACAATTTTGCAGACGCAGTGTATACGTTACTTTCAACGGCAACAAACGTTGTGTACTGCATTTTGCGATTTATAAATATTTAGATTTAGACGCCTTCGATTATATACATTTGTATAATATCAAAACTTTCTAACACATCGTATAAATTGTAAAAAGACAATTGTCATAATTGTCAACAACGCTTGGAAATGGTGTACTTTGAAATTGATTCTGAAATGTTGAAACTCTTAGAGCTGGAGGAACATACATATGCAGGCGGGCCCAGCTTTATATTTAGGAACATCTGGCATTGGCGGTTGCTAACAATGATGGACCGGAAATTCAAGCATCCCCGAGATGAATTAAGATACATCCGGTTCAGAGTCCACCGTTAACCGAAACGCAGTTATTCGGGGTGAACCGACGTCTCAATTTTGCTTTATTCGATTCAGATTTCGCCTATCGCGCGTACAGCGATTGACGCAATAATAACAATAATAACAACAACCGGATGCAGTCTCGATGTGTACGCTGTTTTCTTTGTAAACAGCGTGGCCATCGCTGTCGGAAGTGAGTTGTTGGTTCGCATTTTGTATCGGACGGTTCATAAATATTTTGTTTGCAGTGCAAAGTCGTGTGTCTATTTGTGTCCCACAGCATGTGCCGGACTAATGGAAAATGCAAATAAATCGCGCCCCGCTGCTTTGTCGATGACATTTTCAACAAATCTTAGGTGGGCGTGGCTGAGTGGAAATCCGGAAAAGCCGGAGATGCACAATTTGTAGAATGTCGCGTAATTTGCATGCACGCGAGGAATTGAGTGACAGCGATTTTCTACTCTTTTGTCTATAAAGCAAACTGAAATGTACTCAAATTAATTTTTTTAAATTAAATTATAGTGTGAATATACACGAATGCAAATCTATATTTTATGCCTTCTATATACGTATTATACAAAATTTACCAGAACACCCTCGTACTATATTGGAAATAATGGTCATTTAAACACCTCTCCAAAAATGTTTGTAATGTTTGAGATTGTTGTAAGATTGACAAGGCAGATGGCTTGACTTTCCCATAGTGTTACAGACAAACCGCGTACGAAACTTGTCGAGAGGGCGAGTGAGTTCAGACCTCCTGCGTTATTGACTGCGTTATTCAGGAAAGAAGTTTGGCAGAGCCTTGGTACAAAAACAATAGGACAAAATTGAACTAATCAGTTAAATAACATAAGTAATACTTAATCAAATAAATGGTAAATATCCAACCACATATACCGATGGGTCCATAATTAAACTGTAGTGGGGTGGAGTGAATAATAATGTATTATAGACCAAGGTAGAGAAGACATTTTTCTCAGCCGAGAGTTTTCTCGAGATGCTAAGCATCGAGTGAAAGAAGTTGCGAGGCTGATTAGTTTTCTCTACCGTGGTTTATATATTATTTTTTACATTAATAAAAAATAAAATCATTATTAACCAATAGTTAATAATGAAATATTATTAACCACTAGGAATTTCATTATTAACCAGTAGTTATAATGAAATATTATTAAACACTAGGAAAGAAATTCATCTTCTTTGCTCAAAAACAAAGTAAATAATGATGTCGTTTAATACTAGTTGTGGAAAAAATAAATTAACTTGAAAAGAAAGAGTCACATTTTACTATAAATGTTAAAAACTAATTAAAAATTTAACAAGTCCCATTTGACTACTAAGTAAGTAATCTAGTTCGTTCGTTTCTTTCACGCAAATGGAATGGTCCCTACATTTTTAAAATGTGAAAAATTCATATTTCTGTCGAATGTGATGTATAGAGCTACTTATGCCATAACTAAAATCAGCGTCAAGGTTACTAAAATATGTTTTTGTATGTTTTATCTCTTTCTTACTCAAGCATTCATTACTTTTTAATAATATTTAATTATCAGAACATTTTACTGTGGAAGTTTGAATTTTTGTGAATCCTAAAATTCACAATTTTATGATTCACCAACTAAACTCCAAATCAAATTTAACCAACATTCGAACTTTCACAGTGACATGTATACAAACACTTGTGCCTTAGCAGTCCCGAGGTGCTCTCACTGAAAGCTTGCTGACCGTTTTTTCGGCGTGATGCTTTAAGCAAGCGTCTTTGCAAAGTTACGAGCAAGGGGTTCGTGTGGTGTCAAAGTCTCAGCTTGAGGTGGCAATATAAATATGTGAAGTATATTACGTCGTGTAATAGCCTGCGGTAGCCTGTAAGTAGAAAATTAACTGTCATGCCACTTTAAATCGCAATGAACAATTGAAACATTCTTAACTGTTGTAATAAATTATTAATGAGATAATTCTGTATCGTTTTGCCCCCGCCCTTTCAAGTTTGCCAACAATCCTTATATGAAGAACAATATATCAGAAAATCTCAATAAGTCATTTTTTCATTAAGCTCTTAGATTTTGGGTAGTGACATGGTGAATCTAAATTTAATTGTTTAAGTAATTTTGAAAATTCTACCATTGGGGGTTGTACTACCTTTTTTCAGAAAAGCTTGTTCAAATAAAAAGCTATTTTTTCATGAAACAAACAATGTTTTTTCGCCATTGGAATACAAGTAATTATTACAGTTAAATGACAAATATTTTATTTTTACTTGAGGGTTTTCATCTTTAAGTAAACGTCATTGTTCACTGGTATATATTCATATGCGGTGTTTTTACTGGTATTCAAAAAGGCTTGTCCAAAACTGTAAAAAAAACCGCTCCGTTGTTTTTTTTATAAACAGTTTTGTTTGAAGAAACTGATTTTTTATTTACGACACTAGTTATAATAGTTAATCATTATTGTCTGATTAGTTGCATTTGATTGATACTTCAAGTTAATGTTTTTCCATTTTTGGCCAATCTTAAAAATAACCGAAATCAATAAGATTTTATAGAACATTTTTGTTTTGTTTTGGAACATTTGAAGCACAGAATATCTACTTGCAGTTTTCCAGAAATTTTAGAATCTACCTCGTATAGTGTGCGATATTGTTACTGCACTAAATTACATTTCGAAGGCATTTTTAAAAACAGAAGAAATATCAAACATTACAAATATATATCAAAAGTAACTTTTCCAACTATGAAGCAAATTTGGAAATGTAAACATCATGAAAAATCTCAATTGCGTCTGTCTGGCTGTCTCTACATCTGTTGACGATATATAGCTCTAAAACTATTTGTTGAACGAAGAAGACGGTATTTTAAATATATCAAGGGCGTGGACATTAAAAAATCAAATTTGGCCTATTTTTGTTTTAACTCGAGAACCATTGGTTAAATAAAACTAATATATTGCAAATAGCTCAGGTTTCTACCCTTGACGAAAAAGGGCAGATTTTGGACCTAACCGATACAGGGTGAACACTCTGATCGAGTGCTGTCGTTAGCGATTCGTTTACACCGCTGTCATAAGTGCATAGAATATACTTATACATATATTACTATAATGCAGTACTGTAGAACGGTGTTACTTTGGCTTATTTTGGTCATATTTCTAAAAAAAACATGAAATAATATAGAACTTTTAAAAACGGCGTTGTACCGAATGGCCATTTGAAAATAGATTACTCGAGTTTGGCGTAAAAAAGGTAACCAAGAAAAGAAGTATTTGTCAGTTGCCTAAGTAGGCAGAAGTTCGGAGTTACTTTGACATGTTATTAAAATTGTAATCCTAATCGATTTCAGTGGACTTCGTTCCATTATTAAGTTGCAACTTTTTCGAGTTTTGATTTTTCTAATTATCAATTTTTGATTTTTTTATTTATCGACATGTGAGTTTCGTAGTTGTTTTTGACAACCAATTTTTACTTATAAGTGTTAGATTTTTGACCGTCTTAGTTTTCGACTTTTCCAACTTCTGGTTAAGTCGACATTTTGACCAACAACTTCACCAATCTTAGATTTAAAGTGCTAATTAGTTACTTGTATGGCCTCTTGTGCCAGTTATTTTTTTTTCTTATGTAATAAAGCAATTCTGCAAACTCTAAACGTACATTATATGTCAACAGCCATAGGATATTTCTAAATGCGTTAGAATATTGTACTTTTCCGAAGTTGTTTTTATCGTCATTTTTTTAAACCTAGAATGTATAATACTTCTGCAGGATAGTGAAATGTAAACGGATTGCGTAACTTTTATTAGTCGACTACCGAGTATAATGTTGACTGATGGTTTCGTACTAGGTGACTAAGATTGAATTTCAAGTAGTTAATCAAAATAAACTTCTTTTATAATGACAGTGGACATTTATGAATTTTCGACTATAGGCCCCCACCTGTTGGTTAAAGTCGTCTCGTCAATATCAGTTAAAGCCCAATTGTTTTTTTAATAGTAGTAGGTTATTAGTAGTATTACCAGTTAAATTTACTAGTAAAAATAATGCGCAGAACGTGCACAATAATACAAGCTCCACCTTTGTGCACGAGGCCCAATGCACTTCGTATCACTATCAGAGTCCAGAGTGCCCGGAACGTTCGTTCACCTCTTTCCAATCTGCTTTAGTTACTTAATTAAACAAAAGGACACGAGCAATTTGGCGTGGCGGCGGTGCAGGTATTTGATTCCACCCTCGTGCCCTTCGTGCGCCCTGGACTGTGAACCGTTGAACGATGCAGCTTCATTGTGTGCGATTATTGCAGAATGTCATGGTACATTACTCGTGCTGCGAGAGGTGTTATTGCGATTATGCGACCTCAGTCCTCCCAACCCAAGTGCAACAGTTATTGAAAATTCATGCCGGATTTTCCTGCGGTGATTGTTGAATAGCTGACATGATTGTGCCAGAGTGGAATTTCAGAGGGAATTTAGAAAATTGCAGGCAAACCTTTATTTTTTCATAAGAGATCTGTGTTAAAGTTTCAACACTGGATAAATATTCATGACGTATCATAATTAATTACTAATTACTATACATGTCATATTCAGAAATAGCAACAGAAAGACCTAGTTACACGCTTGTATGTTCCTTGTCTTGTCGTTAAGGACGCAACTTATTCATTTCGTTTAATTAATTAAATTTTAATGACGCGTTTTAATTAGGCTGTAAAGGGATATGAAGTGTTTTATCAGGTTTAACCTTTACAATTCTAGGATTGCAAGCAACATGCGCTCTTTTTCTTGGCATTTTATGAGAATCTGATGTAATTCCATTATAAATAGCTAGGGCGGCTCTTTTATCTTATGTCATTATTGCAATTACAATATTAAACTTATAATTATTATTGTTTTTGTCAACTGTGTTTTAATTATTTTCTTTTGTTTCAGGTAAGTCGAGTAAAACGATTATGGTTCGCCAATTTTCCTGTGAATGCTGTGGTAAGTTTGCGTTAGAAGTGTAGTTACTTGGAATATAAACTGGCAAAATAATATATTCATTTTTTTCTCAAATTTAAATTTCAAATTCTATACCCAAACTATCGAGTATTAGAAAATGCAATTTAAAAATATATTAGCTATGTACCATAAAGAATAACGGGCGTTTCCGTACCACTGAAATATCTTTATCCTCGTACATAGCATTAAACCATTAAAGTAATTGCAAGGAATTTTCACGAAACCGTAAAAGCGTAACACGAATGATGTTTTGTCCGCTGTGTTTCTCTGTGAATTTTTTCGGAATTTTTAAACTTTTAGTTCAGATTCCGATAGAAGATGAAAATTAACATATGAATGTCCCAAGAACCAACCTTATATCTCGTAACTTCGTTGAAAAATTAAAATAGGAATGTCTCAAGAACCAACCTTATATCTCGTCACTTCGTTATGTCTGCCAGTCTGTGTATTTTTTTTAATAATTTTTAATTTGGCTTTAAATTCGCATAGAAGATGAAAAAGTGAAATAGGGAGAACCAACCTCTTCTATCTCGTGAGTAAATGGAAACAATTGTGGAGAAAATCCGTTGTTTGTCCAGCTGTGCGTTTTTCGAAATGTTTAAATTGTGACTTCATATTCGAGTAGAAAATGAACAAGTTGAATAGGAATGTCTGAAAGACCAACGTTGTATCTCGTAAGGAACATGGACAAATTTCGTTATGTACATTTATCAATCTGTGTTTTTTCGAAATGTTTGAATTTTGACTTCATACTTGGATAGAACAAGAAAAAGTGAACTAGGAAGAACCAACCTCATATATCTGTGATGAAATTGTAGAACAGAAAGGAGTGTGTGACTATTGACGAACCAATCTTCTGTCTCGTAACGTTTGAATAAAGAAGATTGTTCATAGTGCTGTTTTGACTAAGTAACAAAAGAAAATCGTAAATTATGGACACTGTTAGAAACATTTTTCACGCTTTTACCTCACAGTATTGTTATATGTTGTAATTTTTGCTCATTTGCAGCCTCGTTGCTAATGTTTTTTTTTGTTTTACTTAGACCCAAAATTTTGCAGTATCTGCCTCAACGTTCTTCAAAGTTTTTCTTTTCGTTGCTGAAATTATTTACTCTTAATTTTCGTCTTGGCATGTATCATGTAACGATTAAGGCATTGAGCTAACATATATTTAGAACCAATTGGTTAGTTGCACTGAATTGTTTCATTGAAGTTAAGGAAAAGTATTTTTAAGAGTGCAACTACTGTTTTCTTCTATGGTGTTCGGGAACATCTTCTGCGCTTCTTTCGCTTACTTTGTATTTTTCATGTCCGTTTATTCAATATGTTCTAAATAATAGACTCCAATCAGATTTCTTTCTGCGTGAATATTTCATACGCTAATTCTTTTTGCAGCTCCTTCAATTCTTCTGTTAATGCATTAAAACACAATCGTTTTCTTACATACATAATCCTGAGTCTTTCTACCGTGAGGTGTAAGGCTTGAAGTCGATTGGGTTGTTGGCACTCTTCGTCGATTGGTGTTTTTTGGCACCACTTCTTCCATTCTTTTCGATCTTGCGCTATCTGTCTCACTGTATTCCATTGTAGTCCTCTCTGTTCCGCTGCTACTTTTACCCCTTCTGTTCATGTCTTCCTTGGTCTTCCCACTCTGTTATTTCCTTCTGGTCTTGCTTCCAGTGCTTGTTTCACCATTCTATCTTCTCCCATTCTGTGTACATGTCTCAGCCATCTTAGTTGCCTTTCTTGGACCACTTCTTCCACCGCCTTTACTTTCAGTTGTTCTCTGTATGTTGTGTACCTGATCCTACCTTGTTTAGTTTTTCCCTCTATTTTTCTCCAGAACCTCATTTCTGTGCTTGTCAGTTTGCTCTTCTGTTTATTTCTGATCGTCCACGATTCGCTGCCATAAACTAATACCGGGTACACCACTTTTTTCACTACATCTACTTTCGTCTCTTGGTATTTCGGTTTTCCCCACAAAGGTGTTTTTTATCATATTAAAAGTTCTTCCTACCACTGCTGTGCGCTCGCTTATTTCGTTGTCTATCTTCCCATTGCTACTAATATATGTCGCCAGATATTTGAGTTTGTTCAATTGCTCTATTTTTTATTTTGTATTGCATTAATATGCCTTCTTTCCCCTGCTGCTATTATCATTGTCTTTATTTTTTCTATGTTAATTCTCATGTTTGCTTTTTGCATCCCTTTGTTATATATATTCTGGTTGTGTTGTAGTTCTCTCTCTGATATTGCCATTATCACCATATCGTCTGCATATAGGAGTTCCGACATTTGTACCATTTCCATTTTCCACCTTCCTACTTTATATTTTTGTGTTTTCTTTTTACCTTCTTTGACTACCTCATCTATAATTAGTGCAAATAATTTCGGTCTCAGCACACAGCCCTGTCTTAGCCCTCTAGTTGTTTCAAATTCTTTTGACTCCTCATTTCTTGTTCACACTAGATTGGTTGTCTTGTTATATAATATTTTGACCATCTCTATCTCTTTCGTTGATATGCCTCTGTTTACTAGTGCCTTCCATATGTCCTTTCTTTTAATTCTATCGAACGCTTTCTCTAGGTCTATGAATCATATGTGAATTTCACTTCCTTTGTTTATTGCCTTTTCACTTATTTGCCTTAGTATGAAAACGTTGTCTTCTGTTCCTCTCCCTTTTCTAAAACTACATTGACTATCTTCTATTGTGTCGTCGAGTTTTTTCCTTAATCTTGCTTCCCATATTCTTGCCCATATTTTTCGTGTCATGCTTAATACTGTAACTCCTCTATAATTATTACACTCTCTTCTATCACTTTTTTTGTGTAGTGGCTCAATTACACCCGTCTGCCAATCTTTTGGAGCTCTTTTTGCTTTTACTATGTCGTTCATTTTCCCCTATGTACTTTATCATCGCTGGTGTTATCCCGTTTTTTCCTGCTGCCTCTCCTAACTTTATCTTTTGAATTGCCTCCTCTAATTCTTTTTTTTGTAATAGGTTCAACGCCTGCGTCATCATTGTTGGTTGTGGTGTGTTCTTCGTTTTCGTTGCTACCCTCTCTTTCTTCTTCGTCGCTATCCTCTAGCACCTCCTTAAAATGTTGCTTCCATCTTTCCATTATGTCTTCTTCTTTTGTGAGTAGTTCTCTTTGTTTATCTCTTACGTTTTTTAAACTACTGGGCCTTTTTTGTCTGAGCTGTTTTAGGGTGCTGTAAAATAATTTTTGATTTTCCGTGAAATTGTCCTTCATTTTGTTCCGAATTTCATCCATTCCTCTTGTTTTGCCCTTTTTACCTCGTTTTTCACTTCTGTTCTTGTATCTTTATAAATATTTTTCTTTTGAATAGTTTTCTTACAAATTTAATTTCAGTTGGCGAATTTCTCTTGTTGATCTCATGTTGTCTCTTACCGTACCCTGTGACTCTACATCTCTTGTAGGGCCTTGGGCTTCTCCATGATCTTAGCCCATTCTCGTCTGTTGACAGTTTTCTGTCTCCATTTTCTCACCCCTAGCTGTCGTAAATCCGTTTCCACATTACAACCATCTTTTTCTGGGATGTTACCTCCTCCTCCTTCCTTCAGGCTTTTCTGTAAAGGAATTTTTCGCTATTCTATCCGAACCCATTCGTTGTATGTGACCCAGCCATTTGAGCCGTGCTGTTTTGTCTTCCGTCATCAGATTTGATGTACCGTTTTTAATTTAGCATTTGGTTGTATTTGTAATTTTCCTGTACTTGTCTAAATATTTTCAGCGACACCTTTCTCTCTCATATGTTTAGTATAGTCTCATCTCTCTTTGTCCTATGCCAGCATTCCGCTCCATACAGTACCACTGGTACCGTTCAGTATATGACGAGATTTAAGTTTCGCGATATTAACGAAGCCTTCAAATAATTTATTCAGCGCGTAGTAGCATCGGTTTCCGGCTGTTATTATTGCCTTAATTTCCATGGTGTCTCATTCGTGCCTGTTATCAATGTCCGTAAGTATTTGGACTTCTTCTGACATGACCATATTCTTCGTCTTTCCTTCAGTTACCTTCAGTGCTATACTTCTTCCGGCACGTTCCAGTTATTGGAACCCTCCAGTCAGACCTCTGGTTGTTCTACTGCTCAGGTCGACGTTATCTGCATAGGCTAGGTCCTGCAGCGTTCTGTTACAGTATATTACGTTACAAGGTCGGTAAGTGCCTTATAACAGGTTGAGAAAAAGATAGAAAAACGAGGCCCGAAGGGCTGAGTTTTACAATTTTTTGAGGCCTGTTCCAGTAAGGCACGTAACGATCGAGTCTCGTATAAAATTTTTTGCGCTATCAACTGCTAAAAATAAACATAACGTAGAGTATTACAAATATTGTTTGCCTAAACAAACTGCGTGATTGTTATTTCTACAGTAATCAAATATAACAGATATTAATAAAACTAGTTATGAAATGTCTCATTTTGTGTAACACGGGGGTTTTGCGGGACGAGCGTACAAGAACCTGCAAAGTTACACAAGTTACACAAAATCGAATTTCCTAACGTATTCTGTAGTTTTTTCTAATTTTGGGAAAAAATGGTTCGTTATATCTTAAATTGATGAAATTATAAATGTCATGTCAAATATTTGTTAATGTACTATTGAAGATCAAGAAGATGCCTTTTCGATGTTTTGCTTGTCCTTGATGTATTTTTCATCACTAGTTGTGAAATATTTTAATTTCACAACTAGTTACGAAAAGTGCGACGTTTCGAAACTTCAGTCGGTTTAGAAAAGTGACGCTTTATATGTCAAAATTAGAAAAAACAATTTTTTGCAACAATCCTAGCACGGTTATATTCATAATGGACCTGTTATTTTGTCGATATCGTACCAAACAACAAGGAAAGTTGACCTTTTCGTCGCAGATAACGAACCCGAAAACAAGAAAAAATAGTTCGATAGTCTCTATAGTTCTTACATTCCGCCTTGTCTGTCCCCTTTTTTGTGGATCGGGAATATTAGAGCTGAGCCTCACTCTGTAGGCATTATTTCCTTTTTCCACACTTTCACGACTATGCTATGAATTTGGTCATGTAGCATTTCGCCTCCATACATCAGCATTTCCGGCCTAATCCGATCTCCTTGATCTTTCTCGTTTATTAGGCTTTTTTAAAACATTTACTACTTCTCTGTTTGGCAATGGGGTTTGTGCTTCTGGACAAAAATTGTTTCTATTTGAGCTTCTGCCTCTTCCGCTTGTCTTCTATGTAGCAGTTCTTGAACTGTTAATTGTGTCATAATTACTAAGTCATTTATTAAAACCTATATGAAAATCCGGTCAGATTTGAAAGGATAGTCCATTACGGGCATTCTGTTTTCCAGCAGATTCAAAATTCTAAAACGATTAAACATGTACATTGTGATAACACACATGTGGTCACCACGCGTTCATTAAATAACAACGGGAAAGCCTCGGGAGATTAGCCAATTATCGTTTCCAAACATTACAGCCTAGCGGCAATGGATGCACCATCACTCGCCATTGAAGTCCGCAACTTTGATTTGGGGGACGTGTTTACCCTCTATATGAAAGGGTCGATAATTTCTGCGCAATATGCCTCCAAATGGCATCGACTTCGAAATGAGCTTTTCAGATAGGTCGTTAATTATAAATTGTGCCTAGTTCAATTCGGCAGGGGCAAAAACATGCAAATACCGAATTACGCCAAAAATGGGGTTGATCAAACCGAACAGTCTCCCCGAGAAAAATGGCGTGACAGGTTGCGATATGCCTTCATTAGCGTGTATTCTTCCTTAGAATTCTGGCCGAAGATCTCAATTCCGCAGTAAATGGCCGCCTCGGAGGCTTTCTTTATACACTTTTCGCTATGTGCATCTTTATGGGGTTATTAATAAGCCCCAATTTACCTGCATGCCTTCTAGGGGAAGCTCCGTGGCTCGCTTTCTTATCCCGTTTCGAATATTGAATTTCGGCGAGTTGTTCGGCCGTAATCAGCTTAGAAGTTTTCTCAGGTCGTAATCGAGTTACGGGCCGATAATTTCTATCGAAATCTGACGGAAAAGCTTCTTCAGATTTTTCCGAGCGTCCAAGTTGCGGTCGCGCGCCGTGAATTAACCCTTCACCTCCATAACGCCACACGTTCGCACCCTCGTTACTTTGTACTTCGCCCCATTAAATCAAATACACGTGTCCACCCTTGTAATAATGACGGTGGATGCGATAGTGGCCCTCACACGCCCCGTTGTATTACGAATCATGGCGGGTTAAATTATAGTGGACTAAGCCCTTTTTGGCGTTTTGTCGCGTGTATTCGTTCGTCAGCTGTTTTGTATTGTACTGTATAAATAGTCACACATTGGATTATCTACGAATGTATCAGTCAAATTACGGCGTACCCCCTGAATAAATTGGAAACTTCAATTCCCCAGACTAATATAAGCCCGGAATTATTCAGATCGTTAGCCCCCTAACCCATTTCTCAAAAATCGGGTTTCGCAAATATGAGCACATACAGCAGAAGGTAGTTTTGGCGGCGGTTCTAGGGAATTAGGTCCGAAATTTATAAGAGCTTGTTCTGTATGAAAGGCTATAACTTCAACTGGGGAGTTGGTTCCCCCCGTGTTGTTCTGAGATTAAATTGCCTGCGGGGATACCTAGGTTTCCTTTCTAAAGTTGACTGTGTTGCGAGTTTCCGAAGGCAAAAACGGCTGCTCACCCAGTGCATCGTAGCTCTCTGATTATAACCAAGCGTACGCCGGTGATATAAATTAATAATAATTTCGAACTTAATTAAGAGCTACAAGAACTGTGCTTCCCTATGTTCTAGTTGGTGTGTTAGTATTATTACAAAAAGTTCTCTTATATGCGTTAGATGTACATAGTAGTTTCAATTGTCAAAAAGAAATTTGTTTATTTTTTCTGAATTTTGGTTGTGCTATATGACAAAATCTTAGTAGTTGGAAATCATTTACAAAGTTTTGCAACGTTGAAAGATGCCCTTATGTTTTCTCTTAATTTCTCTGTTTTCCTACTGTTACTAATTTATCTAGTATTCTTTCTCTTCCTCCATCGACTAGATATTTCTTCCTGGTCGGTCGGTTGATTAATTATCCTTTTTAGAATGAAACGGGCTTCGTACTTAACCCAAGGTGGAGTGGTGGGGAGGTCTGTAGATCTTGATTTTTGCCAGGTTGTCTTCACTCATACGTCTTCATTTCATCCTTAGTTTACACATATCTCGCTTATACTTTCATTTGTTTACCTCTCGGGTAGTTTTAGTTCTAGCTTCATTTGTGTACGTCATCATTCATCAAACCGCGCCCCTTTAAATATTGTTATATTACTTGTTTGTTTCTTGTATTTGCTGTGTCATATTTTATTGATTGGATAGTACCCTTAGGCCTCCTCTCAGTTTCTCTGTTTTCCTACTGTTGCTAATTTATCTATAGATCGTTCCATACTTAAAATTCAGTACATGGTCTTACGTAGAACGACGTTGCCACATTTCAGCGCAAATCTCGTTGGAAATAAATACGCACCTGTCAATCCTTTCATTTGTTTACCTCTCTCATAGTGTCAGTTCTAGCTTCATTTGTGTACGTCATCACTGGTCGAACAGCCCCTTAACATATTGTTATCTTATGATATGTTTTATCGGACTTTTTCCACTGAAGACGGGAGTAGATCAAAACTCCCGAAACGTCGTGTGATATACACCCTAGACAGTGGAAGAAATCCGATTAAACATATCATAATAGACCACTGCTAAAAAATGACATTCAGAGAACAAATTTGTATCTTACTTGTTTGTTTCGTGTACAGTGTGAGTACTAAAACGTGGCGAAGCAGCGGGAAATTTTGAATGAAATTCTAGTAACTTTTTGCTTTTATATTTCTCGCAGGTGTATCACCCCAACTTTCTGGTTATATGTCATTGGTGGCATTGTAAGCCGAGGTCAAATTTGAGGTTAACAGGTTAGGTTTTGTGTCAGTTTGTGTCAAAAGTGACGCAAAAACTAACCACACTAACAAAAGCAAAAAATTACTAGGATTTAATTCAAAACTTCTCGCTCTTTCCCCACTTTTTAGTACTCACTCTGTATTTGCTGTGTCACATTATTGATTCGAAAGTACCCTTAGGCCTACTCTCAATTTCTCTGTTTTCCTACTGTTGCTAATTTATCTATTTCAGCACAGATCTCGTTGGAAGTAAGTACGCACCTGTCAATTATAAATAAATCCCGCTTTTGTACTTCGGGGCACTTAACAACTGCTAATGGCGGGGTTCTATTTCAATCCGCATCCTTTTGTCAGCAGGTAAACTTAGACCGCCGGTCGTTGCCGGGAAGTGGCAACGTCGCGCAAAAAACTCCCATAAGAATTACATTGCCCAATGCTGCCCGTACTGAATTTCAAGTATGGAACGATCTATAGCATTTTGTCTCTTCCTCCATCGACTAGAAATTTCTTGTGAGAATGAAATCGGCTTGGTACCCAATCGAAGGTAGAGTGGGGGGGGGGGGGGTGTAGATCTTGATTTTTATCAGGTTGTCTTTATTCATATGTCTTCATTTCATCCCTGGCTTTCACATGTTTTTCTTATACTTTCTTTTGTTTGCCTCTCTCTTAGTTTCAGTTCTGATTTCATTTGTGTACATCATCACTGGCCGAACAACCCCTTTATATGTATATTTTTATATTACTTTCTTGTTTCGTGTATTTGCTGTGGCATATGGTTGATTTCAGGCAGTCGGCGATTCTTATGGCATTTATTACGTTTTTTCCCATTTCTTCCATTACCTTCTCGTTGACAGTAATTTCAGTCCCAGATACGAAATTATATAGCGCGTTCTGTCATGCCCCCATCAGGTTGCTGCCCAGTTCTAATTTGCATCATACACTTTTTACTTCCTTTAACAATAAGGGAAGTATTGCATTCACCCCAAAAATTCGAAATTGAGTTTTCAACAGATGTTCACGTTTTTGAGTCCCCTGAACCCAAAAAACATATTTTTGTTCATTGGTTTGGCTGTCAGTCTGAGTGTCTGTATGTGTGTCTATGTGTGAACAGAATATCTCAAAAATGAAAAGAGGTATCTCGTTGAAACTTCATATACAAGTTTTGTGTACGTACTATCTAGATGCGACAGCAAGCTTTTGAATAAAGGCGCATAACCGGAAGTATGTTGTTTACTCTTGTATTTTTTTTCAGTTTTCCGATTTTTTCAAAAACTGCTCTAACGATTTTTTTCAAACTTTACTTTACTTTATTGATATGAGATAGGTGATTTTCCTGTTGAATACCTCTAAAATGGGTTTCTTTTTTTTCTATTATTTTTATTAAGTCCTATTTTAAATAGAACACCCGCTATATTATTACATTTTTTTTTAATTCAGCTTAAAATACTAGAGAGAATTTGTCTATTGAACTAACGCTCTATTTTGTACGGTTTGTGTAGAATTTGTAATTTTTGAAAATTTTTGTCAAATGCTTAAAAATTTAACATTAAGTTGAAGTGGCAACTCCTGTGGATTATCTTCTATCCGCTAATATAATCGCGTCATCTGCATAACGTATTCTGTTAATTTTCTTCATCAATTACTTGTTATATCATTCTATGTAGAAATGGGCTTAATTCCCGTCTGTCTAATGGGGAAAGATGTTGAGTTTCCATGTGATTTGCACATTATCTGTTTTTCTCACCCGGTCAGATGTTTGTTCAGACTCTACAAAGCGAAGGAATGTTGGAACGTTAAATTTTATTGACATCGCAATAACCTGTCTTATCTAGAATTTTGTCTACTGTACCCGTATTAAACTGTATTTTTGCTGTTCGTCTCATATTTTTACTTTTGTTGTCAGCTTTGTGTCTACTTTGGACGTGTTTTTTAAGATTAATGGATTTAACTCTGACAATATTACATTTACAAAAATAGAGGTACTAAATTAATTTTCATTTTCCATATGTGAAAGTGAAAGGATAATTTTTAACAAACTTTAATTATATCCATCACACACAGGATATGGTGACATTTTAAATTTTAAAGTTAGGATGGGGAGCGGATGAGAGTTCATTTATTACGAATTAACGTCACTCGCTCCCCTATTACCTAGAAACTTGACGTTGTCCTAATCTCACTCAGAAATATCCAGGGTGAGGGGTGAGGAAGTGACATAAATGACATTGTATATGTATCTGATTTTTAAGTTTTACACGCAAATCTTCGTGATAATTTTTTATCTTGGAGATTCTCCTTTTTAATATGCCAGATTGTTAGCTAGTTTTAATCAACTTAACCATGTTATGACAATACTATCGAAAAATGTGGCGTCGACCTAATATTGAAATTTTACGATTCAGAGATATGCAGGATGAGGCATTTACAAAACAAGTATCGTGTAAAACACGATTATATGGTGTAAATTAATGTTGAGCATTACCTTATTGTAACAAACTATCATAGACCACGCAATTTTGTTTGAAGTAGAACGCATATTCCTCTTGGATTAGTTAATATTGTCAACTAGTGTCATTCACTTCACATTACTTCATAGCAAAACGTCGTAACACTCCATAATAATCCATTAAAGCCATTGAACTTCTAAGTCAGGAAGACGCTACTTCAATTAATGATTTTAAAATTTAGTGCTAACAGCGCCGGCTTTGCACAACTGTAGGAGTTTTAAACACGTCCACTTAAAAGTAGTAAATTGCAGAGCATATAAACGTAATTTTTAAATTGCGTTCTGGATGAAAACATTGCAGAAAAATGATTACAGTGAAACACAAAAAATAATATCATGAAAAAATCTCAGGCTCCGTTTGCTTACGAGGAAAGCTCTACAGCTTAACTAGACTGATTTAAATTTTGAAATTAACTTCTTCATGTTCCTTGCTCTTTAAATTCAGAATAATCTAGTTTAAGTTGCGAATCATTAGCATAATGGTTCTGACAATATTAAATAATTCATTTTGAAATTGTATATCCTTGAAATCATCTAAGCTTTACTTTTGGGATTGTATTTGCACCCCATTTAGCACAGAACATGTTGGTTTGATTGAGAAAAATACAAAAAATTTGTAAACGATTTTTCGATTTTATCAAACTATCTTCAGTTAGGTATGGTGCAGATACGAGTACAATAATTACAACACAATAAACCAGAACAGTACTTTACGCACAATGTGTTACAACTTATTTTTATTCCAGATATGTAATATTTTCCTTTCGTCCCACTGTTTTGTGAAATACGAAAACTTCTAGCTTTAGGTGTATATTTTTCATTCTTTCCATATTTATTACTAATTGAATTTTTTATTACCGTCAGATAAAGTATTACGTTGCATAGAAATATACAATATAAAAATTTTATAAACTTTGCGTCGGAATTTCATCAAAACTGGTTATAATCTATTTCGTAGTTCCTGCCAATTGCAAATTACCACACGAATTATCCTTACACACGGCGAGATGTTTAGTGTATCTAGATTTTCGTATATAACGTGCTTTAAAAGTAACTGTGGTTATGCAAGTAAAAATCCGTGTTACATTTCAAGTTAGATCTTCCTGGTTTGTATTCAAACGTATGTCCTGCCAGTTTCAGCCGCTGTAATAGGAATATACTGTATTTTTTTGGGATCAGGAATCTTCTCCCAGCTTAGGGGATCTAAAGGACTTGAGCTCATCGCTAAGCCTCCGAATCTCGATCTGTGGGAAAAACGCACGAACCTCGTATCGATGACGTATCAGTTGTGTTGATTCTGATATTGCTTTGATTTATTTTTTCGAACTTGCGAGTTGCAATTGGAAACAGAATTTCAGAGAGCTTCCTCTATAAAGAATTGGGGGATTTAGTTGTTATGGATGACTTGCAATAGACGAAAAATAGTGTGTGGATTTTATCAATTAATTTTTTTCGATATGATGTATAATAATAATTATAAGTAAATTTGAAGTATGAATTCAACAGTTCAAGCAGAATAATCCGACAACAATAAGAAGCTGTTAATAAGAAGTGCAAAAAGGAAACTGCTTCCGTTTTGGTTTAGGGATGTATATTTTACTATATTAAATTAAGACATATTTAAAATATGGAGCAGTTTTAGAAAAAGACATTTACAACAGACATTTACAAACATCACTGCGAGAATGAATATTTCATCAAGATGGTCCAGCTTATTAAACGATGAAAAATAACTAATTAAACTGTTGTCAGCCAATTATATGCCGTTCATCATTCTTCAGTAATTCATGAAGGTGACGCATACAGCCGGGGCTCCGAAAAAGGTTTAACCTTACTATCAGTCAAATTAATAAAAATAAATTAGTTAATACGAGTGGAAAAAGCATAGTATTTAACTCAAAAGGCCATTCATTTTTCACTCGATTTGATTTGATCCTAGTAAATAATGACCTACTTTTTCACTCATTGAATAGTGTACTATTTCAGACCAGTTTAAAATTTAAAAAAACATAAATTTTGCAAAGTGACTTGTAAATTGAAATAGTCTGTTGATAATAATGATTAATTTATTTTTTCGCATTTTGTATAATAATGTGCTATTTTACTAAATTCAAAATCGATTAATAAAGTGGCACTTTGGTGCATAGAAATGTCACTTTACTATATGGTAATGTCACTGTCAAATTCGAGGTTAGCAGGTTAGGTTTTGTGTCAGTTTGTGTCAAATTCTAGGTTAGCAGGTTAGATTTTGTGTCAGTTTGTATCAAAATTTGACATACACTTAACAGTGCCACCAACATATTATTCATACGTTTGAATTTCCACAGCCGCCTTTTTTAATGGTCGTGTGGTATAATGTTTTTTTATAAATACTAATACAAAATGCGAAAAAATAGTATACACACTTCGTAAGAAAAGCAGTTTTATTAAACGTATATAGCTTTTTCAGTTACTCGCACGCTTTGCTCGCTCGTACTCAATCAAGCTATATTCGTTTAGTAAAACTTTACTTTTCTAAACTTGTTGTGTAATATACTATTACCGTTCAATATTTAAATATTAACTTTTCAGCACGTTAATAATTTAAGATTATGTTTAAAGCTATTGTCTGGGATTATCATCTAGTCACAATGAAATTAGAATATACATCTAAACTAGAATTATTTCCGTCCTTAGTTAACTAGAATTTTGTAACTACTGAAGATAAAGTCCCTGGTATTGACAAGACAGTTCAAGTATGTTTTTACTAGTCTCGTGTATTCCCTTTATCTTAACGTATAATTAAACTTGTCAAGATCTCTCACGCGAGATATACGTGGTAGAGAATGCATGCTCTACAATAAATAGTACGTCTTATATGTGTATTGTATTATAAGTTTCTCATTCAGTGGAAGAACCAGTCTTTTGTAGAATATTAATTTCTGCTACTGATATATAAGTTGCATAGTGTGGGAATTAATGTGTGAACACTGATTATTTCGTTGAAAATAAACCTTTTTTTATATTTGTTCTCCGTTGACTTGAATGATTTTCGCACTCATTTTAGAGTGGAGCAATTAATCTTTGACAATCTTCCAGTATCTTGTCGTCTCTAAACCACGCCTGAATTATTGTTCGAGTATTTTTTTCTATGCCACCTATTTCAAGTATTCTGGCCTAACAAATAGTTCTCAGATCTTTTATGAAGTTTAAATCTGGTGAATTATCATGTCAGTCTAGACTAGTCCTTGCAAATATGAACTTCGATGTATGACATGCAGTTGTATTGGAAAATTGTTTCTCCCTAAAAAGATTTTTTCCAATACTCGATGCAACAGTTCCAGCATTGTCCTCATTATTTGTCCCCTTATATGAAGAGCACCCCCAACACCTTTTCTTTAGAGGACGGATGACTGGTCGATATGAGCAGCAGGTGGTTCTTCGTTGGCACTTTTTCTTACAAATTTTAATTGCTGTTATTGTAATCTTATCTTTCCCTCTCGTCAGAGAACATATGTTCATCCAGTCTTCTACGGTATACAGACTTATTTGTTCGCCCTTAGCAACCTCTGCTTCCTTATATGATTAGTTTGAGGCTGAACGGCCTTTCTTCTATAATCTACAAGTGCTGGACGCACCGTTGAGTCATGGTTGAGACTTCAGTCTTAGCTAAATTTTGTTTTATGTCAAAACTAGTTTTTATTATGTTTATTTTGGTATTTCTAATTTTTAAAACTCATCTGAATGAGAAGTGATTCTTCTTCCACGGTTTGCCTTCAAACGTGTGAACCACACCAGAGGCGAAACTCTTCTAACGGCGAAATTTATAGTCAAGTGTGGACACTTGTTTACATCCTAATTAAGCCCTTTATGAAAGTGGGCGAAACATTGAGTTCTTCAATGTCAATAATGACACGGTCCAATCCTACACGCCGGTCGTTACATAATGGTTTGTATTTTGTCAGCTCCTAAAAAGTGTCGCCAGTGAATAAATAGACATGCTAAAGCGTGAATTTGTTGTTTACAAAGATTTCTTTTGGTAAAATATTACGTCCGCTTTTTTCAAACATTGATCATCTGTCTGTTCTCTAAACTACAAGTTTATATGCATCAATCCGAAATAGATTATTAGTTTTAATTGTGCTTTAGGACAGAATGACTGCGTTTTTCGATTTAGATGATGTATGATGTATCGCATTTCGTTTTTCTGCTGCATCGGCATACGCCAACTCGGATGTTTTATGCATGGGAGGCGTCCAGGAGTTAGTCGACACCTTTTTGATTTAAGATTTCATTATTCTTCGGCGTGTCCGCATTTCCGGGGATGGAGTGTGAGATATGTACCGGACATAACGGTTATTGCCCTGGCCCGTCACACTAAACAGGAAGTGAGCTTAGGCTTCCCTCGCACGTAAAGCTCCTCTCTTCGGGTGCTGAATAACAAGCGCCCAACGCCCCATCCCGCGCATTAATAAGGACGTAGGTGCAAGCAGGCCAGAGCCGAGGCAGAACTGCATCCTCCAGACGGAGGGCCCCCCGAAAGGGGCGACTGCATTCGATCGCATCCCTGCGCCGAAGTCTGCCGACTGCGTCGCTCCCGCCGTGGTCAGGACTCGGATAGGAAGGATCAGGCTGCGGAAGGATTCCCGGGATAGTGTGACGTCACACGCGGAAGCGCGTTGACACCGGTTTTGCTCCGTCCATGCCGTTTACCGGTTTCTGCTTCGTTTTCGTTTTTCAGCTCGACGTGTGTGCCACTTAACGTTTCGTAGTGCAGGTCTCATTAATGCCAAGGGTTTGTGTAATCCGGCCTGCAATTGCGCTATTGAGTTCGTGCTCGGTGTCCCTGCCAGTTTGTTTTCGTTACGTAATTATGATTAATGTGCACTTCGGCCGATTAACGATAACCTTGACTGCCCACCAATAGGATGGGGTACCTTTTCCTGAAGTAACGTGCGTAACATCGGCGCGGATGTTCAGGTCCTGGAAGTTCTCGAAGGTATGGTCAGTTCATTGTCCTTAGATTCGGCGTCCCGCTCCAATTTTGTAATTGTTTCTCATAATCGCTGGGCTTCATTTGCATAGCGGAGTGCCATTTAGCGTAATTAATCCAGTTTGGAGTTCTGTACTCGCGCGCTTTCCAAGTTTAACGCACGCACTAAGTGGCAAGCGAACAATTTATTAACTCGTAGCGCTGATTAGAAATTAAAATTTTGGTAGGCGGCCCTGGTTACAAATTCTCCAAGCTGAAATTTCCAAGGGTCCTCCATGCAGCAGAATCGCTGAAAAAAACACCAGTACACTTTCAGAAAAAAGTTTTTGTAAATAAACATTTGTGTTTTGTTTGCCGCAATCATACAGGGCCAGTCAAAATTATGTACCAATTATTTTCAGAGTGTGTGGTACATACATGAAAAATAATGCTAGTTCATTAAGAGAAAGAATCGCTAAATTTACAATCCTTCAGAACAATATTGAAGTTTTATACAGAGCTTTACCCTCACGGGCCTCACTACAAATTAATGTGCGTATTCAAGAAAAATGAGGTCGTTTTGAGCATTTACTGTTTCTTGTTATTTCCTAATTAATGTTATTCACACAATTTCAGTATTAACTGTATTCAACTTGTAATTGCCTGGAATAATTTGTGAATTACAAAAATACGAGGTACAGTATGTATAGTCCTGGCCACTTCTAATGGGTCAATTACCAAACCTATGTAAATAGAATTTGATATTATGAACTCGCTTATAATGAACGTTCGCTTGTAATGGACTAAAAATTCGCAAAGGTCCATTATAGCAGAACCGAATTCCATCCGAGCAAGTTGAAGTGACTTTTTCAGATGCTTTAAAATAGTTGCAAACCTTACAATTCTTTCAGCAATGCGATGATGCAAGTGAAATTCTTCATCAATTAAACAAAATACAAATTGTTTTAAATATGATGTAACAGAAAACTAACCATTCAAAGAAAAATCATGTGTTTTTTATGTTGTTCCAACTTTGAATAAATTTATAATTTTGCAACTTTAAATTTAATTTTGTTTTGAACTTTATGAAAACCAAATTCTGATCAAATGGAGACTCGGTTATAATGGACTAATAGTGGCTGTCTTTTGAAGTTCATTATAAGCGAGGTCTACTGTAAAATACCCATGCTATCGTTCGAAAGATATTGACAGTAAAACTTATCCATGTGATAAAAAGTATGGCAGACAATTTTGACTAACCCTATACATATATAAAATGCTACATTATTTGATGTTGTTTATGATTATTGTTATAATAAATTTAAACCTACATAAAATTTAATTTTTCCAAAATTGCAGTGATTAATCAAAACAAACTGCTGTAGTTAGTTACATTAGACGTTTGTGTGGACAAACTGAATTTAGCTAGCTGAGGTGATGTTTACTATGTCGTCACGTTTTAAGAGGTGGTAACTGACAATGTTTCTGTATTTTGAACTTTTTCGGTTTCTGAACAAATTTATTATCTTTAAAAACAGAAGGTATGTATTTAAATAACATTAGAAACAATTAGCCAATGAAACGGTCTATAACTCTTCTCATCTTCGAAGTACATATATTTTTTTCAATACATACAACTGTTTTGCCATTTTTGCAATATGCACCTTAACTACTTTTCAATTTTCCGAAAATTTTGATCAGGTAGTAGAATCGGTTATTCTTAAAAAATCGAAACTGAAAATCTTGGGGACAACCATTTAATAGGTACTACAAATATTCAATTTTGCCGGGCTCGGTAGCTCAGTGGTTAAGTATTCTGACTACTAATGTAAGGGCGCAAGTTCGATTCCCAGTCCGGCAGTGAGGCTTTTAAAAATAGAAATGCAGATGAAAGCCTCTACGGAATGCCATTAGTCTTGGCAAAATTCTACGTAGGACTTTGACCACATGAGCATAGTAGTTGGTGTCTAAGGTACCCGGTACTCCGCATGCCTGGACCTACTCTATTACAAATAAATAAACAATTTACGTTATATTGTTTTGCGTATTGCATGATTTAAATGTCAGGCGAAAGTTACTAAACGGTAAATCTCCGGAAATCCCCTAACTCCCAACATTGAAATTTTAAACTTTTTACGTAGGTACGTAAGTGAATTAATCGAGATTTGGTACACAGCTAAACAAAAGAAGCTACGATTCATTATATACAAACTTTCCTGTTTTAGGTGCCACTACTATTTAATTTTTAGAAATGAAAATTTCTTTGAAACAAGTTTGCAACCACTGTTTGGAATTGCCAGTTTTTTTTACTTCCTTTTACGATAAAGGAAGTATTGGATTCACCCCAAAAATTCGAAATTGAGTTTTCAACAGATCTTCACGTTTTAGAGTCCCCTGATCCCAAAAAACATATTTTTTTTCATTGGTCTGTGTGTCTGTCTGTCTGTCTGTCTGTGTGTCTGTGTGTCTGTCTGTCTGTCTGTGAACAGAATATCTCAAAAACGAAAAGAGGTATGGCGTTGAAACTTCATATATAAGTTTTGTGTACTATGTAGATGAGACAGCAAGCTTTTGAAGAAAATCGCATAACCGGAAGTAGGTGTTTACTCTTGTGATTTTTCAGTTTTTTTCGATTTTTTCAAAAACGGCTCTAACGATTTTTTTCAAACTTTACATTTTTATTACATTTTTAATGTGCATTGACGTGAGATAGGTGATTTTCCAGTTGAAAACTTCTAAAGTGGGTTTCTTTTGTTTTTTTTTCTATTTTTTTTATTAACTCCTATTTTAAATGGAACACTCGGTATATTATTACATTTTTGAATTCTGCTTAAGATTTTAGAGAAAATTTGTCTCTTCAACTAAAGCTCTATTTTGTACCGTTTTTGTAGAATTCGTAATTTTTGAAAATTTTTGACAAATGCTTAAAAATTAAAAATTAAATTTTTGACTAATTATAAGATCACTGTAAAAGGAAGTTGTGTGAGTGTATCACACCAGATTTTTATTTGTAGGTATTTACAATTACATATATCTGCTACCACGAGAAGAAAATCCACTGCAGTGGTGGCACAAAACATGAACATATTTCCAATTTTGGCACATTAGCAAAAAAGTACCTTTCCGCACCTGCAAGCAGCGTTTACAGTCAAAGGCTATTTTCCTAAGCTGGCACTCGTTAATATTCCTTCATCATAAGTAATAGGTCTCCATTAAACTTCAACTACAATACAGTCGTGATAATTCGAATTAATTCGGATCGGGATGAGGCGTTCGGATTAGCGAATTATTCGGATTACCCAGAATCGACTTATACATATATGTATAAGAAAATCATTTTGCTTTATTTTTTAATGCAGTGCATTCAGGTTAACTAAAACATACATATTTAACATACATTTGACAAACCACAAAATTTAATCTGAAAAATTACATAATTATAAAATATTACAGACAGAATACTTAAATCGAACACTATTCGGAGTACCCCTCATTTGGATTAGCACGTGTTCGAATTATCGTTACTGTATCTACTGTATTAGTTTTTTATATTAGTTTATTATATTTTATACTAAAGCTTCCTTGTTCAGACATCAACCTTTTAATTTTAAATACAATTCCTATTTTTTTCTTGTCAATTCTAGTCGGCATAGCATTTTCGTTAACTTTATACGTATATTGCTGCCCGCCTGCTGTGATCACAAGTTTATAACATCTTCAATGGAGAAACCCTTTAAATCAAATTCTCTGCAGCTCCACTTTTCTTAATCGAACTCTTGTGAAATGTAGGGTAGAGGTGATATTCGTATTTTTTAAAATAATTTAAAACTATTGTCCGAGAAACCCCTAATTCAACTTCCCTTAATTGGAACTTTCTCGTTGTCAAATGAAACTGTAATTAAATTGAGAAACATAATAATTATACATTTGGTATTGACAATTGTTGTATCAGTTTTTCTCGTATTTCTTATTCTAGAAAATTGGAATCTATCTTTTAAAGCTCTTTTTTTCACACGCGTAATACATATATCGATACATAAAAGATAATAGATATTTATGTTACAATTCAGGCAAGTTAATTTGACAGTACGACGTCGATGTTTATGGACGAGGGGACGAAGGAGCCGACTTTTCAACTACGGTAAAAAAATTACCGAACGTACATTGTTTTACTTCATCCCGTATAGCATTTTAGATTTCCAAATGAAGGTTAATGCAAATTAAGTGTCAATGAATAAAAATAATCTGGTCACCTTGTGGCGCATTTTTTTGGTTACAGTAAGTACACCAGTACATGTTACAGGACACAGTATTGTAATGTCCATTTACTGAACTGAAATTCTGTCCTGTAAATAAATCATCACAGTACAGTATGAAATAAACGTTTCTAAAATCTACTTTGCCAATTCCCAATTAAACTCTAAATGTGCTAAACAGGAAATAGAAGTATATTATTTATCCTGCGTGTACATAGACGTGTATACTTATGAAAACTATGATTACTTATTTTAATACTCTATTGCCAAAATATGAGTTTTGGAGCGATCAATTATAACATCGTTTCTATGGGCGTTGTTAGTACAATAGCAATTTTGATATGAAATGCAGAAACTGAAATCCTGATTTCAGTAAGAAGCTTTACGGAAAAGGTATTCAATTTTTTAGAAAAAACGCTTCTTTTGAAATTTCCATCTGAATATTTTATTGACAGACATTGCGATCGTTTTAGTCTTCATTTCATATCTCCTTTAAGTAAAATCTTTATTACAATTGTAATTTTCCATTAATAACTCATAAAGGCGCTCATTAAGACTTCAGACTTCATGTTCAAGTAAATTTAATTTAAACTTGAAAAGCTTATTCCTACTTTTATTGACTTCAGCTTTATCTTAGTTTGGAAGTTTGAATTCCTACCTTTACAGCAAGATTTCCGTTGCAGCTCCAGAGATTTAATTAATGAGATATTTAATTTAAATTTCTAAATATAAATACGAACTATAGTACATTATAGATTATTTTATTTGCTATTCAGCTAGTGTATGTACATATTATGACTACTATACTGCAGTTATTTTTATGTAGGCTTATATTTGCTGTGGCAAGTACTTTTAAATATTTACAAATATAATATTGGTTGAACATAATTTCCATTTTCGGCGAATACATTTCCGATTTGAATTCTATATCTATAGAGAAACCACCCGAATTAAGTTAATATCCAGTTTTGCAACCCAACATCCAAAAACATTACCACATTTGAAAGTAATATTAAAATTGTACTTTTGGACTTTTTAAAACAATTATTATTCCACGCTTTTAGTGCATGACAGATAACACTGCATGGATTGTAAATCCAAGCCTTCATTCTGTTAGAACATGATCGTTTTATAAATAACTGGAAAACCTTATCCAATTTATTCAACATTCTTAATCTTAATTCATAAAATGTAATAAAATGACGTTAAGAATTTGAAAAGTTAGGGATGAGTTCGTGCCGATAGTTAAATTTCCGACGTTTCAACCAGTGAGCCCTGTCGATAAGCATGAAGAGTGGCAGATTTGCTGATAATCGGTGAAAAACTCCGCGGGGGAATTCTTGTAAACGCTGTGAGAACCTCGATCCCGTTATTTTCAGGATTTTTCTTGTCGCGGGATCATAACGAACTTTGTCATCGTGTTGGGGGGAATTAGTTGCAGTGACTCTCCACGTTTTTGAGGTTTTATCGTGACTTTTCATCGTTTAAAATTTTTAAGGGGCTGTTACATTTGTCGTTCGCTTAACTTTTAATGAAATTTTGTGAATTCGTAAAGCTGCTTGAACCAGAATATCATTTTCGGGCTTCAAATTAATTTAATTAATATTGCTAAAAGTTCATTGTATTTTGCAAAACCTAATTTCAAAGGAAATTTTAGAGGATTAAATTCATATCGGGGCAGGTATTTTTGATTATGAAATGGCCTTCGAGGAGGTTGTGCTGCTGAACGGTAAAAGCAAAATTTTGCTTAATGAATTATTGATTTCGTATCCACGCAACACATTTCCGTATTCAGGTTTGAACATTGCCTAGAAATGTTACCCAATGCGATCTTAAATTGAGTCGTTTCAATATTTGCAGGAGCAGGGCTAAATCCCACGTGTATTTAAGAATTTCAATAAAATTTCTCCGAGCTGTATATGAGCAGAATGACAGGTTTGTTTCCAGAAGCTTGAATAATTTAGTTTGAAATGACTTATTCCCAACTCGACGTTTACATAGTGTTGTTGAAATTCTAGAATGTTTCATCTGGTATTACTAATTGATTAGTTTATTATGAATTTATTTTGTTTATGTATGTACAGTTACCGAAGAAAATGCTGTAACGTCTTTAATAAAGAAATATAACTACTACCAAATCAAAAGACGGTTGAAAAGTGTTCAAAATTAATGTTTCTAATTATATGGAAATAGTAAAGGGAAACACTTAGTAATACGAATGACATTAATTGGCAAAGAAGAAATCGCAGGTGGTGTGAATCTGATTTGGAGGTAGACGCCTTACGCGGGACCAGGAATGCTACGTAATCGGACATGCCTATTGTTCCATTATGAACGGCACGGTGACGGCAGGACTGATTGCGGACAAACTGTGCCCGGTCGGATACGATAAAAATGTGACAGACGCAAATACGCAAGCACAAAATGCCCTGAAAATATAAAATTCCTTGCTCTGATGCCTATTTTATACAGCTTACAATAAGAAACTTGAAAAAAAGAGTAATCTCGCCATCTTTCATTATACGATAGGAATGGGTTTTTAAGAGAATGATGAATAGTAAAGCGTCTGTCTTTCGATGGAACTTTTAAAAAGAATATCAGGCATTCGTAAGATATTTAGAATTTTGCGATTTAATAATAAAAACTAAAGTTTTCCGCATTGCAACACCATTATAAAAGCCATAACTTAGAAGAGCAATCAAATAAACTACAGGAGCGCCCTGAAAAGAGCACCCGCAGCGCAAAATATGGTCCGTTTCCCCCATTTAATTAAGTAAAATGGCCGGTCTGTTGTCGATTCTTTCCATTAATTAATTCGCGCAATGCATAAGAATTTTCCGGCCGAATCAATAACCGAAAAATAATGACACCACCAAGGCGAGCATTCGTGACGTCTGTCGGATGCAAAACGCCTCGTTCCCAATTCAGGGGAATGATGGATTGTTTCAAACTTCCCACATCTCATTTATGTTTCAGCATCGCTAAACTTTGTAGATGCCATTTCTTGTCGCCCAGCTCTGGCCCGAGAGATAGCTGTTTTGCGTTTCCCTCGAAACGAGAGAGTTTTATGAAGTTCCTATCATTTTTATGTGTCCTAATATTAGTCGCATCGTTTTGTACAGCCTCCTTCTAAATTTACGTTACACATTTCCCATATCTCACATCTTTTACGCTGATGCTGCGTTACTGAATGGGGAAGCGCTCTAATCTGGTTTTGCGGAATTATTCGTGGCTGGGGAGTAGTTAATTACAGCTGACTGTAGAATTTTTCATTTCAGAATTTTGTTATTTATTGCAGTTTGGCTGTGGTGCAGAATTAATTTTTGACAAGTTGAACAGTTTGGCGAGTGGCGACACTATATATGTGGGTTGCTCATTTCCATGACTTAGGAAGATGAATTTAAATAAAAGAAATGAATATAGGCAGACCTCGCCGTTCGCGGGGGTTACGTTCCAGAAGAATGCCGCGAAGCGCAAAACAGCGATGCGCAAGTAAACACATAAATGATAAAAACGGGGTTAGGTTCCATAAACTAGATTTATTTAAACCTCAAAAAATTCAAAATTTTTCTGCAGAAACGCTTGAGAAGACAGTTGAGCTTGAACTAAATAAAATTCCATACGTAACATAAATCTGCCACTTGAATTTAGAGCTCGATGTCCATTTGTTTATTCCAGTTATAATTTTACATGTTATTTCAGGTCCAATTTGGTAATAAGAGATACTAAGGAATAGGCTCGATAAGTGTGTTTACAAGTTTATGATAAATAATGTTATTTAAGTGTTCATGACATAAACCGCATTGGTATGTTTTATTTACTTAGTTTGTGACAGTTGAAACAGTTAACGTTGGCAACTCTATCCGCGAACGCGCGAACGGCAAAGCAATCCACAAACGGCAAAGAAAGCGGAGCACATATGTGCTTCGCGTAAAATCAAATTAGCGAAACGCATATCCGCGAACGGCAAGGTCTGCCTGTGTATATAAAAATGGTTGTAAGACATCAATGTATGTTTCTCATGCATATTAGAAATTTATTCTTCCATATTTTATTCAAAATACAAGTTTTCGTAGGATCTCGTGACAGTCTTGATGTCGTGATCACTTTAACTTTCATTACTATATTGTATACAGTGAGTGATCTCATTATGAAAGATATATAGAGAAAAGTTAATATTTGATAAATTTATTCAATCACATAAAATATGACAGGTATATAGATTTTATGATGTAACTAAAAAAATTATTTATGTTGCTATGGCAATTTGTTGATAAAATAGTGATGTATGAAACTTACGTTTTTCTTTATGCTAAATATTTTAAAAAATTGTTGGCCACAAACCCTTTAATTTTGTTATATCCACCCCATAGAATAAATAAAAAAATATGAAATTCTATGTTTAACCATTCATTTTCTGCATTCGAAAATTCACCTTTTACATTTTAGCTCAGTTCAAAGTTTAGGTAGAAATTATACAGTGTGAGCCAGTTGCTAATTCTGTCATTTCTTTTTTTGACGAAGAAATTATTCAATTTTTTATTGACTAGCTTACTAAGGATCTACACGGCAGTATGCGGCTCTAAAACTTCTATTATACATCCTCAATTAGATAAAGGCAACAGTGCACGATGTCTATGCCATTTGCGATATTCTTTAAATGTTTTCGAATTGGAAATTTAGAATTCCGATTTGATTTCCAAATATTTTACTAGATTAAGACAAAATGTTATACTTTTATAGAACTTATATATGTTGTGAATATACATTAATCCGGAAATCTGTAAAATTTAAGTACAGACAGGAAATTGTAGATCTCCCGATTTACTTACAATTGTTATATACTAGTAAGTTATTTAATATACAGATGGTTTGCCTGTCTGTATGTGTCACGTTTTCATCATCAGATCACTGTTCGGTTGCACTTCGTCCGCGATCGACAATACTTCCTTATGTCGTCAGCGTTATCTTTATAATGCAACGATGGGAATGTGGGTTTATCTAATAGTCCTGGTCCAGCGTATAAAGAGTCTGCCTACAAATCTGATTCGTTCTGGCAGCATGGGTTCGAATCCCGCTGACTGCAATGTTGTTTCTTTGTGAATTAATGTAACGCGCATCATTGAGTGGTTCGGTTTACTGTTTTAGTATTATTAGCAACATTAAGATATTTTTCAACTGTTATTCGATCTAGTAAAAGTTGTCTGTTCTTGCTTTCTTCATTAGAGAATTTGAAAAAATAAAAAACTATGTTAATTAAAATAAGGCTAATTTGGCCGTTGGCCAGGCGGGTAAAGGGCCTGACCAGCAGGCCTGGGAGCGCAGGTTCGTGTCCCACCGACTGCTGTGTTCCCTTCTTTGCGAATTAAGGTTTTTTATCTGTTTTATATATACTTTTGAACACTCTTTAACTACTATTCCATCTAGCAAAAGTTGTTTTTCTTACGGGACGGTTTTTTGTTAACACGTTAAAAAGATTTACTTTTGTAACTTTTTATTTCTAATTCAATTTAAGAAATGCAAAAAATAGTTCAATAAGAACATAAAAACAACTTTCGTAGTGTAGAAGAATTTTATAATTTGATGTGGTAAAAAGTAATGGCTTAGCAACAAAATAAATATTGGTAAGTTAGAGGAAGGCAAGTGAATGGATAAATTTCAATAGCTGTCTAGGGAACTCTGTGGGAAAGGTAAAAATTGGCAATAGCAGAATTTACCCCAAGTATAGGTTTCAAAGGAAGAAGCTTTATTAACTTGCGACATTTAATTGGATGGAAAGCTAAATTGAGTATTTGCAAATTACAGCCTGGAATTTATTGGAAATTCTTCATTTATTAAGCATTCCAATTCAATATCACTTGAGGGAGGGGCTTTAAACTGATATTTTCCAATTTCATTTAAACCACAGCTAAATTTCAAACTGAAAATTAATACCATCATCCGATTATTTTTGAACTCTGCAACGTTGAGATTCCAATAAACCAACGTACTCATTTCGTTTGTGTAGTTGTCATTGCAGGTTTGTATTTTAATGGTGAGTTAGAACAGAATTGAATGTGGTAAAACTGGGATGATTTAAGCATAACTATTACCAAGATAGAACCTTGGGAACTGTAATTAAAACTGCATGCAAATGGTTAAATTAATTAAAATTTATCGAATGTGTCAAAATCCCGGTGTTTGTCCCAATCTGAGCCAAAATCTCCACAGCCACTGAACTAATGAAACAAAAAAGTCTGAATTTTACCCAGGGCCGGAATCTACCTGCGAATTAAACATTTATGACAGAAACGTAGCGAACTAGAGCAAATTTGAGGATACAAAGTAGTCTCCGGGCGTTTCATTAAGTCGGGATGTTACAAGACAATTTAGAATTAATTAGGTTAAGTGTGGGCACTCGTCCAGGCTTGTAGGACGTGGATCGTTATCATCGGACTGAAAATTGGGCACTTCTGCAATGAAAAGCGAAGGTCTCCCAGTAAACAAACGGGCATTCGCGCAACGGTAACTGCTGTACAAGATTACCCGGTTACTTAATGAAATTGAAATTTACACGGTTGGACTATTTTAAAAATGCCGGTTTCAGAAAGCTGCATAGAGATTAACCAAACGAGTCTGGGATAATTATGGACGATCTCGGGAGATAAAATGCCTTATAAATTGGGTCTAAGATATTCCGCCTTCTTTTATAGCTTTTGGAGGCGTTAGATGCAGTTGCTGTTCCCATTGTGTTGCTTGTTCGCGGCATTCTTGTCTCTAACAGAGTTTTATTGGGATATAATTGTAATTTATACCATATTTTTTAGAGAACCTGGTATAAATATCCCGCAGGGAGTTTTTTTAATGCATTCTCATCATTCCTGTGCGTTTGTTCATTTGTATAACCCGTGAAGTACCAGGTCATAAATAGAAGAAGAAATAAAGTTGTACCAAAACATACAAGTAATAGAATAGAGCACTGAGAAGGAAAGAGTAACGCTTAAAACGATTTTGCTATAATTAGAAAAGTAGAATAGATCTAAAGTTGCATAAATCTTGTGGGCCTTGGCCTTTATACGTAACAATCGCCGACCAAATTAACTACTAACTGTTCGCTCCACATTTTGGTTATTTACAAGTCGCTTTGTTTAGAAGAGGAGTTTATAATAACGAATCTAATTGTGCTAATTAGTGTTCGTCTCGTAATAACAGGTTTCACGATTTGTCTGACGTTCCTGACGCAATTTCGACTTCCTGGTTTAAACATTACAACAAAGAAGCTGCAATTTGGACAAAGTGTTTTAGAAAATATAATAATAGGTGTTTATACGCCCTTATCAGACATCGCGGCTTCCTTGTAGCTATTTCCGGATTTGTGTAATCCGAACCCGTTTTCGTTATGCTGAAAGGAGTAAAAATTCAACTTTCTAAGTAAAACAGGCTCTATTGTTGTGGCTCCGGTAAGTAATACAACGGATATATTACAAAAGCTGTCGCTAACATTTATTTTACGTTTTTAAATAAATCTGGTTTAAATGGGAACGCTCGAAATTGCACAAGATATGTTAAATTAAAAAAGAAAATAATAACGGTGGAGACATTTAAATAACCTACACAATTTCGCTAAGTTATGAATCATTCTAAATGCAGTAACCATGAAAATTAGAATTATTTTTTATAATTTTAACAGTGCATAATAGGAATATAGTTAGAATAAGTGCAGGCTTACCATGTATTAGTATGCAATGACATTAAATACCATAAAAGACACAAACATCTATTTCCAAATAATTTTAACCAACATTTATTTTATTAATTATAGTGAATTATTTAAATTGTATCACGTTTTAAATGTTTATGGTGATTTATAAATTATAATTGTTTGAAAATTATAGTACTTTGTTTAACCTTGTAGCCATTATAGTTATTACGCGTTCATAAGACAATTGAGCGTCTGTGAATATTTTCCTCATACCTTTCAAGTAATTATGTCAGTATACTATAAGGTTATATAACATAAACATAAAAAAAGTCTCGCTAGAACGTAGCACGATCAAGCGAAACTAGAATGCCCAAAAGCACGAGGGATGGAACAATTCGCCGTCGTCGGTTAGCCGTCGCCGATTCACCATTGCCGATTCGCCGTTTGCCCGATTCGCCGCGGAACGATTCGCTGTGGCGGAAAGCCGTATTTTTTAAATGCTTCAATAATAAAGAAATAATCTGTAATTCTAACTCTGATAAATTTTAATAACCCCAGATATCTGTGTTCGAGTTTTAATCTTTTTAAAACTCTTTCTAATTATTACCAAACCATGCACTTTCTGGAAGCTATTGTGTTAGACTTATAGTAATGTTATTTTTCTATTTTAAAAGAACGTAATCGCAGTTGGGCAATTGTAAAAGGATCAATCCTAGCGAGTGCATTAGTGATAACACGTGACACATGTGTTCAATTGTTTTACATTTAATTTGTACTGAATTGAGAATAGTATTTTTATTCATTCAAAACTTCATCCGCTGGAGGCGAACGTACTGACGTCGGATTTTCTGACTGTGAATTGTACCTATTGCGAATCGGCGGCGACGAATCGGCGATGGCGAATCGGCGATGGCGAATCGGCGACGGCGAATCAGGGACGACGAATCGGCGATGGCTATTCGGCGACGCCTAATTGTCGATATTTAATTGGCGACGGCTAATTATCCTGTACCTCGGTGGTATATAAGACACTATTAAACAACCTGGATATTGTTCTCATTTGGCTATACATATTGCTAGATACATTTTATAAACCTTTGTTTCCATCAAATAACGTTACGTGCCCCTTTTTACTTCCTTTTACGATAAAGGAAGTATTGGATTCACCCCAAAAATTCAAAATTGAGTTTTAAACAGATCTTCACGTTTTAGAGTCCCCTGAACCCAAAAAACATGTTGTTCAATGGTCTGTGTGTCTGTCTGTCTGTGTGTGTGTGTCTGTGCAGAATATCTCAAAAACGAAAAGAGGTATGACGTTGAAACTTCATGTATAAGTTTTGTGTACTACTATCTAGATAAGACAGCAAGCTTTTGAAGAAAATTGCATAACCGGAAGTATGGTGTTTACTCTGGCAATTTTTCAGTTTTTTCGATTTATTCAAAACGATTTTTTTTGTGTTAATGTGTATTCATGTGAGATAGGTGATTTTTCAATTGAAAACCTTTAAAATGGGTTTCTCTTGTTTTTTCCTATTTTTTTAACTCCTATTTTAAATAGAACACCCGGTATATTATTAAATTTTTGAATTCAGCTTGAAACTGTAGAGAAAATATGTATCTTGAACTAACGCTCTATTTTGCACGGTTTCTGTAGAATTTGTAATTTTTGACTAATTATAAGATGGCTGTAAAAGGAAGTTATGTGCGTGTATCACACCAGATTTTTTGTACATATGTAGGCTTAGGGTTTCTCTGATTCTCTGTTTTTCTAATGGACGTTCTCGTAGTCGTGTTTCTTCAGCAGCACCTCTATTTCGTCACAGTTTGTTCATCCATTTTTTTCACTTCAATCATTTTTCGTCGTATTTGTGTATTTCATGTTATTTTGTATCATTTCTGTTTTTCCATATTCATCTTTGATCTATCATCGCTAAGCTTTAGTCTGACAACCAACTGTTTTATTGTCTATTTATCAGAAAATTTTATTTTCTATAAAAGTACCTGTATTTTTTCAAACTCAAAATGCACTTGTCAAAATTTAAATATCTCCTTTCATATACCGGGGACGTTCGAAAATATAAAAATGGCCCAGAATAAAGTACCTTTATTTTGCTAAATACGTTAAAAAAGCAGTTTCTCTCGCCTAGCAACCAGATAAGTAGTATATTAATCGAAACTAGTGCTAGAAAACCTAATTGTTTGTGTCCAACGTAAGTAATAACGAACGAGCTGAACATCAACAACAATTCAAAATAATTATAATTTGTAATTGAAATGTTACAACAAATATTTAGAAATGAAAAACAGCAAACGTACAGAATAATAATAAAGTAGGAAATTGGTTTGAATTGTTGTTGATGTCGAGACCGTTTGTTATTAAAGTGTTTTTGAAGATACCTATGTTTTGTATATTGGACACAAAAAAGGTTTTTTAGCACAAATTTCGGTATCGTCATTTTCTGGTTGCTAAGTGAGCGAAACTCGAGTTCGACAGTGCATCCTTATGGTATCTAATAATAAGTTCTTATTTTCCGTAATACATAGGGCGGTAAGAAAGAACATTTTTTTTTAATAAGTGGCTGTGGCGTTACGTTGTATTTGATACCATTTTTCAATTCTAAAGAACTTTTCCAAATAACATTTTTGTGTGTTATGAAAAATTCGGGATATTTTCATATTTTCGAACCTCCTCCGTATACGGAAGGAGATATTTAAGTTTTGGTAAGGCAGTTTGAGTTTTAGAAAGTGCAGGGATTTTTGTCAAGAATAAACTGTTCTGATAAATGGCCAAATGTGTAATCAAACAGTTTACCGTATGCGTTCAAATTTATGTTGGTCGCTGTGTATTGATGTAAAAGTCAAATACTAGTGACTTTATTTTTTTTAAAACGATTTTAGCTAAAATACAGCTTTAGAGAAATTGTGCAACAGATTCTGTATGAGATTTGGTAATTCATATTTCAATTACTGTTGCATGTTCCAACTAAATATAAGAAAATCTCATAAGATACCAATTGTTGACTAACCATTGTGTGTGTATCCCCGTTCATTCTATCCTAGTCTTTTGTAGTTTTTCCTGTCATTATTAAATTTTTGCAACGTGCGTTTTGGCAACGAATCGGGTTCCACGTATTGTATCACTCCATTCTGTGCTACTGCATCGTGGCAATCTGGAGAAACTCGTTTAAATCAATATCCAGAACAGCGACTACTACCTACATTGATGTAGTTCGCCGTCTTAAAAAAACGCCCTGAGTCTGGGAAATAAAATATCATCGCAAGGATATTGATCATCCGACTATATCTACAGACAAATTGAACTCGCTTATCACAATATCAACTAGATACATGTGTAATGTATGTATTCGATTTGTCAACTGTATGTAAATCATTCAGTTTTAGTGCTTCCCAAATAAACGATCTGCTCATATTGATCTTTGACCTGCTTCTGCCACATGTGTATACGTTTTTAATTTCATAATTATCGAGGTGGGCATGGATATTTCCAATTTTTTTTTTAATAAATCGCAAGATTACAATTGCAGATGTTAAAAGGAAATTGTAAAGTTGTCAGCGACGCCGTTTTCATAGTAACACGCGCA
This sequence comes from Agriotes lineatus, assembly GCA_940337035.1. Lineage (NCBI taxonomy): Eukaryota > Metazoa > Arthropoda > Insecta > Coleoptera > Elateridae > Agriotes > Agriotes lineatus. The sequence goes on along the minus strand of OW679198.1, from coordinate 104,649,811 downwards.
GCTAGCTGTATACTCGTTTTGGACCACCGTATAGGTGTCCTTACTCTAATTAAAATGGTTTTTGCATTTTTAAAATTGAATTGTAACTAAAAAAGTTACAGAAGAAAATGTTTTAACGTCTTTAATATAGTGTTCATATTATGCAGAAAATAAGTAAAAGTATCTTAATGCTGCTAATAATACTAAAACAGTAAAGAAAATGCTTAGCAATGCGAATTACATTAATTCGAAACGAAAAAAACAAATGTTGTCGATGGGATTCGAACCACGTGCACATCATGGTTGCTTGCGCTGCCTTGTGAAGGACACACGATACAACGACCGATCGCGGACGAAGTGCTTCCGATCGTATCGTTGTCCATGAAAAGGTCACGCAGAGACGCAGGCACAACACACGTTTATAGAAATACTTTTGTGAAGTTGACGTATTACGTTGAACGTTTTTATTTTGCAAATTTTTAAACAACCAGTTTACTGTTTATTATATTCTGTGGAAATTATAGCAAAAGGACTGTTGTGAGAAACTAAAAAGTAATTATGGAATCATATAATTTCGACAGGTATAATATACAGGGTGAATCGGGAGGAGTGGACCAAACTCCAGGAATGTTTTATACACGTGAAAATAATGTAAAAAAACTCAAATGTTGTTATCAGACTTTCATTTGTTTTCAAGTTACAGCATTACAAAAAACAACTTTTAATGGAGAACTTAACTGAATTTTTGTAAAAAAATCTGACATTTTTGTTAATTTAAGACGTAATCATTTGCAAACAATCGAGAATTGCACCATTTATTACAAAGGATAAAATAAAAATAGTGCATAGGGGGATTTCTTTATGACGCTGTATATTGAAAACAAATGAAAATCGGATAACAACATTGAGTTTGTTTATATCTTTTTCACGTATATAATACATTCCTGGAGTTTGGTCCACTACCCCCGACTCACACCCTATATATTGCATCAACGTTAACTAATTTTTGAAGTTGCACTGATACGATAACATTCTGTCTTTTATTATTCTTAAATTCAAAATCGAAATAACAACACTTGTAATTGCTTTAAAATATTTATAAATATTCTGGTTGCAAACGAAGATCGATTGCAGCCTACACTGAAATGCCATTTTGTTTGCACGGAGATGCAAATCCGACATGCATCAAAGGAATTAGCGAGGTGTGCAATTCCGTCGAGTCCAGGGCTTGCACAAAACATTTAATTCACTTTAGTTGCAATTCCTAGTTTTAGCTCCCTGGTAATGCTCTTGTTTGTCAAGTCCGGGCAACGCCAGACTCGGAAAGCACTTGAATTTTTTATACGTTGCGGGTCTTATTGTTTTATGCAACGTAAAATTAGGGATTTGCTGATATAATAAAAATCCCTATCTGGCTCGCCTGTTTTTCCAGAACTCGTTGGAAAGGCAGCGCGGATTATTCAGGGCGCCTCGGAAATAACAATAGCTACCTACATATGACGTTTTAATATATTATTACTCTCAATTTTAACTTACAAATAATAGTACTGGTTTCAATGGATATGGAAAGACTATGCCATTATGTTTGCTGCTGAAAATGTAGTTGCTTGCTGGTTAAAATCGCAGGCTGAAATCTGACCTTTAGGTGCTGCGGAATTTAATTTCTTCGAATGTTTTATATAGTTTCTACAAATTAATGCTCAAATAATCATTTTCTGAGATATAGATTGCAAATTATCTGCTTGTTAAGTGTAAAAGTGCAGTCGTCTGAGAAACATCGATGACAAAAATTATATATTGATTTATGAGTTTCTGCATGGGTTCTTAGAAAGAAAATTTACTTTTTGCATAACAATAATTGTTGATGACACTGGCACTGGGCCGACGTTCATCATACGAAGGACAATAATTCCCAAGTCTACGTAACCCCCGACTACAGAGGCTTCCTGTCCGATCTGGTGCGCATCCGGATGATGACGACGCATGCGACTGCGGCGAAGACTTGGACACAGCGCAACACGTGTTGTTCGAGTGCCCGCTGGAGGCGCAGTACAGAGGTGTCTGAGTGAGGCGCTGGGAAGTAACTGGGTTGATGTGGCCGAGAGATTTGGAGCACGTTGCCGTGACCGCGACGGAGACAGAATGGTGGCGAGTAATTAAAGAATTGGCGCGAAAGATCGAAAAATTACGGGTGGAGGGCGATAAAAATCTGATAAAAGGCGGGGGGGTTTAATTATCGACGTTATAGTTATTAGGAACATGAAGTACGATCAAAATTCGAATTTTTAATAATTTTTCGACTTTGTTAATATTAAGTAGTTTGAAATATTAGAATAATTGCTAATTAATCGAGCTTATTAGAATACGCGTTAACAGCCTCCGTTGTACTGAAAGGTGGAACACTGGAACAATGGCATATACTACGATCAATAAATTGCAAAGTCTCATAACCTACTCTTCGATGTCATAAAAACAATATAAAAGGTACCTAAGTATTCCACTTGTTTCCCTCTAGAACAGGGGTGCGTAAACTAAGGAGGGCAAACGATACTGGAGACGCAAAATAGCCTTGATTTAATTTTGACTGCAAAATAATTCAGCTTTTTTCATATTTCATATATCTTTAATAATTATAATGTTATATTTCTGCAATCGTTCTTATTTACGCGTTGTCGTAGTCACTCGACGTCCACAAATTACCAGTAATATATGTTTAGTTACTATTGAAATGCGCTAGACGAATCCTAGACACGGAATACCAGAGACGAATGCAATAAGCCGAATGTTGTAAACCGAATGACACTCGCTGACTCGCTAAAAGAATACCATTGAAGAAATCTGACTAAATACGGAACGGCCTCGGTGCTTATCTTATTATACAATATAGCTGTTCGTCAGTTGCGTCAGTGGAGGTTTAAATACTTCTCAGTGGCCGAATGGCCTCTCGTTTTCTCGAAATTAGATATTGTGGGCCGCTCCTATGCCGAAAAATTCGAATTGCTTTATTACCCTCAAGTTTGTATTTTGAACATAAATTGGAGGGCGGCACGAAAAGTTTGCGTATCCTTGCTCTAGAGCGTCTATTTTTCGAATTACTTCCGATATTGGTTTCGGTTGGCAGGTTTTTACTTTTCTCAGAGTTTTACATCTTCCTATTTCTGTGTTTCCAACTCTTTTTGTACATTGCCCTTATCCTTTCTTCGCTGTGATTTAGGTATCTCTGGTTTTGCTACTAATATACTACTACGTTTGGAACCTCCGTTTTCCCTCCTTTTATGATCTGTTCGTACTATCGCAATTGTTTGTTTTAGTTTTTCTGTATTAATGGGTCGTTCGATCTTTTTTGTTTTTTCTTTCATTCATCTTTGGAATTTGTCTCTAATTTTAGCTTGTATCGTCGAATTTTCACATTCTCGCAACAATGAAATGTAATAAAAGCTAAAGATAATGAATCAATCTTAATTTTGTGCTTGGCTGTGTTTATTTCCTTTGTACCTTTTGTTCTTTGTATATTCTGTAGTGTAATTTACTGGCTTAGTTCGTTTCGCTTCTATAGCTGTATCGTCTGTTGTATTTACTATTTTCCTACATCCTAGACTAGATATTCATCATTATCAACATACTGCAGTTTCTTAACAGTATTGAACTTTCTATTTTGTCTCATCATTGTGGTGTTCGCAGTGTCGACTTTAATTTTTCTGTTTGGTGAATATTTATTGTTGACTTTACCATCGCTATTATTATTTATGGTGGAACTTTTAACAGTCGTGCAAAATCAATATGGCAATAGTGGCAGTAAAGTATGAAAAGTTATTACATATAAACATAAAAATCTGTGTTGTGGGTTAGCAATACATTTTCTAGTTTATCTGCATTTCTTAGAAATCATTGCAAAAAAAAACGTTGAAATTATACAAGGAAACTTGATGTATTTATTATTCTGTCAAGTAAACAACTAATGAAAGCGTTGGAACTGGCTGTTACAGTTTTGTTATACTTTATTAAATTTGGGCAAAAAACCTGTTGCTCAAGTAAATGCATGCGTAATTTTTGTGTGTCAATGTATGCTACATTTTTTTGACAATTATTTTACGTGTTATCATTCTGAACGTTGCTTAAACATAAAAGTTCCACCTTGTTTTTTTTCTTCATTTTGCACCTTCGTGAATTTCTGCTTTACTCTGTTGGTGTTACTCCGCGATATTGTTGTTATAATTGTCTTATATTAGTAAGATCCTTAACAACATTTTTGCACTATGGGTGATAGGAAAATGCATCTGTAATTATTAGGGTCACTCATGTCCGTTTTTATGAACGAGAACATGATGTTGCCTTTCCACTGTTCTGGCATTCTTTCTCCTTGTACTGGTTCACATTTATTCTTTATTCGAATTTGTTCAAATTTGCTGACTCTTATATCTTGCCATTTCTGCAGATCGTTCTTCCCTACCAGCTACTTCTCTTCTATGCCTGTCGTATCTTTTTGTACAATTTGGACAATTATTAAAAATAGTCTCTCGTTTGTTACTGAATAAATTGTAGACATTGTGTTATGCTCTAACAAAAAAAATCTTTCATCAGTGGCAGTCGACTAAGTGGCATCGTTAACATTTATGTAGATAAATGTTTCACTGACACAGATTTGTTGAAAGACAACCTTCTCTAGAAAAAAAATGGGTTTCCTTCAGTGGCTGCTTCATTGCTGAGGGTTTTAATCTTGTTGGCTTTCTCCTATGTTATTAACTGTATTGTTCCAGTTGTCTCTACACTGGGTTCTTCTCATTTCTTTTACCACAGAGGAGTCTGTGGCTGATTTGATATTCATCGTAACGGTGATCTTCTCGCTTTCTGTTCTTCTACCTTTTCCGGCCATGAGATTGTTCTCCAAACCAAAATAGTGGAGGATCTTTTTTGAACTTGTAGTGCAGTTTTTATTTTATTTGTAGCTATTCTAATATGGAGGCATTAGTTCGTCTGTCTGGCCATCGTATGCTCAACATACGTCTCTAACACCACATATTCTTCTTCAATCAGCAGCCTTTATTGTCTAGGATTTCATCCGATACAAACCTATTGGAAAAACCAAGGCTTTTAATTAGTTTTACTTTTATCCTATTCGAGCTACTTCCGTCCTTCCATACTTTTCTCAGTCCTGTCATTGCAAGTTTGGCCATTGCGATTAGTCTTCGTATTTATTTTTTGCTTTCACCTTAGTCATCAATGTTTCATATTTTCTTCCTTGTTTATTTCATAAGCCAAGTTGGTTAGTTTCTTGTTTGGCCTGTTCATCACCTGTTATTAGTGTGGTGTCATCGGCGTATTAGAGATTAGAGAGTATTTGGGCCCCTATAGTTATGCCTTCATCCCAATCGCCAAGTACATTTCTCATTATGTACTTCCATATATATGAAACAAAATGGGAGAAAGCATACAGCCCTGTCGGAGTCCTAGCTAGCCCTTTTAATTGGTACCATTCGAGGATTGTGAATAAAATGGGAAGCAACAATCATAGAAAACGTGAATTTCAGCTATTTCTCCGTGTTCGGCTTCGAAAGTTCGAAACGCTACAACGTGCGTTGAAAGAATGGGGGGCCGCGCCTACACGGTCGCGTTGTAGGATTTCAATGCACCATTCAACACGCACGATTATGCATTTTACGGCTCATTACTTGCATTTCGTGTCGTTTAGCGGCTGCTCTTACCTGGGTCACATGCACGGAAAATGCAAGGGCGGCGGTCGCTCGTGTTCAACCCCGCGAGTAAACAGGGTGCGGGAAATTGCATATTATTAATCAGAAAAATGCAGCTGGGGAAATTCGTTAAATCCCCCCAAGTCCATTTAAATTTAAATTGCCGAAAATTAAACGGCGTGGTGGAGCACCCACAGGTGAAGGGTTGAAAGTATGAATTTAGAGGGGTTTTTGATATTTGAGCAGAATATACTCGTGCGTGTACTATTAATAGCAGGATAATATTCGATAGCTTCGTTGTAGTACCAGCTTGCTGTACAGCTCGCAAGTTAATTCTATAATTATGTTTCGTGTTTCGGAAATTCATGAAAATTAATTACCGTTGATAAATTACCACGGACTAATTCATTCGAGTTGACCAGTGATTTTAGATTGTGAATGAAAGCCCCACATTTTCTGGAAAAAATTTGCATTTCAAAGTCGGAGGCATTCGCAGTAGACCTTAATTAGATCTGGATGTAAATTACGTTCCGGAATTAATTGCTGCGACAGATTATCTCCGACTGCTAATTTTGGCCTAGAATATAATGCAAGGGAAGAGTAAGATAGTTGCGATAGCAATTTATTGTCTTGATGTTAAACTATTAGAATTGAAAGCTTTCCAAAATTGTGTCGCTAACCACACATGATTTTTTATATTTGTATAATCATAGATAAATAGTAGACAGCATTCCTATTTTTTTAACTTAATTTATATTTCAGATTTTAAACTTTCCATTTGCACGAAGCATCAGCTTTAGCAAGGCGTATATGTTTTTATAACGAAGGCATTTTTTCATTATTCGTATATCCCGGTATTTATAACTTGAGGTTTTTAACTGTTATGGAAACCTAAATATTAATAACTGTCTATTATATAAAAAAAGTTGACCTCGTATGCGCACACACATTACACACACTATAATTTATACTTCAGAACATAAACATACCATTCTGTTCTATTTTTTGTCATGTTTTTAATGTAATTATTTTAGTTTGTACAAAAAGTTATTAGATCGCAGTTGGTAGCATTCGATCTGCACTCCCATATAAAATCCGGTTTGTAGGTAGATGCCGTCACCGCTCGTCCATGAATACTACGTAACACCAGGGTTGGCATGACCTACCTGAAAAAACCGCGGGTTTTAGACTAAATTTGGGTTTTTTCAAAAATTGAAAAAAAAAGTATTCTAAAACTGTAAGTGGTATAAAATCTTCCATTAATAACAATTTCATAATTGTTTTCAAACTAGTGATTTTTGCAATTTTCGAAGCGATGCCTGTCAGTCTGTGAGTCTGTCCGTCATCTAATGGATTGGCCTGAAAATTTATACCATCGTTTCTAATATAAATTCGGAATGTCTGTTGATATCTGGTTAAAATGAGGCAACCGGAGGTGGTATTTTACTCGTTTTTTCCATTTTGTGGGGAAATTTTGTAATTACTATTTAATAAAAATTAAATTTCATAGAACAGGATTATACAGTGTGGTCCATTAAGTGTGCAACAAATGGAACATTTCTTTATTAGTTGTACAACCAAAATTTAAATACCGCCACAAGTTAGTGCATGTTCGATAACCATATCAGATGCATTTAGAATGGCTCCAAGTCGAACAGCATACAGGGCAGGACAAAAAATATGAAATTTGTTTAAGAATAAAGTTACCTTATTTCAAAAAATATGGCCAAATTTTATGGAGAAAAGTTGTTTAGAATCAAAAGTTATGCTCAAATACAAAGTCAGGGCCTCCTATTCGAATTTTTATTATTTTTGTATTAACTAGCCTCGTATTTTCATAAGAATTTGAAATAAAATTGTAGGATTTAATTGTAAGTTTTTTATATGTACATTATTATTAGTAAAGAATTTGCCTTGTTAAAAAGAATATTTGAGAAATTCTAAAGTTCTGTTAAATATCGTTGCAACAAACATGAAGTGGACGGTTACCTAAAAAAATTTAATCCTAGTAAATTTTACAAATATGCTTCAAGTTGCTAAAAGTTATTTAAAAGTGATGTGGTTGTAGCTACTTTAAATACATATAAAATCAGAATAATAAAAATATGTATAATACGGGGGTAATACAAAATTTTCCAAGAAATTATAAAAATTCGAGTAGGATGCCATGACTTTGTATTTGAGCATAGATTTTGATTCTAAACAACTTTTCTCAATAAAATTTTGCTATATTGTTTGAAATAATGTAACTTTATTCTTGAACGAATTTCATATTTTTTGTCCTGCCCTGTATGCTATTTGACTTGAAGCCATTCTAAGGAAATCTGATATGGTTATCAAACATGCACTAACTTCTGGCGGTATTTAAATTTTGGTTTTACAACTAATAAAAAAATTTCCCATTTGTTGCACACTAAATGGACCACACTGTATATTATGCAGTTATTTACAATTTTCGTTTGAACAGTTGTTTTGTAGTAAGTATAGAAAAATTGCATTTTTAGGAAGATTTCCTTGAGCTCAAAAATTAATAATAGAAATACATAGGTATACAGTGGTAATAACGCAAGACTATAAATTGACAACTTTATTTTAGCATTAATTAATTTACTTATGCTAGCAACAATAAATTATCGGTTTTGAAATTACAATGAAATAATCCAGTTTCAATTAGTTTGTATAGTCACTGTGTTGTTATTTTGTTTACTAACACCATGGTAACATGAAGTAAATGTCCTATGTTTAATTTTGCATAATTCAGCAATTTATAGTCTTACATTATTCTCACTGTATATACATATATATTTTATTCGCAACCATATATGTAATAAGGTCATTACTGCCTCTTAAAAAGTTGGAAAATGGGCCATTGCCATAACCAATGTCTACTTCCCACCCTGGGCGGGAAATAGCTTACCATGACAGCGGGTGGGAAGTAGTCATTTCCCAGCCGCTGTCATGGCAACAGATTTTATCCGCATTGTATTATTAGCTTAACGGCAGTTTTGAAAAACTGTCAAATCCATTTTTACAATTCCTGTTTACAATAAAGTGGTTGTGAATAAAATAGTATACATACCACGGTGAAAAGTTTCATTCCTGTCTCGAGATAAAGTTAACCTCGACGCTTCGCATCACATTTAGCTACTTAATCTGTCGACAGTAATGAAACGCTTTCCACCTAGGTATATAATATACTATTAAAACTTTATTTTATATTACGTAATTATTTATAACTTTTGTTAAAGACGTTTTTTGTAAGAGGTATAGTTTTTGAAAAATCGCAAAATTAAATTTTCACAAAAAATAATGGGAATAATATTTTTTACAAACTGTTTTAATATTAGGTAATTACCTATAACTTTTGTCAAAAGTTTTTTTAAGAAGTAGCCTATCGATTTTGAAAAAGTCACAAAATTAAAATTTTACAAGCAGTAAAAGAAACACAACTTTCTAAGTGTCTAATTTTCTCAAGTGGCAAAAATCATTGAATGAGGGAATCCCCTTGAAGGAAGTCGCTCAGAATCAATGGTCAGTGGAAACCCCTTACTGTAGAACATAATTTGATAAACCTATTTTTAAGTATACATATAACCCCATTTACTTGATTTACATTTTTAAAGAATGCTTATTTGCATATTTATAGGTTTACAAATTACCCAAGTTATTTACCTAAATTAAAAAAAAACAGTGAATTTATCTAAAACCCGAAAATACCCAGTGGGCAGATAATTTCTGAAAAAAAACGGGTTTTGCCAACCCTGCGTAACACACACGATTAACGTTGAGTTATGAAGATGAGGTTGACGATATAAGAAAGTAAGCCCGATCGGTGACGATGAAAACGTGACACACGCAGGCACAACATATAATGATGGAAAAAAATATTTTGCGAGTTTTCTTATAGCTTGTATTTTTGTGAAGCGGACATTGGTTAACCAATACGTACTTCTAAGATGTTGGTTTTTTATGATTTTATGTAGTATTTGCGAGTACCTTTCAAACCGATGAAGGGAGCTCGAATAAACAGTCTCTTTATTTCTAATATTTGGCATTGAGAGGTTGAAGAAGATACAAATTAAAGGCAAAACGAGTTACAATAACTTGACTGTCATACGCTACAAAATACAATTATTAATGTAATTTGAAAAATTGAACATCATGCAAAACGAACTGTGTTAGGAACACAAAATACTTTTCGACCCTTGTACATGTCTTTTGTATAGATAAGTTAGTGATGTGTTAACGGGCAAATTAATACGACGTTGTTGGAACGCACTCAAAAAAAAATCTGGAAAGAATTAATGCTCTTATGAGATTATATGTGAAAGTTTGTGATATATTTGATATGTGTAAAGTATTTCTGGACTTTATTTACATTAGCTATATTTTGGTAGCTGTGCAAATTCATGCAGCTGAATGTATGGTAACTGAAATTTTCTCCGCTTTCTGAATTCTGCTTTGGCGCTGAGCTGCCAGGAATTATTAAGTATCACACAGGGCAGTAACTTTGCTTTTTCAGCGAAAATCCTTTATGTTAAAATGGAAAATATGACATTTCAGCGTAATAACAAAGGCTCGCTTTCCGCTCGCTTTTAATAAACCGCGGCGGATTCGCGCTCCCAAAACACTTCGACGCAAACTTCATCGCTAATTTCCTCGTGCTTCTTTGTCAGTTGATATTCCAGAGGGGGATATTGGCCCGCTGGGGTTCTCGGGATCCCGCAAGTCGCAAATTGATTATTTTATCTGCCGAAGACAGGACGAAACGTGCCCCATTTTGGAATGCTAACGTGATCTGCTTTTTCAGGGCCTGGACAGCGTGAGCTCCGGTGGGCAGCTGCGGCCCCTCAATGCTGAAATTTCGGCGCCCCGCATCGATAGCTACCGCTTCTCCATGGCCAACCTGGAGGACTCCCAGGACGTCGACTTGGATGCCATTCTTGGAGAGCTATGCGCCCTCGAGACCCAGTGCGAGAGGGAGATTGGCCATGCCAGGGACAGCAAACGTATCTCAGGTAATTGTTTTGTTTAAAAAAAAATCATCACTTCGCTCGTCAGCAACAGATAAAATTATTATCTCCACTAACGAGCTAAACTAGGTAAATCAATCATTTGAAAATCCTAACTTGGCGGTCTTAGCTATTTCAGACAGGGTACACTGATCAGTTTCTAACTCTGACGTATTAAAAGCTGCAATGAATAAATAAAATTTACTCAATAGACTTGTACGTAATTGCAAAATATGCTTAGTATTTCTCTGCAAATTAAAGCAGGTTGACAGACGAATAATTATAGATTTTTTCGAATTCTGTTCACGTCGTTGTTTATAGTGAAATCATAGAATTCTCTCCAAAGCAAGCTACATTTATCAGTTTACCCAATCTTCTACCTTAAAATAATTTCTGGTTTTTAACATTTCTTAAATGATTTGTAATCAACGTTTGAGGAAAAAATACTATATGTTATTCGGACCAAAAGTTTTTGTATGTGTTTTTGTATCTGCCGAGCTTGCGTCCAGCCACAGACAGTATAACTTTTGCTTCTAATAACATAATATACTACCTTATTATGTACAGATTGTCTGTCTTAAAATTTTAAACCATCTCTGTATCTAGTTACCGTGTGTACCTAGTACCTGCAGGCAATATGTGTATTAAAATAGCAATAAACTAGCAGTCCAGTGAGACAAATGTCTCATTTAACGCGCCTTCAAACCTCGATCGGTTAGGCAACCACCCAGACCTGGAAGGTGTCAAAGTGGTTGCCTAACCGATCGAGGATTTAAGGCGCAGAGGGTCGCAGCTACGTTTGGCGGCCGAAACAGTTTTTATTTAATACGAGTTCTATTTGAAAAACGGTCTTTTTGTGATTTCTCGAAAACCGGAAGTGTCACGTGACTGAAATTCGGTTCCTGACCTGACATGACCATTCCAAACATATAACTTTAATAACTTTTTTCTCTATCTCTTACGGTTTGGCTGCTGAAACAGCGTCCCGGTCCCGGACAAAACAGCGTCCCGACAAAACAGCGTCCCAGACAGACACGTCTATTAGATAAAGGATACCGATGCGGCAATACAAGTAGCAACGTAACCTAACAAGAAAATATCAATAAAGAACAATAGTAACAATAGATACTAATCGATATTTTTTGTCGCACGTGTCGAACACAAAAAGTGAGGTTACAAGTACGCTCGAATAATTTTGCCGGATTTTTTTTACGAAAGTTACTTGCTTTGGAAATATCACGAGTCAACAACTTTGAACAAATTTACGAGCTGAAGACTAAGGAATTTGTCAAGGGGCATTGCCGAAAAACAATAATCTTGAGTAAAACATTTCCGAGCGAAATCGTGAGCCCGAATAAATGTTCTAGACTATTTCTCAAATATCAGTTCATTTTGTATCGGTTGTCGCGATACGCCTAAAGTCGAGGGTTCTGGCAATCCTTTTAGCTAAAATACACTTGGACACGAAGACTAAAGCTACTGTTGCGAGATTAATAAGAACACTTAAGTACAAATACTACATTTATTTTTCTGCCGTTTACAGAACACTTAAGTTAATACCGTTGGCTTCTTAACTGTACTTATAGTAACATCTTCTTATTAACTAACTAAATTCTGCGTCCAGTTTGACCAAGAAAACTCGGTAGGCGTTTACAAATTTCCAAATAAACCTATCAGAGCAGGTCTAATTTTTAGACTTTTGGCGCGTACATACGGGCGTGACAGTTCATAATAGTCCTATGAATTTGACAAATTTGAAGCTTCATACACTAAATTTGTCAAGCTCGACCCCTCGCAAATTATCTCTAATAAGTTTTACAGTTCTACTAAAAGAATTTGCCCCCGCCGGCACGTAATTTTTATGATCGAATTGCAACAGTTGCCACTCCTGACCACGTACTAACGATATACCTTCGTCCAATATTTCGGCTTACGAAGTAAACCCTGCATAAAATTTACTCTAATCTATTCGTGAGATTTAAATATCTCCAGCTTCCCAGAGAAAGGCACGTTTCTAAACATCGGCTAAACATTCACTTGTTGAAATTTTAATATGACATTTTGCCTACGAATTCTACCTTAAAATAGTTATGATACAAATGGCTTATAACTAACTAAAGTATAGTCTATTCCTACAACCGCGTATAGGTTCATTTCACTAAAGAAAAGAAATCGTAACACGATATGCAATGAGTAAGAATATGACCTTTATACTGAAGCACGATGACAGTTAAAATTTGCTGAACGTGGTTTTTGAGAAATGTCATTTTTTTAATGGCACCTACCAAGGGCCATGGTTGCATTAGATAGAAAATGTAATTACCATTCTAAGAATTTGTATCATATACTACTTTATTTTTATCTAAAACTAAAAAAAAATAATTAATATTTTATATATTTTTGCGTAATACCTAAGCAAATTTGGCAACACTGTTGTATATAATTTGAGTCGTAAATTCCGAAAAACAAAATATACGAGATGATCCATTTACAAATCAAAGTTAATGACATTTTCGGTAAAACCGGAAGTCGGCTATTTTCATTATACAAGGTTGATTTTTTAAAAACTCAATTGCAGCAGGCCCTTGATAGTCTGAATCAGTTGGCAGTACTGAAATGTATTGTTAGTCTATGTCAAATTCGAAATTTGCAGGTTAAGTTTTGCGTCATGCGTGTCAAATGACAAACAAAACCTAACCTACTAACCTTGAATTTGATATAGACGGACAATGCACTTCAGTA
>OW679198.1:104430686-104636288 GCA_940337035.1 Agriotes lineatus | reverse complement strand
CCCGCAGCGCAAAATATGGTCCGTTTCCCCCATTTAATTAAGTAAAATGGCCGGTCTGTTGTCGATTCTTTCCATTAATTAATTCGCGCAATGCATAAGAATTTTCCGGCCGAATCAATAACCGAAAAATAATGACACCACCAAGGCGAGCATTCGTGACGTCTGTCGGATGCAAAACGCCTCGTTCCCAATTCTGGGGAATGATGGATTGTTTCAAACTTCCCACATCTCATTTATGTTTCAGCATCGCTAAACTTTGTAGATGCCATTTCTTGTCGCCCAGCTCTGGCCCGAGAGATAGCTGTTTTGCGTTTCCCTCGAAACGAGAGAGTTTTATGAAGTTCCTATCATTTTTATGTGTCCTAATATTAGTCGCATCGTTTTGTACAGCCTCCTTCTAAATTTGCGTTACACATTTCCCATATCTCACATCTTTTACGCTGATGCTGCGTTACTGAATGGGGAAGCGCTCTAATCTGGTTTTGCGGAATTATTCGTGGCTGGGGAGTAGTTAATTACAGCTGACTGTAGAATTCTTCATTTCAGAATTTTGTAATTTATTGCAGTTTTGCTGTGGTGCAGAATTAATTTTTGACAAATTGAACAGTTTGGCGAGTGGCGACATTATATATGTGGGTTGCTCATTTCCATGACTTAGGAAAATGAATTTAAATAAAAGAAATGAATATAGCCAGACCTCGCCGTTCGCGGGGGTTACGTTCCAGAAGAATGCCGCGAAGCGCAAAACCGCGATGCGCAAGTAAACACATAAATGATAAAAACGGGGTTAGGTTCTATAAACTAGATTTATTTAAACTATGCAACCTCAAAAAATTCAAAATTTTTCGGCAGAAACGCTTGAGAAGACAGTTGAGCTTGAACTAAAATTCCATACGTAACATAAGTCTGCCACTTCAATTTAGAGGTCGATGACCATTTGTTTATTCCAGTTATAATTTTACATGTTATTTCAGGTCCAATTTGGTAATAAGAGATACTAAGGAATAGGTCGATAAGTGTGTTTACAAGTTTATGATAAATAATGTTATTTAAGTGTTTATGACATAAACCGCATTGGTCTGTCTTATTTACTTAGTGTGTGAAAGTTGAAACAGTTAACGTTGGCAATTATATCCGCGAACGCGCGAACGGCAAAGCAATCCACAAACGGCAAAGAAAACGGAGCACATAAGTGCCCCGCGTAAAATCAAATCAGCGAAACGCAAATCCGCGAACGGCAAGGTCTACCTGTGTATATAAAAATGGTTGTAAGACATCAATGTATGTTTCTCATGCATATTAGAAATTTATTCTTCGATATTTTATTCAAAATACAAGTTTTCGTAGGATCTCGTGACAGTCTTGATGTCGTGATCACTTTAACTTGGATTACTATATTGTTATACAGTGAGTGATCTCATTATGAAAGATATATAGAGAAAAGTTAATATTTGATAAATTTATTCAATCACATAAAATATGATGTAACTAAAAAAATTATTTATGTTGCTATGGCAATTTGTTAATAAAATAGTGATGTATCAAACTTACGTTTTTCTTTATGCTGAATATTTTAAAAAAATTGGAGGCTACAAACCCTTTAGTAGTATGCAGCTCTAAAACTTCTATTATACATCCTCAATTAGATAAAGGCAATAGTGCACGATGTCTATGCCATTTGCGATATTCTTTAAATGTTTTCGGATTGTAAATTGTAAATTACTAGATTAAGACAAAATGTTATACTTCTATAGAACTTATATATGTTGTGAATATACATTAATCCGGAAATCTGTAAAATTTAAGTACAGACAGGAAATTGTAGATCGCCCGATTTACTTACAATTGTTATATACTAGTAAGTTATTTAATATACAGATGATTTGTCTGTCTGTATGTGTCACGTTTTCATCATCAGATCATCACTGTTCGGTTGCACTTCGTCCGCGATCGACAATACTTCCTTATGTCGTCACCGTTATCTTTATAATGCAACGATGAGAATGTGGGTTTATCTAATAGTCCTGGTCCAGCGTGTAAAGAGTCTGCCTACAAATCTGATTCGTTCTGGCAGTACGGGTTCGAATCCCGCTGACTGCAATGTTGTTTCTTTGTGAATTAATGTAACGCGCATCATTGAGTGGTTCGTTTTACTGTTTTAGTATTATTACATTATTAGCAACATTAAGATATTTTTCAACTGTTATTCGATCTAGTAAAAGTTGTCTGTTCTTGCTTTCTTCATTAGAGAATTTGAAAAAATCAAAAACTATGTTAATTAAAATAAGGCTAACTTGGCAGCGGACTCAAAAGCTAGTCCGTACATATTATATAAACGCGTATTTTGCTCGTCTGCGTGCGTGTGTCACGTTTTTCATCGTCACCGATCAGGCTCAGTTCGACCACGATCGGTCATGTTGTCACCGTGCTTTTCATAAGACAACGGCCTGTGTCTTACGATGCATCCCGTTGGCCAGGCGGGTAAAGGGCCTGACCAGCAGGCCTGGGAGCGCAGGTTCGAGTCCCACCGACTGCTGTGTTCCCTTCTTTGCGAATTAAGGTTTTTATCTGTTTTATATATACTTTTGAACACTCTTTAACTACTATTCCATCTAGCAAAAGTTGTTTTTCTTACGGGACGCTTTTTTATTAAACACGTTAAAAAGATTTACTTTTGTAACTTTTTTATTTCTAATTCAATTTAAGAAATGCAAAAAAATAGTTCAATAAGAACATAACAACTTTCGAAGTATAGCAGAATTTTATAATTTGATGTGGTAAAAAGTAATGGCTTAGCAACAAAATAAATATTTGTAAAAGTTAGAGGAAGGCAAGTGAATGGATAAATTTTAATAGCTGTCTAGGGAACTCTGTGGGAAAGGTAAAAATTGGCAATAGCAGAATTTACGTATAGGTTTCAAAGGAAGAAGCTTTATTAACTTGCGGCATTTAATTGGATGGAAAGCTAAATTGAGTATTTGCAAATTACAGCCTGGAATTTATTGGAAATTCTTCATTTATTAAGCATTCCAATTCAATATCACTTGAGAAGGGGGCTTCAAACTGATATTTTCCAATTTCATTTAAACCACAGCTAAATTTCAAACTGAAAATTAATACCATCATCCGATTATTTTTGAACTCTGCAACGTTGAGATTCCAATAAACCAACGTACTCATTTCGTTTGTGTAGTTGTCATTGCAGGTTTGTATTTTAATGGTGAGTTAGAACAGAATTGAAGGTGGTAAAACTGGGATGATTTAAGCATAACTATTACCAAGATAGAACCTTGGGAACTCGAATTAAAACTGCATGCAAATGGTTAAATTAATTAAAATTTATCGAATGTGTCAAAATCCCGGCTTTTGTCCCAATCTGAGCCAAAATCTCCACAGCCACTGAACTAATGAAACAAAAAGTCTGAATTTTACCCAAGGCCGGAATCTACCTGCGAATTAAACATTTATGACAGAAACGTAGCGAACTAGAGCAAATTTGAGGATACAAAGTAGTCTCCGGGCGTTTCATTAAGTCGGGATGTTACAAGACAATTTAGAATTAATTAGGTTAAGTGTGGGCACTCGTCCAGGCTTGTAGGACGTGGATCGTTATCATCGGACTGAAAATTGGGCACTTCTGCAATGAAAAGCGAAGGTCTCCCAGTAAACAAACGGGCATTCGCGCAACGGTAACTGCTGTACAAGATTACCCGGTTACTTAATGAAATTGAAATTTACACGGTTGGACTATTTTAAAAATGCCGGTTTCAGAAAGCTGCATGGAGATTAACCGAACGAGTCTGGGATAATTATGGAGGATCTCGGGAGATAAAATGCCTTATAAATTGGGTCTAAGATATTCCGCCTTCTTTTATAGCTTTTGGAGGCGTTAGATGCAGTTGCTGTTCCCATTGTGTTGCTTGTTCGCGGCATTCTTGTCTCTAACAGAGTTTTATTGGGATATAATTGTAATTTATACCATATTTTTTCAGAGAACCTGGTATAAATATCCCGCAGGGAGTTTTTTTAATGCATTCTCATCATTCCTTTGCGTTTGTTCATTTGTATAACTCGTGAAGTACCAGGTCATAAATAGAAGAAGAAATAAAGTTGTACCAAAACATACAAGTAATAGAATAGAGCACTGAGAAGGAAAGAGTAACACTTAAAACGATTTTGCTATAATTAGAAAAGTAGAATAGAACTAAAGTTGCATAAATCTTGTGGGCCTTGGCCTTTATACGTAACAATCGCCGACCAAATTAACTACTAACTGTTCGCTCCACATTTTGGTTATTTACAAGTCGCTTTGTTTAGAAGAGGAGTTTATAATAACGAATCTAATTGTGCTAATTAGTGTTCGTCTCGTAATAACAGGTTTCACGATTTGTCTGACGTTCCTGACGCAATTTCGACTTCCTGGTTTAAACATTACAACAAAGAAGCTGCAATTTGGACAAAGTGTTTTAGAAAATATAATAATAGGTGTTTATACGCCCTTATCAGACATCGCGGCTTCCTTGTAGCTATTTCCGGATTTGTGTAATCCGAACCCGTTTTCGTTATGCTGAAAGGAGTAAAAATTCAACTTTCTAAGTAAAACAGGCTCTATTGTTGTGGCTCCGGTAAGTAATACAACGGATATATTACAAAAGCTGTCGCTAACATTTATTTTACGTTTTTAAATAAATCTGGTTTAAATGGGAACGCTCGAAATTGCACAAGATATGTTAAATTAAAAAAGAAAATAATAACGGTGGAGACATTTAAATAACCTACACAATTTCGCTAAGTTATGAATCATTCTAAATGCAGTAACCATGAAAATTAGAATTATTTTTTATAATTTTAACAGTGCATAATAGGAATATAGTTAGAATAAGTGCAGGCTTACCATGTATTAGTATGCAATGACATTAAATACCATAAAAGACACAAACATCTATTTCCAAATAATTTTAACCAACATTTATTTTATTAATTATAGTGAATTATTTAAATTGTATCACGTTTTAAGTGTTTATGGTGATTTATAAATTATAATTGTTTGAAAATTATAGTACTTTGTTTAACCTTGTAGCCATTATAGTTATTACGCGTTCATAAGACAATTGAGCGTCTGTGAATATTTTCCTCATACCTTTCAAGTAATTATGTCAGTATACTATAAGGTTATATAACATAAACATAAAAAAAGTCTCGCTAGAACGTAGCACGATCAAGCGAAACTAGAATGCCCAAAAGCACGAGGGATGGAACAATTCGCCGTCGTCGGTTAGCCGTCACCGATTCACCATTGCCGATTCGCCGTTTGCCCGATTCGCCGCGGAACGATTCGCTGTGGCGGAAAGCCGTATTTTTTAAATGCTTCAATAATAAAGAAATAATCTGTAATTCTAACTCTGATAAATTTTAATAACCCCAGATATCTGTGTTCGAGTTTTAATCTTTTTAAAACTCTTTCTAATTATTACCAAACCATGCACTTTCTGGAAGCTATTGTGTTAGACTTATAGTAATGTTATTTTTCTATTTTAAAAGAACGTAATCGCAGTTGGGCAATTGTAAAAGGATCAATCCTAGCGAGTGCATTAGTGATAACACGTGACACATGTGTTTAATTGTTTTACATTTAATTTGTACTGAATTGAGAATAGTATTTTTATTCATTCAAAACTTCATCCGCTGGAGGCGAACGTACTGACGTCGGATTTTCTGACTGTGAATTGTACCTATTGCGAATCGGCGGCGACGAATCGGCGATGGCGAATCGGCGATGGCGAATCGGCGACGGCGAATCAGGGACGACGAATCGGCGATGGCTATTCGGCGACGCCTAATTGTCGATATTTAATTGGCGACGGCTAATTATCCTGTACCTCGGTGGTATATAAGACACTATTAAACAACCTGGATATTGTTCTCATTTGGCTATACATATTGCTAGATACATTTTATAAACCTTTGTTTCCATCAAATAACGTTACGTGCCCCTTTTTACTTCCTTTTACGATAAAGGAAGTATTGGATTCCCCCCAAAAATTCAAAATTGAGTTTTAAACAGATCTTCACGTTTTAGAGTCCCCTGAACCCAAAAAACATGTTGTTCAATGGTCTGTGTGTCTGTCTGTCTGTGTGTGTGTGTCTGTGCAGAATATCTCAAAAACGAAAAGAGGTATGACGTTGAAACTTCATGTATAAGTTTTGTGTACTACTATCTAGATAAGACAGCAAGCTTTTGAAGAAAATTGCATAACCGGAAGTATGGTGTTTACTCTGGCAATTTTTCAGTTTTTTCGATTTATTCAAAACGATTTTTTTTGTGTTAATGTGTATTCATGTGAGATAGGTGATTTTTCAATTGAAAACCTTTAAAATGGGTTTCTCTTGTTTTTTCCTATTTTTTTAACTCCTATTTTAAATAGAACACCCGGTATATTATTAAATTTTTGAATTCAGCTTGAAACTGTAGAGAAAATATGTATCTTGAACTAACGCTCTATTTTGCACGGTTTCTGTAGAATTTGTAATTTTTGACTAATTATAAGATGGCTGTAAAAGGAAGTTATGTGCGTGTATCACACCAGATTTTTTGTACATATGTAGGCTTAGGGTTTCTCTGATTCTCTGTTTTTCTAATGGACGTTCTCGTAGTCGTGTTTCTTCAGCAGCACCTCTATTTCGTCACAGTTTGTTCATCCATTTTTTTCACTTCAATCATTTTTCGTCGTATTTGTGTATTTCATGTTATTTTGTATCATTTCTGTTTTTCCATATTCATCTTTGATCCATCATCGCTAAGCTTTATTCTGACAACCAACTGTTTTACTGTCTATTTTTCAGAAATTTTATTTTCTATATAAGTACCTGTATTTTCTCAAACTCAAAATGCACTTGTCAAAATTTAAATATCTCCTTTCATATACCTGGGACGTTCGAAAATATAAAAATGGCCCAGAATAAAGTACCTTTATTTTTCTAAATACGTTAAAAAGCAGTTTCTCTCGCCTAGCAACCAGATAAGTAGTATATTAATCGAAACTAGTGCTAGAAAACCTAATTGTTTGTGTCTAACGTAAGTTATAACGAACGAGCTGAACATCAACAACAATTCAAAATAATTATAATTTGTAATTGAAATGTTACAACAAATATTTAGAAATGAAAAACAGCAAACGTACAGAATAATAATAAAGTAGGAAATTGGTTTGAATTGTTGTTGATGTCGAGACCGTTTGTTATTAAAGTGTTTTTGAAGATACCTATGTTTTGTATATTGGGCACAAAAAAATTAGGTTTTTTAGCACAAATTTCGATATCGTCATTTTCTGGTTGCTAAGTGAGCGAAACTCGAGTTCGACAGTACATCCTTATGGTATCTAATAATAAGTTCTTATTTTCCGTAATACATAGGGCGGTAAGAAAGAACATGTCTTTTTAATAAGTGGCTGTGGCGTTACGATGTATTTGATACCATTTTTCAATTCTAAAGAACTTTTCCAAATAACATTTTTGTGTGTTATGAAAAATTCGGGCTATTTTCATATTTTCGAACCTCCTCCGTATACGGAAGGAGACATTTCAGTTTTGGTAAGGCAGTTTGCGTTTTAGAAAGTGTCGGGATTTTTGTCAAGAATAAACTGTTCTGATAAATGGCCAAATGTGTAATCAGTTTACCGTAGGTGTTCAAATTTATGTTGGTCGCTGTGTATTGATGTAAAAGTCAAATACTAGTGACTTTATTTTTTTTAACGATTTTAGCTAAAATACAACTTTAGAGAAATTGTGCAACAGATTCTGTATGAGATTTGGTAATTCATATTTCAATTAGTGTTGCGTGTTCCAACTAGATATAAGAAAATCTCATAAGATACCAATTGTTGACTAACCATTGTGTGTGTATCCCCGTTCATTCTATCGTAGTCTTTTGTAGTTTTTCCTGTCATTATTAAATTTTTGCAACGTGCGTTTTGGCAACGAATCGGGTTCCACGTATTGTATCACTCCATTCTGTGCTACTGTATCGTGGCAATCTGGAGAAACTCGTTTAAATCAATATCCAGAACAGCGACTACTACCTACATTGATGTCGTTCGCCGTCTTAAAAAAACGCCCTGAGTCTGGGAAATAAAATATCATCGTAAGGATATTAATCATCCGACTATATCTGCAAACAAATTGAACTCGCTTATCACAATATCATCTAGATATATGTGTAATGTGTGTATTCGATTTGTCAACTGTATGTAAATCATTCAGTTTTAGTGCCTCCCAAATAAACGATCTGCTCATATTGATCTTTGACCTGCTTCTGCCACATGTGTATACGTTTTTAATTTCATAATTATCGAGGTGGGCCTGGATATTTCCAATTTTTTTTTTTATAAATCGCAAGATTACAATTGCAGATGTTAAAACTTTGTAAAGTTGTCAGCGACGTCTGTTTTCATAGCAACACACGCATCTAGCTGTATACTCGTTTTGGACCACCGTATAGGTGTCCTTGCTCTAATTAAAATGGTTTTTGCATTTTTTAAATTGAATTGTAACTAAAAAAGTTACAGAAGAAAATGTTTTAACGTCTTTAATATAGTGTTCATATTATGCAGAAAATAAGTAAAAGTATCTTAATGCTGCTAATAATACTAAAACAGTAAAGAAAATGCTTAGCAATGCGAATTACATTCATTCGAAACGAAAAAAAAATGTCGATGGGATTCGAACCACGTACACATCATGGTTGCTGCCTTGTGAATGACACACGATACGACGACCGATCGCGGACGAAGTGCTTCCGATCGTATCGTTGTCGATGAAAAGGTCACGCAGAGACGCAGGCACAACACACGTTTGTAGGGATACTTTCGTGAAGTTCACGTATTACGTTGAACGTTTTTATTTTGCAAATTTTTAAACAACCAGTTTACTGTTTATTATGTTTTGTGGAAATTATACTAAAAAGTAATTATGGAATCAAATTTCGACAGGTATTATATACAGGGTGAGTCGGGAGGAGTGGACCAAACTCCAGGAATGTTTTATACACGTGAAAATAATGTAAAAAAACTCAAATGTTGTTATCCGACTTTCGTTTGTTTTCAAGTTACAGCATTACAAAAAAACAACTTTTAATGGAGAACTTAACTGAGTTTTTGTAAAAAAATCTGACATTTTTGTTAATTTAAGACGTAATCATTTGCAAACAATCGAGAATTGCACCATTTATTACAAAGGCTAAAATAAAAATAGTGCATAGGGGGATTTCTTTATGACGCTGTATATTGAAAACAAATGAAAATCGAATAAAAACATTGAGTTTTTTACATCATTTTCACGTGTATAATACATTCCTGGAGTTTGGTCCACTCCTCCCGACTCACACCCTGTATATTGCATCAACGTTGACTAATTCACTTGGAATTTTTGAAGTTGCACTGATACGATAACATTCTGTCTTTTATTATTCTTAAATTCAAAATCAAAATAACAACACTTGTAATTAATTGTTTTAAAATATTTCTAAATATTCTGGTTGCAAACGAAGATCGATTGCAGCCTACACTGAAATGCCATTTTGTTTGCACGGAGATGCAAATCCCACATGCATCAAAGGAATTAGCGATGTCTGCATTTTCGTCGAGTCCAGGGCTTGCACAAAACATTTAATTCACTTTAGTTGCAATTCCTAGTTTTAGCTTCCTGGTAATGCCCTTGTTTGTCAAGTCCGGGCAACGCCAGACGCGGAAAGCACTTGAATTTTTTATACGTTGCGGGTCTTATTGTTTTATGCAACGTAAAATTAGGGATTTGCTGATATAATAAAAATCCCTATCTGGCTCGCCTGTTTTTCCAGAACTCGTTGTTGGAAAGGCATCGCGGATTATTCAGGGCGCCTCGGAAATAGCAATAGCTACCTACATATGACATTTTAATATATTATTACTCTAAATTTTAACTTACAAATAATAGTACTGGTTTCAGTGGATATGGAAAGACTATGCGATTATGATGCTGAAAATGTACTTGCTTGCTGGTAATTTGATTAAAATCGCAGGCATCATACTGAAATCTGACCTTTAGGTGCTGCGGAATTTAATTTCTTCCAATGTTTTATATAGTTCCTACAAATTAATGCTCAAATAATCATTTTCTGAGATATAGACTACGCTATGATTGCAAATTATCTGCTTGTTAAGTGTAAAAGTGCAGTCGTCTGAGAAACATCGATGACAAAAATTATATATTGATTTATGAGTTTCTACATGGGTTTTTAGAAAGAAAATTTACTTGTTGCATAACAATAATTGTTGATGACACTGGCACTGGGCCGACGTTCATCATACGAAGGACAATAATTCCCAAGTCTACGTAACCCCCGACTACAGAGGCTTCCTGTCCGATCTGGTGCGGATCCGGATAACTGATGACGACGCATGCGACTGCGGCGAAGACTTGGATACAGCGCAACACGTGTTGTTCGAGTGCCCGTTGGAGGCGCAGTACAGCGGTGTCTGAGTGAGGCGCTGGGAAGTAACTGGGTTGATGTGGCCGAGAGATTTGGAGGACGTTGCCGTGATCGCGACGGAGACAGAATGGTGGCGAGTAATTAAAGAATTGGCGCGAAAGATCGAAAAATGACGGGTGAAGGGCGATAAAAATCTGATAATTATCGACGTTATCGTTATTAGGAACATGAAGTACCATCAAAATTCGACCTTGTTAACATTAAGTAGTTTGAAATATTAGAATAATTGCTGATTAATCGAGTTTATTAGAATACGCGTTAACAGCCTCCGTTGTACTGAAAGGTGGAATACTGCAATTGTGTATACTACGATCAATAAAATGCAAAGTCTCATAACCTACTCTTCGATGTCCTAAAAACAATAATAAAAGGTACCTAAGTATTCCACTTGTTTCCTTCTAGAACAGGCGTGCGCAAACTAAGGAGGGCAAACGATGCTTTTTCATATTTCATATATCTTTAATAATTATAATGTTATATTTCTGCAATCTTTCTTATTTACGCGTTGTCGTAGTCACTCGACGTCCACAAATTACCAGTAATATATGTTTAGTTACTATTGAAATGCGCTAGACGAATCCTAGACACGGAATACCAGAGACGAATGCAATAATCCGAATGTTGTAAACCGAATGACACTCGCTGACTCGCTAAATGAATACCATTAAAGAAATCTGACTGAATACGGAACGGCCTCGGTGCTTATCTTATACATATAGCTGCTCGTCAGTTGCGTCAATGGAGGGTTTAATGCTTCTCAGTGGCCGGATGGCCTCTCGTTTTCTCAAAATTAGATATTGTGTGCCGCTCCTATGCCGAAAAATTTGAATTGCATCCTTGCTCTAGAACGTCTGGTTTTCGAATTACTTCCGATATTGGTTTCGGTTGGCAGGTTTTTACTTTTCTCAGAGTTTTACATCTTCCTATTTCTGTGTTTCCAACTCTTTTTGTACATTGTCCTTATCCTTTCTTCGCTGTGATTTATCTCTGGTTTTGCTACTAATATACTACTACGTGTGGAACCTCCGTTTTCGCTCCTCTTATGATCTGTTCGTAACATCGCAATTGTTTGTTTTAGTTTTTCTGTATTAATGGGTCGTTCGATCTTTTTTGTTTTTTCTTTCATTCATCTTTGGAATTTGTCTGTAATTTTAGCTTGTATCGTCGAATTTTCACATTCTCTCAACAATGAAAATTTGTCTTATCATTGTGGTGTTCGCAGTGTCGACTTTATTTTTTCGGTTTGTTGAATATTTATTATTGACTCTACCATCGCTATTATTATTTATGGTGGAACTTCGTACGTCATTTTAAGCGCCTTTTTAACAGTCGTACAAAATCAATATGGCAATAGTGGCAGTCAAGTATGAAAAGTTATTACCTATAAACATAAAAATCTGTGTTGTAGGTTAGCAATACATTTTCTAGTTTATCTGCATTTATTAGAAATCATTGCAAAAAAAACGTTGAAATTATACAAGGAAATTTGATGTATTTATTATTCTGTCAAGTAAACAACTAATGAAAGCGTTGGAACTGGCTGTTATAGTTTTGTTATACTTTAATAAATTTGGGCAAAAAACCTGTTGCTCAAGTAAATGCATGTGTAATTTTTGTGTGTCAATTTATGCTACATTTTCTTGACAATTATTTTCGTGTTGTTATCATTCTGAACGTTGCTTAAACATAAAAGTTCCACCTTGTTTTTTTTTCTTCATTTCTGCTTTACTCTGTTGGTGTTACTCCGCAATATTGTTGTTATAATTGTCTTATATTAGTAGGATCCTTAACTACATTTTTGCACTATGGGTGATAGGAAAATTAATCTGTAATTATTAGGGTCACTCATGTCCGTTTTTATGAACGAGAACATGATGTTGCCTTTCCACTGTTCTGGCATTCTTTCTCCTTGTACTGGTTCACATTTATTCTTTATTCGAATTTGCTCAAATTTGCTGACCCTTATATCTTGCCATTTCTGCAGATCGTTCTTCCCTGCCAGCTACTTCAACTATTTCTCTTTGTATTTATTGTTCCCTTCCTTAAATTTGTGTTTACTGTATGTCTTCCATGCCTGTCGTATCTTTTTGTATTATATTTTTATGCTACGGTTGATATTTTTTATACTCGATTTCCAATTGCTAAACTTCTTCTAAGTCTTTCTATCGTTTGGACAATTATTTTCTATTATTTGAAAAAATAGTCTCTCGTTTTTTACTGAAAAAAATGTAGACATTGTGTTATGCTCTAACAAAAAAAATCTTTCATCAGTGGCAGTTGACTGAATGGCATCGTTAACATTTATGTAGATAAATGTTTCACTGGCACAGATTTGTTGAAAGACAACCTTCTCTAGAAAAAAATGGGTCTCCTTCAGTGGCTGCCTCATTGCTGAGGGTTCTAATCTTGTTGGCTTTCTCCTATGTGGTATTGTTCCGGTTGTCTCTACACTGGGTTCTTCTCATTTCTTTTACCACAAAGGAGCCTGTGGCTGATTTGATATTCATCGTAACGGTGATCTTCTCGCTTTCTGTCCTTCTACCTTTTCCGGCCATGAGATTGTTCTCCAAACCAAAATAGTGGAGGATCCTTTTTGAACTTATTGTGCATTTATTTGTAGCTATTTTAATATGGAGGCATTAGTTGGTCTGTCTGGCGATCGTATGCTCAACATACGTCTCCAACACCACATATCAAATGCGCCTATTCTTCTTCAATCAGCAGCCTTTATTGTCAAGGATTTCATCCGATACAAACCGATTTGAAAAACCAAGGCTTTAATTGGTTTTACTTTTATCCTATTCGAGATACTTCCGTCCTTCCATACTTTTCCCAGTCTTGTCATTGCAAGTCCTCGTATTTATTTTTTGCTTTCACCTTAGTCATCAATTTTTCATATTTTCTTCCTTGTTTATTTCATAAGCCAAGTTGGTTGGTTTCTTGTTTGACCTGTTCATCACCTGTTATTAGTGTGGTGTCATCGGCGCGGCGTATTGGAGATTAGAGAGTATTTGGGCCCCTATAGATACGCCTTCATCCCAATCGCCAAGTGCATTTCTCATTAGGTACTCCCCATATATATTAAACAAAATGGGAGAAAGCACACAGCCCTGTCGGAGTCCTAGCTAGCCCTTTTAATTGGTACCATTCGAGGATTGTGAATAAAATGGGAAGCAACAATCATAGAAAACGTGAATTTCAGCTATTTCTCCGTGTTCGGCTTCGAAAGTTCGAAACGTTACAACGTGCGTTGAAAGAATGGGGGGCCGCGCCTACACGGTCGCGTAGTAGGATTTCAATGCACCATTCAACACGCACGATTATGCATTTTACGGCTCATTACTTGCATTTCGTGTCGTTTAGCGGCTGCTCTTACCTGGGTCACATGCACGGAAAATGCAAGGGCGGCGGTCGCTCGTGTTCAACCCCGCGAGTAAACAGGGTGCGGGAAATTGCATACTATTAATCAGAAAAATGCAGCTGGGGAAATTCGTTAAATCCCCCCAAGCCCATTTAAATTTAAATTGCCGAAAATTAAACGGCGTGGTGGAGCACCCACAGGTGAAGGGTTGAAAGTATGAATTTAGAGGGGTTTTTGATATTTGAGCAGAATATACTCGTGCGTGTACTATTAATAGCAGGATAATATTCTATGGCTTCGTTGTAGTACCAGCTTGCTGTACAGCTCGCAAATTAATTCTATAATAAGTTTCTTGTTTCGGAAATTCATGAAAATTAATTACCGTTGATAAATTACCACGGACTAATTCATTCGAGTTGACCAGTGATTTTAGATTGTGAATGAAAGCCCCACATTTTCTGGAAAAAATTTGCATTTCAAAGTCGGAGGCATTCGCAGTAGACCTTAATTAGATCTGGATGTAAATTACGTTCCGGAATTAATTGCTGCGACAGATTATCTCCGACTGCTAATTTTGGCCTAGAATATAATGCAAGGGAAGAGTAAGATAGTTACGATAGCGATTTATTGTCTTGACGTTAAACTATTAGAATTGAAATCTTTCCAAAATTGTGTCGCTATCCACACATGGTTTTTTATATTTGTATAATCATAGATAAATAGTAGACAGCATTCCTGTGTTTTTGAACTTAATTTATATTTCAGATTTTAAACTTTCCATTTGTACTAAGCATCAGCTTTAGCAAGGCGTATATGTTTTTATAACGAAGGCATTTTTTCATTATTCGTATATCCCGGTATTTATAACTTTAGTTTTTTGAGTGTTCTGGAAACATAAATATTAATAACTGTCTATTATATAAAAAAAAGTTGACCTCGTATGCGCACATACATTACACACACTATAATTAATACTTCAGAACATAAACATATCATTTTGTTCTATTTTTTGTCATGTTTTTAATGTAATTATTTTAGTTTGTACAAAAAGTTATTAGTTTGTCAGTTTCATATTCAGTTCCTCTTGTTGGTAATTTTTGAAATTCGATTGCGGAAAAAACATCGCTGTTGGTAGCATTCGATCTGTACTCCCATATGAAATCCGGTTTGTAGGTAGATGCTGTCAGCGCTCGGCCATGAATGCTACGTAACACCAGGGTTGGCATGACATACCTGAAAAAACCCGCGGGTTTTAGACTAAATTTGGGTTTTTTCAAAAATTTAAAAAAGTATTCTAAAACTGTAAGCGGTATAAAATCTTCCATTAATAACAATTTCATAATTGTTTTCAAACCAGTGATTTTTGCAGTTTTCGAAGCGATGTCTGTCAGTCTGTGAGTCTGTCCGTCATCTAATGGATTGACCTGAAAATTTATACCATCGTTTCTAATATAAATTCGGAAGGTCTATTGATATCTGGTTAAAATGAGGCAACTCGTTTTTTTCCATTTTGTGGAAAATTTTTGTAATTACTATTTAATAAAAATTAAATTTCAAAGAACAGGATCATATATTATGCAGTTATTTACAATTTTCGTTTGAACAGTTGTTTTGTAGTAAGTATAGAAAAATTGCATTTTTAGGAAGATCCTTGAGCTCAAAAATTAATAATAGAAATACATAGGTATACAGTGTGAATAACGTAAGACTATACATTGACAACTTTATTTTAGCATTAATTAATTTACCCATGCTAGCAACAATTAATTGTCGGTTTTGAAATTACAATGAAATAATCCAGTTTCAATTAGTTTCTATAGTCACACCATGGTAACATGAAGTAAATGTCCTATGTCTAATTTTGCATAATTCAGCAATTTATAGTCTTACATTATTCTCACTGTATATATATATATATATTTTATTCGCAACCATATATGTAATAAGGTCATTACTGCCATTGCCATTACCAACTTCTACTTCTCACCCTGGGCGGGAAATAGGTACCATGACAGCGGGTGAGAAGTAGTCATTTCCCAGCCGCTGTCATGGCAACAGATTTTATCCGCATTGTATTATTAGCTTAACGGCAGTTTTGAAAAACTGTCAAATCCAATTTTACAATTCCTGTTTACAATAAAGTGGTTGTGAATAAAATAGTATACATACCACGGTGAAAAGTTTCATTCCTGTCTCGAGATAAAGTGAACCTCGACGCTTCGCATCACAGTTAGCTACTTAATCTGTCGACAATAATGAAACGCTTTCCACCTAGGTATATAATATACTATTAAAACTTTATTTTATATTACGTAATTATTTATAACTTGTTAAAGACGTTTTTTGTAAGAGGTATAGTTTTTGAAAAATCGAAAAATTAAATTTTCATAAACATAATGGGAATATTATTTTTTTACAAACTGTTTTAATATTAGGTAATTAACTATAACTTTTGTCAAAAGTTTTTTTAAGAAGTATCGATTTGGAAAAAGTCACAAAATTAAAATTTTACAAGCAGTAAAAGAAAGTTGTGTGATGACCACATCTAATTTTCTCAAGTGGCAAAAATCATTGAATGAGGGAATCCCCTTGAAGGAAGTCGCTCAGAATCAATGGACAGTGGAAATCCCTTGCTGTAAAATATAATTTGATAAACCTACTTTTAAGTATACATATAACCCCATTTACTTGATTTACATAATACAAAATACAAAATATCACTACCATTTTCCGAAAGTCTATTAAGGTGACTACTGTAATAATTTGAAAAAATATTTTATTTCCTCTTCTATGCCACTGTGCGACTCAAACTCATAAATTGTTTTACTTGCCGTTCTGCAAACCCAAACAATAGATGCCAACGCAGATAAAGGCTTACGGCGTGACAGCGAGTGCTCTCAACGGAAAGTTGCACGCACTTCATCTTCCTTCCGCTTGTTGTTGTTTCGC
The DNA here is from genome assembly GCA_940337035.1 of Agriotes lineatus. Taxonomy (NCBI): domain Eukaryota; kingdom Metazoa; phylum Arthropoda; class Insecta; order Coleoptera; family Elateridae; genus Agriotes; species Agriotes lineatus. Next base: position 104,619,453 of record OW679198.1, on the reverse strand, counting down.
TCGTTTTCTCTTGCATTTACGGAATGTAAAATAATCGGATGATATTCCGATTTTATAAACATTCCGAAATGGAACATTCCGATTATTGAAATCATCCGATTATGCCCATCACTATTGACGACATAAGAAAGTAAGCCCGATCGGTGACGATGAAAACGTGACACACACTGGCACAACATATAATGATGCAAACATATTTTGCGAGTTTGCTTATAGCTTGTATTTTTGTGAAGCGGACATTGGTTAACCAATACGTACTTCTAAAATGTTGGTTTTTTATGATTTTATATAGTATTTGAGAGTACCTTTCAAACCGGTGAAGGTATCCGAATAAAGCGTCTCTTTATTTCTAGTATTTCTAATATTTGGCATTGAGAGGTTGAAGAAGATACAAATTAAAGGCAAAACGAGTTACAATAACTTGACTGTCATATGCTACAAAATAGAATTATTAATGTATGTAATCTGAAAAATTGAACATCATGCAAAACCAACTGTGTTAGAAACACAAAATACTTTTCGACCCTTGTACATGTCTTTTATATAGATAAGTTAGTGATGTGTTAAGCTTTAGTTATTGCAGGTGCAAAACTACTTTATTCATTCGTTCATTCATTAGCTTTAGCCTCATACCTTTCGATGTCGTGGACCGTTCATCCCAGTCGAATAAAATTCGAATGAAAGTTTGTGGTATATTTGATATGTGTAAAGTTTTTCTGGACTTTATTTACATTAGCTATATTTTGGTAGCTCTGCAAAATTCATGCAGCTGAATGTATGGTAACTGAAATTTTCTCCGCCTTCTGAATTCTGCTTTGGCGCTGAGCTGCCAGGAATTATTAAGTATCACACAGGGCAGTAACTTTGCTTTTTCAGCGAAAATCCTTTATGTTAAAACGGAAAATATGACATTTCAACGTAATAACAAAGGCTCGCTTTCCGCTCGCTTTTAATAAACCGCGGCGGATTCGCGCTCCCAAAACACTTCGACGCAAACTTCATCGCTAATTTCCTCGTGCTTCTTTGTCAGTTGATATTCCAGAGGGGGATATTGGCCCGCTGGGGTTCTCGGGATCCCTCAAGTCGCAAATTGATTATTTTATCTGTCGAAGACAGGACGAAACGTGCCGCATTGGAATGCTAACGTGATCTGCTTTTTCAGGGCCTGGACAGCGTGAGCTCCGGCGGGCAGCTGCGGCCCCTCAATGCTGAAATTTCGGCGCCCCGCATTGATAGCTACCGCTTCTCCATGGCCAACCTGGAGGACTCCCAGGACGTCGACTTGGATGCCATTCTTGGAGAGCTCTGCGCCCTCGAGACCCAGTGCGAGAGGGAGATTGGCCATGCCAGGGACAGCAAACGTATCTCAGGTAATTGTTTTGTTTAAAAAAAATCATCAGTTCGTCGGTCAAAATGGAAGAGATAATAATCACTTCGCTCGTCAACAACAGACAAAATTATTATCTCCACTAACGAGCTAAACTAGCTAAATCATTTGAAAATCCTAACTTGGCGGTCTTAGCTATTTCAGACAGGGTACACTGATTAGTTTCTAACTCTGACATATTAAAAGCTGCAATGAATAAATAAAATTTACTCAATAGACTTGTACGTAATTGCAAAATATGCTTCCAATTTCTCTCCAAATTAAAGCAGGTTAACAGACGAATAATTATAGATTTTTTCGAATTCTGTTCACGTCGTTGTTTATAGTGAAGTCATAGAATTCTCTCCAAAGCAAGCTACATTTATCAGTTTACCCAATCTTCTACCTTAAAATAATTTCTGGTTTCTTAACATTTCTTAAATAATTTGTTATCAACGTTTGAGGAATAAATACTATATGTTATTCGGACCAAAAGTTTTTGCATGTGGCTCGACTGGACTTATCTGCCGAGCTTGCGTCAAGCCAGAGAAAGTATAACTTTTGTTTCTAATAACGTAATATACTATTATGTACAGATTGTCTGCAGGTACTAGGTACACACAGTAACTAGATACAGAGATTGTTTGTTTGTCTTAAAATTTTAAACCGTCTGTATCTAGTTACCGTGTGTACCTAGTACCTGCAGACAATCTGTGTATTAAAATAGCAATAAAATATAAATAGTGATGCGGCAATACAAGTAGCAACGTAACATAACAAGAAAATATCAATAAAGAACAATAGTAAGAATAGATACTAATCGAAATTTTTGGTCGCACGTGTCGAACACAAAAAATTAGGTTACAAGTACGTTCGAAAAATTTTGCCGGAATTTTTTTTTACGAAAGTTACTTGCTTTGGAAATATCACGAGTCAACAACTTTGAACAAATTTACGAGCTGAAGACTAAGGAATTTGTCAGTTAATTTGTCAAGGAACATTGCCGAAAAACAATAAATCTTGAGTAAAACATTTTCCGAGCAAAATCGTGAGCCCGAAATACATTTTCTAGACTATTTCTCAAATATCAGTTCATTTTGTATCGGTTGTCGCGATACGCCTAAAGTCGGGGTAACTGGCACTCCTTTTAGTTAAAATACACTTGGACACGAAGACTAAAGCTACTGTTGCGAGATTAATAAGAACACTTAAGTACAAATACTTGTATTTATTTTTCTGCCGTTTACAGAACACTTAAGTTTAATACCGTTGCTTCTTAACTTTACTTAGTAACATCTTATTAACTAACTAAATTCCACGTCCAGTTTGACCAAGAAAACTCGGTAGGCGTTTACAAATTTCCAAATAAGCCTATCAGAGCAGGTCTAAATTTTGGACTTTTGGCACGTACATACGGACGTGCTAGTTCATAATAGTCCTATGAATTTGACAAATTTGAAGCTTTCACACACTAAAATTTGTCAAGCTCGACCGCTCGCAAATTATCGCTAATAAAGTTTTACATTCTACTAAAAGAATTTGCTCCCGCCGGCAAGTAATTTTTATGATCGAATTGCAACAGTTGCACTCCTGGCCACGTACTTACCATATACCTTCGTCCAATATTTCGGCTTACGAAGTAAACCCTGCATAAATTTACTCTAATCTATTCGTGAGATTGAAATATCTCCAGCTTCCCAGAGAAAGGCACGTTTCTAAACATCGGCTAAACATTCGCTTGTTGAAATGTTAGTATGACATTTTGTCTACGAATTCTACCTTAAAATATTTATGATACAAATGGCTTATATAGCTAACTAAAGTACAGTCTATTCCTACAACCGCGTGTAGTTCATTTCACTAAAGAACAGAAATCGTAACACGATATGCAATGAGTAAGAATATGACATTTATACTGAAGCACGATGACAGTTAAATGGCGTCTTTGAAATACAGCCTCGATTAAAGCAACATATTTGGTGGCTGGCATGGATATAAGTGATAAAAATAAACTGATAATATACCTACTAAGAGAAAATTTTGATTTTCTACCACTTTAAAATCGGTTGAATTTTCAAAAATTATTGAATTTCATTGGTTAATAACAGATGCGGGGAATAGTGATGTAGTAAATTCCCTTTAATTCGAATTTCAATGATTCTGAATTTACGGTAATCCGGAACGTCCGTAATCCGAATCGGCTTTAATTGGTCAAACATTTTGCAGATTTCAGAAAATTATCGTTTAAGGACTCTGCATGCGCACTGTTTAGTGTTCGTGAATGCCAGTGCTTATTTTTGCTTAAAACTGGCGTCGCAAAACGTTACAATTACGCGAAAAATCCTTTATCTAATAGACTTGTCCGTCCGTCCGTCCGTCCGGGACGCTGTTTCAGCAGCCAAACCGTAAGAGATAGAGAAAAAAGTTATGAAAGTTATATGTTTGGAATGGTCATGTCAGCTCAGGAACCGAATTTCAGTCACGTGACACTTCCGGTTATCGAGAAATCACAAAAAGACCGTTTTTCAAATAGAACGCGTATTAAATAAAAATGTCTCAGCAGCCGAACGGAGCGGCGACCCTCTGCGCCTAAAAACGTCGATCGGTTAGGCAACCACTTTGACACCTTCCAGGTCTGGGTACAGTTTTTATTTAATACGCGTTCTATTTGAAAAACGGTCTTTTTTGTTTTTTTAAATGAGACATTTGTCTCACTGGATTGCTTGTTTGCTATATTAGACGATGATTTTTGAGGCTTTCACGGCCATTGTCAGTAAGTAACAAACGACTTCCGGGATTGGACCGTGTCATGATTGAGATTGAAGAACTCAACGTTTCGCCCACTTTCGTAAGGGGCTTCATCAGGAGGAAAAAGCAAAAGAGCACGGTAACTCAACGTGTGAACCACGTCAGAGGCGAAACTCGACTGACTATCGGAAGAAGAAAGGCGAGAATTTATAGGCAAGCGCCGTCGCGATTCAGCAAATGCCGTCACGGTTCAGTGGCGGGGGGGCGGGGCTTAGGAATTAGCACTTTCCACATAGAAGGAAGGGGAAAGCCTTCGTCCCGATTGAGATTATTGGGGTGTTTGCAAATCTCAATGGCTTCGCGAATCTTTCTGCTAAAGAAGAATGGGGATTTACAGATGATGGAAGTTTCATCAAAAAGGATCTTATGACCAGTATCGCGTTGGTGTTCGGCGATGGCCGATGATGAAACGAGACCTGACTTGAGACAGCGCTGATGCTCAGAGATGCGAGTTTTTACTGAACGACCTGTTTCACCAATGTATACAGCATTACAAGAGAAAAAGAGTCTATAAACACCTTTAGATGACATAGTGTTTAATTTATCTTTAGATGAAGGAAGAACCTGTGAGATTTTGCTCGGGGGTTTGAATACTGTTTTAATGTTTTGTTTTCGAAGAAACTTTCCTATGCTGTCGGTGACTTGGTGGATATAGGGAAGAAAGACAATTGCTGCAGGAGGATCGGGTTTTGGAGGTTTGGGTGGCCGTGGATGAAGATGGCGATTGATGGCAGACTGTATATCCCTAGCACGGTAACCGTTATTCCTAAGAGCTTTCCGAATGTGATTTAATTCAGCGTGGATATTATCGGGTTGAGATAAGGAAACAGCCCGGTGTACAAGCGAATTGATAACGGAAAGTTTTTGTGTAGGATGATGGTGGGAATCGGCATGTAGATAGCGATCAGTGTGAGTGGGTTTGCGATATACAGAATGACCAAGTTTGCCACTGGGTTGGCGAGAGACCTGTACATCTAAGAAAGGAAGGGAACCGTTACTTTCTATCTCCATGGTAAAGTTAATGAAAATGTCATTTTTTTAATGGCACCTACCAACGGCCATGATTGCATTAGATAGAAAATGTAATTACCATTCTAAGAATATGTATCATACACTACTTTATTTTTATCTAAAACTAAAAAATATTTAGGTAATTAATATTAATATTTTTGTGTAATACCTAAGCAAATTTGGCAACACTGTTGTATATAATTTGAGTCGTAAATTCTGAAAAACAAAATACTATACAAGATGATCCATTTACAAAATCAAAGTTAATGACATTTTGGTAAAACCGGAAGTCGGCCATTTTCATTATACAAGGTAATTTTTTAAAAACTCAATTGCAGCAGGCCCTGGATAGCCTGAATCAGTTGGCAGTACTGAAATGTATTGTTAGTCTATGTCAAATTCGAAATTTGCAGGTTAAGTTTTGCGTTATGCGTGGCAAATGACAAACAAAACCTAAGCTACTAACCTTGAATTTGATATAGACGGACAATACATTTCAGTACTGCCAACTGATTCAGGTTATCCAGGGCCTGCTGCAATTCACTTTTTAAAAAATCACTCCCACCATCTGAAACTATGTTTAATATCCTTATACAAGTTACATCCAAGTCCCGTTGAAAAGTAAAGGAGATGGAGACATTGGCCCTGATCTCATTGTCACCCGGAGGCATTAATATACATATTTTGACTTTCTGATTCTTATATATTTAACTAAAGATTTTTGATTTTATTATATGATACAGTAACACGGATGTTTCCATTCTTTAAATTGAGCTGGTTTTAATTGATTCGGATTAACGGGACTTGACTGTATTATTTATTGAGAAAATATTTGGGTGTTAGTAGAATAGATTACTTCCAATTACTACATCATTTATGACGTGAATTGGCTCTTATATGCCTTGACTATATAGGGTGTCTCAAAAAGAATGGGACACCTATTGGTCACAGGTTTCTTAGGTTATAATAAACCGATTTAACCTAATATACCTCAGTACAAAGTCGTAGTAAGAAGTTAACAAAAACCATCATATGTATGTTACTGCTAAGTTTATTGGCTACTTATGGGTATTTTAGATTTGGTAATAAATAAGTTTCAAAAAAGCTAACATTTTTAGGAACAAATATAAAATACAAAAAAATGTAAGTAATAGGAGATGACAAGGCAATTCATGACACACCAAATAATTTTTAATGATTATGCCATTGAGTTAAAAGATGGAATTGATATTACTACCACAAGAGTAAACAGTTAAAAAATTCAAGTTTATTCATTATAAATCTTCTAACTTGAAATGTTTTATTATTATAAAGATAATAGTGATTTTGTCTTTGAAATATGTTTATTTTATTAAGTGAAAACAGTTTAAAAGCTAAATCTCATCCAAAATGACTTAAGTATCCAATAATAGTAGATTATGTTATTAGGAGTAAAAGTGATACTTTATGTGGCGAAGCTGAAGTTTATTTATCCGAACGTTAGTGAGGCAAATAATTCAGCTAAGCCACATAAAGTCACTTTTACTCCGAATAACATATACTATTTTATCCGCAAACGTATTCAGATAAATTTCATTAATATAAATTTAAAAAAAAAGCATGCATCGGCCGGGAATCGAACCCGGGCCACTCGCGTGACAGGCGAGCACTCTACCCCTGGGCCAACCTCGGTTGTTTAAATAACGCGCTACTATAATGATATATGAACATACTGAATCACCCGAGCTAATAGCATACGGCCACAGCAGCTGTCACACCGTAACCCACGGCGACAGATGCTCCGCTAAGCTGCTTAGAGGATTTAATTAAATTAAAACTTTTTTGTACTCTTTTTGAAAATAAAAACCAGCCTACGATCTAAGTCTAAAAATTAGCAAAATTTTAAACCATCATACAATTTAATCGGTCTAGTATCTTCGGAGGAGATAGCGAACAAACATAGAAAGAAAGAAAGAGAGCAACAATTTTATGTGCTTAGGCACATAAGGTACGCAAAAGTTGCTATTTTATCTGCATAAGCAGATAAAGTGATACTTTTACCTTGTCAATAAAGACACATAAGTTGTCACTTTTGTGACGTATGCGGATCAACATATTAGTAAGAAAAATATTAGTTTTTTGTTGTGCCAGGAATCAATCGAAAGTAATTTTTACCATATCTAAAAATGTTTTATTTCTTAAAACTTCATGCCAGAAATTGTTTTAATAAAAAAAGCTGTATCAAAGTCTTACTAATAAAATCTTCCTTAGAAGCTTATACTTCGAACTTCGACATTTCTAATACTCCTTTAAATTTATAACACACATTTTAGGACCACTCTGCATATTGATGCATAATATTTCGTTTAATGTGGAATTTAATTCAACTCTAATATGAAGAAATAGACATTTGTAATTCACTGATGGCAAATTACATACTCGCTGTTTTAACACACATAACCTAAAACAATTTAAAAACTTGGAGGATTAAAATAAAAAGTCTGAAAACAAAAATCTCAATCAATGAAAATATATAAATAAATAACATTATTGCAAACCAAATATCTTCCAAAGACAAGAACTAATAACTAAGGTCTTTAACTACTTTCAATAACTAAATAACAAATGATAAAACTCATGAGATTTCAAATTATAACATAACATCAATTTGAAACTGAAAAACATTACGGAATTCTAATACAGAGTTTTACAAGATGAAAAAAATTAACACTATATATTTTATGTAACTGAAGAAGGTATTAATTGCTGAAATATATTTTACAATTTTTACAATATTGTTTTTAAACACTAAAATAGGGATTGTCTTTTTAAAATTAGTTGCAAGATGATCCCTAATTAAGATTAAAAAATACATTTCAAATAACCAGTTGTACTTTTAAATAAATGGTTTATATTTTATTGAACTTCATTTTCTATTTAAGATTCTAATTTAAAATGTCACAAAGCACAAAAAAGCACATAAAGTTGAATGAAAAGGGTAAACTACTTGAATCCTTAAGGAAAACAATAACGATAACAGAGCTAGCTAAAAGATGTGGTGTAGGAAAGTCTATTATACGTGGAATAAAGAAAAAAGACAATCTCAGAAAGAATCTAGGTAAAATAAAAACTCTTGAGGTTTCTACATTTCCAAAAATGGAAAGAGTTTTATATAAATGATGCCTGAAGTTGAGAGAAATTGTTAAATATTAAACCAAAGCAGCGACAACTAAAAATAGTTCATTTTTGGCACATGATTATTAAAAATGAAAATTTTAAGGAATTATTACATACTATTACTTGTGCCTTTGTGAATGTTTGTGTGTATTTAAGTGCACTTTTGAGTTTAATATAAATGCTCATTGACGAAGTATAATTGATAATTTACCCATTTTATTGTAACCTAAAAATAGTGAAACCCCCAAAATAGTGCAAAAAATAGTTCACATGTTGTGGAATGAATGTATGAAAATGATATGTTGTAACAGATAAATTATAATTACTTGGAATAAATAGATTAGCTGTGGTTTCCAATATAGCACAGCTATTATATAGTTTTTTAACATTGCAGTTGCCAATTATAACTTTTCCTAAGGTTTATTTTGCTGATATTTATTTTCTTTCATTTCTTTCAAATAATTTTGAAGTACAGTAATTTCTCAATTATTATGGGTCGATTTATCTGGTTTGTGGGTTAACCTTGCCTTCAACCTGTGTTACGAGTATGGGTGACTTGTTTCTAATTGAGCTATTTTTTGGGACACAGCTGATACTCTGTGCCCCTGCATATTCCAAGCATTCTTTTATAGGAAATTATTTTACCTATACTGTATTTCAAATATGCTATTTATTGTTCAAAAATATAAGAAAATAAAAAAGAATTGTAAGTAACAGTTTGTCTTCATGGAATATTATTAATTTTATTAACTGGCTAGTTGAATTAGTGTTTTTATACCAAAACTTACTATGTATTTTAATTAGACTTTTTGTAAGCAAGCTATAGTTTGCCAGCATAAATGAGATATGAAAATACAAATAGATAATTTTCCAGCTGATATTGTAGAAAATTTATCAAATATGTTTAAATATAAGTGAAGATATGCTTATTTACTTATTATAATTAGCTTCACAATAGTAACAGTAGATAATTCTATTATACAAATGAATTGAAAATAAAACCAATTATATAATTCCATTTTTAAGTGACTACTATTAAAGTTACAGAAGCAGTTGTAGACAGAGCTGTTCAAGATCATTTTAAAAAAGATTTAAATCAACGATCATAGATACTTTTCATTTTGACAAATGATTTAAATCAAAGATCATAGATGCTTTTCATTTTGACAAATGATTTAAATCAAAGATCATAGATACTTTTCATTTTGACAAATGATTTAAATCAAAGATCATAGATACTTTTCATTTTACAAATGATTTAAATCAAAGATTATAGATACTTTTTATTTTACAAATGATTTATTTAAATCAAAGATCATTAATGCTTTTCATTTTGACAAATGATTTAAATCAAAGATCATAGATACTTTTCATTTTGACAAATGATTTAAATCAAAGATCATAGATACTTTTCATTTTACAAATGATTTAAATCAAAGATCATAGATACTTTTCATTTTGACAAATGATTTAAATCAAAGATCATAGATACTTTTCATTTTGACAAGTGATTTAAATCAAAGATTATAGATACTTTTCATTTTACAAATGATTTAAATCAAAGATCGTTTTTAAAGATTTAAATCTTTTTAAAAGGAATAAATCTTTTTAAAGATTGCAATCAAAAAGTAGATACTGGTAGTTATTTAAATCAGCAATCAAACTTTTATTTATGTGTTCAGGAAACAAAAATATGACGTCAATAAATCTGTTTTAAAAATCGTATAGTATGAAATAAACAAAAAAAGCATTAAAACCCAAACTAAGAAGTTAATTAAAATTTGTTCTTCCCACAAATAATTTTTAATAAAATCACAAAAAAAATGGGAAATAGATTTACAGTATTTTTTTATTATTGAATTGATTTTCCTTAAAAGTGTTATTAGTCTAACTAAAAAATCTATTTAATATTTTAGCTAAGGTTTTCTTTGTTTGTCGATTTCAGACTGATTACTTTTCATGTTGCAGAAATCAGTAACAGCAGTTGCCATAATAAAGTATGTATGTGTATGAATGTATGATGTATGAGTATAAGTGTTGTATGGTGTATGTAACCATTGTAACCTAGTTTATGGCGAATACTGTTGCTGTATAGTGTATTGTAGGTATAAAGAACAAAAATACGCTTTTAAAAAATTGCAGCAGTTGTTGCTGGTAAATTCACGAATCCACAGGAATAGACAGGCTCTGTAAAATGATCAAAAATCATTTTCTGAAAAAAGATTTAAAATAAAAGTATTTAAATAAAAAAAAGTATTTAAATAAAAAAAAGTATTTAAATCAAAAAAAGGTTTAAATCTTACTGATTTGTGACAGCTCTGGTTGTAGATAAATATCAAACCAAATGAGTAAATCAAATTTTTGAATTGTAAATGAAGTACTGGAATTTACCGAGTAATTATTTTTGCAGATATACAAAAACAATCACAGCACCAATCAAGAACACACACCAGATCATGTTCAGAGGGTCCCCGACTGAAACTAGACCCTGGCGAAAGCGATCTCATGCTTAAGACTGATTCCGTCAGGACCGACTCTCCTGATAATGATTCTGCATTTAGTGATACCGTGTCTATGCTATCCAGCGAGTCTTCCGCCAGCAGTGGAGGCAGTGGCACCAAACCACAGACTCTGCAGTTACCACAAAATGGCCAGGTAAGTACTTCGGTTCATAATCAGTTCAGCGCCTGAATGTGCTTTAATTTTAAGGATGAAGCCAGCAAAGCGAAAGCGGAGAAAATTAGGATGGCAATGGAAAAAATTAAGGAAGCAAACATCCAAAAGCTGTTCGTCAAGGTCTTCACGGTGGATGGTTCTGCCAAGTCACTGCTGGTGGACGAGAAAATGATATGCGCTTACGTAACTAGATTATTGGCTGATAAAAACCACGTTCAGATGGATCCAAAATGGGCAATCGTCGAGCATTTGCCCGATTTATATATGGGTAGGTTCTTGCTCTTTGGAATAAAAGAAGGCAGTTTTGGAGATTTTAAAAGTCGTTGAACAAATCTTTAATATTTTTCAATTTACATTGGCAATTTACGCTTCAAATTCTTGTGTGGTTGCTTTATTTGTTCTAATTATTTGCAGAGAGAGTATACGAAGACCATGAATTATTAGTAGAAAATTTAATGCTGTGGACCAGAGATTCTAAAAACAAAATTTATTTCGCGGAAAGGCCTGATAAAACCCAACTCTTCTCTCAACCAGAAAAATTCTTGCTGTCTATGACTGACAAACGAGACAATACCGACTACGATGAGCATTCACGCAGCATGTTGCTGGAAGAGTTCTTTTCGTCGAACAATCAGACCATTCCGCAGGTTGAGGGGCCTTTGTATCTTAAGTCAGACTCTAAAAAGGGTTGGAAAAAATATCATTTTGTACTTAGAGCTTCTGGGTTGTATTATTTCCAAAAGGAAAAGCCTAAAACTACCAAAGATTTAATTTGTTTGGCTACATTCGACGTAAATCAGGTATGATCACTTATCGCAACAGCTGTAAATAGAAACTAATTGTTGGTTCTTTAGGTGTATTATGGATTGGGATGGAAGAAGAAATACAAAGCACCAACTGATTTTTGTTTTGCAATAAAGCATCCAAGATTACAGGAACCAAAATCCACGAAATACATAAAATTTCTTTGCGCAGAGGACTTGCAAACGCTTGAAAGGTGGATGGTTGGCATTCGCATAGCAAAGCATGGGCGGCAGCTCATGGACAATTATAGAATGTTGATGGATGAGCTGGCTCAAGAAGATCTCGATAAATTAGCCCATGCTCGTAGCTGTTCTGTCAGTTCTATTGCTGTTCAATCCAACGCTACCACCCCTACACAAGGGTAAGTAATACATTTATTAGAGTTGCACCAAACCCTATCAACCATAACACACATCCACCCTCATTTATTTACTAATACTCCAAGCAAGTTTCCAAATACTTTCATGAGTTTTTCAACAGTTGCACACCTCTTGTTCGTAATACCCATACTGCCGTCTTACCTCGTGTTGATTGCTGTAGATACAGTGGCAGCGAAGGTTATAGTACGCAAAGTGAAACATATTCGGCACCCAGTGAGGCAAGTTCCGGCAGGCACAGCAGAGCAAGTAGCTCCAGCTCCAGTGGCTGCATGTCTGATGGGGCTCCATCAAGCTGCGAAAATGCCTTCGAGTCAGAATTTCCCATGGGTAAATCATTTGTCTCCTGATTTTCAAATTAATATAATTATAATTTTTATAAATTATAGGCACTATCAAGAGAAAACCATCCATGAAACCAAGCTTGCCTTTAACGAATATTACTCGGCAACTGAAGGAAGTGGGAGAAACTAGAGAAGAAGGCGAGACAACGCCTTTGCCTTCCAGTCCCGTTTCATATACTAACTCAGGTAAATATACGGGTGATTCGGGAGGAAGTGGCAATATTTTGAAGACATATCGAGGAAGTCAAAATAAGCAAAATAAACTCATATGTTCAAGTCCGATTTTCATTTGTTTCGGAGATACTTGGTTTACTTGTAATTTAAAACCTAAAGAAAAATTCATTGCAAAACTAACGAAACAAAACAAAAAAAAGATACAAATTGCATTAATTCACAACAAATTTTCGAAAAAAACCCGCCCACTTCGATACACGTATTTGCGCGTTCATAAATTGAACTAGTAGCGAGTTTTAGTAAACGATGATTCTCTCTAATGAACGCTGCAGCATTAGTTCAATTTATGAAGGCGCAAATAAATGTATCGAAGTGGGAGGTGAAGTTTTCGAAAATTTGTTGGGAATTAATGCAATTTGTGTATTTTTTCATTTTGTTTTACTAGTTTTGTAATGAATTTTTCTTTAGTTTTTAAATTACAATTAATCAACGTATCTCTGAAACAAATAAAAATCGGACTTGAACATATGAGCTTATTTTGCTTATTTTGGCTTCCTCGACATGTCCTCAAAATATTGCCACTTCCTCCCGAATCACCCTGTATTTTTCTTCTTTTTCTTTTTCAATCATTAGTTTGTTTTTCTTTACAATTTCACTGGGTTCTTGTTTTTTACTATTTTCATTAAGCAGTTGGGTGCTTTTTCTTGTGATGATACGTTTTCTTCTTTTACAAAAAATTGTGATTCTTGGTATACGTTTGGAAGTATTGAAGTATATTGTTAGTGATGTCTATGTCAAATTTGAGGTTAGGATTTGCATCAGTTTGTGTAAGATTGACGAAAAACCTAACCTGCTAACTTCGAATTTGAATTCTAGTCATGGATTTATTTAATAAGTCGCGTTTAAATAACAAAAAATAGTGATTTGATTCTTACTATTCTTATTATTGTGTCTGAGAATAAACATACTATAAATTTAAAAATGATTACAAGAAATGTATACTTAACCTTAATCAAAAATGGTTTTAACAGTACTTATCGTTTTATTTATCATACTTTAGGCACACTGACAAGGCGCCACAGCCGCAGGAAATCGTCCAATTCAACAGATGACTCCTCCAACAGTGGCACTTTGAAAAGGCAACATTCATACAAAGCCCGTGGTTCTGTGGAATCTATGAGTGGAAGAGGTGGTACTTCTACGCCCTTATGTGGCACACCTGTTAGGGAACGAGCTTCTCCTTTCGGTGAAAGAGATAAAACCAGCCCATTCAGTGAACGGCCCCCAAGTGCTAACTCTGTTCGTAGCCCTGTCACTGCCAATAGTATGGATATGCCTTCATCTATGGTAAGTTTCGAAAGTGCATTTTTTGTGGAATGCTTAGTTTGGGTAACACTGTGCTTGAGTGGTTTTATTAGTAGCACAATAAAGTGGGATTTTTTCTTTATTTTTGTTTTCAATGTGATTTTGTGCTGGATACACTGAATTTCCTCGCCATAGAAAGAACATTTTGTTTCAGTTACGCAACCCATCTGCATGATATTTTCTCTTCTACTATCGCATGGTGTTTAGTTTGATGGTATTGTATTCACTCTTTGTTAAGCTAAGCTGTTGCTGTTGCATTAACATGAAGCAAATATTGTTTTTTGTATTTACACTACAAATGACTACGCTTTTGCTTAATTTGCTGTGTGATAAGAGTAAATGGCATTTTTAAACGTCTTAAGCCATGTTACTCTAAATTACATATAGGTACTAAGGGCATGAGAGTAAACATATTTCGTTAAGAGCATTAATACTATCATCATTCAAGAATATCTTCAATACTACCAACGTGTTGGAATGGTAGAAATATCGATATGGAAATATTACATTGTAGCTTTTTAGCCCACCACATAAGTGGCCTTATTCTAATTAAAATGGTTTTTTTACGGCATCGTGTAACGAGAAATTGTGTGCCATTGCTGTTAGATGCAAGCAGGTACAGCATAGAACATATTAATAACACCAAACATGATCAATAATACTGTTTAGAATATTTTCCTCAAAAGCATAGTATATTTAGCAGTGGGGAAACATTCCCGATATGACAGCACACGGTATTATTTCAGATATTGTAAAGTCTATAAAAAATCGGTGTTACAAGAAGCATTGAAAGAACGAGGTTCCCACAGAAAATAGAATTAGTGGAAATGACATTAAAGAATGTTAAGTAAAAATTCAAGGGAAACTATTCTTCTTGCTGTAGACTAAGAGCTAGTCATCAACTACACGATGTGTAGTTGCATGAGCGCTCTTATGCCGTAATGTGGGTAGGCGACTAGCCTAACCCATTGAATTTAGGAGAAGAATACTCTTTTACAGGGACCACGACCACCAATGCTTTACCAGAAAACTATCTTAACAATTCAAAGTTATTTTGAAGAATCCATGATGTGATCCTAGCTAACATAAAAGAACTAAAAAATGTTGCTATATTTTTTTAGATCAATTTCTGAAGATTTTCCTAAACTCATAGCAACTTTATTGATCTTTCCTTCATTCCTTAGTGTAGGCTGTAAGCTTATCAGTTTCACACAACTCAGATGAAGTTACATTACTACCTTTTGCATTGAAAAATCGAATGAGTGACAGAATTTGATGACTGGCAAGATTGTTTCTTCTGGCTGCAAATCATCCAAAATCATTCTTGCAACAGAAAACCACAGATGGTGATAAAATGGCTGATAGCCGCACGTTGAATTGCTTCAAGCTCAAAGTATGCACAATTTTACCTACTACTAATAGTCTGTAATTTGCAACTCTAAAACGTTCCTTCGTATTCTCATATATTTCAAATAACTGTAATAGGTGGTATGTTGATAGAAAACAACATAAAAAAAATAAGAAAACATGAAAAAGTTTTTTATATTTCTATTTAGTAAGTAAACACATGTGGAATATACAATATACAAATGTTGTCTATAAGTAGGTGAAGGTCATTGATAATAATTAGTTCAGCAGATGGGAAAATTATGAAAACTTCAACTAGTGAGTAAATACCCAAAATGCAGTCAGTATTTAGGTATAGTCCATTTACTTGACATCTGCACTGTCAAACTGACATTATGTTAGCCCCACTGCTATTTTTCACATTGTAACAATTAAATTACTGTACAGTCTAATAAAAAACACATTATTTTTGAGGTATAGTCAAGAATTTTTTTTTTAATTTGACACTGACACTGCAGATGTCAAGTAAATGGACTATATGTAGAATTCCAGATACACATTAATATACCAGAATTACCTAGAAATTTACAAAAATCTATAATTTTTATATCATCAATTGCATCGTTTATATTAAGTTATAATAGGCGCTTTCCTTTCATCCATGGGAGCAGCTCGGAGCGGCTCCAAACTCTCGCGCACCTTGTTCCTTTCACAAGGGCGTTTAACCTCGGAGTCGCTCTGAGCTTATTTCCCCTTTCCTCTCAAGGACCAGCTCGTTGGTCGGGGCGCGAAGCCACAGCCAGCCAGCATGGCATACTTTTAATTTTTAAAAGGCGCGAAGGCGAAATCATTTGAGGTTAGGTGCAACTTCTCCCTGGTTTTAGGTGCTATGCTAAATTTTTTGAAGAAAAAATGTCATCAAAGCCTCATCTTTGCGCATGCACAGAACTTTTAGCTATAGGAATGTTAATTTTTTTGTAATTGTTAGGATTTTGAATTTGTTAAATTTTATATATATATATATATCAGCGCTACAGGCCATGATGGCCCTTGGCTTCTATCATTTTAATGGCTTCTTTCCATTTCATTCGATCTTTTGCTCTAGTTCTCCAATCTGTTACTCCTGCTTCTTCTAAATCGTTTTTCGCCTCTTGTAACCAGTTTTTCTTTGGACGTCCTTTTCTCCTTTTGCCAGCTTCTCCTCCATACAGTAGTTTTTGTACAATTCTTTGCTGTGGCATTCGGATAACGTGGCCCAACCACCTAGCCCTCTGTGCTCGAACCTTTTGCACAATTCCTGGTTTCCCATACATCTCCATTATCTCCTTATTCGTACGCCTGCGCCATATTCCTTCGGCTGTTTTAACGCCACCAAACATCTTTCTTAAAACTCTTCTTTCCCATATCGCTAGTTTATTTTCATTTTGTTTGGTCATTATCCACGTTTCGCTTGCATATAGGACGGCTGGTCGTACTATTGACTCATATGCATGAATTTTGACTGCTCTAGATGTGCTTTTTGTCTTTAGTATCTTCGATAGTGATCCGACTGCTCTGTTTCCTTTTAAGATCCTTTTGTCTATTTCATTATCTTCCTGACTTTTGTTTGTTACTGTTACACCCAAATACTCAAAGCTTTCAACTTTCTCAAAAATATATTCTCTTTCTGTTACTCGGATCTTTATGCATTTGTTTTCTTTCGTCACTTCAGACTGCATTTCCATAAGCTTAGTTTTTTCTGTGTTTATTCGTAGTCCATACTTCCTTGCTTCTTTTTCAAACTTAGCAAAAGTCTTCTCTAGTTCCTGCCGTGATCTTGTTAATATTGCTATATCATCGGCGTATGCTACAAGTTGGTGTTTATTATGGTACAGTGTTCCAGTAGTTTGGATTCCACTTTCTCTTATTATTGCTTCTAGCACTAAATTAAACAGGTCTGTGGATAATGGGTCTCCTTGCCTTAACCCTTTTTTTACTGTAAATTGATGCGAGAAACTTCCTTCTACTACGATTTTATTTTTTGTGTCATATAAAGTCATCTTTATCAGGTTGATCAATTTCTCTGGTATTCTTAGCTTTATTAGTGCCTCGTACAACTTCTCTCGAGTTATTGAATCGTACGCTTGCTTAAAATCAATAAAGAGAATATATAACGGCAGCTTTCTTTCGCAGCTATTGTTTTGTATTGCTTTAAGTGTAAAAATTTGGTCAGTTGTCGATCTCCCCGGTCTAAAGCCTCCTTGATATTCTCCCACCACTTCATCTTCATATCGTTTTAATCTATTGCGTATTATTTTAGCTAATATCTTATATGTCACGTCTTGTAGTGCAATCCCCCTGTAATTTTCACATTTTGTCTTATCGCCTTTTTTCCAAAACGGGCATATCACTGCGCTTCTCCATTGTTCCGGCATAATTTCTTCTCTCCATATCCTCCAAATAAGCTGCTGCAGTTTTTTGTGTAACTGTGCTCCTCGCTTCAAAATTTCTGCCGGGATCCCATTCTCTCCTGGACTTTTGTTATTCTTAAGTTCTTTTATTTCGTTTTCTATTTCTTGTTCTGTTGGCTCTTCAATTTCTTCCTGTTCTTCATCTTGCATATATTCTGGTGATCTCTTAGCTTCTTCTACTGGTTGTTGTACTATGTCTTCTTCTTGCTCATTTAGCAATTGTTCAAAATAATGCGCCCATCTACTTAGTTTTCCTTCTATTTCTCCCAGAAGTAACCCTTCTTCATTTCTACAATAAATAGTCTGGGTGGTTCTAGGTTGCCTTGAATTCTTCACCTCTTGATAGTAGTTTCTTATTTCCTTATTTGTGTAATAATCTTCTATCATCTTTAGCTGTTTCTGTTGGTGCTTCTCCTTTTTTTCCCGACAAATTCGTTTGGCTAAATTTCTTTTTCCGTTATAGCTTGCTTCCGTTTCTCGAGTCCTATTTTTATCTCGTTCCAGTTTTGCTTTGTTTCTTGCGGCAAGGGCTTCTTTGCACTCCTCGTCAAACCATTCACCTCCTCTTTTATATTTTTTATTTCCTAAGCAAATTTTTGCTGATTCGACCATTGTTGATTGTATTTTTTCCCATTCTTCTTCTATACCCTGGGGTTTGGCGCTCTCTGTTACTAACCTATTTTTTATCTCTTTTTCTAGTTGTTCCTTTACCTCTGATTCTAGGAGTTTTTCGATGTCGTACTGTTGTCTGTCCTTCTTAGTTGGTTTTTGTTCTGGCAATTCTTGTCTAAGTTTAGTTATGACTAATATATGGTCGCTATGTGCATCCGCTCCTCTGTTACTTCTGCAATCCTTTATTGTAGTGAAATGTTTGCTTCCTATAAGTACATGGTCGATTTGGTTTACTGCTTGACCGTTTGGAGAAACCCACGTTGCTTTATGTATATTCTTGTGGTCGAAGCATGTGCTGACTATTCTCATTTGATTTTCCGCTGCAAATTTTATATAACTAAGTTATTAATTAAACATTTTATTAAACGCTTACCATTCCTACATCTAAATTTGTTTCATTTTCTACAGCAGTTGCTATTAGGAAAACAAAGACTGATAGAAGAAGACAATTCACTTGTGATATTGTAGTAAAATAGTGGGTGCATAGATTTAATTTTTCAGTATACTATAAGTTCTTAAAGTGTTGGAATATTTTTGGTTATAACAAAAAATGAAAATGAATATCAGCGAGTTTTTGTTACTGTTCAGCACCAAACAAAAATTTCTCAAAATAACGTTTTAAGGTTATGTGACTGTTTAAAACTTTTGGCGCGCGCTAGATGTGCGCTATGCCGCTAAATCGCGTTCCATTCACGAGCAGCACCGAGCGACTCGGGCTTCTAGCCGTCGGGGTTTGATGCACGCGAAAGGAAAGCAGCTAATGAAATATAATTTCTGCACCTAAAATTCGCTGGCAAGAAAAGTGTTGATTTGTATGTATTATGTTCTTCTGTAATGCGAAAGGTGTTAAACATCATTACATTACAAATGTTTGTATGAATTTTGCATTCAGATAAGAGCATATATGTTATTTATTCTGGAGTGACCGTAATAGACACCGTAATACATTCGAAAGTCAAGTCCATTTTTTTTCTATAATAATTTTCAAAGTCAACTTTCTAGGGGATAAGTTGCATTCCTGCAGTTCCCCTAGTTTTAATAATTTTGGTACATAGATTTTTAGTTCTTTTTTTCCACTAAAAAAATTATTGTCATTTTGACAGATATGTCATAATAGTGGATAAAACGAACAGCATAGTAATAGTAAAATATTGCAAATTTATTAATTATTAAACTTAACAATATTTTAACATAATGAACGTTTGATTCCATGTAAAAAAAAGAAATTTGTCAAGAGTTCAAATTAAGAAACTTTGACATTCAAAATTGACACACCACCATAATTTTGAAAAAGTTCTACCAACACGAGGTATAAAAATTTCCTAGCGTTTTACTCACATATCTACCAACATTGTAACACTTTGACAGTTATTATAGAAACAAAAAGTACTTTACTTACTATGCATTCGACAAAAGAAGAGCCCTGGCCATCATTGCTGTTTGTGTGGTATAAGATTAGAAAAATCTTAGTTAAATCAGCATCCATAGTTTGACAATTAGTTGACGTTTCCAGACTTGGCATATACAAGATGATTTTTTGAGGTTAGGTATACGCTTCTAGCAAGGCGGTCTATATTGTTCCAGGCCATGACATTGGCTCTTAGGGTTGCCAGATTTAAAAAGCCTTTATATAGGAGAAGGTAAAAAATATCTAGGAGATTTCGAAAATATATAGGAGAAAACTTTATTTTAAACTTGACAAACGTTGAATACATGAAACAATATTTCACAAAAGAAAAACACTGCCTTCAGAAATGGTTGAACATTTTTGAATGATCATGGTTACACAACGTATGAATAATATGTTGGTGGCACTGTAGGTAAGGTTATCAGGTTAGGTTTTGCGTCGGTTTTGACACAAACTGACGCAAAACCTAACCTGCTAACCTCGAATTTGACATAGACTTACAGTGCCACCAACATATTATTCATACGGTGTGTAACCATGATCATTCAAAAACATTCGATCATTTCTGAAATCAATAAAGACCCTTTCTACAAAGGTCGAGGTTGCAGGAATACTGAAAATAAATGACATAAAAATACAAATATTTGGAATTTGCTCAGTTTCTTTTTTAAATAATGAGTAATTTTTCAACTGTTTGGCTGCAAACTCATCACTTGAGTTAGACCTTGTCCTGTGATCGAATTTTTTTTTGAACAAATGTAACATTTCGCAGTTGACCTCGTTTTGGTGCCGGTTAACTAAAACCTTGTTCCCATTCGTTTCGATTTCTGCTGGAATATTTTTTAGTTTTCATTTTGAGTGAAGTGTTTGCACAACCACTACCAGTACCACTGTCGTCAGAATCAGAATTATTGGATATTTTCTACTATTACTTATCAATAAATTATTATAAAATAACAACAAACCGACTTAAGAGAAAATTACAGTTGACGCCATATTGGTTGATGAGTTCGGTATTGTTTGGCGTTGGTCATTGACCGCACAATTGCGCCGCTGCCTACCCTCAATGCAAAATTTCGAAATTTAAATATTTATTATTTTTTTATAGAAGCAATTTTACTGTTTTTCTAGGTTATTGAAAATATAGGGTATTTTACCTTATTTATAGGATATCTGCTATATATTGCGACAAATTATAGAAGACTCCTATTAAATATAGGAGGTCTGGCAACCCTACTGGTTCTCTTGGTAAATTGTGTGCTAGGTCATTCCAAGACACTAAGTTTTGTTTGTTTAAAATATATTTGACATTAATAGTTATTTTTGATTCTAGATTGCAAAATGCTACTTTTACATTCGAGAATGAGTTTTTTTTGCGAGCATCTCGAGCAAAAAACATTCGAAACATGCAAAAGAATTATGCAATCGAGTATTAAACAACGTTTTTTCGAAAACTGCACAGCTCCACATTAGCAGAAACGCAAAGAAAATTTTTTCTACGTTGTGAACTCTTCTTTAATCAAAAATTGCTGAACATAAGTCTTTTTTGTTCTACATTGTAAAGGAGTTTTACATCCAGTGAATAAAAAATAGACACTTTGACAACCGATTTAGGTCATAAGACTTTTATATCCAGTGAACAAAAAACAGTCACTTTAACAACCATTTAGGTTATGTCAGTTTTCGAAAAAAACTATTTTGAGAAGGCAGTTTGCTCCATATGTTAGTGTGTTCAAGTTTCCATCTAATGAAACGGTGGCACAAAAATGAAAGACGTATTGCATTTAAAGAACTGACGGATTGGAAAGGCTAGTGTTGTGTGTGAAAAGCACTTTAAAAGGAGCAAATATAAAGGGTAATAAGATGAGGAGATTTGTTCCGCCTGCAATATCACTAGCTTCCAGGCAAGTTATTTGAAGAAATTACTGTTTTAGCTAAAGTCAAAATTAGTGGCAATGGAGAATTAGGTACTATTGCGGAAACAATTTCGCACGGTTTTTTTGCTTTGTGTATGTATGGTTTTATCAAGTGCACTAAAGTCACTGAATTGTCAGTTGTACAACTGACATTCTGCCATCAAAACTTAAAATGCCGAATCACTTTTATCGCATCTTGCAGCTCTCTGTTAGCTTCTCGTTATTTTTATCTTAATCTTGCTAGCTGATAGTTGTGCTGTGTAGTTTTGCTTTAACTTTTTTTTTGTATCTTCTTTTCGGCCCAGATTGTTTGTTCTACGAGACCTAACATTTTAACAGTAGAAATACTACCGGGTGTCTTAAAATGAATTACATCTAGTATGCTTTGAATTTCCCATAATGCAATCTAAAATTTTATTTGAAATTGGCAAAACTGTAAGTCTATGTCAAATTCGAAATTAGCAGGTTATGTTTTGCGTCAGTTTGTGTCAAAAATGACGCAAAGCCTAACCTGCTAACCATGAATTTGACATAGACTTACAGTCTTGTCAATTTCAGATAAAATTTTAGATTGTATTATGGGAAGTTCATAGCATACTAGATGTAATTCTTTTTAAGACACCCGGTAATTCCTACAGCCTTAGCTGCTCGCTACAGGCAACAAACAATTGTACAATAAGATGATAAATAATAAATTAACGTGCCATACCACTTGCACACAATATAAAGGAAGTAGGTATATGCCCATCGGTTTCTTTTTCTCTCTGGAAACAGTTCAATAAATTCAGCAACAATTGCCGAGACTTCAAAAGTAATGTTTTGTTTTTTACCGATATATTAATGCGTAAAATTATACTTTTTGGTAGGTACTTTTTTATTTTACACCCCCATATTTAGGCTAAATACAAAAATCAAAGACCAGTGGTATATGGGGGTGTAAACTAAATTATTATCTATGGTGAACTAACCTAGTTTACACCCCAAACTTTTGATTGAAGATTAAGTAATACAAATTATTCATATTTAAAAATTCCGCTTATTTGCAACCACAAATGGTACATGGCATCGTTTCAAACAAACAATTGACGTCACAAAAATTGTACCAGTGAATAAATTCTTCATCTGACATCTGCAAACAATGAAATAGTTGTTGGGCGTTCAAACTTTAAAAAAATTCTGTCTGACATGACATTACTCGCAATTAAAAACAATGTTTCAAAACAAAACAAAGGAAAAAATATGGGGGTGTAAACCTGTAAACATTATTTTAGTTTATACCCTCACCGCTAAGGGAAATACAAAAATCATAAACCAGGTGTTATGTGGGGCTGGAACTAGAAAAGTGCCCAATTTTTCTTAATTCTGCAAAAAACTACAGCTTATTGAATCAAAACTACAAAACTGTCAAAAAGCATTTATACTGGCAATAACCTCAAAAAATATGAAGGATAAGTCAAATGTTCCTCATATGTTTATGAATGCATACAACGTTGCCTATATTTTCGGATTTTTTTCAAAGATCTGTGAAAGATCTTATATGATTCTTAAAAATGTTTTAATTGATCTGTAATTTCTGTATAAACGACTCGTAATTTTTTCAAAATAATTTTGCCTAGGTATGTTAGTTATTTTTACTGTTTACTGATAACATCTTGGGGTTCATCATAAAAATCAGCAACGTGTTTTATAGTCGCTAGTCAAATCCACTTTCAAAGACCCAGAAATCTGCTAATTTAATGCTATCCTTGTTGCACTTGTGATGCATAAAAAAACAATTTCTGTGCTAACTTCAGATAAAAATGATGCAGGGCTCATACATAGTAGTAAATCTACCTATATGAAAATATATCAAACTGCAATAAAACCTATTACAATACAAGTAGGAGAGCATGTGTCGTAGCACAAGAAAGTGAACAATTAGTAAGATGCGAAAAAATATTTAGAAAAATCTATGAATCACAATAATAAAAGGGAAGCTAGAGGGTAGGTACTAATCCTAAATAAACAAAACACGGTAAGAAGTCGAGCTACTCTTACCAATAAAATAGGGACCAGTAGCAGGCTTTGTATTTTTTTGAGGACGCCGATGATCATTAAACTATTCTCTTCCGGTTACAAATCTTGCTCGGAATTTGAATCTTTTTTATGTTCGTCGACATGGTCTTGTTCAGTGGAATTCTTCTTAACTTTAAAAGGTGTGCGTGCTCACATTTTTAACTCGTATTTAAAATAATAAATAATCTAACAAATTATTACAGTATTTTTTCGTCAAAAATGTTAATACATCCTTACTTTTATCAATAAGACTTACATACTAATATATGTAGGGCTGTGACATCATAGTAATGGGTCCACGCCAATTGAGCACCAAGCTCTCGATGTAATAAATGTAGACCGGCGAACTGAGCACCAGGCAGATCAGGTACCTTTTCAAAGCGACCCTTTGAGACAGGCGAATTCAGCACTTTGACCTCTGTCCACTTTGTAATGTTAATCTTTTTATTTCAATTTATAATTATTATTAGCACACAATTCAAATTTTAACGATATCATTAAAAACCAATTTGTAACTCGTTTGGTATTGGGAAACCTCATCATCAAAATTATATTTTTCTCCGAAACACATCTATTATTTGCGATAAATGAAATAATATAAATTATGATTTTTCTGAATATACACTGCAATGTAATAACATAATTATTGCTAATAATTTTTTTAAATAAAAGAAGGCCTACTATGACTTTGATTTTTATTTGGCCGAGAAAGATAACTGTTTGCATTAATTCAGCACCTGGTAACTTGTTAGTTTGTTAATGAACAAACTAGTAATACAGAGCGCATTTGGCTAATCTAAAGTGCTCAATTGGTCGGTCTCCGTTTGGTCCTTGGTGCTCAATTGGTGTGTCCGGCAACGATATACATTTTTACCTGGAGTAGTAAAGTGCTCAATTGGTGCCCGTCCATAGTAATTTATGTTACAAGACTGGAAAGTAGTGTTTTGCAGGTCGAACCAAGTAGAATTCAAGGGCTCGCCTGCGGCTCGCCCTGGAACCTTGGGATTCTGGTCATACTTTCAAACTTCCAAATTCACTTTCGAAAACTCGAGAAAATTATGTCATTAGTATCTATCACTTGTCTTATCCAAACAATAACACAAACTTGTTTCCATAGTAGTGAAGCCATCAGGGACCGATAAAACGTTACTTTCTAGCGAAAACATTCTCCAGAAACTGCATATTTTCTGGTCGGTGTGAGATGAAGTGTTGGTATTTAAAGGTTAAAAAAATTTAATTGATGACTTAGAAAGAATAAAATAAGAAATTGAAAAAAGAGCCCAGCACAGAACACATTGGAAGACACTGTAGAGCAAGCCAAGGCCCATATATGGTTGCTGTGCTTATGAAGAAGAAGAAGAATTAAGTTTGTAATTTTTACTAGTAAAGTGGTTTGGACTTTAGGAACTCTTATGATGTTTATTAAACGTTGTTCACCACTGTGGAATTAAGTTCAGTAAGATACAACCGGTTGTGGAAAACAATAACGTTCCTTTTATTCACTTCAGAACATATACAAATACGTCAATATTGATTTAAATACAAATACGAACAATGAATGTCGTGTAAACAAATACTGGAGACTAATTAATGCATTAGGCCTTAAGAAAACTGACCAAATAGCCTCCAGAAACACTCAGAATGAGTGAGTAGCCTGGTTTTCGAGACGAAATTATTTATTTATAACAGACCCTAGAATCTGACCTCGGTCCTCGATTTGCTCAAAGTGATTCAAGTCGGAATGTGCAGAAGTACTCCGATGAAAACCAAACTCTTTTGAACACAATAGGATTGTCGAGCTAGGGCTCCCTCTTTCTGTTGTCGGATAAGTGGTTGAAATAACTTCCGCCAAAAAAAGGACATTCCCTTTTGCCTCGAAAAGAAATCTCGGTTCTAGCTTTATAGTCTGTAACGCGGCCTCTTACTCCGAGCCCTACACTTACTGAATTATTACTTTACACTGCCCTGGGTTTGCTAGCTTAATCAGTCGGTGTGCTATGAGACTCTTTTTTCATTCCCAGAGTGGCTAAGGGAAGCTAATATCTAAGTGCTCTTCTAGTTTTTGTCTCTTTTAAAAAAATGTATTGTTATTTGCTTGTCCTATACTATTGCTTTTTGTCATCTTTAATTCAGTCCAGTTTTCAGATTCTATACTTTTTTTAAATTTGTTGCTGCCGTGTTGTCTTCGTGATGTTCCTGAGTGTTTTGTTTAATTGTTCCTCTTCTGAACCAGGCCTTTCTTTGTGGAAGGGTA
Organism: Agriotes lineatus; assembly: GCA_940337035.1. Lineage (NCBI taxonomy): Eukaryota > Metazoa > Arthropoda > Insecta > Coleoptera > Elateridae > Agriotes > Agriotes lineatus. Next base: position 104,593,270 of record OW679198.1, on the reverse strand, counting down.
CTAGTACAGTTTGTGCCCAATTTTTCTTTTTTGGTATTGCTCCCTGGAGGGACTTGTTTCTTCCTCATCTGTGGATCTGCCTCTTTTATTTTGTTTGTTTGTTATTATTTCCTTTGTTTCCTTACCTTCTTCTACTATGTCTTCTATCTTCCACTCTTCTCCATTTATTAGTATTTGATCCTTCCTGATTAGTGCTCTTAATCCCCTCTTCCTGGCATCTAACATGTATGGGAGTAATTTTTTCTTTGTTTCTCTTGTCTTCTTGTCGAAGTCTTCATTCACTCCTATTTTTGTTCCTGATAATTTCTTTGTGTTTCGCAGAATTTCCAGTTTCTTCAGGATAGTCTTGATCGCCACCTTTATTGGTCTGCTTTCGTTTCCCCTACGTTCTCCGAGTCTGTTAATGAAATCTATCTCGTTTTCTCCCAGTTGTACTCCATTCTACTCCCTATTATTTTCAATACTTTCTCTTTCAGGGTTGCTAAATCTTCCTTTACGTCTTCGGGGATTCCAATATTATTAAATGTTGTTCTCACCAATGCAAACCTTAATGACAATAAAAAGTCCAACAATTTACAATGAATACATATAATCTGTAAATAAACAGGAACACACAAAGAAAAGGCTACATGGAAACAAATACACAAAGTAGTTATACACTACGAATAATGGTTTGTACCTGCAGTTGTCTATTCTTGTTTTATGGGGACACGTGATTCATCGCCTCCAAATGCACAGGCAGCAAAATGGCGTCAAGCCGTCCGGTAGTTGACCCTTATCAGTCATCGACACATTCGCTGACAATTGCGCAATTCTCACATAGGACTAACCTGGTTCCCTTTATTGTTCCTCTCGTAGCCTAGGAAAGCAGGGCTGCTGTTGAAACGGCGTTTGAGCCTGTCGATTTGGCAGTCGTTAGCGTCTTCAAGGAGTTGCTAAACTTCCTGGTTGGCCCCTGTCAGAGGTCTCTAGTTAAACCGTGGGAGTAGCACGTACCACTTCACTTGGTTCGTTATTTACGAACCAATTAGCCCGCGCTGTTCACAGGCTTTTTAGCTTCGTTGCGTTCGCCCACTTTGGCGCGAATGAATCCTCTTGCAGGCCTCTAGCGTTGATTCACATACCGACCGGTTATTCCCCAACTAAACTGCACTGTCGACGCATTTTTTCACGAAATCGTGGCGCGTTACACTCTATAGTCATTGACTGCGTATACATCAATTATTACTCTATAGTGCTAAACTAAATGGATAAACACAAGAACACTTACTGTCAGGCCTTATTGCTAATTAGCATATAATGAAAAGATGTAAAATGAGTAAATACAGGTGGCACAAATTGACCCGTTTCAAGTCCTATTGTTTGCTGTCGTAGCAGTGGGTTTACTCTTCACTTTCGTCTAACTCCAGTTGGCCGTTTAAGGCTGTATTGTGCAGCAGGGTTGACGTTCCCTTTCGCCTGGTCTATTGTGAGTCGGGGCAAATGCTTGTCCCTTTATTGCCCTATTCCCTGATGCACAAGAGTACTTCCACCCTAGCTTTTGTTGACACAAATCAAACTTAACATTATAAATCTTTCTAAACTGCACGTGTGCAATTGACTTTCTCTAGAACCGTCACATCCTGAACTTCACTTTTATTAGCTCATTTAGTAACACACTATACAATTAAATTTTACATTCCGTGGTTTATGGCCTTCTCTGCACAAAAGACACCTCCAGGCCGTTCTTTTTTTCTAAGCTTCATGTAAAAGCTGCCAATCTGTAATCTTATGAAAACCTGTTTTTATCTAAATGGAAATAAATAATTTGATTCAAATGGGGAAAGGATCAAATAACATTTTATTAGAGAAAATGCAAGTTTGATGAATTTAAAAACTATTTTAATTAATCATACTTTAGAATATTTAGGACAAAAATATGCTTACAATGATTGGTATATGATATGTAGCTTGAACAAGCGTCCACGTTCGATCAGCAGAGTTAACCAACACTCTTTCTGGTCAGAACTTGGATGCTAGTTCCACAGCTGCATCTCTCGGCGCCTCATGGTACGGCTGCCACGCAAATAGTTGGTCCCGGATGTCATAATAACATCATGACAGTCGTTAGTGGGGTTGGAAGTCCCCATAAAATGTACAGTGACGCCTATAATTGGCCTAATGGCTGTTGGCTGAGTACTACTAAATAACTACTACCGGTAGTGTTCACTGAGTTGACAAGTAAAGTTTTTATCTCTAATATAATTGGGCTTGCATGCTACTTGCGCTTATACGTATATAATATGTGTATAGCTTTTGCTGCAATCTACTATTACATTTTAATTAAAAAATTATCGTTCATCTTTACATTTTATTTTTTATGTAGATGGACTCCATTACATCACTACCACCTCCACCACCAGATAGCAATGAAGAATTAACAGTAACCGACTCACCATCGTATCAGCTGCCACCACCTCCACCTGAAGTGTACAACTCCAATCTTTCACTGGACAGTCTGCCTCCTCCGCCGAATCCCGCAGACCTGCCCCCACTCACAGGAAGTGAACTGACTGGCAGTCAGCTCTCCCTCATGTCTTTGCCACCACCACCTAGTGAGAACGGAGATACGGACACAATCAAGCGGCGGAGAGATAACGAAACACCAACCAATGTGTTTAGTCCCGATAGGACACCGACCCAGGGGATGTCTCCCGATCAGACACCCACACATTCGAGACTAAACACGCCATGTTTCAGTCCTCCTCCCTTAAGCATAGGCTCGAATAACAGCACTCCAACACGCAGCAACCCACCAGTTAGTTTTAGTCCTACACACCACATATACGACAAGAACAGTCAGAATGCGGAAGTTTGCAGTAATAGTCAGAATGTTATAAGTGGGCAAAATTACGATAGGTACCCAGCTAATCAAATACAGAACAGTCATAGCAGCCAGCCTCCCGCCTACCTAAATCCTCCACCTTACCGACAAAGTGGTACATTACCTAATAATGCACCTGCATTTGGCAATTCTAACGGTCTCAGGTCGTCCTTGAGGCAGACGTCGCTGCCTAGGCAAGTGTCTGTAAACAGCATAGCTTCCAGTAATAGCTCAAGTTCATCCGGCGGTACGGTTTATGCCATGGCACCACACGTTGGCGAGTTGCAAAAGAAAAACGGCACCAACTCTCCTCAGCTGCAAAGAAAAGTTAACTTCCAAGAGCCCACCAGCCCCAAAAAGTTGATTAAGAAGATTAGCTTCAATTTAACTCCGCAAGAGGCACCCGCTTTGCCCAAAAAGCCTCCCCCGCCTAAGAGATCTGAGAACACCAAACTTTCTAGCCCTAAGAAATTAGTAGAACCCCCAACGGAATTTCTCAAGGATTTGCAGCGAGTGATGCGGAAGAAGTGGCAGGTGGCACAGAAATGTAAACTGGAGCCTGCGACCACTCCTCATGAGGTGTTGGGCTTTAGGGATCCAGTACCACTTTTGCCCGAATACAAAGAATCTAACGTTTCTCGATGGGTGAAGGAACATTACGGCTGTAATAATTTTTATGAAAATATCTATGCGGATAATCCGGATGCTGTGGTTGAATATGCCACAAGCCCGATACATTCTGCCAAGGATGGCAAATGTGACGGGATGCGAAGCAAGCGGCCACCGCCACCTCCTCCTAAGCGAAGTGAAACCACGCAGTTGAGTACGCCACGGTTGCACTGATGCTGTGTTTCCTAACTTTGAAAAGTGTGCATAGTTAATGATATAAAATCGATTGGGTAATTGATCGATAGTTATTGTAATGTTTATTTGTAAAAAGAATATGTAATCTCGAAACTAAGTGATAACTCAAATTTATTTTATAAATTGGCATATAATAGTTTTAATAAGGAGTCGAATTTTTTTACGGTACTCTTAATGAGTGGCTCGCAGATATGTTCTTTTTGGGTTTCAATAAAAATTGTGTATTCATTAAATTGTTTATGTTTATTTGTCTATAGATGGGCCGCTACATTTTCCAGCAGGTAAATCACAAAAAAAGTGTTTTAAAGAAGCAAATAACTGAAGTGATTTTTTTTAACTTTCCTAGTGATATTTCCAGTAATTTATTAGTTTTTATAGCGACCTGCAACTTCATTTTACTGCTTTCTTTGTATAGTAGCAAATATTGAATATTCCTATAATCTAATTACATTTATTCACTTTGTAGTTTACAAATTGCATAAACAATTATGAATCATAATTTTTATACAGCCCATATTTCGGTTTTAGATTTTAAAATCAAAAGATCTATACGGTAGAGCCATTCTGTATATAGGAATATTTTTATTTAATTCGTTTTAGTGCTGATAATTTACTAAAACGGTGGGTATGCAGCATCTGCAATGCGAGTGCCATGAGAAACTTGTGGTTTTCTATAATGCGAAATTTATTCAGTATAAAAGAATTAATATCTTCCATTACTTTCACACCGCAAAATCAGCTGAGAGTTCTTGCAAGGGCTGCGACGTGATTAAACCCACTTCTGTGTTGTGCCATTTTTTACTAAGTAATGTAGCATACGTTGGGTGAGTTTTATTGTAATGATTTTGTAAATATTTAAAATAACGAGACTTAAGAATTGTCAAACATTATGGTGCTTATAGTGATTAATATAGAGAAGTTTTGGTGTTTTATACATGTGAATTTTTGTAAAGTTTAATCAAGTTGAGGATAGATAAAACTGAGTTTACAGGGTTTTTAATGTCACTGACGTTTCATTTTTGAATGTAGTCTTTTTATAACTAACATTGTACATAGTGGATATGTTCCATGAAGTTCGTTACATGTAGTGAAACCAATAACTTAATTGTGTGAGTAATCATATCTACTTAACAGTAAGTCGGATTTCTTTCGTAGTTGATGTACAAGATCTCTGTAATACCATTGCCATACTTTATACCTTTTATACTTTATATAAGTTTTCTATAATATATTTAGATCAATTGCTAGATGTATTTCACTGTGTAAATAATTAGTATAACTACACCCGATAGTCCTTTGTAAGACGCCATAATATCGATTGTCGGTACGAATTTCCACATTGTTGTTTTTCTATGAAAATAAATAATGTATTGATCCATTGGAAAATTTGTCCATGCTTTTGATATGATACTTATACGACAAAACTAGAACTATCAAAACGGTGTGGAAATATTATCGTTTTAGCACCATAATTATTAAGTACCTAATATTTTTAATGCTACCATTTTTTAAGAACTTTTAGACCTCTGTACTTGGTTTACTAATAGTTTCCATTGCAAGTTTTGTTTAGTAGAATATAAAACTAAACACAGTGTAATTACTTGTCGATCACTTAATACATATAAAACTAATATATGTACTAACTGTTAACAAAATAAAAAGTATTTCATTAAAATTCACGTATGTGTTTGATATTGTGTTATGATAGAGGAAGTCGTACAGGTAGTTTTATGTCATAAAATCGGTAAATTAAACTGAAATACCGTGGAAATAACGACTAAAAAGTGCAGAAAATAGTGTAGATGTCATTAATTATAAATTCAGTCGTACTATAAAACACCTAAGTCAGTTTACTATTCGACTGAAAATTTTAGGCGTTTTATAAAACTCCGAATAACTCTGTCTTATTGCAAAATGGATGTGCGGGCGAATGTTTTTACAATGAACCTGAAATAAACTATTTATGAAAGCTACTCATATTAAATAAGTATTTTTTTGCTAAAATTTCTAGATATTTTTTTGGATTATGGATGTGAATTTCAACGTGTAATGCCTAATAATGCCAGAATAGCTCAAATGATGACCTAAAAGACGTTTAAAATTATGCAAAAAGTATTTACTAGTTAGAAATATATTTTTTAAGAAATAAAAGTGGTTAAATACTCTCAAAGGTATTTAGTTACCTTTATTTCTCCAAGAAATATATTTCCAACTAGTAAATACTTTTTGTGTAATTTTAAACGTCCAATACGTCATCATTTGAGAATATTTAAATATTTTGAGAATATTTAAATACTCTAAAAATATTTAAATACTTCCAAAAGTGTATTTAAATGCTAAATACTTTGTAAAGTATTTGCACCTGCAAATACAAATATAGCCTATTAAAAAGTATTTAAATACCTAGTAATTAAATCTATTTAAATATAAAAAAGTATTTACAAATACAAATACTGCCCAGATCTGATACCAACATAAACAAAACAAACACTGTCGTTATAGCAGCAAAAGAAAAGAGACATAGCAGAATAGAAGGAAAGGAAATAGAACATGTAACACATTTCAAATACTGGGGTCTGAGTGTGATAATAGGAAATAACTAGCAGTCCAGTGAGACAAATGTCTCATTGAATAAAACAAAAAAGACCGTTTTGCAAATAGAACGCGTATTCACCACACGTACGTATATGACGTCATTGTTGGTAGCAAACTACCAGTCGCATTCGCCTTGATAAAATTTGCCTAGAATCTAACCTAAAAAGTTAGGATTATAATTAAGATAATAATTAGTGTGAGACTGAAATTTGTTTCCTGACCTGACATGACCATTCCAAACATATAACTTTAATAACTTTTTTCTCTATCTCTTTCGGTTTGGCTGCTGAAACAGCGTCCCAGACAGACAAAACAGCGTCCCAGACAGACACGTCTATTAGATAAAGGATGGAAAACTGGATAAAGGGATAGAAGAGAAAGTTGGAAAAGTAGGACAGGTATTCAAGAGCATGAAAAATGCATTTTTGGCATATATTTAAACAGCTATATTGCTAGCGGCTATGAGTTGGGGGGTCACGAAGGAAGTGAGACAGACAACTCTTCAATGTATATGGTGAGCTGTGCGCAAGCGCGTCGGCGTCATACGCGCGGTGGGGGAAGTGAACCTCCCAGTTAAGTTTAAAATTCGCTTCTAAAGGTGGAGTTCGAACTCTCAGGCATGCGCACGAGACGCGTTATACTCAAAGTGAAATTATGTCGGCGCCGTAATGTTTTCGGCCGTTCCCCGGCCCTGCTAGCAATATAGTAAGTAATACATTATTATGGAATGTAATGCACCACTTTAAGCTAGCCCTATATTATGTAATAATACTAGCTCCTATTACTACTACATAACATTTATTATGTATTTGATATTTTACTTAAAACTTGCCCTTTATTAATGCAATGCCCCTTCTAATTAAATAATAATTCCTTCCAAATCTAGTTCTCTTATCTCAGGTGGTTCACCAAGTCAAGATCTCTATTAATTGAATTTTAATATTACAGTTAATGACATTTGCTGTCAAACCGATTTTCAAACTCATCGAGCCAGGTATTGACAATTGTATATTATCTTAACACACATATTAATCAATTCTCCTATGTAAGCACCATATCAAGTCCAATTTAATATTTTCTTTTACTGATTGTTATTTAAAATACTTTCATAAACTTGTTACACAAACCTCAATAACTTCTCTTGCTTTCTACTGCCAAAATCCAACCAAGAATGGATCCCGATGTCGACCGTCTGCAACACCTACTGCTCACTCTTCAAATGGTAACGCCTATGCTGATCAGGGCACTCTTTTAGTTTACACCCCCACATACACCTGGTTTACGTTTTTTGTATTTCGTTTAAATGTGGGGGTGTAAACTAAAATAATGTTTACGGGCAGCTTGTTTAGTTTACATCCCCACCTACGCCTGGTTTACGATTTTTGTATTTTGCTTAAATGTGGGGGTGTAAACTAAACTAGTGTTTACGGGCAGCTTATTTAGTTTACATCCCACATTTTTCCATTGTTGTGTATTGAAACATTATGATTTTAATTGCGAAGTTAGGTTAGGTGAGGTTAGGTTAGGTTAGGTTAGGTACGTTGGCGTGTTGTGCCTGGTGTGCGCTCACGGCGGTAGGTGGCACTGGTGGTGGCTTGGCTTGTTACATTCTCCTTGCAAATAGCAGAAGTTTATAAACGTGAATAATTTGTTTTACTTAATTTTCAATAAAAAGTTTGGGGTGTAAACTAATTTAGTTCAACATAGACTATAATTTAGTTTACACCCCCACATACAACTGATTTTTGATTTTTCTATTTAGCTTTAAGTGTAGGGGTGTAAACTAAAAAAGTACCCTGATCAGGAAACCCTAGAACTGCATCCGTCTCATCAACAATCCCTTTTGCTCCTAGAATCCAATCCTTCTTCCTTTCAAATGTCACCACCACACCGATTAGCTCCTGGTAAGTTCCAATATTATGATGTTCCAATATAACCTTGGTCTTTTTACAGATAGTCCGACGACTCTAGTAATATCCTCCAAATTATCCAAATCAAATAGCTACTTGTAAGCACCCGTATGCAGGAATAAATCCAAATATCTTCCAATAATATAACCATAAGTATTTGTCTATTTCCAATTAACTGTATTTGTATAATCTCTTCACCGATTATATGTCTTCATGAAGTTCAATTTATAATATCTCCTATCACACCACTCGGATTTGTAGTTAGCCCCTTTTAATTTGTATTTACCAATAATTAGATAAAATAAGGCTTAAACTCCATGTTTTTATTCACCAAATTTGTTAATTTCAAAAATACACGTCTCTTTTACATGAGCTGTTTTTGTAACTAATTAAACAAAATTTTTCATTCATGTTAGATACAATTCTTATTGCACACTTATTTATTTTAAATATCCTATTATTACATGCTATTAATTCTTATCATTCTAACAAATACATTTGTCAATTGTAACCTTGGCTTGAACTTTATTAAAATTTTCTGTAACCATTAAATTAGTATATTCAATTAATATCAAAATCTCCTCTCTCATTGTCTCAATTAAATTTATTTATAATGTTTAAAATTTAACACCCATCAAGATTTAATTATAGCAATCTTCCAAATTTATTCGTTTATTGTAATTGATTACACTGCCTCATGTATCATAACATATATGATTTTTGGACAAAAAATAAGTACACAGGAACGTAGAAGTAGAAGTGGTTAAAAAGTTGGTGATACGCACATTGTTATACGGTAGTGAAACTTAGATGTTAACAAAAAAACCAAAAATAGGATCAATGCCATAGTAATGAGATTTTTTAGAAAAATTAAGGGAAAGACAAGAAAAGATAAAATAGAGAATGAAGTATACAGAAGAAATTTAAACCTGAAACCGGTTGGAACAATAATGAAAGACAACAGATAGGTACATAGAATGTTAGATGAGATGCTAACAAAAAGAATATACAAAACAACAGGATAAGGGAAAAACAGAAGAGGCAGACCAAGAATAATGTGGAAGGAGGCGATAAAAGAAGTAGGTAGCTGACAAAAAAGTGATAAATGCAAGAGCTGTACAAGAAATAAACTGAACTTTAATGGTTTTACACTTTACAGTAGTGATGTGTCATTCCGGTTGAACTCGGTACAAAGGAACGAATCCAGGTCAGGATCGATTTGGATCGAATCCAAGCTACGAGTCCAGATTCGTTCCGAGGATCGAAAATGTCGCGAAGGCATCACGAACATTCATTCATTTGGCGTTGTGTTTTCCAAGTTATTCAATCCAATACAATACAGTGTTTTGTGAAGGTTGCCGGGGGGATAGGGAACAGCAAACGATGATGGTGTTTATTTTAGAGCCTAGACTGCCTAGACACATGACACGGCCGGGTTGCATGCTTTTTTATCAATTATCAGTGATTTATGGCTTTTGGCGTCTTTGTATGTGCCCAATTGAAGTTTGAAACATAGAAACATATCGAATTACCGACTGTGTGACCACTGACTAAAACAAAGATAGGCGTGTTGTTCGTTCCGACTTTGGAATGACCGAGAACCGCAGGTGTCTTTTGATATCGTTCCGAGGAACGAATCCGACGGACTCGTTCCACTTGTGGAATGGGTTGAAATGAACTAGTCCGCAAGAGTATTGAAACTTCCCATCACTACTTTACAGTAGAAAGACATTGGATTAAGTAAAGTTAAATAATAGTTCTTCTTAAGCTTGATATCAAGAATCATTAATTAAAAAATGCTGAATGATGAAGGCATTCTGATAAAGCTTACATACTCATGCCGCATTTACCAAAACATTAAAAATTAACTTACATCAACATAAATATTGTGCATACATTCATGTTTAAGCTGTTTTAAGCAACATAAGAAGAGATTTAATGGAATTATTTGATAATAGGGAGATGCAAGCTGAAGAAAAAAAAGTACAACATAACAAGTGGTATCTATGTGAATTTTGCCGTTAATAAAACGATCCGCATGCTAAACATTAAAAACACTCGTCCTGCATAGTCTACCTAAGTTTATGTTGTTTAAACAAGTTGGTAATAGTAAATTGGTTATCTGTACAAAATTCAATCAGTCTACATAACTGATTGCAAATTTTGTGATAATTTTCGTTACCCATGAAATACTCAAGTCCGTGTGTATTATTACATACCATTCTGCATTTGTGATAATCCTGTGATAATGCGTTTGTGATAATCCTAGTTTTACTTTGTATAATGTCAATATTGCACTGTTGTTCACATCCCCAGAATTGCACCCTGTATGTCCACACTGGCACCAACACTACATTATGCACAAGCACTTTATTATTTAGAGATAACCGAGACTTGGAACCTAGTAGACAATGCAATTTTTTCATTCTGATGTTCAATTCCTTTGCTTGACTGAGATGTGTTTCTTCCATATCAGTCTTGTATCTAAGTATATGCCAAGGACTTCCTGTTTTGTTTTGTAGGAATTTGTATCCTATATTAGGGTTACCGGCCGAGTAGAATGGTATATTGTGGTAATGTTATTGCTGTTGATTTGCCGTCATTAATTTTTATATACCATTTTCGAATCTAATATTTTGAAGAGTCAAGGGATCTTTGTAGATTTAGAGCAACTTGTTCTGAATCTTTATGAGAGGCTAACAGTGCAGTACTACCAACAAAAGCGACTATGACTGTGTTAACATTAGCGGGAAGATCAGCTGTAAATATTTGGTATAGCGTGGGTCGTAAAACGCTTCCCTGAGGAACACCCGCATGAATTAACTGACTGGTTTCCTTCATGTATAACTTGGTAATATCTTTCATTTAAATATGATTTAAAAAGTAATAATTTCTTTATTTTGCACAGCTAATCAGAATGCCACACTCAAGAGAATTCTTGACTAAAGAAAGGAATATGCTGTATTTACAGTTTCCTAGAAAAAAATGTTTCTATGTGATCTTTGACTTAAATAAAATGGGGTAAGTACATGTAATTGATATCAACGTCGGACGCGACGGTCGTGTTATTGGTGTGTTAAACAATTGTGCTAAATAATTTGGCGAAAAAGAGAAAAATAAAATCGAAACTGCGAGTGACGGTCAAGAATCATTTAATTAAAGTGAAAGTGGCAAAAGTAGACGAGAAAGTGCTTAGGTTACAAGTTTTTTTGTGTAAATAAGAACCGAGCCATTTGTATACGGCATTAAGTACGAAAATTGCGTGGTATATTAATAACGCTACGTCCTAGCAAGCAAACTTAGAGCAGTGATAATAAAGATCGAGCGATAAATAAACACGTGTTTACTTTCTTGCACATGTATCCTCATATTATAATAACAAATAAAATTTAAAAATTTAATATTTAATAGCAGGTAATAAAAAAACTAGTGATAATTCATATACGTAACAGCTCGGGGCAGCAAATAAATAAAGCGGGATAAAACATTAAAAATCACCGATTAAAGAATAAGACGCTGCAGAAAACCGATAAAGTCATAAACCTAATCATGGGAGAAAACGACGCCGACGTACAACTAGGAAAAATAGGGGAAATGTTAACAGCTATAAATAACAAACTACAAGGGATAGAAGACAAACTGGAAAGCTTCACAATAGAAGTGAAGGTAATAAAAGGAGAAAACAAACAGCTGAAAAAACTGATTTCGAAGCAAGATATAAAAATAGAGTTTCTGAAGAGAGAAACTAAGAGGAGAGAATTAGAGTGGAAAGATAGTGGCATAACAGATTTAAAGGACTATACAATATGTTATAGCGGAGGAAAAAAAGGCCAAATTGGTGTCGGCTTTATGATAAATAAAGAACTTAAAGGCACTATATCTGAATTTAAGCCAATAGATGAGAGACTAGCAATCTTAAAGCTCAAAGCGACATTTTGTAACATAGTCCTGGTCAACGTTCACGCACCAACTGAAGAAAGCGAGGATGAAGCTAAAGAAATGCTTTATGCAAAACTTTAAAATGCAATGAGTGATACAGGCAACTATGATGCCAAGGTAGTAATAGGGGATTGGAATGCTAAAGTGGGTAGAGAACAGGCGTATATACCAACTATAGGGAAACATAGCTTACATCCCACTAGTAATGATAATGGAATGCGGCTGATAGATTTTGCCTGTGAAAAAAATATGGTGGTGGCAAGCACAATATTCCCTCATAAGGTGGCCCATAAAGAAACTTGGATATCACCGGATAAAAATACCCAAAATCAAATAGACCATGTTGTAATAGATGCACGACACGCTAATAACATTATAGACGTTAGAAGCTACAGAGGGGCCGACTGTGATACAGATAATTTCTTGGTAAAAACTAGACTGCGGAAAAGAATAGCATGCGAAAAACAAGAGAGAGCAGTGTGTAATCAACATTATAGTTTTGATAAATAGTACAGGCGCCAGGGAATTTTTACATGCAATTCTTGGTACCAGCATTTTGTGTTAGTGGGTGGGTGGGGGGCTGTGCTCTGAGTCTAATTTTAAGTTTTCGGATCGATCGGAGAAATTGTTTTTCCTCAATATCGGAAGAAGTGTTGAAAACGGTTTTTCAGCAATTTCTCGTTTCCTGTTGCTCTGGAACTGGAATTGCATCAGTACAAGTTTGTAGTTTATGAAATTTCTCACAACTTTTGGAAATGCTTTTTTCTCGTGCGCTCAACAATTTAAAAGTTGTTACCCCATAAAGCCAAGAAATTAAGGGTTGAAATGGGTTTTACGTAAATATATCGCTTTCAGTTAATCCTACGATAAAAAATACTCTTATATTTTTTGTAGAACAACTAATTTGCATAAAATTTGTGTATGAGTATTTTTCCATTTGGACAATTATTTACCGTTCTACAGCGCCGCAAATGTCGCAAGTCACGTAAACCGTACATTTAGTGTGCACTTTCGAACGGCCCTGTTCCTTCGAGTGTGTCGCACCAACTGTTTTCCACACCACCTTTGAGGTACAGCTTGTGGCACGTTTTAATTTACGTGGTCTCCCCTATAGGCCTAATCTACGAAGTGTATTTCTACACTTCCCTTGGTCTTTTTGATGGGCCGGGTTCTGCATCGTCAATTCCAATCATTGCAGAATTGTCGATTTTATCGCCCTTGTTAAGTTGTGTTTCCCTTGAAACAAACTCGGGAAGAGAAAATATGTCATCGTCATAGCTGGTGTGGTATTGGTCTTCATCTGTAGCAAGCATTCTGGAGATTTCTTGCACGTTCTCACAGGATTCCCCGGCGCATATGGAGCAAATGGCGGTGCACTATGAACCCGCTTTGCGGCAGCCACAAGCCTTTCCACATTTGGTCTTACACCCCCATGAAATTAATTTAATTATTGCAGTTGGCGCGGGTGGCTCAGTGCTAGGCACCGGTGTAAACGTACGGCCACGTTTCTTCCAGCCTCATCTTTCCGCGGGTAGAGTGTCATTTCCAAGCCAGGATGGAACTTGATGGTATGTCCGGAATGCGTGCATCCTGGCCGTGTCTTTTGTAGGTGGCAGGGATGCCAGATTAAACGTTGACTTCACAAGGGATTTTGCGAAGTGTTTGTATCGCAGCAAGTTGATTGACTTGTCTTTATGGATGTCTCCACCGTACAACGCAATAAAAAATTGCTCTCCCGCTATTGCGATGATATCCGCGTCTTCATCTTTCTGTACAAAGTGATTCGCTGCAGATTCCAGGGTAGGTGTCTTTTCTAGGGTTTTAAGAAATTTCACTTTGCTCATACCGTAAGCAGCCGATGTTGTGTCACAACCAGAAAATGCATGCAAGAACAAGATATGCTTTGATACAGTATCGCCGTGTTTCACGCATGATGTAGAGTAATGCTGTTCCTTCGTATTCAGTTTTCCGGGCTTGCAAAGAAAAACACATTACAGTCTAGATTCAAAAAATTAATCAAATAACAGAATAACCGAGTTGATTGTTCTTCACATGGTGAGTCGTGAATCGTTCATTTTGAATACTTATAAATTTTTATTTTGTTTAAGTTTAGTGACACTCTACCCGCGGAAAGATGGGGCTGAAAGAAAAGTGACCGTACGTGTACACAGGTGCCTCTTGCAATAATAAAATTAATTTCATGCGGGTGCAAAACCAAATGTGGAAAGGCCTATGGCTGTCGCAAATCGGGTTTAAAGTGCACCGTCATTTGCTTCCCGCCGGAGAATCCTGTGAGAACATGCAGGAATTCTCCAGAATGCTTACTACAGATGTTGACGAATATCACATCAATTACGACGACGACATATTTTCTCTTTCCGAGTTCTTTTCAAAGGAAACACAACTTGACAAGGGCGATAAAATCAACGATTCTGCAATGAGTGGGATCAACGATGCAGAACCCGGTCCATCAAAAAGACCATGGGAAGTGTGAGACTGTTAGAAATACACTTCGTGGAGTAGGCATATCGGGGAAACCACATAAAAAGACGCGCTACAAACTGTACCTCAAAGGAACAGGGCCGTTCGAAAGTGCACATTAAATGTACGGTTTACGTGACTTGCGACATTTGCGGCGCTGCAGAACGGTAAATAATTGTCCAAATGGAAAAATACTCATACACAAATTTTATGCAAATTAGTTGTTCTACAAAAAATATAAGAGTATTTTTTATCGTAGGATTAACTGAAAGCGATATATTTACGTAAAACCCATTTCAACCCTTAATTTCTTGGCTTTATGGGGTAACAACTTTTGAATTGTTGAGCGCACGAGAAAAAGGTATTTCCAAAAGTTGTGAGGAATTTCATAAACTACAAACTTGTATTGATGCAATTTCAGCATCAGAGCAACAGGAAACGAGAAATTGCTAAAAAACCGTTTTCAACACTTCTTCTGATATTGCGGAAACACAATTTCTCCGATCGATCCGAAAACTTAAAGTTAGACTCAGAGCACAGCCCCCCACCCACCCATTAACCCAAAATGCTGGTACCAAGAATTGCACGTAAAGCCCTATTAACGATTTCCCTGGCGCCTGTACTAAAACTCAGAGTGAGCAATGAAAATAGGAAAAAATACGCCAACAGTATACAACAGAAATTTGAAGAGCTGGAACGAACAAAAGAAAAAGAAAACACAAAAAGAGAAGAAATAGAGAAAAGTTGGGGGAATATAAAAAGGATATTGACTGAGACCACGGAGGAGATAGTAGGAAAACGCAAAATGAGTAAAGGGAAAAAATGGTACGATGAGGAATGTGAGCGGGTAAATACTGAAAGAAATGAGGCAAGATTAGAAATGCTAAGGGATATGAAAGATGATAAAATAGAACATTTTAAAAATAAGAGAAAAGCTGTCAAACAAAATTGTAGAAAAAAAAGAGAAAGTATGAACAACAGAGAATAGAGGAAATGGAAGGAGCAGGAAGGGGGCAAAACACAAAGTGCTTTTACAAAAAGGTTAAAAGACAAAAAGCCGGGTTTCAGCCAAAACTGTTAGGAAGCAAACAAGAAATAATGAGGAGCTGGAAGGAGTACTTTGAGAAATTACTGAACCCGGTACAGAATAGGGAGAACCTGATAGATGAAAGATGGGACAACCAGGAGGAAAAGGACACAGTAAACCCACCAACGAAAGAGGAAGTAGAACACGTGATAAAAACATGAAAAATTTGCAAGGCCCCAGGCAAGGATGGCGTGTACGCAGAAATGGTCAAATATGGAGGAACAGCAGTAAATGAGGCAATGTACTGTAGCGATCATCTAGTCACCTGGTTTGTGTTGTTAAGGTGACGATCGCAAACAATTTTTATTTAGTTCATTATATTGGTTCATGAAGCAACACGCGTTTTATTTCAACCTCTATATATGAACACATTTATGTAAGAAATAACGCCCCAAAAGCCACAATCTTACAATTGGTGATCCCGAACGTGTGATAGACATCATACCTCCACCTGAAGCTAGTCCTCTTCCACAGCTTCAGAACCCCCTCTGCCTCCTCCAGCCTGTTGTGAAGTCCCTGGAGTTCATCTAACAAAAGCTAAGTGTTATCATTTTACACATTTCGCTTTTGACACCTCGCAATACCTGCACACAGTACAGCTGTCACGGCGTGGAATTGTGCATAGCGGTGCTGTCAACTTCTGCGACTACAATCCGGCCTGGAACCTGGGACTATCGTGCTCCCTGCAGCCTTCCTGCGAACTGCAAAGCCATCTACCAGCTCTAGCCCGGATACCCAAAGCAAACTCGCTCGCGGCGCACACCAAGAGCCCATCTCCACCCGCCGCGCCGGCCGAATCCATCTGTCAAAGCGAAATCGAGCCAGTTCGCTGCACACACCTATCGTCCGTCTTCGAGCACCAGTGCAGCCACACTATAAGTTAAGTCATCCTTTCATTTTATCAAAAAATGGAGAGTAAGCTGACTTTCCCACCGTTTATGCCTCACGATGTCACTTTATATTTTGTCCTTGTTGACCGTTATTTCACGCAGTTGGGCATAAACGATGAGGCCCAAAGATACAGCTTACTCTTGCTTAACTTGCCTTATGATGTGATTCCAAAAGTGAGAGACTTGATAATAACACAACCACAGCGCCAACCGTTTACTAAAGTCAAGGAGCGTATTCAAAATTCTTATGTTGAACCAGTCAATTCTAAACTGTCCTTACTGTTTGACAACACTGTATACAATGGCAATCCTACAGATCTGTGGTCAGAAATATTAAAACTCACTATGGATCTCAATTACCCGCTGCAAATGGCACGTGACATATTTGTACACCGTCTACCCAATGAACTTAAATTATTTGCGTATTCCAACGAACGAATGGACATTGGAGAACTCGTTCGAAAACTGACTCAATTTTCTTCTTTGCCCAATGTTCAGTTCCCTGGCACGAGCTTTCCGTCGCCGCGTTGTAGTAATGACAACTCACGTTCGACATATGACACTTATCAAAACCGCGAACCTCACATTGCAAAACAGCCTGCTATTACTAACGCACCGAACCGTCCTCCTAAAAGCATATGTTACTACCACCACAAGTTTGGTTCAAAAGCATTCAGATGCACTACACCTTGTTCTTTTAATTCAAAAAACGCAAACTATGTTTAACGAGCTACCCTCCAGCTGCGTTAAACAACAATCCTTCAGGAGTGGCCAATTTCATTGTTTTATTTGATTCTTTAAATAATATTAATTTCGTTGTTGACTCTGGAGCAAACGTTTCAGTTATACCAAGGCAACTCGTTACTAGTAAATTATTAGAATGTGTCAATACTGTCCCTAAAAGGAAAGTATTAATGGCAGATTCGTTCCCTTTACTTATAGAAGGAACAGTGACACTTAAACTGTCGTTTAACATATTTCCACGACCAATTGAGTGGACCTTTTATGTCCTAGATGTCGATTTGCCCCTTTTAGGATTAGATTTTCTTCAATTCTTTGAACTAGTTATTAATTTCAAAGATCGAACAGTTGCACCTCTGCCTGCACGGATGCCTCATCACTCAAAAGAGCACGGCAATCAACCCGTTCAGCAACATCAGATTCGCAACACACTCGATCCAATTTCTTATAACAATCCGACAAAATCCGATGTACACCCGCACCACGTAGATTTCTACCAGGTAGAACCTATTCATCAAAGAGGGCCTCAATCATCCAAATTCGCAGTACAGACACGTGACATAAAACCAACAGCGGGCTATGTTCATCAAAGATGGCAACATCCATGGCCAACGACGGTCCATATACCTGATGCGTCGCACATTGCAAACGAATCGACACAGCGTGTTTTACCTCAGTCCACGTGCATTTCGACACCCGAGCTCATGCACCCGCAACGGTGCGGGCCGACTCGAATTGAACAACAACAATTCCGTCATCCATCGATTCCCTCGATGCAATCTGCATCTCAGCAGCCGCCTTGTCCACTTATTCAGCGCGCACCGTTACCGGTCGTACAGCAGCAGCAACTGTACCCAACCGATACACATGCACCGACTCCTTCGATGCAATCTGCATATCCCCAACCTCCTTGTCCAGTTATTCAGTGCTCACCGCTACCGGTCTTCCAGCAGCAGCAGCTTTACCCAACCGCCGCACATACACCGTCTTCAACATGCATGAACGGTCTTGCTTCGGTACAGTTCGCGCTACTGCAACCGTGGACTCACAAGCGGGCACAGTCATTGACACCCGTCCGTGCGCAGTTTCCGAACATGCTGCCACCAGTTGCAGTCATGCATCCTGCACATTCGCCCCCTACGTCGTGTAACACAGCCCCTTCATTACAGTGGGCATCGCACGATCATCGGCGAGTTTCAGACATGCTTGCTCCACCATCAACATACATGAGTGGACCAACTTCAAACAACCTCATTCATCTGCAACCTTCTTCAGGTATACCTCTTGTAGGTATACAGGTACCGATCGCTGCACAACAGCAAGTGTGCATACAACGAGGGGTACCGGTAACGCACACGCTTATATCGTACCCAACCACTCATCCACCGATTGCTGCGATTCCAACTGCACCAACTCAGCCTCAATTGTATACATCGGTCGCTTGTCTGCAAAAGGGGAAGCATGCGCAGCTGCCTCATCTGCACGCTTCTAGATCCGAACCATTTGATGTTTACCACCCAATACCGACTCAAACCGCCTATCATCCAGTGTCACCAAGTCATCATGTTGTTCCTATGAGCGGTTCGTGCAGTAACCATTCACAGATATGCAATCATCAACAATCCTCACCACACAACAATCAGCAAAGTATACAACCAGCATCTTCATCAAACAAAAATATCCCTGGTTCTATTGAACAAGAATATAAATGTCTATTGCGACAGTTTCCGGAATTACTTGATGATTTTAATATCAATGCACCTGTCAAACATAAGGTCATACATAGAATTATCACGACAGGACCTCCTCGTTTTACTAAATGCAGGCGTTTGAATCCTGAGCAATTGTCATTTTTGGAAAAGCATCTGCAAGAGTTGTTAAAATCAGGCATTATACAAAGAGCAACAAGCCCTTGGGCAGCAGCCATTCATTTGGTGAGGAAGGCGGACGGTAGCTACAGAGTGTGCGGTGATTATCGACCTTTAAACAGCGTCACAATCCCAGACATGTTCCCTATACCATTTATCCAAGATTTTACCTACAGAATTCATGGTTCAACGATCTTTTCAAAACTAGACTTAAAAAAAGCGTACTTTCAGATACCAATTGCTCCTGAGGATACAGATAAAACAGCCATAATAACACCGTTGGGTAGCTATAAATACCTACGAATGAACTTTGGATTACGGAACGCTCAGAGTAGCTGGTCGGCTCTCATGTCGGAAGTTTTTGAAGGGATGAGTTTTGTTTTTTGTTATTTAGACGACATCCTAGTTTTTAGCGCTAACAGATCGGAACATATTCAACATATCAAAAAAGTATTCGCCAAATTAGTAAACTATGGTTTGTTACTTAACATAAATAAATGTGTTTTTGGTGCCCCTAACTTAAATTTCTTGGGATACACTGTGTGTAAAGAGGGAATCAAACCTCAGGAGTCAAAGGTGGATGCAATCAATTCGTTTCCGCCCCCGACTACTCAACGTCAACTCCGAAATTTCATAGGAATGATCACTTATTACCATAAATTCATTCCCAATTGCTCAAGTCTAATCGCACCGTTAATTTCTCTAGTGATCGCTGGGAAAGCAACCGATAAACCGGTTCATTTAAACACTTCTCAGTTAGAAACGTTTAACTCAATCAAGTTAGCTCTGGCAAAGGCCACTTTATTAGTTCATCCTATACCAAACGCTGAAATCAGTTTATGGACTGATTCATCTTCCAATGCCATCGCAGGTGTTTTGCAACAATGGCAGGATCAGATGTGGAAACCACTCGCTTTTTGCTCGCGAAAATTAACCTCTGCAGAACAAAAATATAGCGTATTCTCACGAGAACTGCTAGCTATATATTTCGCAGTTAAAAAATTTCGATATTATACTGATGGTAAACAATATACTATCTTTACTGATCACAAACCTCTCACTTTCGCAATTACTAAATCAACAGGTGACCACTCACCTCGAGAATTAAGAATGTTACAATACATTTCCCAATTCTGTTCAAACATACAACACGTCAAAGGTACAGATAACGTACCAGCAGACGCTCTAACCAGGGTTTCTGTCGTTGGTCTTCAAAATACGATCGATTTCGATGATTTAGCAACAGCTCAACAAGACGATCCTGATTTAGAAGCCTTATTGTCAAACCCAAATTTATCTTTTGCCAAAACAAATTCGTTAAAAGGAACTCCTATTTGGGTTGAAACTTCTACGGGCACACAAAGACCGTTTGTTCCACGATCTTTCCGCCGTCAAATATTCGACTCAATCCACTCGTTATCTCATCCCGGAGTTCGCGCATCTAGGAAATTAATAACTAAACGTTATATCTGGCCATCCATGCACAAGGATGTGAAAACGTGGGTGGATACATGTCCTTCCTGTCAAGCAGTTAAAGTAACCAAAACTTCGAAACCTCCACTCTATCCATTTGGTGAACCGGATTTCCGCTTCCAGCACGTACACATCGATCTAATTCACCTTCCCCAATCGCAACAATACAAATACATTTTAACTATGATTGACCGTTTTACTCGCTGGCCTGAAGCGATTCCGTTAAAATACGCAACTGCGGATGAAATTATTTTAGCAATAACACAAGTTTGGATTGCCCGTTTTGGCATACCAAAATTCCTAACTAATGATAATGCCCCCGTTTTCCTTTCGAAATCATGGTTAGATTTCATGTCCGTTTTAGGAATTAGAAACATCCGTTCAAGCACATACCATCCAATCAGCCAGGGAATCATTGAACGATTCAATCGTACCTTAAAAAATGCAATCACCGCAACAGGCATTAATGCCTGGCCAGACAACATTCCGTGGATTTTACTTTCTTTACGCTCCAGCATCAAAGAAAACCTGCAAGCATCCCCAGCAGAAATGTTATACGGTACAATTCTTCGATTACCAAATGATTTCTTCGATGAGAATCACTTCACTCAACCATCAGATACAATAATGTCGTCATTTGTAATCAATCTAAAACAATCAATTGGAAAGCATAAATATTTCTTCACAAAAAACTACCCCTCTACCAGTACTCACATTAATAAAGATCTGGAAACATGCACACACGTGTATCTCAGAAACAGCACGCATACTAGGGGCATCAAACCCAATTATCTAGGCCCTTTCAAAATTGCACACCGTTCTGAAAAATACATGTCGCTGGAAGGTATCAGCGGAACAGTCAGCTATGACAGACTGAAACCTGCCTACTTTCTAGATTAACATATGCTTGCATGCTTTCGTATATTTTATTTTTGTTTTATTTTATTTTTATTGTTACGTTAATATTATTTTTATACACGCTTCCTTTTTTTTCATTTCTTCCAGCTTACATCTGTGAAGTAGATGGAATTCGACGCCCAACAGAATATCTCCAGGGACGTGTGTAGTGTGTGTTATTGTTTATTGTTACCTTTATTTATTGTTATCATTTATTGTTATTAGTTTTTAAGGATAGTTGAAAAGATCCAGGAGGTTTTGTAGCTAAATATAATCCTGTTACTCTCCTACGGGATTATATTAGTTTTCCTACCTGGCCTCCCTCCCTCTTCTTTTGGGGGGGGAGTAATGTAGCGATCATCTAGTCACCTGGTTTGTGTTGTTAAGGTGACGATCGCAAACAATTTTTATTTAGTTCATTATATTGGTTCATGAAGCAACACGCGTTTTATTTCAACCTCTATATATGAACACATTTATGTAAGAAATAACGCCCCAAAAGCCACAATCTTACAGTACTCCTTAATAGTAAATATTTGGAAATACGAAATTATCCCAGAGGAATGGAGGACGGCAGTCATATGTCCCATATTTAAAAAGGGAGATAAGACAGTATGCGACAATTACAGAGGTATAGCCCTACTTAATATAGGATACAAAGTGATAAGTAAGCTAATAGAAAGAAAACTAAGTACTTGGATGGAAACTATAGTGGGTGATTACCAATGCAGATTTAGAGCAGGCAGAGCAACCACGGATCAAATCTTTATAATTAGACAGATCCTTGAAAACTTTTGGGAATATAATATCGAAACACACCACCTATTCGTAGATTTTAGGCAGGCACTTTGTATATAGACTGTGATACAAGCTTACTATGGGGGAAATTGCTCTATTAGTGGTTGCTTTGTGGTCCATTTACTTGACATCTGCACTGTCAGTGTCAAATTAAAAAAAAATGTCTTGACTATACCTCAAAAATAATGTGTTTTTTATTAGACTGTACAGTAATTTAATTGTTAAAATGTGAAAAATAGCAGTGGTGTCAACATAATGTCAGGTTGACAGTGCAGATGTCAAGTAAATGGACTATAGATTTTATTTTTTCTGTTAGCCGCTTTTCATAGAACATGCGGCTACTGTTATCTGAAATAGACTCTATGTTTAGTTTATCAATGATTTTTGGGGGTTTCTTCTTGTTAAGTGTGATTGTCATTCAGCCCTTGCATAGTTCTAGGTGGTGCTCAGAGCCTACGTCTGTAGATGTTAAGCTTCGAACATCCATGATGTGGGTTGAATGTATTCTTCTGTTTGTAATAATATAGTCTATGATAGACTTTTGTCCTTTGGTATTGGCCCACGTGTACTTATGTTGTTGTTTATGTGCGTAGAAGGTGTTGTTTATTCTTAACTCGTGTGCACGAAACTCAATAAGCATTTCTCTTCGTTCATTAATGGTTTCCTCATTGAATCGTTGTTTAACGCCATGTACTATCAGGTTACCAATTCTGGCGTTCATATCTCCTAGGATCACTATTTTTTCGTTTTGTGGTGTTTGGTCTAATTCTTGCTGTAAACTTTCATAGAAGTCTATTACCTCTTGTTCTCGTTTGTTAGTGTCTGGTACATAGACAGGTATTATATGCATAACTTCTTCACCAAATTTTCGAGTAGTTCTAAGTAACCTGTCATTCACATATTTTATATCGGTTATTCATTCATTCATAATCTATAGCCTCTTTTACCTTTCGGTGTCGAGGACCATTCATACCTCGCAGGAAGTGCAACGGAGGTAATTCGCCGCATGCGACTTACACTACGCTTCCCCGCATGCAAACATACCACACACACAACAACTTACATCTAACTTAACTAATGAGTTCAAATCCACTGCCACTCCTAGAAAATTCTCGGCTACGGCCAGATTTGAACCCATGTCCACCTGGTTGCTAAGCACACAACAAGCCCACTTAACCACCGAGGTGGCCTATATCGGTTATATGTGTTTCAAATTTTTTGTGTATTAATAGTCCCACTCCGGATTGTCTTCTATCCTCTTTATTTCTTCCATTATGTATAGATTAGTATACAGGGTGTCCCAGAACTGCCTCCACATCATAGATTCCTTAGGTTATAATAAATCGATTAAACGTAATATACCTTAGTACAAAGCCCCACCGAGTAAGAAGTTATAGGGTCTTGAACTTCAATTTTTTATAACATCTTAAAATTTAAATAAATGTTATAAGTAACAAAGTTATAGCTAAAAAGAGTTTTCAGATATAGGTAAAGTGCCTCTTACAGTGAAGTCTAGTGTATCAAAAATTTTTTACTAGTGCAGTACATAACAGTACGCATGTATACCAAAATTCAAGTCAGTATCTTTACATTTGTGGAAATTAACATAAACAGATAAAACAAATTGAACTTCAAGGCCCTATAACTTCTTACTGAAGAGACTTTGTACTAAGGTATATTACGTTTAATCGATTTATTATAACCTAAGGAATCTATGACTAATCGGTGGAGAGGCAGTTCTGGGACACCCTGTATAGTTCTCATATTTACGTGAGCTTTGCCTCTCATTTTAGTTCCGGACAATGCACATATGTCAATTTTATGTTGATCTAACTCAGTTATTACTTCTACTTCTTAGTTGTTCCATGAGGTGATGTTCCAACATGCAATTCTTAAGCCCGACTCACATTATACTGCAAGTGACATGCCAGGCACGGGCACGTCACCTGCTCAGCAAAATTTATTTCTTATGAAAGTTTATGCATTTTATCGGCGAGCATTCACACTAGATGGTCACCTGCTCGGCAAGCAACGGCCCTTGCACGCAGGTTTTCTTTCAAAGAATATTTGCCGAGCACGTGCCGTGCGCGTGCCGAGACCATTCCTCAAAAAGCCGTCTTGTGTGAATACTCAACCCAGCAGTCGACAGGCAATATGGACCAAATAAAGAAGCGTCAGCAAAGACACATTTTTTCATCAGAGATGGATGAAATATTAATAGAATATGTGCGCGAAAATGAGGAGTTATACTCTGTTTTTTTGCTTTATGATTCAGAGCAGGCTTTGCATTTATATTATTTTAGCAGTGTACAACAGTTTAGTTACAAAATATACCTAACGTCAAAATCAAAAAGTCACCGGAATTGTCAAGTTGACATTTCGGCAAAGCGTAATTAAATGCCACAGAAAAGCAGGATTAATAGTAAATCATTGTACTACTATAAAAGATATCAATGGTAAATTAAGAAAAGGAAGGGTTGGTGAAATATTTGATGTAAGTAGTGTTGAGATTTACACAGATATGAATTTTCTAACAATTTTTTATAAGGCTAGATTTCGAATGCGTGTTTAATGTTCTAAATGAAGCAAAATCACAACTCCAGCAACAACCGAATGAAGATATAAATAAATAAAAGGAATTTCTAACTTTGGGGGAATATAGTTTCAAGGGGGATGTTACGAAGAAAATTTGGAATAAAAAATTTTTACTTTGAATAATTTATTACGATGTGCAAGAGAAGAACTAAAATATGGCTAAAATGCAATATCGTAGACCACTTCAGCCGCATGTGCAGAGTATCCATACAAATGTACGGATTTAGGTTAGCTGAAGTTTGAGATTTGTATGTATTTAGTACCCACCTATATTACTAGCTCCAGCAATGGTAGTTACGTTTTAGAACTGATTTTACAAAGAGAACTGAGTCAGCAATTTCAAGGTGGTCAACGATATTGCATTTTTCCCGAAAACTGTTATGTTAGAAGAGTCACGTCATTTCTACCAAAGTGCTTTCTTTTATCTCTTTATTTTGAAATACCTGTTATATGTTTAGCATAAATAATAACTTTTACAGCACAGATCTGTAAACAAAAATCATTAATAAGTAGTTACTAATAATACATTTTTACATTAGTACCTATAAAATAAATTGATGCCTAGAAATGTTATGTCACTGTACTGTTAGATAACAATCATATTTAAATAAACATTTTTAAAATAAAGCAATCCCTTATTTAATGTCGATGGTTCAGTAATTTTAGCTCTTGTTAAGCATAATACTGCTTATAAGTTAACATACTGACGGTTATGACAGGTTTTTGACATTAACAGTGGTTTTTCTTTGCAACCAACTATCTACACTGTTACAAAAATGCAAATGCAAAGCCTGCTCTGAATCATAAAGCAAAAAAACAGACTATATATAATTTATCCCATAAAAAATATTCGGACTATCATCATAAAACCAAACTGTGGGTGCTAATTGGAGAAAAATTACAACTCGGTAAGTAAACAGTATAGTTATTTATTAAAATATGCAAAGTACATACATAATTTATATTTTCTCATATTGCCAAGGCACAGCTCCTGAATCTGAATTAAAAAAGTTGGTAAAATTTTCTCTGCAAATGAATGCTTCTTGTTGTGCATTACCTCCTTGTTTTGGTAAATTAATTAGTATACATTTTTTGTGATCCTCCGTAGATTCAGTTTCTTCCTGTGCATTTATGTTTCTGTTACGCAGATAATTATGTAGAATGCATGTAGTTAGGATAATTTTTTCGACGTAGCCAGGTTTAGAATTGATTTTCCTAAAATATATGCGAAAACGTTGTGCCAAAATTCCAAAGCAATTTTCAACGACTCGTCTTGCACGACAATGTCGATAGTTAAAAACTCTTTTCTCAACATCATTGTGCTGAATCTCCCAAAATAACGTAAGGTGCTATAATATTGGAACCTGGGAGTTTTTTACTGTTAGGTATGTCCAAAGAGCCATTTTCCAGTTGTCTTCCCAGTCTCGAGTTCGCAAAGATACCCCCATCGCTATTCTTTCCATAAGATCCTATATCCACCGCTAAAAATTTGTAATCTGCCTCGACTAATGCTATCAGAACAACAGAGAATGTTTTTTTGTAATTAAAATAATTGGAACCACTGTTAGCGGGTGCTATAATTTCAATAAGCTTGCCATCTAAGGCTCCTAAGCAATTAGGAAAGTTCCAAGCAGTCCAAAACCTTTCTGAAATATTTTTCCAGTCTTGTTTACGTGGTGTGGGAATATAAACTGACAGTAATTTGTTTATGATTGCCTCACACACTTCTTTAATAATGGCATGTACAGTTGAATGTCCTAGGCGGTAACTAAATGCAATTGTCTGATAAGAATCTCCCGTTGCAAGAAACCTAGAAATAAAATAATTGCAATACATACTCCTTTGGCAATGGTACATATCAGCACAGACCAACTTTTTCAACACTTTTCAATTTAAATTAAAAAGAGGCTTTACTCATAACCTACTTCGCAAATGGACGTTGTGACACTAAGTAATTTAAAAAAAACAAAGGAAACTAAGGATAAAAATATCTTCACGTTTCTAATAATACTGAAACAATAGAAGAAAACACTTGTTAATGCAAATTATATCAAATATAATAAGTTTTACCGCCAACAGACAGACAGACAGACTGACTGACGGAATTGAGAAAACCTGTTTTTCGTCATCTATTGACCGTGAAACGTGAAGATCTGAAGAAATCTCGGAATGTGATTTTCTCGCAATTACAATACTTTCTTCATCGTTTAGACAAGGGAAGTAAAAAATAAGTGTTGAAAAATGCAGTCATACTAACTGAACGTCTTTACAACCAATGTTTGATTTGCAAAAATCACTTTAATTATATATTATGTCCATATATAAAGGTGATGGTAAAACAAATACATTTATAAAAAAATTACTTTCAGGCGTTCAAGAATGTAAGCATCGGTGGGAGTCAATCCGCGGTCAATACAGAAAATTTAAAAATTCTAAGAAAACCAAAACAGGGTAAGCTGCAGACCCTAAGGCAAAATGGAAGTATGAAGATATTTTAGAATTTCTCGATCCATACATGAAAGATAAGCAGCGATTGATGTCAGTTACAACTGAAACTACGAGCGTTGTAACAGATGATGAAAGCAATGAGTCTGAACCTCCAATAAGTGAAGATCTCGATGTATCAGAGCAACTCAATGGGTCACAACATCTCGATGTGTCACAACATTTTGATGTGTCACAACATGTCGATATGCCACAACATTCCAATGTATTACAACATCCCAATCGTAACAGAAAGGAAGAAACCCCAAAAAGAAAAAGGTCAACTGCCCAAATTAAAGCCAAAGCCAAATCTACAGCCCAAACTATTACGGCTAGTAGTACTCTAATGCAGTACCTTCTAGAGGAAGAGAAAAAAAAGAAATGTGAAACTAAAGATGAGATCGACCATTTTTTTGACAGCATTAAAGCTACAGTAATAGTAATTTACGATTCAAGTAACGTTATCAAGCTTTTTACACTACGAGAGAATAATTTGAATGAACGAGCGACGTTAGGAGTGAGTTCTTTAAAATTCTCGAGTAATGTAGAAAGCAGATAACGTTACGTATATTGTAACACGGTTTATTTTATCCTAAAATACTAATCTTTGTCAAAAAATAGGAAACATTCTTATTAATGACACAACAGCGAGACATATATCTGCTATGGCTGTGGTGGTATCACTAGTAAGATAAAAACCATAAGTCACTCAACACTATATTGTTGGTAGAGTCCCTGTATATAGGTTACTAAGAGTTGGGCAAACAACGGGATTCATTTTGATTGCTTTGGATCACTTTTTACAAGGCATGTGTGATAAAAGTGCCGTTTTTACATATTTTGTAACATATTACGACCGATATTTTCACACATGCAAATCTAAATCTTGACTAAATTGGCCGTATATTCCTAATAGTCGATTCCAGAGATCCTAAGAATGATCAATGCTCTGAAAACTCTCCCATCAAAAGCAAATTAGCAAGATTGGTTCCCATAACCTTTTCGTTCGACATTGTCAAATATCTAATTTGGATCAAAAATGTATGTCAAATCATGCTGTTTGCCCAACTCTTAGTAACCTATATACAGGGACTCTAATTGTTGGTAGCACGGTCAGGTTATGTTAAATTCGAGATTAGTAGGTTAAGTTTTGCGTCAGTCTGTGTCAAATAACAAACAAAACCTAATCTACTACTATCGAATTTGACATAGACTGACAGTGCCACCAGCAATACATGTCAGTACTGCCAACATGTGATTAAATGCTAATAAAGTATCGATATGTTATTTTTCTTAACAACACCAGTGCTGTTAAATGCATCTTAACGCAACTCGTTGCAAAGGAGTTATTATCATAGTAACGTAATAGGATAAAATAAAAAAATTTACAGCTGCTGACAAACACTTAGCTAAGAATAAAATATTTACGATTGTCTCAGACATTGAGACTAAATATATTGGCCAGCAGCAGCATCCTCAAGATTATGCAACATATAATACCACCAACAATATTCCAAATAATGTATATTCGACAAATAGAAACAATCCCCAGTTTCAACAGCCCCTAACATCTCCTACAGCACAGCCATATATATCACCTTCAGCAACACCCATACCATCTCGTCCGTCTTCAAGTACTTCCTTGTCTCAGTCATATCATTCATCATCCGCAGCCTCTTACTTGGAAACGTTTTCTCCACAAAACAGTTTTGATTAATTGTAAAATCATACTTACAACCGATTGCATGATACTATTTTTAAAGAGCGCTTTAGTAAAGACAAACTATTACGTATAAAATTCATTTTTATTGAAGTGTTCAAATAATATTTAGAACAATATTTTAGTTAAAGATATTTTTTTTTCAATAGGCTCATTTAACTAGTATCAGACACGGTATTATTCTTAATATGTATTTGCCATTTAAATATATTTGTATTTTTTTAATGTCCAAACTTTTTGAGAAAGAATAAAATTTGATTTTGATAAATACCTACATAATGTTTCATTTTCACGATATATAAACAATTTTTCACACAATATATGTATATGAAAATAATCAGTTTCCATGTTCTAACTACATTAATATTTCTTATACGATACACAGTGTTCAATAGAAACAGATATAAATATAAACATTATAAAATAAGCACACTGCAAGCTTTTGAATAGGTGGAATGGACTCACGGAAAGTAGTATTCTGTCTTTGTAAAACTTCCTCAATTTGTCCCAACAAATTCTGAAACTCCTCGATTGTCATTCTATAATATTTAAAAAATGTAGTTTCATCTTCTACAAGCTCGGTGTGCAATGTCGCAAATTCTCCTTCTTCATTACGCTTTTTTAGCATGTTATGTACCCAAAAACGTCGTTTCCTTTTTCAACATCGCTTTGCTTGTTCTTCTTCATCTTCATGGTCTAATATTATAGCAACTTTTATTAACGTTGAAGTTGACAACATATTCCAAAAGCTTGTAAAGAACGACTGAAACCCATCGCAAACCCACCGCAGTGTGAATGCTTGAAGAAATCCTTGCTCTTGCCGAGCAATTGCCGTGACCGTGCATGGCATGTGCCTTGCACTTTATATGTGAATCGGGCTTTAATATATATCTTTTCTATTTGCGTCGTTCCTTTTTTCGCGCAATGTGGTCATCGTGTCAGTCCTATGTTCCGAGGCTTCATTACCTGTTCTAGGAGCAGTATTTCTAATCTTCTTGAGCAGGTTGGTAACCTAGCTAGGAAGGATTTTTTATCGACCTTCTCTGGTCTAGATTCGGTGTGTTTTGCTTATAACATTACCTTGAGTAAGATGTGGCTCTTCACCACGCACGAATGGTCTTAGGTAGAGAGAAGCTAAGGACCTTATGGCATGTATATTTCACGCTGCACCTACCTCTGGGTTATCTACCCTTTCTCCGTTTCAAAGAATAAAGCCGATGTTACACAGTGTTGAAAATATTCCTTTATTTAGGTTAATTCACCCAGAAAAGTTTAATCCTGTTCTTTTTTATTATCTGTGAATTTTCTTAGCTATATTTTTATTTGAAAACATGTCAAATTAATTGTGTTTTATCATAATGAAGCCGGCAGTACGGCTGAGTAGTGTTGCATCTCTCACGGCACTTGTAAAAGTTAAGCTCCAGTCTGCTTGGTCAGTACTTGGATGGGTGAACATCTGGAGAGTGGGCGTAGTGTTCTACCTCAGACAGGCTCCACTACCTCAACTACCTCCACCGAATTTAAAAATGCACATACCCTCAGGGGCTCAGTGCGCTCGGCACCCCGACACTGTAAAAACGGTATAAGGGGTTACAAATTATGTATGCATGTATGTTATCATAATGAAATAAATGTAGTATTGCCGTTGCTTATTTTGGAATTATACTATGAAAATGTAAAAATATGCAAGTGGGTATGATTTTGGGCTCAAAACCCTGCTGTGTTAATAAGTTACAAATTACCATTAAAAAATATACATTGATACCAACAAATGTCATGTTTGACAATTGATATCTATACTAAATTTCAAATAAGAATGCAGTAGATGACGCTCTGAACTCAAACTCAGTAGAGACCCTGTATATAACAAGATAAGAGTCGGACAAACACAAATGTCAGCAGCCATTACTGATCCAAAAATAAATGATAGCGTTCAAGGCCGGAGTTGTCTTCCTTGGTATGTGTCATATTGATGAATTTAATTACTTACCAGTTTGACATTGTCAATAAATGGTAAATTTAAAACATTTATGAAAAATACACCGGTAGGTATCTACTGTTTACTGATTGGTGGTCAGCTGATTTTGTGGTAGATGGATCGGATTGAGTAATTTACGAGCACATAACCTCTAAAAACTTGTCTTGTTGAGGTTGAATCGATCAATAATATTAATAATTCAGAAGTTAAAGCGTACAAAGCACCAGCCTCTACTCCGCTCGGTAAAAGTAGGTTACGGATAATACCTACATACATATAATAATTACTTATTACTATATTACAAGAGAAGAGGACAAGTTCTATAATTTTCACGGTATGCCGAAGATGTGTCACTTCATCAGTGAATATTGGATCAGTTTGGATGCCGATTTCTTGTGTCACAGTTTCTGAACACATCAATTTTTGGAGAGTAACCTAGAATGAGATGGAATATTGAATTAGAACAGGCCCGGTGGCCTAATTCGTGAAGCTACTTACATTACAAACGTTGAAACTTATATTCTGGGTAAATAAAGTCGAAATCGCAAATTATCTCAATTTCTTTTTTACGTCTAAGAGAGCTTTCCCCATTGATTTCTATTAAAATATACTTTGCATATTCTGGAACCATCGGTGGAAATTCAGTTTGATCGTCGCATATTTTTGCGTTGCATTTTTTGGGAATGATTTTAAAATAAATTCTTGTTCTGACCAATTTTTACATCCAAAGATGCAAGAGCCTGTGATTTTACTTAACACTTAATAGTTTGACAATCAAGTTTCACAGTACATCATTTAATTGTCATTGCCATAGCCACCGTTCAAATTTACATTTTTGATTACTGCACATGCTCAGTGGATCGTAGTCAATCAAAAATTGACCCTCAATTGCCCAACTCTTATCTTACTATATACAGTGGCTCTAAAATTCAGTTTTACTCTAGGAAAATCAAGTTTGTGTGACTGCTTATGTTTTACAATAAATTCGTCCTATACAGGGTGTCTCAAAAAGAATGGGACACCGATTAGTCAGAGATTCCTTAGGTTATAATAAATCGATTAAACCTAATATACCTTAGTGCAAAGTCCCTCCAGTAAAAAGTTACAGGGCCTTGAAGTTCAATGTTTTATTTTTTATTTTTTTGTTAATATCCGCAAATGTAGAGAAATCAATTTAAATCTTGGTATACATGCTTACTATTATTTAATGCACTAATACAAAAATTTTCATCAACTAGACTTAACTGTAAGAGGCACTTTACCTATCTTTGAAAACTTTTTTTAGCTTTAACTTCGTTATCTGTAACATTTTTTGAAATTTTAGGTTATTATCTGAAAGAGAATTAAAATACACAAAAATAATGTACTCTTAGTTCATAAGCGTAAAAGCAACCGTTTGCCTGAAAATGCTCATCAAAGGTTTTTGGTTGTCATTAAGACGTGCAATTATCAAGTAGCCATGATCACAAAAACAATGGTCATCTATTAAAAAACAATTATAAATCAATTAATGACATTAGTGACATAAGAATTTGTTCTTTTATGTTTAAGAAAATGCCTTTACATAACGAATTCTCCAATGCTGCGAGGTTCGTTATGTTGCAGCATTTTCGTAAGCACAAAAGACAAAAAAATGATAACACCAACGTCATTAATTGCTTTCTTGATGTTGTTTACTAGATTACAATCATTATCCATTGTTTTTGTGATCATGGCTACTTGATAATTGCACGTCTTAATGACAACCAAAAACCTTTGATAGGCATTTTAAGGCAAACGGTTGCTTTTAGGCTTAAGAACTAAGTGTACATTATTTTTGTGCTTTTTTATTCTCCTTTAGATAATAACCTAAAATTTCAAAAAAAGTTACAGATAACGAAGTTTGAGCAAAAAAAAGTTTTGAAAAGTAGGTAAAGTGCCTCTTACAGTCAAGTCTAGTTGATGAAAATTTTTGTATTAGTGTACTATATAATAGTAAGCATGTATACCAAAATACAAATTGGTATCTCTACATTTGCAGAAATTAACAAAAAAATAAAAAATAAAAAATTGAACTTCAAGGTCCTGTAACTTTTTACTGGAGGGACTTTGTACTAAGGTATATTAGGTTTAATCGATTTATTATAACCTAAGGAATCTCTGATTAATCGGTGTCCCATTCTTTTTGAGACACCTTATATAGTTCAAATAAACATTGTAGGCCAGCTTCTTTTATTCACTGTCTTATGTCGGTTTTCCTTTTATATTATTGTAACGATCGTGGGGCTAGGCCGTCGCCCCAGAAATATGATTCAGCGTCCCGTGCGACAGCATTGCAGAACGACCTTGGAGGCAGCTGCATGAGACGGCGTGAGTCAGTCTTCCAGAACATTCCAGAAACGACCTTGCGCGTGACACGTCAGAGTTGCCAGAAAGGTCGAGCGAACTCTAGACGTTTTCCAGAAGGAACTATCTGGCAATATAAATACTCGCGAGCGAAAATAGCAAGCAGTTCTCTCGCAGTCCGGAGTTCAGTTCGGAATTCGCGTAGAGCCGTGTAGATCTCCCACATAAATAAAAGCCCGTTTGTACATATAACTATTGACATAAATAACCATATAAATATAACCATATAAATAGAAATAAATCGTTAGTGTTAAGTGTGAAATAAATAAATAGTTGAAGTTTAACCAGTGTAAATATTAAGTAAATGTATCGATAGAAATAACGCCTGTAGTTTAAGTAATTTGTAATCGGCTCTATAATTCTCGTGTGTTTGTAAATAATAATAATTAATCTAATTGATGTAAATAAATGTTTAATACAAGAAGCGTCGTATAATTTTTAAATAGCCCGAACGTAAAAACGTAACATTATTTAGGATTCATACTGAATGTCAAAATGACAATTTTGAAAAAATATTTGATTTTTAGATGGTTGTAATGATGACTTTGTTTTGACCGACCAATCATGGCCGTAGTCATGATTACTATGTACTTAGTTGCAAGTACTGCATGCTTATTTGAAATTTAATATAGGTAAAGTGAATGAACTGTAAATGCAGAAAACGTTTTTATTCAAAAACTACATACATAGAAAATATTCTGCAAAACATTATTTAAAGGACCAACTACACTTACGTTATTCAAATATGTCCAATATATCAAATTCTGGTTTATTTGACGTTGATCCATTGCTGCTTAAAGTGGGGTTGGATTTAATAATAAATGTAAATGAAGAAGTTCTTCATTTACAAATGACTTCAAGTTCTTCATTTACAAATTCTGGTTTGTCACTATGTAAAATTCTGAATATTTGAAACTAAATTCTATCGTGTAATATTTAAAAACTTTCATACTTCTACTAACTAATAAAGAAAAAAACAGTTTGCTCATGCAGGAATGGTTTACATTGATGAGGTGATTGGGTGCTCAACCAAAAAAAAACACTAATAGAAAAGGATTAAATGTAGATTTTATTTAAATATACAGGGTGTCCTGTTTTTCTCCCGCAAAATTTTTTTGTAGATAGTATATGTTATTCTGATCAAAATTGTATATAGACTTATACTTTTTTCGACTCCTTAACAAGTTACAGTATGTTACAAAAGAAATAGGATCATCTATTAATGTAATAAAACAAACAAAAAATTTACAATAAAGGGACTAATAGTTCTAATGGGAAAAACAAACACATTATACTAAATGGTTAAAATGACCTCCGCCAACTTCTATGCATTTCTGGCTGTGTGTCACGATGGCTTCTTGCACGTGAGTTAGCATTTTGACGGTCCACCATGGCCAATCCAATGCTGGTGGTAATGGATGTTTAACCAGTCTCTCACAAATCTGCCATAATGAGCTGGATTATCAACTAACTGAAACTATCCATGTTGACTATGATAAATGGGCACATTATTGATTTGTTTAGATATTATTTAATATTTTAAAATTGCCGTAACTTAAGTAGTCGAAAAACAATATAAGTTTATATAACACTTTTTAATCAGAATAACATTTACTATCTACAAAAAAAACCAGGACACCCTGTATAAAAAATAACATTAAGAGACCATAGAAGAAACAATTGGATAGGAAACTAATCAAAAGTTTAAGATTTCAGATTGTTGCCTTCTTTTGTGGGAAACTTGATTACACTTCTATGTTCTAATTTCTCAAGACTCATTTTCAGACACAAAACATTCCATAAAATAAATAATAACGAATAAAACTATCAAATTTGGCACGTAACTATGTGGCATTAAAAGCTGAAGTACTTAAGCTGTTTTTCTTATACCTATATAAATAATTAGAACGTGGAGGGGGAAGGGGGGCACATAGAATAAAATTGTTAAAGTTATCTTTTTTATTATAATTTTGCATGTTTGACGTTTAAATTTGTTATAACATTTCAATTAAAAATTATTATTGCTTTGAATTGTTATTGATTGCTATGGATTATTTGTAACGGCATAAGGCACAGTTTGCAATAAAAAAATTACCAAAATCAAAACAAAATTTAGTGAATTAAAGTTGTTGAAAATAACATAACTGATCCCTTTAGTAACGTCTAGTTCAACAAGCTGACACGAATTAGTTTACTATATAAAATGTCATTTTGACATAAGTAACTTTTTGTAATTAAATATTTGATACACTGGTAAAAATACTCACATTCAAGGCCTGTTCAAAATCTCAAATGAAGTGAACGCGGTATATAATTTGTTGTTGAATATTATATTTTGGTTTTTATATTGTTCAATAAGTTTTTGAACGGATGTTATACCCATGTTTTATGTATTGATTTAACATATTGTTCATTTAAACCTGCTTTATTTAGTTTTACATAAAATTTTATAATTAATAGGCGCTTTCCTTTCATCCATGGGAGCAGCTCGGAGCGGCTCCAAACTCTCGCGCACCTCGTTCCTTTCACAAGGGCGTTTAACCTCGGAGTCGCTCTAGGCTTATTTCCCCTTTCCTCTCAAGGACCAGCTCGTTGGTCGGGGCGCGAAGCCACAGCCAGCCAGCATGGCATACTTTTAATTTTTAAAAGGCGCGAAGGCGAAATCATTTGAGGTTAGGTGCAACTTCTCCCTGGTTTTAGGTGCTACCTATGCTAAATTTTTTGAAGAAAAAATGTCATCATTGAAATAAAGCCTCATCTTTGCGCATGAACAGAAATTTTAGCTATAGGAATGTTAATTTTTTTGTAATTGTTAGGATTTTGAATTTGTTAAATTTTATATAACTAAGTTATTAATTAAACATTTTATTAAATGCTTACCATTCCTACATCTAAATTTGTTTCATTTTCTAAAGCAGTTGCTATTAGGAAAACAAAGACTGATAGAAGAAGACAATTCACTTGTGATATTGTAGTAAAATAGTGGGTGCATAAATTTAATTTTTCAGTATACTATAAATTCTTAAAGTGTTGGAATATTTTTGGTTATAACAAAAAATGAAAATGAATTTCAGCGAGTTTTTGTTACTGTTCAGCACCAAACAAAAATTTCTCAAAATAACGTTTTAAGGTTATGTGACTTTAAAACTTTTGGGGCGCGCTAGATGTGCGCTATGCCGCTAAATCGCGTTCCATTCACGAGCAGCACCGAGCGACTCGGGCTTCTAGCCGTCGGGGTTTGATGCACGCGAAAGGAAAGCAGCTAATATAGTTTTAGAAAATGATTCAGCCAATAATATTTTTATAGCATATATTTTACGTTTGACAGAAATTTTTAGATTTTAAGATGTAAAATGTTCAAGGTTAAAACTAACTCTTACTATATAAGTTGAATGTAATATTTAAAACGAATTTGCAAAAAGGAAAGATTTTACAAAAACGCCCTATATATGAAATGATTGAAATAAAAAAAAAAATACAAATTCTATTAATTACAAAACAGATTAGAAAATCTTCATTCTATTTACTATAATCTTCTCTAAACATTTCTATAATTAAATTTAAAAAATATCGTTTAAATTACTATTAGTATCAAGATATCCTTTACAATAAAAATATTTGTATCAAGATATACCTTTAAAATAAGAAAGTTACATTTTACATCTTAAAATTTAAACATTTCTGTCAATTTTACATATGGTAAGAATAATTATACATTGTTTAAGTTATCTAACCTATAATTCATTTTCCTTTTAGTCTATTATATTAATGTGTAATTTCTGAAGAAGTCAGCTAAAGCTAACAAAACGTAAAATATATTCTATACAAATTTTATTGGCTGAATCATTTTCCAAAACTATATTAACTATACCTCAAAACAGCTGTTATAAACTACTATAATTTTAATAAAATTTTATATTGGCTTTTGGTTCCAATTTAAAATTCGTGACGCGTTGTAACAACTCGCTAAATAGCATCGCGTATAAGACAATAACCAATGTGCAAAATAGGATGAAATTAGACTGCTTGCAAGATAAGGGTCTATATTAGCTACTTCGCTCGCTTTTCGAGAGAGCGCGCCGCTAGTATAATAACTGCGAAATTATTCCGCGAACTTTATTGTCATACTTTGCATTTATGAAGGCTTGCTTTAAAAAATCTAAGTGTCATGTGGAAGTAAAAACAATATAATATTTTTTACAATAAAAAACAATGTGAACTTAATTGGACTTCGACGTTTCAAGATTTCTGTAATTGAAATACTTTTGTATAGTAGGTATCTAATGCGGGTTATTTTATTACAATATATTAGAACACTCTTAATAAATTATTCGAAATAAACTATCTAAAAAAAAATTAAGGAGTCATTTATTTAACACCTTATAATCTTCTTCGGAGAGAAACTACGATGTAGATGTTGATATATTTTATCAGTCAAGTATGCAGCCGTTAGTGATGCCGCCGAGACGAGATAATTTTCGATCGAATATTCGAGACCATCGAGATTAATCAAATTCTCGAATATTCAATACGAGATTAACTAAATTCTCAATCTTAGCAGTTTTTTAATAGTATTTTTAAAACCCGCCTAATAACCAAATAGAACAGTTATAGGATTTTATTCAAATTTTTTATTACACTTTCACAAGGGTTATCCTAAAATAACCGCAGGCTCCATTCGGCACGCCCAGCACATGTTTAAAATTCGAGAATCGAGATTCTCGAGCTCGAGATCGAGAATAGACGTTCGAGAATTTTCGAGTTCCAGAATATTCGAGGATCGAGATCGATAATTGCCACGTCGAGTCATTTAATTCAGTGCTGTCAAACTTCAAGGGGCCAAAGGGCCACTGTAAAAAATTGTGGGTTATGAGGGCCGCATCATAAAATGTGTCGTATGCGACTTTGTGAGTGATTTGTAATAAATATAAAACGTGTAGATTTGGATACTAATTTTTATTTATTCAAGAAGCTTACATAACATTACAACAAGCATTGAAACATAAAAGAGATATATAGGGTGTTTCCTGAGGTAACTAACAAACTTACACGATGTGTTCTAGAGGTGATTCTAAACAAAAAAAGATCAGATTCACTTTAGGTTAATTCCTTTCCGTCCTTGAGATACCGACAAAAGGCAAAATTTACATCAATTAATGTAAATTTACGTATAGAGATCAGTAAGCTAGATAAAATGACATTTGTTGATAAGTAAAAAATGTCAAAGTAATAATTAATTAACGACAATTAACAACTAAAAGAAATAAACACTACTAAAAAACAATCAAAAACAGGTATCTGATCGCTACAGCACCAGTCGCGTTGGTGGCAACTGCCAGACTGAGACAACGGACAAGACAAGCTTAGCATCGGAGGTGTTCTTTTACTAATGATATATATGAGTACCTTTGTCTTATGTACCTATTTTATATTGTTTTAAATTATTTGTAATCTATATTCCAGATTCATGTTTTCTGAAAGTATAGCATATATCGATCCGCGGGTCGCAAAATTATCCCAACAGGCCGCATGCGGCCCGCGGGCCACGTGTTGGACAGCCCTGATTTAATTAATGAGGCGCATGAATGGATTAAATAGATTTTTATTTCCCTACCTACTATATAGCGAAACCACTGCCAAGAAAACGGGCTTGGAAAAATTAGCTGGGAAAGAAGACCCTGTTAACTTTTGTTCAGGAAACAGTCTCCAAAATACCCCCATGCATACCAAATTGATTCTAATTTAATATTAAAATTATCGACAATTTGGCATGCACTATTACTTATGAAAATTAGTGTTGGTAGATACAATATCTTGACCCCTTAACTTTATTGAGTAGTTGATAAACCCTGATTCTTGCTGACGAAGTATAAATAACAAACAAGGTGGTCAAATAATTGTAATAGGTAATATAAATTAAACACTAATGTATGTACCAATGTTTTAATCTTTAATTTAAAAGTGAAACTAATTAACTTCGAGGCTATTTGAGCAGATTCGAAGGCCGGCTAACATGCAGCGGAGACGGCTGGATTCTACTACAAAATGAAATTACTTTATTAGGACGCCAATGAATCTTTCTATACGACGAATTTGATCAGTTAGTGACGAGAACTCATAAACTTAATAAACGGTAGCCAATCACTAGATCACCTTGAAGTCTCAGCGCAAATGGCAATGACAAGTTCAACAAGGTAAAACGTTAGCAGATCTGAATGATCCGGCTTCTGAGAGAGTTCGTTACTTAGATCAAAAGTCCAGTCCGACATCCGCCAGACGCTAGAGCAGCATCAGGTACCATAGATTTAATTCACCAATCTTTTGACGCCCGGGTACATGGGTTGCTTTCAACTAATACCAAAAGGGCAGGGGGCAGCCAGCGAGCGTCCACGTGCAAGGTTATGTTATCACCAGGTGGAAAGATCCCCCAATTTACGTTATGCCAGAATTTCCGCAAGATCAAACCGCAATTACACTACGTAGTTCGAGCAGAAAGAGGAACGAAATTAGATAAACTTACCTCGTAACCTTGACAGGCAAACATGTGTCGCTTCGAACCACCGCATTAGTTCAAAACTCGTCAACGACGAGGGCTAAATTATTCCCCAAGTACATCAGTGCCAAATCACAATATGGTGTGCAGATAAAACTCACATAGCACGAGGCAAACTGAATTACTAGACCAAATCAGGCACGTTTGCCACATTGACAGGCGGAAGCAGAAAGAAGAAGACGCTCTGAAGCCTGCCACCATTTAAGAAACCTTCCTTATTTCAAAATCCCACCACAGAAACTGTGCGAAACAACAATTCGCGGCTGACCAAAAGTTAATAATGGGCAAATAGACGAGCTTTACGAATTCGTCGATTTTGAACCGTAACACCTAAATTAAAAAAATGCAGGATTAGTAGTATATTTATAGACCATCCGCCAAGCCTGTGAATTGGGAAATAGTTCTAGGAAATCTGCAAATACATAGTTTTATTCTTTATTTCCAGTCGTCGACATATTAAGTGGGTCCCCCTCCTACGAGTCTGCGTCCGACGCCATATTGGAAGAAGGGGTCAAAATGGATATTTCATTATCCGATAATTTATGGCAAAGTGAGTTATTATCAATATTATTCGCGATCAAATTCTGTACAAAAACTGTTCCAAGCATATTTTTCATAGAATCGAGCGTTTCCAACCATAGCCACGAGAAACCTAGAATTTTCACAAAGCTTCACTTTTGTTACATTTATACTCGTTTCCACACCACTTTGCGATATAACTTTTTGCTGGACGCCACATTCTGGTGGAAGGTTATTTTTCTTGAACTTGGTTCCAAAATTCGCCCAACGCGGCTGCAGTCAGGACTTCATGCCAGATGACAACGTCATTACGCCGTGGAGTAACAAACGTAAGTTTTCAAAGAAACGCCACTCGAAGCGTAAGCATAAATTGTGCACATAAACCATTTACGGCTAGGAAACATATCCTACTTGATCAAGGCATTCAAATCCCTCAGGAGGTTTGAAATTGTTCGGCGTTCACAGCAGCCCTAGATGAGCAGTTGCAATCGAAGAGTCGAAGACCGACACTCGCAAAAAACTCGTTCCAGGTCTCTTTATTATCGAAGCTCGTGCGCCTTTTCGGAAAAACAAAATTTCTTAAAAAATAATACTCAATAAAGTAGAAAAATATGCCTGTGAAACGAATTCAACCCGACTGTGTAAAATGTATGTAATAAGTATTCAGAAAAAATTGGACATTTTCAACGAGAATTTTGGAAAAATTCGAGAAAATTGGAAATTTGCATGAGCGATGTTACCAGATATTAAAAACTATAAAAATAAAGTTAGACAATGTTATAATGAATATAAATTTCAAGTGGGAGTAGCAAATACTAGATGCATTTTATAAATATTATGGCAGTGGACGATAAAGTGTTAGAAATGTGGTAAGAAAGCTAAGAAATGGTGGAGTTTTGCAGGATTATAAAAGAAGCACAGATGGAAAGTGTAAGACAGATATTTCTGAAATAAAGGAGGGATTAAGAACATACGTCAGTTCCATGCCGCTAATAGAGCCACATTATTTAAGACTGCAGACTGCTAGAGCGTACATGAAGGTGAAAGAGAAGTAACTGAAATTATCTAATGTGGTTGCTATTTCTTGAAATCCCATTGCCAGCTCTAAAAACTTACCACTTTGTTTTTATTCTGCCAATTGCGAAATGATATTCATATACTCCGTACAAAACTTTAATATGTCTTCCATTATACAGATTATTTTAGATATTCGATATTGACGATACGATACGTATTGACTCAGTTATATGAGTTACAATAAATAAAGCGACAGTTGCGCTGCAAGAGAATTTGTACATAAAACTTTTTTGATTTTAAAACCCTGGAAAGTGCGAATAAATTAGTTAAATTCGAATTCAGATATTATTATTTTCGCCCCCTATAGTAATTCTTCTAATTGAAAAAGATGCTACATGATGAAACATGAAACTATCACAACTATGTTGTTCTCTGAATGTCATTTTTTGGCAGTGGTCTATTATGATATGTTTTTCGGACTTTTTCCACTGTCTAATGTGTAAATCACACAACGTTTCGGGAGTTTTGATCTACTCGCGTCTTCAGGTGTTTTTGGTTAGTCCTGAGAAGGACTGATATTATACGTTTTTCTACATAAATTTGTGCCTCCCCCGGGGTTTGAACCCGCGACCGCTGATCGCTAGTCTGCCATTCTAACCACTAGACCACCAGGGCGGTTATATATTTTAGTTGTAAATTACGCAGAGAATTACAAAAATAGTCTACTGCGCATACAGCGGTATGATATATATAAGTTTACAACTAAAATATATAACCGCCCTGGTGGCCTAGTGGTTAGAGTGGCAGACTAGCGATCAGCGGTCCCGGGTTCAAACTACGGGGAAGGCACAAATTTACGTAAAAAAACGTATAATATCAGTTCTTCTCAGGACTATCCAAGAACACCTGAAGACGGGAGTAGATCAAAACTCCCGAAACGTTGTGTGATTTACACCCTAGACAGTGTAAAAACATATAACAACTATGTTGTTGAAATACTGACGAACTAAGTGTCTGGATTGAAGTCTATTTCAAAAATGTAATTTATACATACATAATCGGTAACCCCTTCTAAGAAAATGACATTCATTACATCTTAGTCGGCAGGCTGTAATTTCTGAATGCTCTCAATGAAGAAATTAAATTTGATGTGTGTTTTTCAACATTTTTAACATTCTCTTTCGACCCTGACCTTGATTTAAAAATTACATTTGTATCATAACCTCGCAATCAATCAGGATTAATCCAAATTTATATAGAAAGTTTTACATAACTTATGTGAAGACAGCAAAGTCGGAAAATTAAGTAAAGTGGGATATGTTACGCCTGAATGGATATAAACATAGTAACTCGAGGACGGCATAACCCATCAGGACGATTCTAAATTAGTTTGTGTGGAATATTTATAAAAAGAATTAAGAACCATTGGGCGAGATCGGTAGTTTTTCTTTGTACCCCTTCGTCGATTTGTATAAGGGCTACATAATAGACATTAAGTGATCGCGTAACAAGCTCATGTGGATGGTGAAATGGCACAATCAACGAACTGCCTAGCTTGAGGTCGACTCTCAGTCTTGGCAAGATTGTTGAAAAGTTACTTATTTGACACCCCTGCATCGTCACACACAATTTTAATTTTGAATTAATAATTAAATCGATGAATTCTGTAATAGGTATCTTTTAAAAACTTACAAATGTCTAGGATGAGTTGTTACATAATATACTAAAAATTAATTAATATTTCCTAGACCGACATAACAGTATCACAATAGTAAAATAACGCATCCCCAAACCTCAAGAAAGTTCCAGTAACTGTAACTTGCCATATTGTCATCTTACCCTCATCACTAATTTCCCAAGCAACCGACGAGCACGCCGCGCTGCGTAAAAAAGCAAAACACGCCAGGAACAAGGAAATAAATAACAATGAGGAAGGCCGAAGAAGTGGACACTTAGTGTGGCCAAATTGAAAGGGT
The DNA here is from genome assembly GCA_940337035.1 of Agriotes lineatus. NCBI lineage: Eukaryota > Metazoa > Arthropoda > Insecta > Coleoptera > Elateridae > Agriotes > Agriotes lineatus. The sequence continues at coordinate 104,549,637 of OW679198.1, read as the reverse complement.
AAGGCAGGTCAAGTTCAGAGGTGAAACCCTTGTACCTGCGACCAGTGGTCAGGCCCCGGGGTGGTCCACTAACCCTTCCTACGATGGACACTTTACATGATTTAAAGGTCGCTAAAAAGTGTTACATTCGTTTTAAATTACAATTTGAATGCTTGTCGGCCTGCCTACCGTTAAATTTGTAGGCAGGTAAGTGATTTTTTAAACGATTTCTGTACGAGTGACCAACTTTTCGGCCCCTTCGCCAAAACGTACGTTATAAATTTGAATATTATTATGTTAAAGTAAACCTCTGTCAGTGCAGGGGTCTTTGAAGAAACAATTCGTATAAATCTTATTAACTATAGCGCAAGACTTGCGCGGCTGGCTACATCTAGTACTTTTTAAAAAGTTGTGCCTTTTATAGTCTTTCATTTCAATCCAAATAATCTGTAAAATTAACTACTATAGGCAGTTTGATGCTTTAATTGGCGCTAAAATGCAAATATCACGTATTCAAGTATGTTTATACTTAAACATCAAAATTGACATTTGATTTCTAAGTAAGGTTATAGTTGCGTTCATAAATTAGGAACTATACCATAGCCGCCCGGGACTGAAAGAATTTTTGATCACCCGTTATTATAAGGTACACATTTCAATATCTGTTTATCAGCTTGACATAAAAAAGATTTTAAAAATTATATTCAAACACGACACAGTTGGCGCTTTTAATGACGTAATTACTTCTCTAATCGATCTTCTTTAGCGTTTGTTGAATGATTGAAACATAATGAAGTGAGTAGTTGTATAACACTAGAAAAAATTGCAGTCTCATCTTCTACATCAAAAATGTAAGTTGTTTGTTTAACTCTGGTAACAAAATATAACTGAAACAACTTTTACTAACTTAGTTTTAGGCTTCCAAAGTAGAATACAAATATTACTCGTCCTGCAAGGCATTTTCCCGGCAGCCTTGAAGTATGCCAGTTATTTATTTTAATGTGTCGATTGTATTCGAAACATGAAAATCTTGTTTTTCTAGTTTTGTGTACCTAATTATAATATGAACATCTTACAATAACCTATTTTTATTTTGAATTCTTTGTGTATTTTTTCGACACCACTGGAAGGTTAAAATATTCAAAGTTTATAAGCTGTATTGGTGCCAGACGTGAAGTTTGTCTCAAAAAATAATTATTAATTTCTAAGAAAAAATCTTGGTGACTGCTGAATTATTAAAACTGTAAATGGGAGATAAAATCAACATATTAATAAGCCTTGATGCTATAGCAACATAGTTTTTTCGATGTTAACCTTGTGTCGTGCCAAAAGTTACTCCTCTTAGTTTAGCTTTTTTCATATTTTCCGCGCCGTAATTCTCGCTCGATCGTTCCGTCGCTGCAGGCTCTCATACGTTTCGCCGGTCATTATTCGTTAATTTCTGTACTTTTCAATCCCGATATTTGAAAGCGTTAATATGTTGCTTTTCAGCCCTCATTCGATCCCTGGAGTAAGTATTTTGGTCTTTTACATTCGCTCCTTCGTTTTGGCATTGGATGTATTTGTAGAGCATCTACAAGAACAAGAAACACAAAATATTAATATTAGTAATGATATACAAAGAAATTCGATTTCAGCTGAATTACTCACATTCACATTAGATGATACGTTTAAGGAATTGAAATGGAACGACAAAGGAATTATTATGTATTTACGACTATATGCGCTTAATGCTATTTGAATAGCTAGTGAAAAAGAAAAACTACAACAAATATTTAATGAAGTAAACTATCAATCACAACAAATGAACATGTGAAATGAAACCAATGACTAATGAAATAACAAATGACAAAGGAAAATTAATAAATTGAATATTAGGCCATAGAGAATCTACATTCGTATCTACATCTCGGCAAATACACTTTAAAAAAAGATAATTTAAAAACCGACCCAGAGAGAAGTATATCTTCGCATGGGCAGCATCTGGTAGACTGCCAAAAATGTTTAAATTCCAAATACCAAACATACTGTCGACTTTAACTCATGATACGGAAATGTGAGTTCTTAGTAATAGCACAACAAATAGGAAACAGAATAACGTTTGTACGAGTCAAGAAAAGACGTATGATATGAGTTACCAATCGTGACCATGTACCCAACACTAAAATTCGACTGAATCCAAAGTGATAGACGTAGGACCTCGTAAAGGAAACTCAAATATAGGAATACCACAAACAAGATGAACCGAAGATATGAAGAAATAGGGAAAGATAACGGCTAAAAAACTGACGATGAATGACATATCTGTTGATGATGATGGTGATGGTATGGTTTACTTCAACTTAAAAAAAAAAGTTGAGTAGACGATATGGATCGGCTGTAGAAGAATGTTTAAGCTATAATAGACAGGATTAATAGCAAAGAAATTGCTTCACTGCTATCGGAACCGATAAAGATAGAACAGTTTAAATAAAAACCAACTTATAGAAGTGGACTGGGTAAAACCTATATGCAATTTCTTTATCAGTTCTCAATATCTTCTTCTTGAAATTTAAAGTTCGTCTTAAACAAAATTATGACTCTGTGGCCAAAATACCTCACAAAGTTTCGATAGTATTTCACATGTTGAATTACTCCCAGAGGGGACGCCGTAAATCTAAAAATGTTGTCATATATTCTTCACTTAGACACAAATGTCTACAAATAATATATATATTTATAGTTCTCAGTCTAACCTCTATTGCTATTTGTGTATTGATAATTTCTTCATAATTTAATATCTATTACAACCGACGTCATCCACTATGACTCTATGTCTAGTTAGGTCTTCTTCTGGCATTCCGATCTGGGGTTATTACTTCGACACGAAGTGTACGAAGTATTGAAATTCCCTTATATCGAAAACCACTCTGAGTCAAATATCTTTAAAATTCGTGCCAACCGACTAATGAACCCACTATATCAAATATCCTTCTCGGCTGTTCCGATCTTTTGGTGAAGACCCCAGCCCACTAGATCCCTCCCCCCTTTTTGGGGGGTGCCTAAACGTGCTGTGCGGGGTATGTATGTTCGTATGTGTACACGATTTCGGTCGCCAGGAACCTTCCTGAAGTCTTGGATCGTTTTCATGCGATAGGTCCTCCGAAAATGAAGGCAACATCGAAAAAAAAATTTTTTTAGGGTTTTTTTTTTTTGATGAATAACTGGTTCATCACATTTCATTGTATTAGCGAAACGGAGTGATGTTGAGTGTCGAAGTATTTTTGGAAAGCACGGAAGGGCGCTTTTCTTGGGTGGGGGGTACCGTATAATATTGTCCTTAATAAATTTCCGTAGAACGAGGTGTAACCTGTAAAGCAACATCTTCTTCTTTCCATTATTTATGATCGTTTTAAATTAGATATTTTCTAGTGCTTTCTTGTTTGTTACAAGCTCTATCCAACTGATCTTTAGTAGTCGTCCTTTTTCAATAGTCCAGAGTTCATGGACTCCTTAAAAGTTGAATACGTGTTCTAATAGAACTTTTGCACGGTGTAAAGAAGTGCGTTTATTTGTTATTTCTTTTCTATGACCACCGTCAGACGTCAGAGTATATCCATAAGAGCAGTATCCTGTTACTTGCCTTAAGGGATGGTTATTTACTTTCATATCTATGTTTCTACATTTTCTCTTTCTGCATACCTTTATTTACTTGTAGATTATATTATTCTGTTAGGAACTATTCCATTTCATCTAGAGCTTTCTGCTGATCCTCTCTATATTCTTCAATTATTTTATTGTTATCGTAACATGTTTATCATTTTTTCCTGTATGCTAATATCTGCTTGAACTTTCCTTCTTAGACATTTAAAAGTAACCGCTATAAGGCATATTCTTGCCGTAAGGTTGAGGTTGAGGGTCTAACCTTACTTCTTTTATTCTTTCTACGTCTGCACTCGAAATGTTCTTCATCTCCTGTTTATCGTGCATTCTGGCAAGGTGTCTTGCCCATCTCCACATTTGTTGGGTTACTTTTCTTATAATGTCAGTCACTCCTGTTTTAATAATTTTATGACCTAAATACTTGTACTTGTGGACTTGTTCTATTTCCATGTTGTCAACCTGCATATGTTCGTTAGATACCAGGTCGGTCATTAATTTAATGTTTTTTCATGTTCATGTCGATACTGACCTTTTGGGAAGAGAAGTCGTTCAGCTCAGCAGTCATTCGTTTTACATCTCTGATACTATCTTACATCAAAACAATATTGTTCGTAGAGGGAAGATGGTTTAATAGTTCTGCATCAATAGTAATGCCCTTTTCCAAGCACATGGTTAGAAGTCTCTGTGTAGCTTAACAACTTCAATTACGATGGAATCTTTCCTTGGAAATTTAGTATTTTTTATTTCGTGTCTAATTTAACCTAGAGACATATCGTCCATGGTTGTTTTGTCGGTTTTGTGGATGCTGACTTCTGTATAGCTCTTATAGAATTCCTCTACGATTTATAAATGTTTTTGTCTATTTGTTGTGGTTATATTTGTTGTGCTTATATCTTTGTTGTCCTTGATCTTGAAGATTTTTGCCATTTGATATTATCTTTTTTAAAACTTTCTATGGCTTGATTAGTTCTTTCTGTGCTGAACTTTCTCACATCTTTAGCATTTCTCGTGCAGTTGTTGTAGTTAAGCTTCTCATTTCTTCATTACTTTGTTCTTCACGACCAAGTAATACTCTTCTTCGATCCATTCGATAATCCATTGATAGGGTTCGTGGGTTGTATGTTGTTATTTAGACATTTAGAGTATCTTTGTTCCAAATCGTTTGTTGCTGTTTCTAGTGTGCATATTCTTTCGTTGTTCTTGCTATGACTTGCTTACCTCCATGTTGAATACCATAAATATTGTGTATGACTTTTTTGTCATTATATTTTATACCAATTGTTTTAAGTACATATGTCAAAGAGACTGGACTAACTTATATTGTTAAATGCTTTGTGCATACCAGTAAAGGCCACATAAATGTTCTTATCTGATTTTATTCGCTTGTCAATTGTCAGTTTTAACGGTATCTGCAGTACCTTTGCCAATTAGGTTAACTATGCTTTTGTGTCATTCAAGTCATTCAATAACATATAAGTAGTGCAAAGTTGGTATGAAAAAGTCGAGGTAAAGCTCTTCTCTCTGTTATTGTAATATTAACAATGTAGTAGAGATACGAGGGGGTGCTAGTCCATTGCTGCATTACTATTTACCATATACAAATATAGAGATTGGATTCTAGAATGCACTTATGAAAGCCAACATTTCCAAATTCAAGAGCTGCGTGGAAACCGTAGGGGGCGATTTTTAAGTGGCGGCGACAGCACAAAAACCGCCAATTTAGCAGGTATAACGAAACGTAATATGCATATATCCTCTTGAGCACACCATTCAAGCGGGATTAGCGTGGTATACAACGCAAAACTGGGTGTCGTCTTGATAAATGACCTCTGGCCAGCGGATTAGAGTGCGATATGACAATTTAATAAACATGGAACGAATTCGAGTGCTATTTCGCTAACCTGTTCTAGTTATTATGCGCGTTCCACTAGCCTAACCTTTGGAAGGTTCATGTCATTTCCTGTTCATTTCTGGTTTAGTTCCTGAATTTCGGGATTTTCCTCGGGCCGGCTTGACTCCAGGCTTGTGCCGTCCGGAATTTTTCTGCGCGCGGACGCCCGTTTTATAACTAGTTAAAGAGCTTTAAATAACTTGTTAAACTTGACGGCCGCCCATTTTTTCTGGCGGCAGTCCGGGCCTGATTTGTAACGTCCACTACTTTGTTATTGTTGCGCTTCGGGGGGCGAAAAATATTAAATTACTGAAAAGGAAGAAACGGGGTAATGCGGCGGGCTAACTAGTCTCTTATTGAATTATGAACTCGTTTAACTCTTATTTTAATTTGAATAAAAGTGCTCAGTGTTTTTGACGACTAAAGCAAAAATAATTGGGACAATGCGAAAGGAAAGGGGTGACAAAGGCGACGTGAATGCCATTATGTAATTAATTTACCTTCTTTCTGCTATTCAGAAAAATGCTTTTTTAACAGCAATTCTAGCAAGATTCTACGAGTTTATAAATTAATTGCTCCAAGCATTTTAGGAAATTAAGTACCTGTTCCACCTCTTTACATTTCTATTTAAAATTGAAGTAGAATATTTATGTAAAATGTCTGTTGCGCATTAAAATATCGACTTTTAAGGCACAAATACATATAATTTGTTTAAAGACTAGAGACAGTTCAATCTACAAATGTATGTCTGTTAAATCGTACAATAATATTAATATTATGGTAACCAAAACAGCAACAGAAAACACATCTTTACATTAGTAGTACTAAAAAACAGCAATGACTAGATACACAGAGGTTTTCTGGCACATGTCTCCAGCTCTTGAACCGTGCAAACTTCTGACACATTTCAGAGATTTTGGTCTGTGACACCGAGCGCCACTAATGCAAGGTTAAATTGCGTTATTATAGTATCAGCTTGAAAATTCTTCCCACAATTTAACAAAAACTATTATGGGCAGCTCGTAGTAAAAGTGTCTTTACTGGATTCGACTGCTTTCAGGATTCGCTCATCCTAGAAGGGCCTACTCGTCCTATAAAGACTCACCTTCAGTACTTGTTACGAAAATAACTATTTTGAATCGATGTAGGTTGTACATTGCTTACAATTGCTTACATTTTCATATGTATTTCAATTATCCCACACTTCTAATGCGCAATTTTTATCAGTTTTTTTCAAAGTGTAGACACAAACAATTATTCTTACAGTTTCATAATAAACTTAGCGGTGGTTTCCCCAAATATTATTTTCAATGGTACACTAACGATTTTTATTTGGGGAAATTAAAGGTAATTTTGGAAAAACATCGCAAATTACATTCTAAACTACAGTCATACCTCGCCGTTCGCGGGGGTTACGTTCCGGAAGAATGCCGCGAAGCGCAAAACCGCGATGCGCAAATAAACACATAAATGATAAAAATGGGGTTAGGTTCCATTAACTAGATTTATTTATACTATGCAACCTCAAAAAACCACAACTTTTCTGCGTTTTTTGTCTGGCAAATCTGAAGCAGAAACTTTACGCTTTGACGACATGGTTTTCTGTGTTTTAAAAATTAAACTCAATTGAATTTTCGGCAGAGACGCTCGAGAAGACAGTAGAGTTTGAACTAAAATTCTATACGTAACATAAGTCAATAATATTGTGTAATAAAATTAATTTGTGTTCTTATCAGCACAAATTAGAGACTCTTGGCTTATATAAAAGAATAATAAATTCTAAATCATTGATTAGAATGTTAAAAGCAAGATATGCACGTGTAAGTAAGGTTAAAGCCGATGTTATCGTGCAAGAATGTGAGTTCGAACGCTCATCGCACATGAATCGACAATGACAGTTAATAGCTATTTATGCAACAAGTGCTAAAGGTTGATGTTTATGCACGAGTTTGCATACAATATTTTTTCTACGACCTTAAATTTTCTGTTATTAATCCATAAATGTCGATTTAACAAAGGTTTGCATTTATGACAGTTATAATTTATGTCATAATAAAGAGATGGCCTTGACGCGCAGGTGAATGTTTGTGGAGCCAGTACTGTCAAAGTCAGTTATCAAAGGTAATTATTAATACTACACATCTGACTTTATTCATTACATAACGCTTTAATTATTTAAAAAACACTTTACTTCTAACGCAAGAAGTAACTAGAATAACTTCTCACTTCCAGTTCGAAATTGTAGTTTTATAACCCCACTTCACTTTATAACACATGTGTTAAAAGTAAACAGCTGATCTCTTTAAACACGCTAAATTATAAAACGTCATTTTTAGTGAAAAAAGCTAGCGCTAAAAGGCCTACTTTTAGTGGTTGTCGTAGAAACAAATATTTTTGAAATATAGAGCTAAATACCCGTATCGTCACCGTATTTTTGTCTATTTTTAGTAGTAAAGGCATAATAGAGCTTTTCTAGAAGATTGTGATGTTTCTGCATATATTTTTCATTGTCCACAATTTGAAGTTATTTTATTTAAATTTATATTTTGCCATTTTCATACAAAAGCTAAATCAGACATTTAAATTAAAAATGAATATGAAACAAGCGTGAACTAAAATTAAACATCTTGAAACAATAAAGAAGCCGACCTGCGATTAATTAATAAAATTGATCGATAGTAGTAAAAATCGCAGATCAACCCCTCTACAGTTTATATACCAAGGCAGCTCTGAAAACTCTTTACTTACCGCGATGGCCCTAGCTAACTCAAATTTTGGCGGCCTTGGGTCGTAGGTTCAAATCATCAGCTGTGTACCCTGGAATGTCTTCAAAAAAAGGAAAGGAAATGGGCGCCAGAAATAAAAAGATTTCAAATAATAAGAGGAAATAAACTGCAGGTGACTAGCGTTTAATTAGTAAGTAATAATATGTGATAACAAAATTGTGTACGTAAACTGAAGGTTGCGACACGCATAAAATCAAAAAACCCCTTTCGGGTTATTTTAATAACTTTACCAACACATCATTCGTGGGATAAGCTTATCACAGTCATTTAATAAATCCTTCTGTTTAGGCTATTGAAAATAAAAAAGCGTGACTGTACCTTTTACAGAGGGTCAATACACATCAAAAATTCAGCTTTAAATACTGAGCATAATTAACTATAAGCATAAAAATTCAAATGTAAAAAGCAAGGGCATGTATGAAATTGAACATTACATGTTTATAATTGCGGAACGTGTGAATTTAAATTCCAAATAATTACGGGTTTAAAATGTATAAATGTAAAATCCAGGTATTGAAGATAAGTTGTTATTTAATCCCGGAGTAGCACTAACTAACCTCGAAACATAAGCTGGACGTGAACGGCTACAACCATTGTTGAAATCGCCGTGGATGCGCCGAAAATTGCTGCGGAAGCATCCTCAAAAGGCAGCAAATACGCAGAACACAGCAGGTGTCGAAAATGCGATAAGGCTAGCGCCTTGGCCTCCGAGATAAATTCGTGGTTGAAACTGGTAATTAAGAGCTAAGAAACAATGTAGTTACTATGGAGATAATAAGACAGAAAAGGTCTATCGTACCTGATCATAATCAGCCCTTAGAAACACAATGCTCATAGAAATCGGTTGAGCTCACGTAATTTGACTTAATTAAAATCAAACCTCAGCCACGCCAAACATGGCGGGCCGAGGCGAGAACAGCAAGTGCTCGGACGAAAAATTCGTTTTCTAAAGAAAGCTTGCATTACAACTGTCTGTGATAACAGATAGCACAGGTTAGAAAGGGCATCGTGCAAACGAAAGGAACTCGATACAGGTACAAAATACGCTGCTTTGGAAAATTGAAGAATTTGAAATGCAAAGGATTTATAATTCAACTAAAAATATACAGGTTTGAGAATTGTTTCAATCTGCCAATATAACGAAAAAATCTGTAAAAATGCTGTTATATAAAGTATTTGATTTTTTATTTTACACCTAAAAGATGGATGGAGAGTTGGGCTTCACTAGAGCGCCTTGATGTCAATTTGACGTATTTGTTCTAACGATCTGTCCTTACTCTGATTGTTGACCCCTCTCAGTCTAAAGTACTGTAGAGTGAGAGGGGGCAACAATCTGTCCATACCCTGGTAAAGGACAAACACGTCAAATTGACGTCAAGGCACTCTAGGCTTCACTATCCGGAGAATAATAGCTATTTAAGTAACAAGAAATGTAAGAACCTATTAACATTTGAGGTAGGCAAGTACAAGCCAAGGCGAAGCCGCGGAATGTTGCCTGTCGAGTTCGATTATGTGTATATCAGTTTTTTTGTGAAGATCTTTATAATAGCGAATGCATATGAATTTAATTTGAGGTTATATAGATATCGAATTTCTGTGGTTTCCATTTGACCTAATACTGTTTAACAAAATTGTCATAGGACCAATTTGTGCAGAGATCCAACCCTGTTGAGATAGTTTTGCATGCTTCCAGAGCTAAATATTATTAGTTACTATTGCAAAGGAAGCTCTCTAAGCTCTACGTTTCGGATGCCAATAATTGTAATATTTAAGTTTAAGTTAAATTCTATGCCCTGCTCAAAGTTTTATCTGTGAGTAAATTTAGACTGGTTAAAATTGAAATGTAACACTCAATTACTCAAATAAATGGTCGCATGCCCCTCTTTCTATTTTATTCAATTGCAATTATTTATTACGCTAGCTCAATGGAAAAACATAAGCTCTTTCTCGGGTTAGGTTCCGAAGTTGACTATATTTTAAAGTTCAACTGAATTTTACTATAGTCAGCAATTCTAAATCAGTAGTTTAAATACGCGACGTTAGTTTAAATATTCACAATCTGTCAAACCACAAAATGTCCGCCCAGTGCAACAACGATTCTTTGAACGTTTAAACTCGTGACAATATGAGAAAACATCAGGTAATTATTCAATTTTTCGCACTTGGCAGCAATTAACACTGTTTTGTTTTAGTAATGACGTAAGACAGACGCCAAAACGTGCACTTGTTTCTGGCCGCTTGAGATTCTCGCTAAATTTGCAAAATATGATGTAGCCTTCCTTATTACGCAAATTACGGCGTAGCTGGAGCCTTGGAAACGAGCTAATTCTCTTCGACAAGGTTTGATCTCGTATTTTGCTGCTTTTCCCCAAACTTTAACACTTAAATCGCAGGCTTATCCCTACCTCATTTGCTGACTTCGAAGCTGCTTGCGGCAATGCTGCTTGGGTTTCCTGCTGGAGATGCTCGTCTGGCTGCAGAAGGTGGTTGGGACGTTCTTGCAGACTCGTACTATGCGCTGGGCTACTGTCCTCTGGTTCCCGATGACTTATTTGCCCGTAGATCTTCTTAGGAATTTTGAAGTGCTCGCTCCCGATGTCCTCGTAAATAGGATCGGAGAATTTTTAATTTTTGTGTTGCAGAAACTTCCACCCACGATACCACATAAACACTGCGATGGACACAATCAAAGACAATACTTTTTAACTGGTAAAATGCTCGTTTAATGGTAAAAAAATGTATTTCAAAGTGGAGCACAAAATTGACAAACTTGTAATAATTTTAATTCCTTTGTTCTTCTTAGTTTTAAACAATATAGTATTTAGTTGCTAGGATATGGTGTTATGCTTATGTTAATGGAAATCAGGTTTGATAATTAATGGACATGAAATGAAATAAATTTGAGTACATAAATTAGAATTAACATTATTCTTAAAATCTAGATTATTGTCTTTTTCTTATAACTAAAATTGTTATATTGCGTCACACACACAAACGTTTTTTATTATTTGGTCACTACACTGCTTTGAATTATTTTAATTAATTATTAACGCACTGACATATTAGAGTTCCACCATTTTTCTTCGTTTACTTCCTTTCCTGTTGCCTGCTTCTCGAATTGCTCTTTGCAATGTTCTGTTATCTTTCATCTTGCTTAATTCACCTTTCAGATTCTTCACAATTTTCCCTATGCTTGGCTGTATTGAAAATTATGCTCCTTTTAAAATGCACTTAACAAACTTTTTGTGTCGATTAATTTTTTTCGGTCTGGCCTTACATTATGCACAAACCTATTCTTTTATTATTTTAATTTATTTAAAAGTCAATTTCGAACCCTGTGAAAATAAGCTTTGCCTTTGCGTTCCTTTCTCGACTACTTAACTGTCTCTCGCATCTCATTGTCAATGCAGTTTATATTTTACTTTAGTTTAACATTGCAATTGCATAAAACATCCCAACTCTGTGCTTATTGAATCGGTCAATTATCCTGCACTGCAAACAGAGCCAAGTTGTGGGCCTAATACCATCTCACTATATATTGAGCATAAAAATTTATATTTCATTATTACAAAATAATAATACTAATACAAATAGCGGTTCGATACAATACATATTATTAGTAACGTCTATGTGGTTTAAAAATTATTGTGAAGTAGTTGGATCAAAATTGCGCTTATGTTAAAAGAGATCCTACAGTTTTATATTTAAACCAAAGCAGTATATAGAAAATAAACATTGGTATTATAAATATTATTAATTCTATTAAATTATTTAACGTCTTAAAGAAAAACGTCAAAGGTTACTTTCACTCGGTAAACAATTTTTTGCGGAAATATTTTTAAATGAAATAAAGCACATGCACTGCTTAATTCACTTCTATGTTAGAAATAATTTAGAATTTTGAAAAGTTAAAAACATCTTTTTAAATTTCATTGTATGATTGTCAATTTTGTTGCAAAATAGTAGAAAAAATGCAGTAAAAAATTAATAAAATTAATATTCCAGCATTTGGGGAAAACATATTCCTGTTTTAGAACGGGATTCAAAACGCTGAATACCTTGCAGTGGATACTTATAAAAATGAATCCGCTCTATGCAGGACAATATTCAAAAATTGTATATATCGGTGAAACATTCAGGCATTTAGATGTGATGGTTGATGAACACAATTAGAAAAATCTAAAATTGCAGAACATGCTTTGAACAAACAACTGAAATAACCACATTGGCATAATACAAAAATGCTATTTAAAGAAAGGATCTCAACTAGACGTAACAATTAAAGAAACTGAATACATTTTATTTAGCAAGGATGCATGGGTGACTATTCGGTTGATTGGGTAAAACTTGTAATCGATCAATTAAGTAATCGTCTATTAACATTTGTCAAGTAAACACCAAGTTGGTTAATATGAGGTAGAACTTATCAATTTTGTGTTGGATTGATAACGGAAATAGATTTTTTCGCATATAGTTCGTAAAGTGTAGTGTGTTCAGACACCCAATAGCATCGTAAGTAATCGAACTTAACAAAGGAATTTAAATATTACCTTGAAAAGAAGATATATAGGATTTAAAAAGTATGTTTAGGTTCTTATTTTGATTATTTCGCAACAGAAGAAATTAAGAATAGGTGGAGCTGGAGGCTTTATTGTCCACTATTTCAGGTTTTTGTAGTAAAATAATAAAAAGCAGTGGTAACGTTTTGCGAAGCAAAAAACTGATGTTTTAAGAGCATTACAGCAATTTATTCCTTTAATTATTTATAAACATAATTCCATTAACATTAGCACAAAGCATTCTTAATTAGTGAATTTTTGAACTCCAGCTTGTTTCAGTGTTTTAACAGACTGGAAAGGAACATTTTTAATAATTTTCACGAAACACTTTAAATTTCACACTTCGGGCAGAAATCCTCTCACCCCAGGACCCAGGGCAAACCGTATTCGGCAAAGCCGAATTAATTTTTTAGCATGCAAAAACGTAATTAAGACTGCTGATAAAGTCGGCCCGCGACCCACAACAGAGCAACGCGCAAAAAATCCAAAACGTCTGGCAAAAAATGAAAAAAGGAACGGCAGACGTGCATCTCGGTGAAGGCCAAGGCCATCGCGATGCAAGTCTCAGTGCCAAGGTCGCCGGCAAAAATCGCGGTTCGTTACTCGCGCCCTATATTTTTCCGCTACGAAAGCTCTCGCCCGATGCTTAATTCGCGTGTTTTCTCACGTCTTCACGACAATTAGAGCGAGGGTCGGCTGGGGTGCAGTACGACGATGATAAAAAGAATGCAAGATGACCTCACTTGCTAGCGATTCATCTTTTGTCTGGCGCGGCATTCTTTCTCATCAACGAATGGACCGGTCACGGCCAGCTAACAAATGGGATTTTCGAATAATTAATTTGCAAATTTCTGCCGAGACAAAGAACGACGCCTAGGCGTTGCTCACGGTTTCCAGGAAAGCCGTTTGCACGTTCTTCCATAATTTTCTCTTTCCGATTTGTTTGCCGCGGCGAAGGGGTTAATATACCGGATGTCGTATAAATGGAAGAATTCCGAAGAAACAAGTGTTCCGTATTAATAGCGACACTGAAATTAAATTCGGTTTTATAACTAGTAAGGAATTACCTACATCAAGAAAATTTTGGAATATTATGAAAAATATGAAATTCGCATTAACCAAATAGAAAACGTTACAGGCATATTATTCTCTTCTTTTTTATGTTTAGTTTAGTTGCTTTTATTATTTTGTTACTATTATTGCTGCATTTGGTCTTTCCATCTCTTCTTCAGTCTTTGTAGACTGTTTTTTAATAGTCTCCGCACATTCATTCTTTCAATATGTTCGTACCACTGCTGGCTGTATCCTCTTGCTAATAGTTCGGTCGAGATACCAAAACTCGTGCCCGTTTTTGGGGGGACTTTTTTATGATCGCAATTAATCTTTGACATGCTAAGGATGCAATTTAGCTTGGGTGCCACTTTTAAATTTTTGGCGTTTGGTCGCCATTTTGAAAAATGGCGGCCGGCCTGCGCGATACGGGAAAATACAAATATCTCCCAAACTACTTGGTCGATTTTCATGTTTAAGGCACCGTTGGACAGATATTGAATTACTCTATACGTCTTACTATGTAAAAGGAAACAAATTTTAAAAAGGCAATTGTATTTGGAAAAATGGTTTAATATTAAAGTAGAAATTATAGCATAGATATTTTCTGTATTAACACAGATAAAAATTACGTCAACGGTACAATATCAATTTCGTAATACATGAAAGAGACATACGAAGACACAACACCGAACAAATCAAACAGGTAATCGACAATAACAAAAATATGAAGGTGTTAAAGTCGACGAACACAAAAGGTCGAATGAGAATACACCAGCTTAAAAACGCAAACAATGACGTCGAAACAGATAAAATTAAAATAACTAAAATTGTTGAGGATTTTTACAGAAAATTGTACTCCACTAGAAACATAGAACCCCATAATATAGCGGTCTACGACGCTTCGGCGCAGCCGATTCGGCGCGACCGTCGGCGAAGCCCTTTTGGCGCGAAGACGTTTCGGCGCGGAAACAGTTCCACGCAGAGACGTTTCGGCGCGGAGACTTTTCGGCCCAAAGACGTTTTGGCGCGAGCCGATTCGGCGCGAGGCCGTTTCGGCGCGAGTATACCTATTTTGTGGGTTCAGTTTTACATTTGAATCACAAGCTAATAAAATTTTATATTTTGTTAATTTCTGTATGAGGCTCTTTCGAATATATTTTAGTTAGAGGATAGTAGATGATAATTAAAATTCTATATAAATAAAAATTACTAGAAAATATTACCTTTTGCGTCAGAATACAACGCTACAATTTAGTATATTTTTATGTTGTATGTAAAGAAAAGTTTTGAAAACATACTTCTAAAAATATCAGAAGGTTAAATAATACTTAAAAAGCGTTTGTTCAATATGTAGGTACTTTCCCTGGTTAACATATTCAAATATAAGTAAGAATAAATTAATGTGGACCTAACATTGACTTCTTCCCAAATGTGTATACAAACTCTTAGGTTTTTTGGTTTTGTGGTCTTGAAAATAATATATTTTTTTAAATCTACCAAAAATAAAATATTTTGCTGATCGTTTAAATGTGTAATATGCTAGTTCCTTTTGAACTAAATTAGGAAACCACCAATAGAATTTGAAATAACTTTACGAAAACATAATATAATTAGTAAATAAAATTTACAATTGTATTTTTTAATGTCTTCTACGTTACTTAGTTAGTATGTCATGAAAAATACATGAGCAATAGACGCGTTTTCATTGAAATGAATTTACATATACCCCATTTACTCCAATATGTAATAGGGCTTTTAAAAACTATTCGCTTTATTTATTTTTGTACCTTGGGGACATTTTGTAATCACCTAATTTTGTGATTTTTCCAAAAACGACACTCTTGTTCTATAAAACTTAATTTTTATCGAAGATTATAAAAGTACCACTTCCGGTTCCCCGATTTTAACCAGAGATATTGAAGCTCGGCATTAATTGCTTTAAGACTAATCATGCAGTTGAATCTTGTAAATATAGACTCTGTCGACATTGAAAACAAAAACACAATTCGTTGCTTCAGTCATTTAATGAATATGTAGCTGTGAATCTTCAAATCACAATTAGGTTCGTGGTTCACTTATGCTAATTACAATGACATGCCAGGAGATGTATTTTTATCAACAGTTCAATCAGAAATTCAAACAGCCATCGGATAATGTAAAAAATGTCAAAGGTTATTAGATGTAAGTAACCTTGTTTAAAATTAGGATTAACCTAACTGGCCCATAACTATACTTTGTTCACCGAACAGAAATAGTTAAGCCACTACCTAGCAACATTTTTCTATTGGTCGAACTTCTAAAACTCGTAGTACAAGCAAGTGCGTGCTTCATTGAAACTTCTCTTGCTAATTTGCTACCTGGCGTGCTTTTATTAATTTGCATGTGAAATGCTCCGCACACATAAATTGGTGGGAGTGCATACGTTTTCGAACCGAAATGTCTTTGCGCCGAAACGTCTTTGCGCCGAAACGTCTCACGCCGAAACGTCTCGCGCCGAAACGTCTCCGCGCCGAACCGCTTCTGGGCCGAAGCGTCTTCGCGCCGAAAGGGCTGTCGAAAAAACAAAAGTCCTATCTCCTGGAGAAGTAACGGGGATAGTAGTAGACGGAAACCCTTTTGAAAATGTCACAGAATATGTCTACTTAGGACACTTGATAAAGCTAGCGAAAGAAAATCAAACCGCCGAAATAGATAGATGAGTTCACATGACCTGGGCAGCCACTGGAAAACTGGGATACATACTGAAAGATCTTAACATTCCAATTAACCTAAAAAGGGAAGTTTTTAACGCCTGCATACTACCTGTGATGATGTATGGTATGGAAACAACCTCTTTGACAGTAAAGTCGGCCAAAAAACTAAGAGTAGCACAGAGAGCTATCGAAAGAATCATGTTGGGGATAAGCCTTAGAGACCACATCGAAAATGAAAAAATTAGAAGAAAAACTAAAGTAGAAGATATGATAACAGCGATAGCAAATTTAAAATGAAAGTGGCCAGGACATGTCGCCAGAAAAGTAGACAAAAAATGGACAAAACATGTAGTAATGTGGAGACCCAGACTACATAGACGACGCGTCGGAAGACCAAAACGGCGCTGGATAGACGACATACGAGAAAAATCGGGAACTAGATGGTACCATATAGCTCAAGACAGATCAGAATGGAAGAGACAAGGGGAGGCATATGTCCAAGAGTGGACGAAGAAGGGCTGCTAGAGAAGAAGAAGAAGAAGAAGAATACATGAAAGACATAACAATCACACAATAAGTCACTGAAATTTTTGTCTGTATCGCTATATTTGGCTGTATCGCTGTCTTCCATTGATGAGTCATAAACAATCGCGTTTACTTCCTCTTTCACTCCTTCAGTCTCTGTTTCCACGTCAGATTCCAGTTCAAGGAGGTCATTGGATTGGGACTTGATTTGGAAGTGCGGTTATGGTATGCGTGACACATCTCAATCCATCTTGATGCAGTTCGCATCCGAAATTAGTAAAGAGCAGCCGTTTTGCAAGTCGTGCATTTTTATATTTATAAGCTTCCAAATGACTTCGAATAAAATGTTGCTTAAATTAGTCTTCATCACGAGACAACCTGGAAGAATCATAATGTCGCAATTGCTGCAATTTACGTGCTGGGGCTTCCCACAAGCGTTTGCTGATTGGGTCATTTTACATGATCCTAATCGTAAACAATTGCAGTTGATCGAACAGTTCATCGGGGAGTTCCTCTTCAACTCCAAGTTGCTATATTATCTTCTTGTACATGTACATATCCTGCTCAGTTAGGTGATTGATGTATGACGCAACAACCTATACAGCTGTGTCTTAGAAATCAAGAACGACTTGATAAGATTCGGCTAACTGTGCTGATTGGAAGAACGCCCTGATATCAGCTTCACATGACCACGGTGCTTCGAACCGTGGATCGTATGCGCCGGATGTGAGATCATAGCAGAGAATATCCTTGGTATAATACCAGTCAACATTGTGCATATAGAATTGCCACTCATTTAGAAGGAATTGTTGCAGCCACGCATTCCCTGCAGACATTTTTTGGTCAGCAACAGGGTAAACGTTTGGGATGAACCCGTATGGTTGCATACGACGTTTTTATTCGTGATGTTTGGTACTGTTAATCAGCGCTTCTTCACTGTAATTATCGTTGATTAAGTGAAACGCTACTGCTTGAGGATGGCGATTTAATATGTACTCGTAGAGTTTGGTGGCATAACCACTTCCAAGTTTTGCACGCTGGCACTTTGTACCATGCCATTCCAACATTTATGACGGCATGGTAAAGTGGTGCCGGTATCACAGGCTGGAGAATTATCAATGTCATGAATTTTGACTTGAGTGGCTTATGGAACACACACTCGGCTGTAAAAAGGGATAAGCACACCGTTGTTATTCTACACTAGCTGACCCGGCAAACATTGTTCTGCCCAAAAATAATCAATAACGACACCCACGTCGATTTTTAGGCTTATTTACCCCATTTCACTCCCTTAGGGATTGATTTTCGGAAAATTAGGTAATACGTGTTTGCTTATTTGTTTTTAGGAGTACTCCTACGAAGTTTCAAGTCGAAATATCTATTCATATTATTTTTCCATACAAAATTGGAAACTTCAATTTTACCCCTTTAGGGGTTGAATTTCGAAATAGCCTTCTTTATTCCTGGTATCGATCATTAAGGAAATCTCTTACAACATTTCAGCTTTCTAGGTTCAAGGGTTTGGGCTGGGCGTTGATGAGTCAGTGAGTGAGTCAGGACTTTTCTTTATACATGATATCCAGTAGACTCATGGTAAGAGTTTCTCCACTTGTTAAGAGATCGACGACTTGTTTCGTTGCAGTCCAATGTTCTCAGTTCTTTTTTGCTCTTTCCGGTGGACACAGTCTTTGTCACAAATGTTTTGCTTTTCTTTTTGATGATAGGGCCGAGATCGATTTCCTGAAGAAAGTCGGTCCAAGAATGCTTCTGTCATGGCATTTTCCTTGTCATGGGCTGTGTGCAGATTCTTGACTTCTTCCGTTGCTTCCTCCAGAGCAAGTTTAACAGACCGACAAGTCTTTCTTCATCCTCGATGGGCCTAATTCTGGGTGACGGTAGAGAAGCTTCTTCAGGGGTATGGCTTGTTCCAATTGTTTCCTTAGGTACAACGCAGCACGTCTGCTTAGTATTTTTTATCAATAAAGGAGAGGTTTTTGGAGAATTCCACTCAGCCACCACTTCTTCGGTTCTTGGACTGTTTGTTCATAGTCATTTCAATGACCTGGTCGGGAGGCAACTTAATTTAACTCTTGCCAGTCAAGGAGAATAAGTATTTAGAAGCCATTTGTATCTTCTCATCTTTTGTCAAAGTGGACATTCTCCT
The DNA here is from genome assembly GCA_940337035.1 of Agriotes lineatus. Taxonomy (NCBI): domain Eukaryota; kingdom Metazoa; phylum Arthropoda; class Insecta; order Coleoptera; family Elateridae; genus Agriotes; species Agriotes lineatus. Next base: position 104,530,345 of record OW679198.1, on the reverse strand, counting down.
GTAGTAAAGAGAGAGAGAGGTGGCGCAAATAATTTATGTTTCCGTACACCGTTACTAGAGGAAGCATTCTGCGACAACTTTCTAAGTTCTTCAAAACTTATTCCACTTCTTAGACAGTGATATTTTTGAAACAGGACTTCAACGTCAATGATGTAAGAGAGCCAACATTTTGCCATATCTAATTCAGACTCTAAGATATCCTGAAACATCACATGCACGAATTTGTTAAGTGAACTTGATACAACAAAGTCTTCACTTCCTTGTTCTGTTGTGATACCTAGAACGTGTTCCAAGCCGTTAAGTAAATCTGGATGATTCTCAACACATCTTTGAATCAGCATGCGCAATAAAGCTTTTACTATAATTTTGTGCAGACGCTTTGTCCTGTTGTAGTGTTTTCCAGTTAATGCTTGATTTATGCTGCCTGCAGCAGCAACTCCTGTAGCAACAGCTAGCTTCTCGATACCACTTTCTGTCAACCTCTTTCCTATAGCATTAACGTACGATATATTTGCGTGAAATCCACGCCCTTCACGAGAGAACACCTATCCGCATCCTAACGTAGATATCTTTCAATATATTTATAGACTGCTTGATCACCAACAAGTTAAATTAGTGCACAAATAAGTTCTAAAATTACAAATTAAAACTAAAGTTTAATTTAAAAATTTCCTCATATATTTTTTGTTTCTTCGGTTTCAATTTAAAGTAATAATTCAGTAGGTGTAGGGCTCGGAGTGAGGCCGCGTTACAGGCTTTTTGTTGAAATACCGATATTTATTGCTGCCGCAATTTGCTAAAGTAGAATTTTATAAATCTGTATTAGCTAATTAAAAAGATTGAAAATTACCTTCCTGACAGCTTTCAACGGTATAAAAAGGCCCCTATTACCACGTTCTTGTTAGAAATATGTTATTAATGAAGCAGCAAGTTTATTTGCACGACTTCCCAAATGCTTGTTCGCGTAGTGTATCCTGATTTTTTTCTGATATTGCATGATTTAATAAACAAAATTTTTGTTAAAATGATTTCGGAGGCTTTCACGGCCATTGTCATTATGTAACAAACCACTTTTGGGATTGGACCGTGTCATTATTGAGGTCGAAGAACTCAACGTTTCGCCCACTTCCATGAGGAGCTTCATCAGGAGAAAAGCAAAATAGCACGGTAACTCAACGTGTAAATCACACTAGATCACGCGAAATTCTTCTAACGATTGGAAGGAGAAAGGTGAGAATTTCTAGGTAAGTGGTGTTTTGCGATGGCTGATGATGAAACGATACCCGACTTGAGACAGCGCTGGTCTTCAGAGATACGAGTTTTTACTGAACGTCGTGGTTTACCAATACAGCATTACAAGAGCAAGAGACTTTATAAACACCTTTCGATGACGTAGTGTTTAATTTATTTTTTGGTGAAGGAAGAACTTGTGAGATTATGCTTGGGTGTTTGAATACTGTTTTGACGTTTTGTTTTCGAAGTAACTTTCATACGCGATCAGCGAGGTGGTGGATATAGGGAAGAAAGCCTAATGCTTGGGTGGCCGTTGATGAAGATGGCGATTGATGGCAGACTGTATATTCCCAGAACGGTGACCGTTGTTTCTAAGAGCTTTCTGAATGTGGTTTAATGCAGCGTGAATATTATCGGATTGGGATATGGGAATAGAACGGTGTACTCGTCCCAACCCGATAATATCCACAATGAATTAAACCATATTCGCACTACTTTTGTAAGTAGTGATAAAAACTATATTTTCTATTTGCAAAAATAATTTCAAATAAGTATATAGATTGCATTACATAATAATATCAAAATATTTAAATAGTATGTTTTAAATTCAAAAGTAATAAACAAAAGCATAAAATTTAAATAATCTCATAAGTAAAACAACGCCCACAACTTCAAAGTAATACAATAAATACTATTCAGAAAATTTACAAAAAAGTAATGTTTAACAGGTTCATCAAAGGCGCGAGGAGATATTTATGAAAATATGAAAATAACTTTAGATGATATTGGTCACTTTGGTAATTTTCTGTTATGATGTTTTGAAAAAAGGTTCGGAACTCGTTCTGTCTCTACCATACAGTACTGGAACGCCGGCGACGTTCCGCTGCGTTGCTACTGGGATAGGCCACTGAGTTTTGTGAAAGTCGGATTAGAGAATCGCAGTGAAGGGAGTTTCCTGGCCCAGAACCAAATGCTCGTACCTCTGAGCCACATCCGCTGCTTTACCTTATAAAAAGCTTGAATGCAACATGTTGTGCTTTTCGGTTTCCAACGATTTGCTTAATAATGAATAAATTATCTGCACAACCTTCCCGTTTTAAGTCCGCTTTGTTCTTGTTTGTTTTCTGTAATCTATTTCAATATGTCTGTTAAAAATATATTGTTTGTTGTATCTAAGAGCCTACTACCTTTGTTATTATTACGTTCTGGGCGGTCGCCTTTTTTTAAATATTAGAACAATCAGTGCAGCTTTCCAGTTTTTTGGATCTTTTTCTCGCCATCGTAGAGTAGGTTTAATAATTTCAGAAATTCTGCCCGAAGTCATTCGTCATTCGTGAAATAATTCAAGACATTGTCTGAAAATAACAACTCAACACGAGACGAAATGAAGACATGGCATGAACCCAGACTTCGACATATCAAGAAGAATAAGCACTCAAACATGAGGTAAAAATTGTATTGAACATGAATAAGATTAAGAAGAAAAAGAAATTCAGGATTCTTATGGTTACTTCATGTGGTAGGTATTAATGAATTCGCCATTTATTCTTTCTGTACCTGTAGATTTACGATTTTTAGTTTTCTTCAAAACTTTGTACAGTTCTTCAATGTTTAATAAATCTAAGCTGTTTATGTCAAATTCTGTAAGATTGTTGCCCGTTCCTTTTCTTCTCTTTCTTCTTCTTCATATCATAGGTTCTTGCTACGGCTGTTTCCTGTCCTCCATACTCTAATATATTGTACTGTATACGTGTGTATGATTTTATATTTACTTTTGCTTCACGTTCCAATACCTATTAATAATTATACCAAGGCTCAAATATGATATTATTATTGTATGGTTATTTAATTCAAATGTCGAAACTTTAACTTTATTATAAATCAATTGAATTATATTTCAAAATGCATGCGTACTCTTTACTCATAGTACGAGCGGCGGTGACACTAAGTCTAGTGTGATAAAACTTTTCAATGTCATATATATAATTCGTTAGGCCATTGATGGGAAAACACAAAATGGTAGTGCTGCCACGTGTGAACCGAACGGCACTATAAAAATTATTAAAAAAAATATTATTTTTAAATATCTAGTATCATAAAACTTCAGGATTCTGATTGTTTTTCAGATCCTATTTTCTAGTATCATCGAACTTCATACAAATTCAAACGTTATCTGAAAGATTATCAATTTCTGTGTAAGAAAAACAGCGAAAAGTCGCGATTATCGCAACCGAATTTCACGTGTTCATTCGGTTTTATCGGCATTAATCCGGTTTTTTTCGATTTGTACTAATGAAATATGCGTGACAATGTAAATTGCAATATATTTTCTATTGCGTTGATTGTTTAAACAAATGAAATTGTATTTTTTATGTGATATTTTTCGAATTTTCCTTATTTCTCTTGTTTTTTTCATATTTTTCAAGCCTTCGATTCCAATTGAGAATGAATTAGTTTTATCTAAATTAGATTCTATCAATTATTCCAAGTTCATTGATTTTTGGGCCGCTTTTTTAGGTCTTTTCGCGTTTTTCACAGCACGTACGAACCCGTTTCGCAGTTTTATTGAAACATGGCATTTATTTATCAGGACAGGGATTGTTTGAACAAATTAGAAGTATTTAAGTTGGAACATAAAGATTTTTGAGGTATTTTTAAGCAGAAATTGAGTCTGCGGCGTTGATTTATTTCACCAACTGTAAGAGAATGGAAGCGTGTTTAAATAAGTAATAGTTTGGTTTGTGAAAACGAATTTAATTTCTTTCTAGATTTATTCATACAAATGTTGGTTTATAAAAAACACAAAGATTATGCAAATTTCGCAATGAATTATTATTGAAACAATTTGCCCATTTAGTAAATTTGGTATTATTCTAAAAGTTAAAATTACAGGAGTAGCTAACAATTAAAGCATCGAAGCAACTTATCACTAGTTTTCGTGGTCAGAATCAAAACTTTCTGCATCAAATTCTTTGTCATCTTCGTCGTTGTTATCTCTTGCCAAAGATAGTATATCGTCAACGAAGCAAAGCATTTTTTGAAGAAGTAAAATACGTTGAGATTAGAAAAAAGGACAGCGATGCGACCGTTGCTGACTGCTTCTCAAACGAAAGTGATCATAAAGCATACCAACTACCGACGAATGGGCTTTGTAGGTCCTTTTGCTACCCTCTAACCAATCAGAATGTGCCACTTGTGAATAGCACAGCCGGGGTCCTACAAAGTAAGTTGGTAAAATAAATCAACGCCGCAGACACACTTTCTGCTTAAAAATAGCTCAAAAATCTTTGTTCCCAGTAAAATACTTCTAATTTGTTCAAAAATTCCCTGCCGTGACAAATAAATGGCACGAATAAAAAAAATGCGAAACGGATTCGTACTTGCTGTGAAAAACACGAAAAGACCTAAAAAAGCGGCCCAAAAATCAATGACTTTGGAATAATTGATAGAATCAAATTTGTTTAAACAATGATCGCAAGTATTGTTTCAACGAATAGAATTAATTTATTCTCAATTGGAATTAAATGCATGAAACTATGAAAAAAAACATGAAAAATATGGAAAAATCGAAAAATATTACATAAAAAATTGAATTTTATTTGTTTAAACAATCAACAACATTGAAAATTTATTGGAAATTACGATGTCAGCGTATTTCATTAGTACAAATCGAAGAAAAAACGGGTTAATGCTGATAAAACTGAATGGACAAGCGAAATTCGGTTGCGATAATCGCGACTTTCAAATGCTGCTGCCGCCATTTTCTTCACTTTCTGGAAAAGGCAGCAGCGGTTTTTCTTGCACAGAAATTGATGATCTTTTAGATAACGTTTGAATTTGTATGAAGTTCGATGATACTAGAAAATAGGATCCGAGGGATCACTTATCTCCCTGCTGCCGCTGATAAGAGTTCGCTCGGGGAGTGGCAGCACTGTTTTTTCTTAAAGCCCTACCCCTTCCCTGTCTCGAGGAACAATCAGAATCCTGAAGTTTTATGATACTAGATATTGAAAAAAAAATCTTTTTTTTAAATAATTTTTTAATAGTGCCGTTCGGTCCACACGTGGCAGCACTGCCATTTTGTGTTTCCCCATCAATGACCTAACAAATTATATATATGACATTGAAAAGTTTTATCACACTAGACTTAGTGTCACCGCCGCTCAGACTATCAGGGTATGGTTCGCCAAAATCTAGTTAGTTGTCTGTTACTATCTTATGTGCTTGTATTGATTTATTTTATGCAAGTCGCTTGCTGTCAAACTATTATGCAATGCAGCGTTCAATGACACTTCTAAATCAATATGACAGAATAAATTTCCTTACAAAGCTTTTATGATTCAATTAATGTTATGATATGTAAGTCAATTCAATGATATTGTAAATAACCTTATTAACTGTCTTTTATTTTAGATAACTTCAGAAAATATCTGCTTTCACCCACCTGAGTTCTTTATCCAGCAGACCTGCTTCAACTCACCCAGATACACTTCTCTCTTCCATCCAAGCTGCTGCACACCTCTGCTCACACACACACTGGTCACCAATAAGCTACCTCCACCTCGTTACTCCTCCAAGAAGCTGCAAGATATCCACTCCTACTTGACCTCCTACACAGCTGTCAGTCCTGGAACCTTCGTGTGTCCAATTCCTCCTTGGTAAGTAGACTTCCTGTCAAGATGGTAACTTAACTCTGTCCTTTCTCAGGTCCTAGCATCTCCATGCACGTTATCAGCATCCAGTATACTGCAAACTCCTAACTGTCCTTCCTTCTGCTGCAAGTAAACCAGTTCCTGTCCACTAGTCTTTGGTACCTTGCCGCTGCCTCCAACAATTCCTCTCTACGCTGTAAGCAAGTAGATCCCTTGTCTAACTAGTCCCTCGTTCCTCTGGTGCAGTCCTCTAAACTCCAAACAGCAATGATACTCCAATTTATGTTACTAACGATAAATTGTAATGTAACTCCAATTAAATTATCCAAATCTATTCTTCTTGCTTCTATGTCTTCTTATTTAGATCCATAATACCATATCTTCATTTTATTCAAATAATATTATTTTCTTCACTTAATTCAATTGCTTATCACTTTGCATATACTTAGTAAACCCTTTTATTATATTGTATTTTAATTGAAAATATACGGTACCCCCCACCCAAGAAAAGCGCCCTTCCGTGCTTTCCAAGAATACTTCGATACTCAGCATCACTCCGTTTCGCTAATACAATGAAATGCTATGAACCAGTTATTTATAAAAAAAAAACAAAAAAAAATATTTTTTTGCCGACGACCATAGCTCAAAAGTTGATGTTGCCTTCATTTTCGGAGGACCTATCGTATGAAAACGATCCAAGACTTCAGGAAGGTTCCTGGCGACCGGAATCGTGTACACATACGAACATACATCCCCCGCACAGCACGTTTAGGCACCCCCCAATACGGGGGATTGATCTAGTGGGCTGGGATCTTCACCAAAAGATCCGCACCGCCGAGACGGAGATTTGATATAGTGGGTTCATTAGTCGGTTGGCTCGAATTTTAGAGATATTTGACTCAGAGTGGTTTTCGATATGAGGGAATTTCAATACTTCGTACACTTCGTGTCGAAGTAATAAATTAAGGGCAAATTTCTGGTTTATTTTACCAAAACACAATTTTTTACAGCTTGTTTTCAAAGTTGTTATTTTAATAATTATCCCAATTTTTATTGCTATCCTAGACTACCATTATTCCTGCCTGCTACATGTTATAAATAAATTTGAATGGTGCTCACTTTATAAATTGTTACAAATAGAATTTCATTCTGTCATATGCAACATTCAACTTTGTATTTATTGTTAATTCTTGTTACCTTCATCAAGTAGTACTCCTTATGTAATAACTTTCTTTTAAAATGTACTTTGAATCTTTGAGTTTCAATTATTATTCAATTAAATAAGCAATGATTAACACAATTTTCCACATTTTATCATTTCAGTATAATTACTGTATTGAACTTTTCATTTTAGATTCATGTAAATAAATAACCGTATTTAATGTAATACATGGCCTCTATATACCATAGCAACATTTTTAAAGGATTATGGTAGTAAATGGTAAGATAAGCATAATCTCAAAGCTGTCGAAGATATAATTCTGCAGGTGTGCACTGAGGAAAGCCTACAGGAGATACAAACTAGGTAATTCGAACCGGCAAGGTGTATGGTACGAAAGTGAATACCTCTAAGGCCAAGGATACGCTAATTAATAAGAACAAAGCCATCGATGTAAATATACATGCAAGTAACATAGTTGCAGAGAGTACAGAACATCATGCACTAAAATTATGGATTAAAATACTAATGGAATAGGCTATGTACAGATTGTACACGTTAAACAATTCCATGTTTCATATTCTTCCAAATGTTCACCTTATATTTTTGTAAAATGACAATCTTATGTATGTACGTCCCTTTTAAGCAGCGACGTAGTCCATCAAAAAGTATAAAAAGACCTGAAAGTGCTTCAAATAGTAAAAAGAAAAAAATATACATTTTGGTCACATAATGAGTAATAACAAATACCTACGGCCATTAATAATTCAGGATATAATTGGAGGAGGACTAGAACTTGGCAGAAAAAGAAAGCCTTCGTTAAAGAACTTACGGCTATATTATTAAATAAACCTTGCAGAGGAACTAATAATAAAGTTAAGTGGATAAGTTTGATTAAATCAACGTCCAGTGACGATATTATATCAAGAAGAGGGGACATGCAGCTTCAATAAAACTTATTGCATTTAAACCCAATTTAATGTAAGGTTTTATTTAAGTTATGTTGGAGAAACACACTAATGTCTTAATCAACTTTTTCTTTTCAAGCAAGTATTGACGTTTTCTTATTAGGAAGAGAAAGTAAAATTAATATGAGAACTGAAAAAAGTTAATGATCATCGTTATCATCAGTGTCATGTTCATTACTCTTATTAACTACATAGAAACATTACATACACCTCTTTTATATCTCGGTGACAAGGAGGTAATGGGCAGCATTCAACTTGAATTACGTTCCTTCGAATCCAAACACTCAGTACGTTCAACAATACTAAATCGCACTTAAAGGCAACATAACTAGTGAGTTCAAATCCATCGGAAATCTCGGGTACGAGTCGAGTCTCTCAAAGAAAAAATGTTTGTCTTATTTTTGAATCGCCAATTTTCGTTTATGATATTACTATACAATAGTATACAACAGTATACAGTTTATATAAGAACCCTACCTTCGTAATGAACTGCTATAAAATGATGTAGTATACGAAAATACAAGATTGAATACTTTTGTGATATTCTAATAATTGCAAACACTTTCGAAATAATCGATAAAAAACCTCAAAAGTTTGTAGATATTAATCGCAGAAATCTGTCGAGGAAAACATATGCATACCATATATCAGAAATAGCAATAAATGTGTAGGTAGAAACTCTAGTTACTTAATGCTAAACACATATTTGCTTTTTTATTAGGTTGATCTAGTCTTATCAGCAGATTTGTTCTAAAACTCTCTGAAAAGAGGTTACATAAGGTAAATTTCTGTTTTCATTTGAGAAGCAAATACGAATCACAGCAGTACAATGATTTAAAAAAAACTGGAAATGTATGAGGGGGAGGGTGAATATCACTCTTACCCTCTATGTATACCGAATTTCCAAAACAATATAAGTTATACGTTGATTTATATTTTGTAATAATTTAAAACTTTTACTGTGTACATTTAGGGGAATATTTTTGATATTAAGATAAAATAAAGTTTCTTAGTAAATATGTATTGTTATGAAAATAGGTTTTTTGCTTTCTAATGAGTATAATTAATATAGTTGCTCCACCCAACATTTTATATGTAGTTTAATAAAATTATGCAATGAATATATAATAGAGGCCAGTAAAAATGTATTGCTGGTTATTTCCTTCATATCCATAATAATGCGTAATCACTATGGTTTCTGTCAGTTTAATAATGACAAAAATTCAAACGTCAAAATTAAACCGCGGTTAAATATGTATCAAAATTTAATCGCTTGTGCATAATTTTAACATGATTATTAAAAGTGATAGGTAAATTTAGGAGAAAATTAGTCGAACATAATTTAAAATGTATGATTTTTGATGATAAATAAAAAGCATATAGTCGTGAATATACTTTAATTAAAGTTTGAAATAAATTTTAAAAATTTAGACGTTTCGCCATTTTTGATGGCTTCATCAGTAATATTAAAGGATCATTACAAATTAGTTGTTTAATACATTATGATTAGATTAAATTCTTTCACATTTTTCAAACATTTTTTTTACAAACTTTGAAAAATGTAGTGAAAGAATTTAATCTAATCATAATGTATTAAACAAGTAATTTGTAATGATCCCTTAATATTACTGATGAAGCCATAAAAAATGGCGAATCGTCTAATTTTTTAAAATTTTACTTCAAACTTTAATTAAAGTATATTGCGAACTATATGATTTTTATTTATCATCAAAAATCATACATTTTAAATAATGATTGACTATTTTTCTCCTACAATTACTGATCAAATTTTACCCAAGTCAGATTATAATTTTTTTTTAATTGTTAAAGGTGCTTCACCAACTGAATTGTATCTATTTATTCAGAAAATAATCACGCCGAACATCCCGCTTACATGTAAACTAGCCTGAATAAATTTTGACGATTTTTTCTCAGAATGTTTTGCTCTGAAGAAATATATCTCGTAAATTTTTTAGCAAAACATTCTGACAGAAAACGTCAAAATTTAATCGGCTACTTTAATGCACTTCGGATATTACTGTTTATTATTTCTTTTATATCTATAATAATGCGTAATCACCATGGTTTCTGTCAGTTTAATAATGAGAAAAATTCAAACATCAAAATTTAACCGCGGTTAAATATGTGTCAAAATTTAATCGCTTGTGCATAATTTTAACATGATTATTAAAGGTGCTTCACCAACTGCATGTTATCTATTTATTCAGGAAATAATCACGCCGAACATCCCGCGTGCATGTAAACAAGCCTGAATACATTTTTACAATTTTCTGTCAGAATGTTTTGCTCTGAAGAAATATATCTCGTAAATTTTCCGTCCCAAAATCCCTCGTGCTACGCACTCGGGATTCTTGTTGAACAGCAAATTTACTTGACAAATTTCTTAGCAAAACATTATGACAGAAAACGTCAAAATTTAATCGGCTATTTCAATGTACTTGGGATATTACTGTTGATCATTTCCTTTATATCCATAATAATGCGTAATCACCATGGTTTCTGTCAGTTCAATAATGACAAAAATTCAAACGTCAAAATTTAACTGCGGTTAAAAATGTGCCAAAATTCAGTCGGTTGTGAATAATTTTAACATGATTATTAAAGGTGCTTCACCAACTGAATTTTACCTATTTATTTAGGAAATAATCACGCCGAACATCCAGCGTGCATGTAAACAAGCCTGAATAAATTTCGACGATTTTCCGCCCCAAAGTTCTGTCTTGAGTTCAGAATATATGAGTTTTAGTCCTTTAAAGAACCTTTTTACATTTACTTTCTATCTTTTTTATACTATTGGATTAATTTAAAGAAAGTTAAAAGTAAATTTACTTTTTATTTTGAATTATTAAAAGCGTTGACAATTTACTCTATTAAAAAAGTAACATATTACGAATTAAAACAATATCGTGTCCTACAAAAGCATTTTAAAAATGTTTAGAGAGCATTAATATCTTCTGTTGCACTATAACTTTTAAAATGAAGTTAAAGAATGAGAAATGTCCGTTGAGACGTCCTTATATAATGCGCATGGTAGGAAGCAGCAAGAGTTATCGGGTGGAGTGGGGTTTAGGTCAATATTAGAAGATTTCTATTGGTCAACGTTTGCCATTACTTCTCTTTAAGAATAATTTACATTTGTGTAAATTATCGACTTAGTTAAGAAACTGTCTTTCCAACCATTTATATTCACGCAGCAGCTACGAACGTACGGTTCAAATTTTTACAAACGTTTAAATAAAGGACGTTTAAACTAGACATTTAAAAAAAATCTATACTCTTTTAGAAACTAATTTTGTATGTGTTTCCTTGTCATTCACTAAAATTCGCACAACATTCTCACGTGCAGTAATGGCCAACTAATAGTCACCGAAAATTCGCATTTAACACCGAAGCAGGACGTAACGACCAAACTCAAAGAAAAATATCCGAATTATCCAGCGGCCATACAAATAGCGCAGCGAGAACACTTGAAGGGCAACAATGCTAGGTAATGGCACAATAGCCGAAATCATCCCCTATTTCAATCATATCTCAAATCAGTGAGAATCTCACGGATTCTCTACCGGCATCTATCCGAAAGTAGAACGCATCCCCTATCGGATGTCAGGTACGGTTATCTATCATTCGCCCCTATACAGCCCGCCGAGGGATGCAGGAACGTTATGCACCCCGATTTAGACCTGTACGGTTCGCGTTACATGCACCTGATACAATTTTCAAATGGGGCAAAGGAATTGAATCAGCTTGGGATGGAAATATTTATTTATGAATCTCAACGAGCCCCGGATGCACTTTTTACGAAAATGCAACATTTTTGAATAAATCCATCAGCTAGGCTAGTTCATCGACACAATTACTTTGAATATAATTATAAAATGGTTTCGGTTTTGTTATACAAGATGGTTATCTTCTCTTCGACCATAGAAAAAAGTGACATGGAATGTCAATTTGTAAAAGTAAAGAAGGCAAATGTTGTTTCCAGAAATAAAGTGATAGGAGAAAGCTAATCAACATTTGTCTGAATTCTGATTTATGAAGGAATATAGGTAATTATAAACTGTAGCTTCTCCTTCTCTCTCTATCTGAAAAACATAATAAATATCTTCGATCGCAGAGACGACGAATATTGTTTCGAGATTCTTTGTTATCTGAAATTAAATTCTATTTAATAAAGAACCATACGTTTGGTGAACTGAAGCAACCCTTTTTCCCCATTTGAGAAACATAAATAAATGATTTACTATTATTGTATACATATATTTTTATTGTATTAAGATTATTAAGAATGTGTAGTATACTATAGATACTGCCATCTAAACCACTATGTTCTCTTGTGTTTAAATTAATTAAATATATGGAGAGGGAGAGCAACATACATTTTATTTTTATATATTTTCGTTATACATCTACAATTTTTATTTATGTTGTGAAATTAGGCAAAACGCTATGCTGCCAAATAAGGTAATTAGGTATTAAGCCTTACCCGAAATTAACACTTTTTACTACAAAAATGGATTGAAGAATCAGTTTTACTTGTCGGCTATTAAATGTTACAGTAATATTGCGGAAATATCCGCTTTCGTGTATTCTGACTCAGAAAAATTGGTTTTCGATGTGATGTTTGTCAGTCTGTGAGTGTGTCTTCTATGTAGCTCAAGCGGTTAAATTGCCCGGCCTGAAAATTTATATTTTCGTTTTTAATAAAAATCTGGAGATCCCAGTGTTTTCGGTCAAAATCGGTCAAACCGAGGTAGTACTTTACTTTTATGTTTTTCGGAGAAATTTTCTAATTATTCGATAACAATATAATTTTGCTTTGGATATTATGCTATGCAATTATCTACAACTTTTTTTAAGTTTTTTTGAAAGAACTATAGTTTCTGTAAAGGTGCAAAATTAAATTTTTCGAAAAATTTCCTCAAATTCCAAAATCAGCAATGGGAATAATAAAAAAAGCAATCAGTAAAAGAAAGTCTTGTGGTGATCACACTTTAATCTGCACATATTTTCAACTCACATTGTATTTGCTTTTACTACTACGGTATCTTCTCGTTTACATACTGGAGCTGAAATACATGAAAAGAAGAACGCATAATTTGCATTACATGCATCTGATGCAATTTTATAATGAAGGGAAGAAACTGAATTAGCTAGGAATAGAAATACAAAATAAATGCATTTGTAGGACTGCAAAAAAGCAAATGTTTGAGTAAAATCTATCAGCTTATTTTAATAATTAGTAGCAGGTTCATATAATTTTAAAATGGTTTAAATTTTGTTGTAGATTTTCTTATATTCTATAAAAAAAGTATACAATCTTGAATATAAAAGAAGACAGGATTATTTCCATCCATAAATTAATAATAATTAATATTATAAAAATATATAACCATACAAGCTATTTCTTCTAGGATGAGAAACATCATAAATAAAGTATTTCCTATTTTATTGGTATCAGTATTGCCGTATTAAGGGGGCGCAGACACCCTCAATATTGGGGCGTAAATCACATTTTTGTTCTCATGTGTTTGAATTAAAAATAACATAATGCATGTGCATTTTGTTTTAAATGTTTTATCTAGACTTTGTAGCAATAAATCCCGAAAATGTTGAAATCTTTGCAAAGATCCTACAGCTGAGTACCTAATCAGGGCGGTTAAATGTTTAATATCGCGATTCTGTAAAGGACGGTAATGTCATAAACGTAAAAGTTATTTGACATATAGTTTTTTATTTATAAATTGAAACTAGCGCATGTGTATTTCTAACTGACATTTGAGTTTTCTGATTCCGACTTTCATTTCAGTTTCTACATAGTATTGTCACTGGGCAGTTTCTTCTATAAACTACCGATATTCCCCGCGTTTTCTGATATAGATAACAAAAAAAGAATGCACTAGTGGCTTAATGTAAACATCTACCAGTGGCGCTATAGCAAAGTGACGCCACAGTTCCATCTTAAAAATGAATTTTAAAGAGGAGAATCGTAACGACCATTTCATGAATAAAAACTTTGACTTTTACCTGTATATTATAAATAGGTAATTGTATGTGCTCGTTATGCCTTTTCGAGAGGGCATGAGAGGGCATAATGAGCGGACGTTACAGTTATGCCCGTTCATAACGCCCTAGGGCGTATGGACTGCTTTATATACGTCATATCACAGATATAAATAACAAAAATAAAAGGTCAGTGGAAAATAAAAGATATTTATAGCCCGAGGGCAAAAACGACTGGCTTTACTCCTGAAAATGAGGTCTAAAAAACGCCTATTATTGATTGATCGTACATAATAGTATATTACGTTATTAGGAGCAAAAGTTATAGTTTGTGTGGAGTGGCTGGACGGTTTATCTGCCGAGCTTGCGAACGTTTATAACAAATTATTTACAACGTTGTGAACAAAATCCGAAAAAAAATAACTTTATCTCGTCAGCGGAGATAATAACTTTATTTTCCGCTGGCGAGCGGCAGATAAAGTGTTTAGATGCCATGACAATGAAGTGACAGTTTAGCATAATCAATCAACCAGTATAATGTCACATTTTATTGAAGAAAAATATGTTTTATTTAAAATCTAGTGTTTGGAAATACTTCCGTTTCGAGATAATACAACATTAGGGATTGAGTCTTTCAACATGATGGTGCACCAGCGCATTTCGGTTTAAATGTTCGAGACTATTTAAATGCACAATTTCGAAACCGATGGATTGGGAGACAAGGTCCTATTCTTTGGCCTGCACGTTCGCCAGATATAACTCCAATTGATTTTTGTATTTGGGGTCATATTAAATCACTCGTCTATGCGACACCAGTGGACGCAGCAGAGGAGTTAGTGGCTCGAATTATTCTTGCTTTTGATGACATTCGTGATCGTCCGCAGATATTTCGAAGAATTGGTCGGTCAATCACACATCGTTATACCTTGTGTGTCGACAATGGCGGCCATAATTTTGAACAATTCTTATAATTTTTGTGTAATACCATTTTTTAAATATTAATAAAAATTGCAACCGCTGGAAATCAATAAAATCGTTACTTTTCACATTGAGATTATTTCAAGTACTCAATTCGTTAATGTCGTATTATCTCGAAACGGAAGTATTTCCGAACACTAGTTTATTATTAAAAAGTGTTGAATAACATGCCCTCTCTCAATTCTGAGAATTAGGAACAGTTATTCTGAAACACCCTGTATATTGAAATATATTTTGAGAGCGTAGAAATACAAACCAACATTAGTAGTATGACGCATCAGTTTCGTTATCTCTAAAAAATTCGAAACTTCGGGAAACGTTACAGCAAAATTTTCAAGATCTATTGGATATCTCTCGATGCATAAACCTTAAAATATGATACAGATCAATAAAACGAAGGACTGTAATTATTGCTAAATAGTACGTGTTAGGTTTATGGTTCGACTTGTGTCATTATAGGAGTATCAAGTAATATGTATGCGGACTATTTCATTTATACATCATAACGTGACATTAACCTACCCTACATGGTTTTACAGCGATACAACAGATTGCGGTTTCATGTAGTAGATTGTTTGCAGTGTGCAATGCCTTACTCTAAATAATAATTTACAAAATAACTAAAATATAAATAAAATGTTTATAGTTATTAACAAGTATTTATAGAACAATCTCGCCGAATCTCATTCGAGTTTTGCATTTTTATTGGTTAATATACTTACTTCGAGCACGAGCTGCATAGCACCATTTTCGTTTTCGTTGCTATACAACAACTTTTCATAAATTAGACGAGAAATTCAAAGGTTTTTTGCATTACTATAAATATACTTTCGATAGGCTACCCAACACGCCAATTTAATGATCCTATAAAGAAATAGCAGTTAAATTACCAATAAAACAATTTTGACGCTGTTTTTTTAGTGATTTCTCTCATGAAAAAATAGAATTTGCGTCTATGTTTCAAAGAAAACGTGTTCTTTTCTTGACTTGGTCAACGGTAAAGTAAATTCAAATTAAGTTGTCTTGGCCTGAATTAAATGAGAGCCTCTGGTTAAGCTAATACATAATTCATTATGGTAAATACGAAAACTAGCCAAAAACAGTAGGCAACTGGTCTTGCTTGAATAATTTCCATTTGTATTGTGATTTTATAGGACTTGTTATTTTGAGTTCTTTAATACGAGTATGTACGGCTTTAAACGAGAAATCGGTCTGTAGGCATAGGATGTGTGACACAAAGCAGTGTTTTTATGTTTCGGTTTTTATAAATTTGATATTTCATTTTAAAATAAAAAGTAACCAGTGGCGGCTAGTAATTATTGTATTTGGGAGGGCTCTTAATTTGTAACAATAAATAAATAAAATGATAATTAATACCTCACCTACATTCCGTCGATGTTTTCAATGTATTCAAACACAACACACAAGAATATAAAAACAAAACACGATAATAGTGTGTTGGAACTGCAACGGATATTACTGAACACGACGCATAACCATACAAGGATGCTCGAATTCGTCTTGTACTTTGCAGTTTAATTGCAATGTCAAAGCCTGCAATCTCTAGGGAGTTGTGCTATCGCGTTGTGGTCGCTAAACGGGTGAACCAAATTAAATTTTCGGGAGCGCAATATTTGTAAATAGACGATAAGACCAGGAGTCCGCAGCTCTGGCGGCTTCAAAAGGGCAAGCCCTCGCGTTATATTTAAAGTGCCATATCGCCGATTCTGTAGCGACAGTGTTTTATCCCGTAGTTGCCATTTACGTTTGGAGCCTATTTCGGAGCGCCCTCAGTAGCTAACAGCTGCTTGGTGGATATGATACAAGTATGTTGACATGTAACTAATGTTATACTGATGTATTTCTTGGATATTGCTTGACATGTTTTAAGCGGGATTGACCATCGCCGGATGTCATTACTTAAACCTTGTTATATTATAATGGTGGGATAGATGATATAATATATTTTCAGTTATAGAATAATACTTTTTCCTAATGTAGGCTATTGACGTCTGGGAGACTCGCGCCTCTAAGGAGCAGCCGCCAGTGAAAGAAACTAACCATGACGGAAAGATATTTCACAATAAATAAACCTATTATGACATTAATATGGTCTTAAAATGGCAAAGCATTTTAAATACAATATAATTAACATACAGCTTAATTATAATACAGATACAAATCTGTAAATGGGTTTACAACGAACTTCCCTCGCGCGAATTAGATCAATTTGCAAATTTAAAAAAAAATGTGTCCCGCTGGGGTTTGAACCCTCCGCATCTGCAGAGCGGTCGTAACCGCATCTGTGTAGCGATCGAAGTCGAACTGCGCCATCGAGGCTCATTGAAATGAGTGCGGCGTGCCTCTAGTTAAGGGTACGGTCTTATTGTTGAAATGTTTCTACTCTTTTCTGATATTATCCTGTATCTGTTGAGTCCCATTTTCGGCAAGTGTAAAGCCTGACCTATGTGAAAATTATTACTTCCTTCTATTTCAAAATTAACGCAAAACTAAACAAAATTTTATTTTTTAAGGTGCTCACCCTGTATGTATTTGTCTGCAATTTTCACGGTTTTATGTCAGGTTGGCTCTGTTTGCAGTGCAGGATAATTGACCGATTCAATAAGCACAGAGTTGGGATGTTTTATGCAATTGCAATGTTAAACGAAAGTAAAATATTAAAAGCATTGACAATGAGATGCTAGAGACAGTAAAGTAGTCGAGAAAGGAACGCAGAGGCAAAGCTTATTTTCGCAGGGTTCGAAATTGACTTTTAAATAAATTAAAATAATAAAAAAATAGGTTTGTGCATATGTAAAGCCAGACCGAAGAAATGAATAAAACACAAAAGGTTTGTAATGTGCATTTTAAAAGGAGCGTAATTTTCAATAAAGCCAAGCATAGTGAAAATTGTGAGGAATCTGAAAGGTGAATTAAGCAAGATGAAAGATAACAGAACATTGCAAAGAGCAATTCGAGAAGCAGGCAACACGAAAGGAAGTAGACGAAGGAAAATGGTGGAACTCTAATATGCCAGTGCGTTAATAATTAATAAAAATAATGCAAAGCAGTGCAATGACAAAATAATAAAAAAAATTTGTGTGTGTGACGCAATATAACAATTTTAGTTATAAGAAAAAGACAATAATCTAGATTTTAAGACAAATGTAAATTCTAATTTATGTACTAAAATTTATTTCCTTTTATGTCCATTAATTATCAAACCTGACTTCCATTAACATAAGCATAACACCATATCCTAGCAACAAGATGCTATATTGTTTAAAACAAGAAAGAACAAAGGAATTAAAATTATTACAAGTTTGTCAGTTTTGTGCTCCACTTTGAAATACATTTTTATAGTAATAAACAAGCATTTTACCATTTAAAAAGTGTTGCATTTTAGTACCAAAGTGCCCAAGTGCATGTACCAGCGTTGGTGGAAGGTTCCGCCACACAAAAATAAAATATCTCCGACCTATCTACGAGGACATCGGGAGCGAGCAGTTCAAAATTTGGAGGCCCATCTACGAGCAGATAAGGCAGTGGAAACCAGAGGACAGCAGCCCAGGGCAGCTTACGAGTCTGCAAGAACGTTTCAACCACCTTCTGCAGCCAGACGAGCATCTCCAGCAGGAAACCCAAGCAGCATTGCAGCAAGCAGCTCCGAAGCCATCAAACGAGGTAGGGTTATGCCTGCGATTTAAATGTTTAAGTTTGGGGAAAAGCAGCAAAATACGAGATGAAACCTTTCCGAAGAGAATTAGCTCCTTTTCAGGGCTTCAGCTACGCCGTAGTTTGTGTAATAAGCAAGGCGTCATCAAATTTTGTAAATTTAGAAAGAATCCCAAGCGACAAGAAACAATTGAGCAGACGGCGTCTGTCCTACGTCATTACTAAAACAAAACAGTGTTAATTGTTGCCAGGCGCGAAAATTTAAATATTTACCTGATGTTTTCTCATATTTTCACGAGTTTAAACGTTCAAAGAATAGCTGTTGCACTGGGCGAACATTTTGTGTGGTTTGACAGATTGTGAATATTTCGTCGCGTATTTGAACTACTGATTTAGAATTGCTGGCTATAGAATTTGTAATGATAAAACCGTACTTCTGGATTTAATATCCTTTTTTACTTCCCTCATCTGAAAGACGAAGGAAGTATTGTAATCACGAAAAAATCACCTTCTGAGATTTCTTCAGATCTTCACGTTTCAAGGTCCCTAGATGACGAAAAACAGGTTTTCTCAATTCCGTCTGTCTGTTTGTCCGTCTGTCGGTCTCTTGGCAGTATAACTCAAAAACTATTTGTCGGAGGAAGATGATATTTTGTACACATTATATAAATTTTCTCAGTTTCATGCCACGTATTAGTAACGATAAAACATAAGCTTCTTACATAATTTGTCGTATAAAAGGGTTATTGTTGTTCAATGATACATAATAATGGGATAAAGCCACAATTTGAGAACAAGCTAACTTAAAATATGACAAGTCACAGTAGTTGAAAAGTAGGAATCTGTAATATTTTGATATTTGATTTTCAAGGTTTTGGGGAATAAAAAATAACAATAACAATTGTGTGTGTAAAAAATTTGAATTAAAAAACACCAGCTTTAAAATCAAGGTAAAAATATAAAAATTCAATTATATTAAAAATAATTACTTGCGTGTACCCAGAAAATGTGTTTTGTATAAAATAAGTGTGATCATCATAAGAAGTTTGGGCTAAAAATATGAAGATGGTGGTATGCGTGTAACATAACTACCAGGCGTTGTTGACGACTGTGCAAAGCACGGAGCTCGAAGCTAGAAAAACATAACGTAAGTGAAAAACAAAATTAATATTAAAAATACCAGCTCTGAGTGAAAATATAGAAATATAGACGAACAAAACTACTAATTGAAAAATTTCAAAGTTGAAGGAAGTTAAATATAAATAAATTAAATACAAGCAAAGTTGCCAGTGTTTAAGGTTTAAGCAAAAAGGTTTATGAAACAATTTAAAAATAAACATTACATTAAACTGCATGTAAACATACAGTATTAATTGTTTAAAATTGAATATAAAATTTAATATCGATAATTTGATTAAACCTATAAATATTCAAAAATACAGATTTATAACCAATAAATGTTAATTGCCTCATATTTATAGTGTTATGTGTTTTATTTGTATGTCTTGATTACATTTCTGTACTAACCCAACGAAATTGAGAGTTGAATAATTGATTTTGTTATAATGCAAGCTAGCTGAGGATCAATAAAGGTGAGATAGAATATAATGTAATAAAATCCTGAGAGTATATTATTCATATCAATAACATTAAACTAAAGTCATAAAAGGACCGTAGCAATATAGATGAACATGTATTTGTATCATGCAATAGGTTAAACATTAAGCGTGGTAGAAAAATATAGGGTGTCTCCAAACAGATTTTCTAACGGTTATCGGAATATCAGGAAAAGAACTTCAAATATTAATTTTTCATATTACTTTATCAAAATTATGTAATAGTATATTATATCATGAGGGACTAAAGTGCACCATTTAATCCCGCGAGTGAAGTTTGTTGCCTCGAGGGTTAAGCCCGAGGGTAACAACCACTCAAGGGATTTAGGAACTTTAGTCCCGAAGTATATACTCTATTTTTTGCACTTTTGGGAACATTATCATTAAACATTTCCAAAATTTGGAATCTGTCAATTTGAAAACTGACAATTACAATTTATTAAAAACTGAATTGCAGCAGGTCCTGGATAGCCTGAATCAGTTGGCAGTACTGAAGTGTATTGTCAGTATATGTCAAATTCAAGATTTGCAGGTTAAGTTTTGCGTCAGTGTGTGTCAAATGACAAACAAAACCTAACCTACTAACCTCGTGTGTACATAAATTTACCATAGTTACGGTATCATTTTGACTTTAGTCCCTAGGAATTAAATGAGCTACCATAGTCCCTGTTTACGGGGATTAAAGTATCAACTTTAGTACGGGAAGTGCAAAAACCACATTTTAAGTTTGGTTTTTCCTGATTACAGTAAAATGTTATATATTCTGTTTCACTTCACACAGCAATAGTTAAAAGTCCTATAGTATGACTATTATGATGCTTAAGTAATACGTATCTATTTGGTAGAAGTTCCAGGAATCTTTTAAACATTAAAAAAAAATCTGGCGTGATACACGCACACAACTTCCTTTTACAGTGATCTTATAATTAACCAAAAATTTTATTTTTAATTTTTAAGCAATTGTCAAAAATTTTCGAAAATTACAAATTCTACAGAAACCGTACAAGTTAGAGCGTTAGTCCAAGAGACAAATTTTCTCTAAAATTTTAAGCTGAATTTAAAAATGTAATAACATTCCGGGTGTTCTATTTAAAATAGGAGTTAATAAAAAAAATAGAAAAAACAAAAGAAACCCATTTTAGAGATATTCAACTGGAAAATCACCTATCTCACATCAATACACATTAAAAAATGTAATAAAAACGCAAAGTTGGAAAAAAATCATTAGAGCCGTTTTTGAAAAAACCAAAAAAAACTGAATCACAAGAATAAACACCATACTTCCGGTTATGCGAATTTCTTCAAAAGCTTGCTGTCGCATTTAGATAGTACACAAAACTTATATATGAAGTTTCAACGCCATACGTCTTTTCGTTTTTGAGATATTCTGTTCACAGACAGACAGACAGACAGAAACACACACAGACACACAGCCCAATGAGCAAAAACATTTTTTTTTGGTCCAGGGGAGTCTAAAACGTGAAGATCTGTTGAAAACCCAATTTCGATTCTTTGGGGTGAATCCAATACTTCCTTTATCGTAAAAGGAAGTAATAAAGAAACAGAAATATCCTCTTCACCTTTCTTTATGGGCAACAATACAGAGTCCTCTAGAATTTCAATAAATAAAATCCATTTTAAAGTTCAAATGTCTCTATTAAGAAAAACAACCAATAAGTAAAACATATGTTATTCATAAAGAAAAATAACCTTCCAACATTATGTACGCCTCCAAGAAAGATCCATTCTTTAAATAGTTTTATAATGTAGTAAATAAAATGAATTGTGGATTTCAATACATTTATTTTGTAAAATCTTGAGCCATATGTCAATATGTGAATAACAACAAATATATTATTATAAAAAAGTTAAAGTAAGCAGGATAGAAACACCAAGTTTCAAAATATAAAAATTCAGCTAAAAAACCGGCCAGGAAGGTCCTGCATTCATTTATTCTGCCCATTTAATTTAGGTGGTCGTTTGCGTCTAGTAGGCCGGGACCACGTGCTGTATGATTTAAATTTCGGACACACTTAGGACGTGTACCTGCGTTTTTTGCACCGGGTGTTACTACTCTATCTACTAGGATAGTACGGGTATTTGTAAATGCTGGGCCAACGTACAGTTGTTAATCGTTACTATTTTGGCGCGAGACGCCTGTGCCGTCTCAAGGTTGCCGATTGTGTTTTATTATTTTGAAATTTGGAGGACGAGTTCAAATTTTGTATGGTATTTTAACGAGTTTTGGACGTCGTGATTTATTTTTCCACGCTCACCTCTTGTTCTGTAAATAACCTGACCGACTGATATTGAAAATTGGGGGTTGTTAACTCGTGCGCGAGTCACCGGTGGTCAAGATGTAACGCGAATAATAATGCGATTAATTAAGCGCATTTGTCTGAAACGTCAGTTCTTTTAATATCTGCCACGAAAGGAACGGCTTGAGAGTGTGTTTTTGAGTCAGCGATGCTGATTTGTGTTTATTTGCTTTTCAGCTTTAATGGCTCTTTCTAGTTTTAAGTTTAGCAGCCGAACGGCAATTATTGCACCTGACATAGTTGACCTTGGCTGATCATTAAAGTGTTGGTTGAAAAAACCAGATTATACTAAACGATTTCGGAATATTTTTAAAGATTTCTAAAGCGTTATGCCAATTCAACTGATTTATTTATTCGATATAACTATATGTTTGTGGGGTATTATAACTAATTCAATAAAATCGTAAATTTAAGATATTTATATAGATAGTTTTTTGTGCAAGTAAGGTAAAGTGAAATGCGAAAATAGTAGATTGTTCTACAAGTTTAGAAATATTAAAGTTCTCCAGCGTGCGTAAACGTTTATTTTACGAGCGAGCGCAGCGAAGCGAGTGGATCAATTTTACACGAGCATGGAAGAGTAGTTGAACGTGTTGAACATGGTAGTTTTTGTAAAATCTAACCCAAATGATTTTTGACGTTTAATTTGTCTGACGTCTAAATTAAATATGATTTTCAGGAATCCAGGTGTAAAAATGTCCGTTACTATAACAATATGACAATAGACATATGTACCTTTTCTCACTAGTTAAGATAAGAAGTACTTTTTCATAAAACTAAAATGACATAATTTTGTTTTATGTGGTAACGACAACTGTTTGAGGTTTTATTTGAAATTTTAGATACAAAATTCTCAAATTCTAAAAATCC
The DNA here is from genome assembly GCA_940337035.1 of Agriotes lineatus. Taxonomy (NCBI): domain Eukaryota; kingdom Metazoa; phylum Arthropoda; class Insecta; order Coleoptera; family Elateridae; genus Agriotes; species Agriotes lineatus. The sequence continues at coordinate 104,506,855 of OW679198.1, read as the reverse complement.
AGTATTGCATGGAATATTGCAGTAAATATTGGTAATAAATAAATTTATTATTATTTTTCTAAATACAAAATCTGTTAACACTTTTTAAAACCGCTAAAGTTCTAATGTTTACTAAAGCGCATATCTTGTGTTTATAATGGTAAAAAATTAAAAATCAACGAGTTCCATATGAAATTACGAAAAGAGTGATTTTTGACTTAAAATATTAGAAATGGTAAAAATATTCGGATCAGATCTGAAAATAGCTTGAAGACAATCTAACAATAACAGCGCAGTTTATTCACTTAACGTTAGTTGTATTTATTCTAGTAAATGAATTATTCAGGTTTGGAGACCGTAAGTGATATACTTTGCATATAAATCTTTGTTAACATTTTATATCTTTTAAATATCTAATAATAGCCTTTTAGGGTAATGCCTAGCCTCTTGCCATTGTCCGTTGGTATACGTTTAGTAAGGCGATGTTTTTCTTCGTAAATATAGCGGTTTCCAAAGCGTAGGTTATTGTAAGTAGCACACATACCTCGTACACTTTTTTCATAATGTAGCGCAGTCGTTCTAAGGTAGCCCAACATAGTCCGATTCGTCTCTTGACGTGAGTTATTTGGTTCTCTTTTGTTATTTTGCCCCATATAGACATGCACTGTTTCCAGCAATCTATGGCGACTTGAAAATTTTCTGGACTCATCATATTTGTTTTGTGGAGATTCATATTCAATCCAACGTTATTAATGCTACATGTAGTTCTTCCAGATTTTTCGCGTCATTGTGTTACGGTTCAAAAGCCACGTATTCGTATAGCTCGTCTATTGGCCCATTATTGACTTTTGGTCACTCGCGATTCGTTGTTTCACGCAGTTGTTGTGGTGGGTTATGAAGTAATGAAGCGCTAGCTTAAGAGTGCCTCTTTATTTTTTAACCTTTCACTGTCTGTCGTCGCAGGCGTACCTGCTTTGGTCGAGTAATTCAGCCTCGTGTTATGTAGATTGATCTGCACGTAGCGTAACCATGTCCTTTTGGTGTTGGTTGAGAGCAACTCATGTGCCCCGGCGCCAAAAGACTTGTTAATGGAATCTATGGTACCTGGTGGTGCTCTAGCGGATGTCTAGCTGGAGTTTTGAGCTATGTAACGAACACTCTTGGAAGCCGGATCCTTTAGATCTGTTTACGTTTTACCTTGTTGAACTTTTTACTATCGGGAATCGGGACAGTATTTAAGGCATCCCTCGATATCCTCGATTTATCCGGAGAATTACAGGAATATACATATATACATTTGTAAACCATTTACTTTCATTGCTTTTTGTGTTTCACGCCACCAAATTCTTTGGCGTTCGACTGCTGGTATAATTTATTTATGATCTGTGATAGCGGAAGGAGTATGTAATATAGTAACTGTGATTTATGTATGTGTGTACCTGTAGGTACTAACCCCTTGCACCAGTTATATATTGCGATGATTTTTATAATTATTTATATGACTCTAATTCGGCTCTTATTATCTTCACTATAGTAATGTGCCCGACTAATATTTTTATTCTAACATTATAATTATTAAAATGAATCTATCTACAGAGTTAGGTTGGTACATCCAAAACTACTATATAATAATTTGCTATTAAGAATTATTCAAAAGTCTGAGTGCACATTTATTTGTACGCACTCTATATGCCCGCTTTTTAACTGATGGGACATTACAAGCGAGGTATTTGCAACTGATGGGAATTATATTAATCTTAAGACGGTTCCCTGGTCTTGACAGTACATAAAACGCTCTGAAATTTTATTTAAATCGTCTTTGTTCACGCAGTAGACGCTGTTGCTATGCAATACTAATTAAACGTAAGTACATTGCGTTACAAAACAAAACACTTTTACTGACGCCACGAATGGAAGTGACGCACAAAACCGACTGCTGCGATGATTATAGGGCTATATGCAGCAAGCTGGAACTCTCACGATGCTCTGGACAGCATGTCGTTGCTAGCCGGCTGTTAGCTAGGCACGAATCTGCACTCGCTCCTACCTGAATGTCGGCTGCAACCTCGATGACCTTTTGGATCGCTTTTACTGAAGCTAGGGGCCTTATTATAGGGCTGCGATGCACCACACGTAGGTTGCTTGCTTATGCACTTGTACACGCATTTATAAAATTGACTGAACCTCCGTAAAATAACATCGAAATACCCTGGCTTGCACTGGACCAAATTGATGCATTGTATCTCCCTGTGCGGAAACCCAATGCAAGTAAAACTTTCCCAGATAACCCAGGACACTCTCACAATAAAACACAACTTCCAATCAACTTGGGTATTTAATAGAACATAAAAATCATTTACATTCGGGGAGCTTGGCAAAAATACAACCAACCACTTGAAGAAGCTGCCCCCAATTGTCTTGTTTACAATTTTTTGTTTTTGTTGCATGAAATGCCAAGCCTACTTTGATTTTAATTTGTTTCTGAACAAAGTCAAAGCTATTCTAAAGACATCATACTATCAATTATTTCCAAGGCCTACGCTATTTTATAACAAATCTGAACTTTAAATGATTACATTTTCTGGACATTTTTACAACAAACATCTGTTTTGTTGGTTAAGTTATAGATTACTAATCATTATTATTTGACATATACGGCTACTAAAATGTGATCCTAACAATATATTTATAGTTTACATTTTTATAATAGCATTTGTGCTTCGTATTACTGGTCAATTATATTTGGTGCTATTGCATTATGTGATTAATTGATTACTGCACACTGCTCTATCTAGCTTATGTAATTTTTATTTTAGGCAACCTAGTAACTGACTACCGTTTATTGAGTTTATGAGTTCTGATCACTAACTGAGCAAATTCGTAGTATAGAAAGACTCATTGGCGTCTTAAATAAGTAATTTCATTTTGTAGTAGAATCCAGCCGTCTCCACTACATGTTAGCCGGCCTTCGAATCTGCTCAAGTAGTCTCTTAAAATTAAAGATTAAGACATTGGTATCAACTGCTAACGAGAGCAACACAGTCAGCGCATCGGAGAATGTTCAGGTTTTTCCCATCCATATTGAATTCCATATCAAACTCTTGTTCTTGTGACTGTTCACATTTCAGTATATAGAGTCGAACGCTTTATAAGTCTAATAATGCTAGAATGTAATGAGATGTCGTATTCATTGAATTTCTTCATTAGCGATTGCATGGCCTGTAAGCGGTCGGCTGCCCTGTATTCCTTGCCAAAGCCGGCTTGATCTCAGGTTGGTTATCAGTAGAAATATAACAAGTGCTTGAAATATTTCCATAGGGAAATTTTTTAAGCACGCGTTATATTTTGATAGAAAATATCACGAATGAAAAAACACAGTAAAGAAAACATTTTTATTAAAAAAATTACGAAACTAATATCTAAGTACTAATAGTTTACGGTTTTTTGTGATGACAGTGACATAAGTGGAAATTTTCCGGTAAATTTCCGATTATCAATTTTCGCCGTTACCATGGCAAATTTCTAACTAAATTTGCATAAGGGATATTGTCAATGTAATTTGTTAGTCAGTTGACTGTTACTGTCTTGACGAGGCGCTTGTAAAATATTGACCTCTAAGACCTTTTATAATGCACTTTCAAATTTCTTTTATGTTTTCTCTCTATTCAGCTGTATCTATATTTAGTTGCTTCTTTTTCTAAACGATTTGTTCAGTCTGCGAGCTAATTTTGGTTTTTCTTTTTGGTATTGCTATTCTTGTCGTTGCCACTTCGATGCTGCTTATAATTTTCGACGCTAGTTCGTTTATGGACAGTCACTGTAGTGACTTTATAAGTTCTGTTTTACTTTTGATGACATCTTGAGAGTCTCGGTGCTTTCCTTCCAATTTAGATATATCGTTATATGTATTTATATCTCTAATGTTTCTCATGAAGTCATTCGAAGAAAACCCTGGGTGACAGATGTGGCGCAACGTCTTGATGCAATGAAATCGAGATGGACAGGTCACATAGTTAGACAAGACCTAAATAGATGTACCACCAAGACATTATACTGGAGAATGAGGACAGGCCGGAGAAATGTGGAAAGGTCACCTATGAAGTCGCATGATGACATTCAAAAGCATACTGGGAGAGGCTGACTGCGGAAGACCAAGATAGCGTGTCGTGGAAAAATATGGAAAAGGTCTACACCCAGGAGTGGATGGTGACAGTCTGAAGAAGAAGAAGAATTAGTAGTTTAGGAAACTATACAGTTTTATACTTACAAGCAATGGAATTTTGTATGAAGTGAAAAGTATAAAGCATTTAAGACTACGGTCTAAGTAAAATCTTCATTAAAACTTACAGTCTGTGTCATATCAATAACATATATCTGTAGTAGCGCTTCTATTTAGTAATTTTATTCATAATAATATATTTTTTTGTAACTCTCTAAATCATATGTATATTCGCTACGAACACTTGAGATGTTTGTTGGCAACAGAAAGGAATATCTTCTATTGTCTTCTGAATTAATAAATATTAATTATAATTTTTACTCTAAGCGATTTTATGCTGAAATAAAATGTTCATATACAATACCGCGAGTGGTCAAGGAATTGCCGAATATTGCTAAGGCACCGGACCAATTTACATCAAAGCAATAAATACTTATATACTTTGACACATTTATGCAATTCCCAGTGATATTTAAAGGACTCTTCCTGTTCCTCATTTCTTAGTAATTAATAAATTATATCACGACCTTCTTGACTAGGGTAGGTTAGTTTAACAGCGCATTGGAGGAGTTCGTGAATGATATTTAAATTAAATTAAGTTGCAGGCTTATGGTTGTTTTGATGGTAATGTCAGTATGCATTATGTTCTTCTATAATAAATCTTGATATTTTTATTCAATATTGATTAACGCGAAATCTTGCATAAATTTTGCAATTTTTATGTGCATAGAAGAATAAAATCAAAGATGTATGCGCCTCTTCCATGTGACTCATAAGAAAGTTATATTCTATAACATCTCATTACACCTGGAACTTTGAAAGTAAACAAACGAGGAGCAGAATTTTGATAAAACACATGACTACAATTAAATCAATATTTGTGTATTGATTAATATGTACAAAATCAAACCACCGATTAAATCTTTACATGTAAACGCGTGTTATGTCTGTATGTCTATACATATGACTGCACCTGTCACATTTTTATCGTCAAAGATCGGGAGCTGTTTGTTTACGATCGGAAATGCTGTTTTATGTCGTCACTGTGTTCTTTATAACGCAGTGATAGGCAACTAGTTAGGTGCGTTTTTAAAAAATATTCTGTAACTTTTTAATTTACAATTCAATTTTAAAAATGCAAAAATTATTTTTATTAAAGTAAAGCCACCTGTGGTTGGCTAAAAGCCTACGTATTATAATTTTAAATAAACACATTAAATTATCTTTTACGGGAGAACTAGGAATGCCTTTTTTCTACTACACAGTTATACCGAACAACAATAAATCTACATCAGTTGTTGCTATAATACTAAACGATATCTTTGTAGTTCTATTAAACAATAAGACACATCGCTATGCTGTCGTGTACATGGTATGGTTATAGGGCAAGGACCACGTTATACTTTTTATTGTAAAATTGAAGCCTTTATTTTAAATTAATTCATTTAGCAAACTAAAGCGTAGCGTACTTTATTTTTTCTTATATTTAAAACTTGCACAGGGTGTTTAAATAGAGAATACATGAGACTTGAGTGTTAACGATGGATAACGCAATGGATAAACACTTTGTAATTAAATGTCTTTGCAAGGACAAAGTGTTGAGGTTAATAAATGCTAAAGTACTTATGACACTGATATTATTATGCATAGCCAATCCTTATGTATGTTTTATTGGAATATCCCGTAGTTCAATAGATTTTCATTTTAGAACGGGTTCCATAAATACATTGTTTTGTTTTCAATTATAGACATCTTCACTAAAACTTTACGACGCCTCCCCTTTTTACTTTTGTTTAGTATAAAAGTCAATTATTCTTATAAATATGAACTTTGGAATTGAATGAGAATATTTAGTTGGACATGAGTCCCTTTATGTAGAGAGAATATGCCGTTAGTATGTTTTATTTGAAGTAATATTTTGATATGTTTTATTCCACTGTCTCGGGTACATATATCAAACAAGTAGAGACACTTTGGAGTAAATTTTACTCTCTTTTCAGAAATAAGTTTTTAGGACCAGATTTGTGATTATGTCCGGTAGTGATTATTTATTTAAAATTCTTAAAATCAAGCTCGACTTTTAGTTTGAAGCCTTGTGCATTTTTGTAATTTTCAGGAAAAGACAACGTTTTACAGAAAGGTTATTGAAATGTATCCTGTTATCAAGAAAAATCTAAATGTTCACAAACAGGTATGGTTATGTATGTCCACATTGTGATAAACTGATCAATTTATTAATAGTTTTACTCTAAAAAGCGAAGGAAGTATTGTAATTGCGAAAAATCACCTTTTAATTTTCTGCTCCGTTTGGTTTTACTTCCCTCGCTTAAGGGAAAGGTGGTATTTTAATCGTGAAAAATCACCTTCTGAGATTTCTTCAGAGCTTCACATTTTAGGGTTCCTGAATAATGAAAAACAGGTTCTCTCCGTCTCTGTCTGTCTGTCTGTATGCGGTATAACTCAAAAACTATTTGTTGGAGGAAGAAGATATTTTGCATGCAGATTATGTCTACCTGCCATGAAACCGCGAAAATTTCGGACAAATATATACAGGGCGAGCACCTTCAAACATCAATCTTGTTCATTTTTCCTTTAACTGAGAAATAGATAAAAGTAACAATTTGCACATACCTCAGGATTTACCTTTGACGAAAATTGGACCCAACAGATACAGGATAAATGCCGAAAACAGAAAAAGAAGTCAACGAAAAATGCGTTCCATTTACGACAGGGAGGAGTGTTTCGTGGCGCATGCAGGTAATGGTCGATGTGCTTGCAATATCGCACCAAATCGAATTCAGAGCCGCTGCCGTTCGAATGCGACCTTCGGTAAAGTTTTCTTATGTTTTAAAAAATGACGCAATTTGGATTATGAAGTGTTTCCTTTTATTATTTCAGTATCATTAAAAACGTGAAGATATTTTTACCCTTAGTTTACTTTAATTCTTAAAATTATTTAGTGCCACAACGTCCAGTAGCGAGGGAAGTTCTGAATAAAGCCCTATACAGATTTTTTAGTTAAACGAATCGAATACTATCTCGTCTCATCGTCATTGTCGTTTTTCAAGATTTAAGCGTTTCCAACGGTTTTAGGTTGTTACTACCTTCTTTTTGGCTTAAATTCTGTTATGGTACTTAGTATTCTATCCTCATGCATCCTTTCTCATGGACCCTTAATTCTTTTTTATTCTTAATTATTCCATCTTCCAGTTATATACAGGGTCCGGCAACGAAGCGGGGTTGGAAGATATTCCTAAAACTACGAGAGTTACATAAATATTGGGTATATAAAAGTTGTAGGTACGACGGTGGTGCATATTACTAAAATAGTGCTGATTCTACAGGGTGTCCCAAAAAAGTGTGGCGATTCAAACTTACTTATTTTGTAAATGGAATGCCCTATATTTGGGTAACTTAAAAGTTTGGATTGAAATACTCATCATTTTTATATAAAGTTATATGGGTCTAACGGCAACTGTTTTGGAGATATTAACGATTGTATGCAAAAAAATGCTGAACTTCAGGCGGCTGCTGTAAGCAAAAGAAAACAATTGAATGAAGGAAAACGTTACCAAAAAATTATGATTTTCGTGAACTTCCTTTCAAGGATAAAATGGTGGATCTGAGTATTAATGCTATACAGGGTGCTCAATTTTCGCAGATTTAATGATTTAGAATTTTTTCAAATGGAACGTCCTGTATATTTTTGTATTTTTGAAAAGCTCTTTTAATGAGCTTTCTTTTGATATGTTACTTCATACCTCTAAATTCAACTGTTTTTTAGATATGCATGTTTGAACATAAAAACAATTTAAGCCTCTTAAGATGCTTTATTTCGAGGGATAATAACAAACGCCGTTAAAATAATGATTTAAACACTTGAGTTTTCCAAACAAACCATGTATAGAATACAAAAATCCAGCCGCTACTCAAAACTAGAAATAACAAATACGAAAAAAAAACGAAAAGAGGCAGGAGAAAATTAAATCTGAAAAGCGATTGAATTTTGGGATAGGAAATGAAATGTCAGAAGAAAGCTCATTAATAGTAATTTACGTTACAAGAACGGAAAATAGTGTTTTGCAGGTCGAACCAAAGGCGAGTCCTGGAAGCTTGAGGAGACCTGGAAAACACTTTCCGGTCATGTATCGCACAATATTTTTTTTACGACCGACCAGAAAATATGCGGTTTCTGGAGAAATCCCGTTTTGCGATCTTGACCGGCAAAACGTTACTTTCTGGTGAAAAAATTCTCCAGAAACTGCATCTTTTCTGGTCGGTCGTAAAAACAATACTTTTTAAAAATACAAGGATATACAGGGTGTTCCATTTAAATAAATCAAAATAATTATATTTGCTGATAATGAGTTCTCTGTACAGCTTTAATACTCAGAGCAGGGAAGGAGAACTATTTGAACATTTAATGTAATTACGTATAAGCTTTTGGTGTATTGGGTTTTGTTTTTAATCTGATTTTATTTGACCTTGGAATTAATTTATTCCTGTATTTCTGGTTTTTCGTGTTTTATTATTCCTTGTATCAACACTAACTGAATTTATATTTTTTAAACCTGGTTCTGTGTTTTTATTTTTGGAGAGCTCAAATGTTTGAATAATTATTCTAACGGCGTTTGTTTGTTATCCCTTGAAATAGAGCATCTTAAGGGGATTAAATTGTTTTTATTATCAAACATACATATCTGAAAAACAGTTGAACTCACAGGTATGAAGTAACATATCAAATGAAAGCTCATTAAAAGGGATTTTTAAAAATACAAAAATATACAAGGAGTTCCATTTGAATAAAATCGAAATCATTAAATCTGCGAATGTTGAGCACCAAGCATTGTATTAATACCCAGATCCACCATTTTATACTTGAAAGGTAGTTCACGAAAATCATAATTTTTGATAGCGTTTTTCATCATTCAAGTGTTTTCTGTTGCTTACAGCAACCGCCTGAAGTTCATAATTTTCTTGCATAAAATTGTTAATATCACCAAAACAGTTGACGTTAAACCCATACAATGATCAGTATTTCAATGTAAAACTACCCAAATATAGGGAATTCCATTAAAAAACCCACACTTTTTTGAGACAGCCTGTATGATTTAAATTATTTTAGTAATACCATCAACTTTTATGTACACAATATTTATGCAACTCTCATAGTTTTAGAAATAGCTTCCACCCCCGCTTCGTTGCCGGACTCTGTATGTTAGCCCTCTTTTTATGTCATCGCTTAGCCGATGACCTGATTTTCTTCATTTTTTAATTGCACTTAGAAATTTCATTTCTGCCGAATGGATGTGTTGACTGTCGTTGTTTCTTAAAATTCAAGTGTCTGAACCATATGGAAGTTCAGGTGTTATCATTTTTCCTTAGAATTTGATTTCTATTTTCTGCTCCGTTTGTTTTTCCTTCCGTCCTATAAAAGACCAAGGAAGTTCTGTAATCGTGACAAAATCACAAAACATGTTTTCTCAAATCCGTCTGTCTGACCTGTCTGTCTGTCCGTCTGTCCGTCCATCTTTCTGCCACCTGTCTGTTGGCGGTATAACACAAAAACTATTTGTTGGAGGTAGACGATATTTTGCATGCGGATTAGATGTATACGTAGCTCGAAACCTAGATACAGGGTGAACACTTAAAAAAATAAATTCTTTTTTTATATTTTAAAAAGTTTTAGTTTCAAAACTTTTATCGGCGAGGGAAGTTCCGAGTAAACCCCTTCACAGATTTGTTATTGTTCTTTCTTCCGTGCAGCTTAGGTTGTTAGATATATGTATTTATTGTCAAAATTGTTACAGTAATGGTAGCTATCGACAATCTTGGTTGCAATCTTGCAACATTAGCTACTATTACAATATGATCCCAATATTTTTAAACAGAAGTTTAATTGCCGTTTTTACATAAATGCGTTTTAAAACGATAGGTTAGAGTGGCCGTGGGGCGACAGAATTAGCTTTCATAAATTAGTTATGTGTCTAACAGTTTAATTACGAAATTAGCCGGCAGGCACTTAAAAGTTGCGTTATAAAACTAACATAAGCGCATTATTCGACGTCACAATATTCGCCCCAAAACGGCAATTTCGCATTAAGCTCTTTACTTTATGTATTTTATGAGAAACTCATTATTTCGAGGCGTGTACTGGCGAGTCTTAAGTCAACTGGCCGTAATTAAACTGTCATCTCTAATCCACGGCCAGCGGTCATCTATCACGTGACCACGCGTCGCGGCGTCCCGGATGCACCCCATCATTAATTTCATAACCTTCCCGTTGCGTCAACATTAGCACTATACCGTGTGTCCAGAACGTAGCATTTAACATGGGCATCTCATAAACGGTAAATATAGAAATGAGGTTAAATTAGATAAAATGACCAGCATTACAAGTGCTACCCCATGAACCATATTATATTCAAATTCCACAATTTTTGTTTAATTTTTAATGCAACTTCTGTTTCAATTATACAACCTTTTATTTCTGTTACAGTTTCCGGGATCCGCATGCTGAGAATAGCCAAGTGATACACCCTGTAAATTTGTATGCAACCTCTGGTTACAATATTTGTTATTATTGTTACATTGGATCACACATTACATTAGCACGGGCGGCCAGTTCGGCAAGGGGGCCCCAGCGCCGACTTCTCAAGGATATCGAATCCTCGGAATTACACTTTCAAATCGCCGCTCGAAAATATAACATTTCAGATGACAGATAACGCTGTGGCCGCCCGAAAAAACGCTACCTGGACAGCGTTGCCAAAGGGTTGTAAATTCGTTACGCGCACGCTAAATTTGATTCCAATAGACAAAGTCCGGCAGGATAACGGATTTTTCAACAATGGCCCGCAGCGGAAGGGGTCTGATGAAGATTACATATGTGACCCTTCGCTACTTAAGATTTATAAGCGACGCTGGGGTCGCTTTTAAAAATGGAGTATGAAAATTCTTATTGTATTCGGATTTGGATATGTGATTTATTCAGATTTGTCACCCCTTCGATTTGCGTGATAGATCAATTTTATTGCCGAGGGATCGCTCACCCCTCTCGCTGTGAGAATCGCTATTTAAGCGACAACAAAATTGCCCGAACCCGGCAAAACGGTACGTGTTAATAAGTTCCAAATATTCGAAGCGTCAAGGGAGGATGTCCTAATGGATATGTGCACGAGACAGCCCTTTCCCGAAAAACGCGTTTATAAGGGTAATGAACAGGGTGCATTGTTAAGCCACTCTGTACACTTGCTATACAGTCACAGTATTTTCAACGTTTCTCATTTTATTATTGTCACTTCATTTTATTGGGGAGGATTTTCCCATAGGTACCTACTACTATTTTTAGACTTTGCAGGATATTAGTCTAAGGTTATATATTGATAAACTCTTTTAGTCCATAAAAGGGTAGTTGTAAATATTTTTATTGTTTTGGGTTAAAGCAGAATTATGACTCATTTTACTTTTATAGGTAGAATCATGTATTTTACTAGGTGCTTTTTTTATATTATTCTAGTCATTATTTTATTCTAAAAGACCTTTGTATTAGTTAATCTTTCTTTGTTACAATTTTATACATATCTAATATATAATAAAGTTGAAACTAATGTACACTTTTAAAGAGTGACATGGACTTCTTTTGAAGGATTCTGAGTAACAACCCTCATACGATTATTTACAATAATCAAACTTACAATATTTACATTGAATTTGGAAGAAATTACACTATAAAACTAAAAATGTACTAAATAAATATTGAAAACGACTATAATGGATTATAGTTTATTGCAGGTTCTAGTTGAAAATAGGTGTTTAGTGAAATTAGAGTTTCCAGCATTCCACGTCATTCAAGTCTTAGAATTTTTGTTTCTTTTCAGATTGCCATTTCTGTGTATAATCCAATTTTGGACAATTAACACAATTTTGACATAATTAAGGAACATATTTTTGCATTTTACATAATATTTTATAAGTTTCAAAATATTTACATTAACTTGGACTATTTTAAACATGGCAGTATTATTAGATAGAACAATTTATTTTTCTTGTTAGTTTTACATTTCTATCAAAGCCGAGAAATAAATTAAGAGAAACTTAAACATATTTTATAGTCTATAAACTTATATATCATCTTGTATTTATTATTTTTTTAAGTAGTAACACACGATTATTTATACATCTGGACATCTATAAACTTTTTTAATAATTACTAAGAAATGTTATTTACAATTGCTAACTTTTTTTTAACAGGTGAATAGTCTTCAGTAACGATGAGAAAAGACCCAAAGGAATGTTCAAACATCTGAATGCCCTGTTGTAGTTAAGGAACTTGTATAAGACAAGAAAAATAATAACGAAAAGTGTTAAAATGGAATTTAGTAGGATAAGGGTTCAGCAAAAATGAGGAAGGATGCAGTTTTGGTATATGGACATGTGGATGTGCAGATGAGAGCGATAATGTGTAAATTTGTGGGCGTTGTTGGACGTAGTAAACTATTTATAAAGAGGATTTGTAATTTGATATTTAATAACGCAATTTAATAAATAAAAATGTCAAATTTAATTAAAGTCAACATTTTAACAGTAAGTGACTATTATATATTTAACATTTAAAAATAAATTAGATGGCATTCAATTGATTAAGATCTAATAATTTCGCAATTAAAGTGCAATCTAAATACAAAGAAGTGTTGTTAATTGGCAGCATCATAGAAGGTGAAGTAATTGGAGGCAGTTGCTGCGAAGCGGTTAAAGTTTATCAATTGACTGGAGTAGAGAACTACTTAATTGCTGTGAGCTGGTACTAGAGCGTTTTAAAAAGTACTGTTTATCGAAAATATGAAATAAATGTTTCTGAATGAAAATATTTATGATAATTATATACTGCTCCACAAATGAACTAGACCATCTGCATATCTTGGTGCAATTTTAAAAAATATTTTCCAAAAGGATAGTCATGGCATTTTTGGTAATCTTTCAGGATTGTGTCACTTTTCATAATTTGGTTTAAATAAAACTCAGTTCATTAATAAAATATTATAATTTAAAAATTTTGAATTTTGCCCACATGTTGATAGCACATTGCACACAAAGTATGCCAAATCGTTGCCAAAAAAAATTTAAACGTTCGTAAGAGACTCAAAACAGCTATTAATTTCCTTTTTTCCTTCTTTTTCTTATTTTAGTGAAAAATAGTTTTTTTATAATTTTTTTTTTTTTAATTTTATAATATGATTTTGTTAATGCTTCGGTTGACATTTGATGGCAGTAATTAATATGCTTAATATAAGTATACTATAAAACAAAAACTTTTATATATATAATTTATAACGTAATGTAACAAATACAAATTTTATTGGTGGTCCAGTTCATTTGTGAAGCGGTATATTAAGTTCGACTAAGATTGAATAATTTTGCAATTAAAATGCAATCTAAGTAAAAAGATATGTTGGCACATACCAAATAATGGAGTGTCAGCATCATAGAAGGTGAAGTACATGGAGGAAGTTGCTGCGAAATAGTTAAAGTTTATCAATTGGCTGTAGTAGAGAACTACTTAATTGCTGTGAGCTGGAAGTAGAGAGAGTTTTAAATAGGTTAGACTAGTGCTGTATATCGAAGATATGAAATAAATGCTTCGGAGAGAAAATATTTTAGATAAATATATTAAATTTGACCAAGATTGAATAATTTTGTAATTCAAGTGCAATCTAAGTAAAACGCTGTGCTGTGAATTGGCATATACCAAATAATGGAGTGCCAACATCATAGAAGGTGAAGTAGATGGAGGAAGTTGCTGTGAAGTGGCTAAAGTTGATCAATTGGCACAGGACCGCGCCAGCATCAGTGGCCGCCTGTGTGCAGAGCCAAATTTGCCGCCCTAAAATTTACATTTTCATTGTAAAATATAAATTTTATGTAGTACATACCTAGTTTAACTGTAACAAATCAAATTAATTTAAGTGAAAAACAGAAATTTAAAAAAAGTTTTATTAACAATAAAATTTACAAAAAAAATAGTGGAATAAAATTAATAAAAAAACAACAAAATTTTAGAAAATTATAAAAAAGCAACTTTCCTAGCTTTTTTCTCCGCAAATTCTTTAATTACTAATTCTAAATCGATGGAATCCATCGCGTCGCTTTCTATTGCTATTATAGACAGATTATCTAATCTGTTTTGTGACATTGTGGATCGCATATAATTTTTAATAATTTTTAGTTTGGAGAAAGATCTCTCACCAGGCGCAACTGAAACTGGTAACGTGAGTAATATTCTAAGAGCTATTGACATTTGAAAATGATGCTATGAGCTGATTTTCAAAAATATATTCAAGAATGGACTGGGGCTCTAACTGATGCTTTTCAGCTGAAGTAGGTTTAAGATGTAATTTTAAAGATTTTATCTCTTCAAATAATTCTATTCCATCTACATCTGATTCCTTTCTAGAATCATCAGTTAGATGAAGATGTAAATCTTTACAACATTGTAATAGCTCGTTTTCCGTTAAATCAAACATATTATAGAGAAATCCAAACATAGTATCATATCTTGTTATTCCCTCAAATCTGTCTCTTAAAGACGATAAAGTTTGATCTAATATATTAAAATAAACGTTAACTTTATAATAATTTTTTGAATCAATAATTGGTTCATCACTGTGTTCATAATCAAATTGTCTGGGTTTTCTTCGTGGTCTAACAGACTGAACAGCAGGGAAATTAGGTTCAATACCGAGTTCATTCGCAAGTGTATTAGCGTCAGTAAGAACATTATTGAATTCTTCATCTGATAGAAGAGCTAAGAAAAAATCTAACAAATTTTTAAAATGCTCTAAGCAAGTTTTTATATTTATAGTAGGATTTTGCATCATCGTGCTCAAAACATTAATTTTGATTAAAATATTGTACCAAATAATTGTTGAGCACAAAATTTTATAACTCTTAATTTTTAATGCCAAAGATTTGGCTTGATGTGAAGCACTGTGGTCTTGTACGGATAAACGATCTTCAATTACTTCTACCAATGCATCATATATTTGCCCAATTTGGTAACACAGGGGCTTCACAGCGTCTATTCTACTAGACCACCGTGTATCACTAAGTGGTTTTAAATTTAAATTTGTTGTGTGTTTTTTTCAGAATTGACCATCTTTTTACCGACGCAGAAAAAAAAACAAATAATTCTTGAACTATATCAAAATAACCAGAAGTCTCAAAAGAAACTTTAGCAGCATGGTTCACTACTAAATTTAATGTATGAGCTGTGCACGGCACAAAAAATGCTCGAGATCGCCGACACCCCGATCAAAAATAATATAAATACCTACTTCATAAATACGATATGTTTCACAGTCAATAAAAGCCGCCAGCCGCCAGTTTTCTGAAAAGTCACGTTTTGTTGCTTCTGATAAATATCCGGCTTTTTTGTAATCATTGCATAAAGATGCATGGAAAGCGTTCCTTCAAGTTGGCTTCGTTTAACAATTAGCCGCCACGGAATAAAAACTAACTTCGAGAATTTACATAAACAATAATCCATGTAACCATATTATCAGGTGTTCATTTACACAATAAACATTTTTTATACCTATATAGGTACATATTTTTGAACTTCTAAAATTTGTAAAGTAAAAAAAAATTTACATTTTTTTTTTTTTTTTTTGTAATTTGTATATAATTTTTAAATCTTTTTGGCCGCCCCTGAATTTGGCCGCACACATTGCACACTGGCTTGGCGCGGCCCTGAATTGGCAGTAGTGAAGAACTAGTTAATTTCCATGAGCTGGTACTAAAGAGCGTTTTGAAAAGGTTAGACTAGTGCTGTATATTGGAGATGGCAATAAATGCTTCTGAAAGAAAATATTTATGATAAACAAATTAAATCATGCAACGCCTAATTAATAATTACCTGAAATAAGCTGGAAAGTGAACCATGAACATACACTTTATATTAATAAAATCTATATAATCGATATAGGATTTAAATTGACCGGTAATTTAGAATATAGAACAATTACAAATGCTCGTCCCAACTTGAGTAAAAAGTTTCATGTTTTAAAAATTATTAAACGAGCACCATGTAGATTATTAATATGAACTATAACTACTTTCAGTTAAGTAAATCTGACATTTGAAGAGTAAAGATTTGAGCAGGCTTATGCGGTACGCAGTTTTGATAACAGTTATCTGCATTAACGTAAAAGAAAATTTATTTTATGTACCCATATAGAAAATCCTTGCATTTCATTAGCATATTTTGGAGAATCAACAATGTACAGGTTGTTGCTCTTAACCAATAAAATGTTTTATATAATTTATGATTTAAATGAATTTCACTTATTAAAAGCATATTTTCCACAATTGATAATTCCAGTTCTGGTAAATTAGGAATATGTTATCAATTTTTCTTCGATTACATTTTTATTTCAGAACAGTTTTACTCCATGTGACTTTCTTTAAAAAGCAAATCACAGTATAGGAAATGTGAGGTAACATTCTAAAGCAATTGCTACTAATAATAACCCAAGAGGTCGTAACATTTTCTGGAGAGATTCAGAAGTATTTGCTATACCCAGCATTTTATGTTTTATTTCGCTATAGTTTACTATCCTTGGTCCATGATGTACCATTACAGATACCATAAAGTAAAAAATTATTTCGTCGAAAACATTTTTATTGTTTGAAAGAATAGGACCTTCGCTTGCAGTCTATATTTATAGTTAGAACTATTTAGACACATTACCAACCAAGGTTGGAATTGAATCACCGGTAGATAAAATATTAGGAGATTACCAGAATGGTTTCAAGAAGGATGTATCTACAACGGACAACATTTTCACTACGAGTTCACCAACCAACAAAGAGAAACCAATGAGCTAAATGTAACAGCAAATCTAATAAAACTTACCTTGATGACATTGCAATCCACCAGTAGAGTAAAAGTAGGAAATAATATGTAGCAACATTTTGAAATAAAAAAAGTACTTCGACAGGGGGACCCCTTCTTGTGATACTCGTGTTTCATCCACTAGTAGTGCACCGATGATAACCAATATAACCATAAAGAATGACTTACCTTATAATTTCCAAAAGTTAACGTGTTATCAACAACTGTAGAAAACACTTGAATAAAAAACTTTCCCAGAGGGTAACTATCAGTGAAACTAGTGGGATAGCATTCATAATGATTATTATACCGGTTGTCTTAAAATGAATTACATCTAGTATTCTTTGAATTTCCCATAATGCAATCCAAACCTTTACTTAAAATTGGCAAGACTGTAAGTTTATGTCAAATTCGACGTTAGCAGGTTAGATTTTGCGTCAGTTTCTGTCAAAACTGACGCAAAACATAACCTAATAACCTCGAATTTGACATAGACCTGCAGTATTGCCAATTTCAATCTAAATTTTATATTACATTATGGGAAATTCAAAGCATACTAGATGTAATTCATTTTAAGACACCCGGTAATAAAATACATTCTCAAAATAAAACAATAAATTATGAAATTTATTCCACAAAATTTAAAATTTATTATGAAATGCTATGAGATTATCCTGAAATTATTGAAGTTATCATAGACTATCATAAAGAACTGTACTGAGAGATTGAGTACGTTAAAATGATTAAGGTATAGATTGAAAATGCGAGTAAACTATTTGACATTATCTAAGCTATTCTAAATACTATGAAACTATCATACAATACTATAGAATATAGAAAATTATCTATAGACTAGTCGACTACCAAAGTTATTATAAAATTCTTAGAAAAATGTGTTTTTAGGAATTTGCAGTTTGATTAACTAGGGCAAAGCATAGTGATCCCTTGTAACTTGAAATTTGGTCGAAAAGGACTTCAGAATAGGCAACTGTCAAATTGACAATTTAAAATGTCAATAAAACAGTTAAACCGAGTGTTACTTTCATCGCGAGTTTTCGTTAAAAAAGACGACTTTCATGATCACTATGCAAAAATATAATTTTGCTGAAACGATTATTTTTAAGGGCTTTTAATAGTTGATAAAATAGCTATTTATGTTACAAGTACGAAATTAAGGACTTTTTTCTGAAGAGCTGCAGTTTATACCCAAGCGAACGCAGTGACCGAGGCACATAAATAAGGCAAGTATAAAAGTCTATTTTTATGCGGGTTACATACATAATTTTTTATTCTACTGCTTTTGAAGCGTTTGCTCTAATTATAAAATGACAGTTTAATAGAGGAAGTCGGGAAAAGTTGAGAAGGTCATGATCATACCGCAAAATGGGAGTGTCTATTTTGATTTCGACCAATGGGAATGGTCGTAAGTTTTTGTTACCATGGTTATTACTGCCGAAAAGTAAAAGTTACTAGTTAGGAAAAAATGGGAGTTTTCTGCCGCTAAACGCTGCCAAAATTGATAGCTTTTCGATGCAGTAGAACAAAAATAGTATTAATGTTAATTCTTAATGTTAGATTTAATTTTTTATCATCTTTCTATTTGTATAGAAGCTACCTAATAGACCACTCTGTTGCTAAAAAGTTTGCGAAAAAGTTTTTAACGAATGCATTAATAGTACTTCTAAAAAGTGTAATTTAAAAAAATCCTTATAAACAAACAAATTATTTTTTCAACACCAACATCTCTATGAAATGTGAAGTTACATGCATTTACGTACGAAAAATGCCACTTTTTCTTTCGCAAACCTTTTTCGTCCTCAAACCTTTTTCGTCTGCCAACGCTTTTCGTCCTCCAACTCTTTTCGACCGCAACAACTCTTATAATTCACACTCCCTTTTAATTTTGTTTCAAAATATGACGGTCGTCGGAAAAATTTAATATGCATCTCAGACGAAAACTGCTTTTTATAGTCTTGTCTGATTGGTTTTCTCAGCTATCACCTCGGCCAGCAATTGCAGGCATCGTCCATAAAAAGCCATATTTTCGGCCTAGATATATAAATAACTATTATTGACAAAATTTTAACATGTTATATGAAAAACTACTAATCATACGTGCTAACGTATAGGCCATTCCGTTTTTAAAAATCACATGTCGAACCCTGCACCCCCAAAATAAAACAAGAAAATTCCAGATTCCGCTAGACGTATTATACATTATCACGTTTCGGATTAAATATTTTTATTCACGAACACACATTATAGAATTACTTTGTAATGTAAGATTTAATTTGCAGATTCAAAATCACTTAAGTCTACGTAAAGCATTACAAAAATTATCAATGAAAACTGTTAAATAGTACCTAATGACGGTACTTTATGATAGTTTGTAATAAAACGTTGAGGATGAGAATTGAAAATTAAAAATTTACAGAGTTTCGTTTCAGTAACCTACAAAGCCATATTTGAAGAGATTTATCTTAAGAAACTAACAATGGTGCGTTTGTTGCTTTCGGCACTCAAATCAAAGATTCAGTTTGAAAAAGCACGTAACGGTAGCAACAGAGCCCTAAATTTCATCGAACGAGCGCTTTTCCGTTCCAGTTGTTTAAAAGTAACGGACTGGGTTTTTCGCTCATAAAAAATAGAGCAAAAATGCGTACCTGGACAATCGGAAGTGTCCAGTGCTTGATTAGGGTCGAATTAAAGGGAAAAGTGGGAGCGATTGTTAGCGAGTGGCCAGAGGCTATGGCTACAGTGTAACCCTTCTCAAGATATCCACAGCTTTATTTTTATTTAATTCCAGTATTGTGTCCGCTACTACCGGGTTCTTCCCATGTTCAGTTCCTGTTACAATGCACAAGACTTATTGTTGGTCTGTGGGAATTTATAGCTTTCGTAAGGGAAAGTTCGTAGAATTAGAAGATGTTATTTTTCAATAATCAATTTAAATAATTTTCCCATGTATTAAGTTCAAGTTTTAGTGTTTTGAAAACTTTCAATGTGACTTATTTTCAAAGTTTTAATAACTTCTATTACTCTTGATACATTTTTGTAAAAAACCTTTAATTATATATATTTAACAGAAAATTATTGTTTTATAATCAATTCAAGACGTTAGACTGAGGGTTTTAATTAAATTTTTTATATATGAAAATGAATAATTACAAACAATTTTTAAAAATCATGGACAAATTAATAATATAGGTGAAGTTTGAGAATTGAAATCAGTATTTGTATATACCCGACACACTGAGTGCGAATTAAATTGTAAAATATTGTGAAGTAACCTTAAAATTTGTAAGCCAACCGAAGAGGTGAAGATAAATTAGCCATAATTTGCTTATAAACAGGTCCTTGCTAATAAAAAAGGGGACATCGTGATTACTATGCAAACAGCATTATAATGTCATGCTAATATTAAGATATGATCGGAAACAAGGGAATATTAACTAACCGGTCAACCCTAGCTGACCAACGTCCACCCTTGGTATATTCCTAATTGATTTAGGGACAGATTAGATCGAAGTGCTACGCGAACAAATTAGGTAATTATTACTACTTAGTATTTAGCACCCCCCCCCCCCCCCCCCCCCCCTTGGACGGGTACCCTGCAGTGGAGCAACCTCCTTTCTTTGAAAAAATTGCTTCGGCAAGGGATCGGGAGTTAATAAAAAAGGGTTAATAACCTTCATTTTTTAGTTGTATTTCAAACACTAAAATAATTTTATTTTGCTACAAGATATAGACAGATAAACATTCTATTTCAATTATAGGCAGTACCACATTTAGGAAAATATGCTCAATTATTTGGGTACAATATTTGTTTGCTTATTTCAGAAATTAATTTATCGATGTTATTGAATTTATATTCAAACAAAAGAACACATTAATTATCTATATTTGTACAATCGTTAGTTAATTGAACACAAGATTTTAAAAGGCTGCTGCAGCTATATTTCTAAATTTGTCTGCTTGCTTTCCCTTCTTATATTTTAATTGTTATAGATATATTTATGGATAAAAGACTTCAAATGGGTTTTTGCGAATCACAATTATTAATAGTATTTTCTATGCTTGTGTTAATATAACGTACAAAAACCGAAAGAGTTAATTCAAATAGAATTCCATCACTCCACTGAGACCGCCAAAAAGTCGGCATCAAATGATTTCTTTTTTTAAATTTTGATTTTACAAAAAAAACTTTTTACGGCAGCAATTTGTGCTTGTCTGAACTATTTAGCTCTTATCAGATATACCTAGCGATTTTTAGTTAGCTAGAAAATTGCGTTTTTAGAAATGGTTAAAATACAAAAAGTGCACTTTTTCACAAATTAAGCAAGATTTCAATGAGATTTTTTTTTATCGTGTGATAGTTTTCGCTAACTGAAGAATCTCAAGGTCAGAAAATAACTTTTTTCTTTTAACTTTTGTAAAAATTGAATTTTTCAATTTTTGGAATATTTTTCACATACTAAGATTTAATGTCAAAATTTCTATTTTATGAATATTTTAAAGAATTGTATTTGTAAAACAATAAAAAAATATTGATTATTTCTTATTTACCCAAAATTAGTATTTTTGCATAATTTTTACGGTTTCGATGCTAGCTGCTTGTTAGGTGAAACATTTTGGAATGATAATAATTAATATAGCTATTTAAATGGTTTCTAAAAATTATAATCTACCTCTGTTATACAAATTACTTTCACAAAATCCTGCAATAGTAATTTACGATTCAAGTAACGTTATCAAGCTTTTTACATTACGAGAGAATAGTTTAAATGAACGAGCGACCTTAGGAGCGAGTTCTTTAAAATTCTCGAGTAATGTAGAAAGCAGATACCGGATACCGTTACGTATATCGTAATACGGTTTATTTGATCACAAAATACAAATTTTGTAAAAACATAGGAAAAAATGGTTATTAACGACACTTAAACAGCGAGTGGTGGTATCACTAGTAAGATAAAAACTCAATACTGTATTGTTGGTAGCACTGTCAGGTTATGTTAAATTTGAGATTTTCAGGTTAATTTGTGCGTCAGTTTGTGTCAAATAACAAACAAAACGTAACCTACTAACATTGAATTTGACAGAGACTGACAATACACTTCAGTGCTGTCAACATGTGATTAAATGCTAATAAAGTATCGTTATGTTATTTTTCTTAACAATACTAGTGCTGTTAAATGCATCTTAACGCAACTCGTTGCTAAGGAGTTATTGTCATAATAACATAATAGGATAAAATAAATGTTATTTACAGTTGCCTAAATGAGGAGATTTTGCTTTATTCAGTTTACATGTTCAAGTCAATTAAGTAGGCAGAATATGATATGGGTATGGTTTGTTTTACTGTCAAATCAAATAATTAATAGTTTGGTTTGAATTTTCGGGTTGAGTTCTTTTGAGTTACATAGTTATTTTAAATTTTATTTAATTAAAATTTAATCAAAATGAAGTAACAAGAAAAAATCACTAATTCAACTAAATATTGTTTCCAAAAGTTTAGTATTTTAGTAAAATATTGGCAATTATTTAAAAGAATATATGAAATTTGACACATACGGGACCACTTTTGTTTGGCCCATTTGTAATTTTATTTCAACCACCTCTGATCGCCAGGTTTTGATTTTTCAAAAAACTCTGAATATAAGTTTCCCATTTCCCACTAATCACTGGTATACTTAGAGACAACTTGGGCGGACAAAGATAAACAAGAAAATATTTCTATTTTGCAGCAGAAAATATGAAAAAGTTAACAAGAACTGCCGTTTACAAAACTGTTGTTGAAAGTATACTTCTATAAGTACGAAAGACGATCAATAAATTAATTAATTACTATTAAAAATTATCTGTATCCCAAGACCATACGTGAATATAAAAGATTAAAACATCCAGTGTTATTCATTATTTCTTTCTTTAAATTACAAAAGCGGAAACAACCTATAAAATGCTCTAGGACCCAGGTCGGTACCCAAAAATGTATTGATAATGGTCAAAAAAGACTCGAAACGTAACTAAACCATAAGGTGTGGTACATTGTTGAGTTTATAATAAAACGGGCTTTTAAAATTTGACATGAGAAAATAAAAAACTGAGGTTCATGATGGTTGCTCAAAGACAAAACATTGGAAAAAAATTAATAACGTAATATTTAAGTCCGTTGAAAGTTGCTGTAAAGAAGTGTTAATGCCTAATCCTTCGTAATCTGTTGAACCGCTGCTTTCAATGTGGTATGGCCGTTATCATGTTATGCTGTACACACGGTCACGCCTTATATGCGACGACTAGGACTAAAGAGAATCCGCAACTGAAATGGAAAATAAAGCTACACAGAGGAAATTGGCTTAAAATTTACCAATATAGTTAGCGGAGAGCGCCGATAATATGGCATTTCAAATTTTGAAAAATTCCTTCCGCATCTATCGATAACTTAAAAAGAATTGTCGGGATGGAGATTTGAAGCAGTTCGGAGTTTCTGAAACTTTGCCATCTTGAAGGTGTTGTCGTTTAACGTCCGTTAGTGGTAGCCTGTATACAAATCGAAAAACGTTTCATGAGACCTTTCACGTGACTTTGGGTTGGTCACGATTGATAGAGAAGTTACAATCAAAATTGTAAATTTGTAAAAGTAATTGAAGTCGAAAGCAATACTTCGGTAAGTTGTGCCGTTCTGTATTTTCAAATACTTAGTTCTTCCATGTAATATGATTCGGTGTTATAACATAATAAAATTGAAAATGTATAAAAGAGTAATTTAAACTAATTAAAAATATTTGTGTGGAATTGATCCGGAATCAGTAGCGGAGACACATGCAGAACGAACTGTCAAAGGTCAATAGATACCCCCAGTGCATACATAACCTTTAAAAAGATTATGTTCAGTTTTATTCGATGTAAAATGCTTTTGCTTGTGCAAAACAATTTTATACAAAAATAAAAATATTAAACACTTCGTTTTTATTGTTAAGCCTGAAGTCAGTTTGACATTTGCATTTGAATTTGAAATTAGCTACAGAAAACAAACCAAACGTGAAAAGCGGTATTACCAACTTTAATAATATGGTCAAAGCCTACTGTAATTCCATTTTTTCGATCTCGCGTAATATTCGTAATATTCTTTTTATATCACTACTTCCAGTCATTTTTTGCTCAGAAAGATTTATGGCATTATTTTAGTGTTTCCTTTATAAGAACATACTCTTCATTTTGGGATTAACAACTTATAGTGTAACGTTCCAGTTTATTTATGCGTTACTTTGGTATTCCGCTCCTTGATGCAGCCGCGCACTTCTTTCGGGCGATGGCTTAGTAATTTTGGGTTTTTAAGAAGGGCGCTCGACCTCCGATAAGAGAGTACCTGGCTCGAAAATGTTTGAGTTGCAGTCTTCTGATACCAGCTGGCGTCGAAGGCGGCTAGGCCGCAAAAATAATTGAGTTGCAGTATGCACAGCGGCGTCCCTTCATGCACGATCAGGCCGATTTCTAGCTATGGCGAGATTTTCCTTTTAGTTTTTCTGTGAGTTCTAATTTCGTGGTAATTAGGTCTACTTCCATGTGGTCTACTACTTCTATGTGGCCTACTGCTTCTTTGGTATTAGGACTGCTTCTAAGTACCTGGCATTTGTGCCTACTGTTTTTTTGCCCTTACCACAAGCTGTTGCGTCCCGGCTTAAGTTCAGATGATTGGGGCAGCTAGCGTTCAGTTCTTTTGGAGAAATTCCTTGACGCAAACGGCTTTTGCAGCCCTTCTGTATATGCTTCAAGGCCCAATCTAACATCCCCAGGCAGAGACTGGCAAGGCCTTTGTCGGATAGCAATATAGTGCCTCTTAAACGCCCCGTAAGTACATGCGTTGCTGTTTAGGTTATAGGTAATGGACTATTGCCTAAGAAATAACAGTTCTACGAAGGCCTTCGATTAACAAATTGTATGCGATAACAATCTTTTTGTGCAACGCTTGATGCGTTGGTAATTCATCATTTCATGTTGCTGATTTTTTTGTGCGTTATACGTATTTCTGCAATCGTCGTTGAGGCGATTGGTTTGACACTTGCGATCGACGGAAGCTTCGAGTAATGAAAACCTTTTCGGACGTTTGCATTGGTTTCAAATTTTATTTATGTTCTCAAGCCCATACGTTGAACTCAATATTATTGCTGGTTTGATTCCATTTTATTATGTGTCAATTTAAGTTTGTATGCAATAAACTGTGCTTTATAATTGTTGTTGAATATTAAAAGTCCATTTAATATTTCTGGTTTATATTTTAATTGTGTATTCATGCTACGATCCTCGTTTGTCGTTTTAAGATTTAGGTTCAAGTGGGAGACTTACAAAGTAGGTGGTGAAAAGTTTTGGTAGCTAGATTTGTTTTTTAAGCTGTGTTTAACGACAGTCCCACAAAATTTGTTAATTACGAAGATTGTATTGAACCCTAGGGATCGCTGCCTAGTCCTTACTCACACCATACTTTCTGCCGCGAGTTAGAGCTAGCTAGGGCTGTGCTCGTTTAAGGGTGGTACAATAGCTAGAACAACAAAAAAATTATAAATTTAAATTAGAAAATATATAGGATGGAAATTAGTTTAAAAATGGAAACCATCTTCAAATTCAGACACAGCACGGCTTGATATAACCTATCGCAAATTATAAATCAAGATATAAGCGAATAACGTAATTTTTGACTAGAATAAACAGCTAAATGAATCTGTTGTTAAAATAATTATGGGTGATAATTTTACATAATTTAGTCGTAAGCGTAAGATTTATATGTTTTTTTGCATAATAAAAACAAAATCAAGGAACAATATTACTACGATTACTATAAATAGAAAAATAATTATCGAACGCCGTCGTATATCAACTGAATTGTAACTGTGAAAGTACGTAATTGCCATAGATTCTATTGGTAAAACTCAAAATGCTTTAAAGTATTTACGTATTTTTTCAACCCTCTTTGCTTCATTTAAACTATAAAAAATCAAAATTAAGAGCATATTTAACACTTATTGGGGCGATTTTTACAGAAACGTCGATAAAATTCATTTTCAAATTTATAAGAACCCCATATACTTTTATGGAACTCTCCATTTGTTTCGGGAACGTTAGGGAATACGTATATCTGAACTGTTTAAGTAACAATACGCTACTCTATGATACATTTATCATTTTCAAAAGCTATCTACAAGAATTAAATTGTACCATCTACAAACATTTGCACGTAGCATGTGATTAGAAACACAATTCGTATTTTTTTAAAATGATTACACTAACTAGTAGTTCATCCTTGCGATGATTAATACTTCATATCTGAAGTCGTGGGAAATTCTAAAATGTGCTTGCATTGCGTTTATAATTATAAGTTACTAATTACCAATAAGCAACATTATTAAACCATAAACTGCGTATAATTATCACAATGTCACCAACGAGACTATCTAATCTTGGTAACTTAAATAAAAGTAGAAGCTACACAGCTCTTTGCATTGTTGAAGTGTGTAGAGGTAACAACGTGAATAGTCGATTTTTATTACAACCTAGCAATGGTTATTTCTATGGAACGTTGGAAGGGCAAAGTTGCTGTTGTTACAGGTGCAAGCTCAGGAATTGGTACTGCGATCGCGGAGCACTTGGTGGAAGCAGGACTCGTGGTAAATTATATGATTGGCTATTTCATACATCCAATTAATTTCGTATTATACAATTTTCAGGTTGTAGGTCTTGCTCGCCGAAAGGAAAAATTAGAAGAGTTATGTACAAAACTGCAAGGTAAAAGTGGAAAACTACACGTTGTTTCTACAGACTTAACAAACGAAGAAGACATTTTGAAGGCTTTTAAATGGGTCAAGGATAACCTAGGGCCGGTTCATATTCTCGTCAATAATGCAGGCGTGTTAAGGGAAACAAACCTGCTCGATGGAGACACAAACCAATGGAAAGAAGTCTTTGACACCAACGTAATAGGTTTGTGTATTGCAACAAGAGAAGCTACTAAAGACATGCGTGCCAACAAAGTCGACGGTCACATCGTCCACATAAACAGTCTTGCAGGACATTATGTGCCAAGAATGCCCAACGCAAACGTTTATCCGGCTTCGAAGCATGCGGTAACTGCTTTAACTGAAACTTTGAGGCAAGAATTGAATTCTGTTGGAAGTAAAATTAAAATTACTGTAAGTACTAAATTTATTTGAGATTTTTATAATAAAAGCCGCCTTGTAGAGCATTAGTCCTGGGCTCGTCGCAACAGACATTTTTAGGGCCAGTGCTGTGGCAAGTGGACAACCTGAAAAAATTAAATGGGGGGAGGAATTGTTCAAAAGATTTTCATCTTTGAATTCTGAAGACATCGCTGACGCTGTGGACTACGTTTTGGCAACACCTCCGCATGTGCAGGTATAAATTGAAAAATGTTCGCACAGAGAAAGGTTTAGTAAATAATATGTATATTTTCACTAGTAGTAAATATTGAAACGTAATTTATAAGGAAAACTGTATTTGTCTTAAGCCGATTGCGATTAAATAGAAATATTTAAGTTTATCTGTGTTTTAGGTCCACGGGATGCTGATTAGACCAGTAGAACAAATGTTTGATCATTAATACACAAGAGAGCATCGCAAGTTTTCATGTCAATAAAAGGAAAATGTGGAACTGTTATAAACTCCATGTATTTTTGAAAAATAAAACAATGTTATTTTTTGAATATTGATGTGCTTTTTGAAGAAAACGTAAACTTGTCAGCATGTATCCAATGGCAAAAGTTTTTCTAAATTATTACTAACTAATTTTCTTTTTGTTGGAAACATACGAAGCAAAAATTCGCAGAGTTAGAACTGTTTGATATGAAGCCTCCGCGAAGGAATAGTTTAAAATGTGTATATTAAGTTTAAGCTTTCAGTAAACTTAGCCTTGTCTTCAAGACAATTTAATACTCGTTTAAGCTTTTGTGTTAAGAACTGTCACGGCGTAAACACAGGATAAACGTTGAGAGGCGGTGCATGTGGTATTGCAATTTCACTCACGGAGATAGTGTTCTACTCAACATAGATAACGTGTATGTTTTTACAAGTTTCTCTTTTCGTGCTTTGACTAGATACATTTTGATGTAAGAACTTCTTGACCACTCAATATATCATCATTTGTCAAATTGTGGTGCTATTATTTAGAATATGCACAGCTTCATTAATCCATTTTAAAATGTTCGTGTGCCATCGCTTGCCAGATGTCTAAGAAAACAATATAAGTGTGAAATATAGATCATAATGTTAAAAGTGAAGCGAAATTCTATTTTATTTGTAAAAGGGTGGATTAGTCATCAAAAAGTAGATACGAATTGTAGTAGCAAGAAAACGAAAAGAATAATTATTTTGTGTTATTTTTAAGTTGATTTCTTTTTATAAAATTTTACAAATAATGCAATCGCTAGTGCTTCAGTTTTCATTTCAATACATTTATCATATAATAAAAACGTAAAATTTCATTGTAAGAGTTTCGCAAACGTTCTTAAGCATTCTTCGCAATTAAATATTGTTGCAAAAAGAGAAAAATGTACGAATATTTATTACAGAAAGATGGTCAATGTTTAAAATAACCTAAAAACAAAAAGTGGAATATTGTAGTATAGATATTCCGTTCAGCACGTTCTAAGCAATTAACGTTTAAATAAAGTAAGCGTTATCAAAGCATCTGGTATGTGAATTTCCGTCACTATTCTAGTTAGTCAATTTTGATGCGTTTTATCGAATTAAAAGTTATTTATGTGTCAAGGGCGTAAAACAGGTGTGGACAGCGAGGACTATAGCACGACAAGGACTAAATACGCCAATTATGCCTGAGGTTCATACAAAGCTCATGTGCGATCGATTTTTTTCAAAGGGAGAATCAGATTATATAAATCGTTGCCAATAAAAGCAATGCAATTTTAAGTTACTTTAGCTGAATATTACCTTTGTAATTATGGTGTCCATTAATACGTGTTTATAAATAATAAGTAAAATGACGTCAGCGAGTGAAACAGTTATTTATGTAACAAGGGGAAACAATTTTTTTGGCTCCGCTTAATTGTTTCGCCAGTTAACCAATTTATTTCAGGCCTAACCTGTATATTTTTAGTTGAATTATAAATCCTTTGCATTTCGAATTCTTAAATTTTCTAAAGCAGCTTATTTTGTACCTGGATTGATTTCCTTTCGCTCGCGCGAGCAACTTTTGACCCGTGCTATCTGTTATTGCAGGCCGTTGTAATGCAAGCTTTCCTTTGGAAACGAAATTTTCGTCCGAGCACTTGCTCTTCTCTCCTGAGCGCGCCGTCACCGGCGCGGCTGAGGTTTCATTTTAATTAAGTCAAATTACATGCGCTTAATTAATTTAATGAGCAGTGTGTTTCCTAGGGCTGACAATGATCAGGTACAATGGCGCTTATCTGTCTTATTATCTCCATAGTAATTACATTTTTTCTTAGCTCTTTATTAACAGTTTCATCCACGAGTTTATCTCGGAGGCTAAGTTACTAGCCTAATCGCATTTTCGACACTTGCTGGCGTTCTGGTATTTGCTGCCATTTGAGGGTGCTTCCGCTGCAATCACCAGTGCATCCACGGCGATTTCAACAATGTGTGTAGCCGTTCACGTCCAGCATATGTTTCGAGGTTAGTTAGTGCTGCTCCTGGATTAAATATCAACTTATCTTCAATACCAGGAATTCACATCTGTGCATTTTAAACCCGTCAGTATTTGGAATTTAAGTTCATACTTTTTGCAATGATTAACATGTAATGTTAAATTTCATACATGCTCTTGTTTTTATATTTAAATTTTTATGCCTATATTTAATTATGCTCAGTAAAAGGTACAGTCACGCTTTTTATTTCAATAGCCTAAACAGAAGGAATTATTAAATGAATGAGATATGCATATCCCATGAATGATTTGAATTTACAGTTATTAGAATAACCCGGAAGGGGATTTTTTGATTTTATGCGTGTCGCAACCTTCAGTTAACGTACACAACCTTGTTATAACATTATTTGCATTTTAATTATCCTGATTATTTATTACTCACACTTCAAGACTTTTTATTACTTATTAATTAAACGCTAGTCACTTGTAGTTCATTTTAATTATTTGAAATCTTTTGATTTCTGGCGCCCATTTCCTTTTCCTTTTTTTGAAAATGTTACAGGGTGCACAGCTGATGATTTGAACCTACGATCCAAGGCCGCCGAAATTGAGTTAGCTCGGCCATCGCGGTAAGTAAAGAGTTTTCAGAGCTGCCGTGGTGTATAAACTGTAGGGGGGTTGATCTGCGATTTTTACTACCATTTTATTAATTAATCGCAGGTTGGCTTCTTTATTGTTTCAAAGGGCCTTATGAAGATGTTTATGCCCGCTCGAGAGAGACAAGTCGTCAGAGGGTATAAACATCCACGTATAAACCCGTGGTGCATACAACATTTTGTTTGATTAGCGTTTCTTAATAACCTAAATAATGGATTAGAAAGTTTATATTGGATGATCAACTATTGCTGCCAAAGCAGCGAGGTAAGTGATTGGTCAGAAATTTAACACTTGTCATTTCTGACCATTCACGTAACTGATAATGCCCGCCAGGGTATTATGTACCCAATAATATGCCTTGTATCTCAGTTATTATGAAACAATAATGTACTACTAGAACATAAAAGTATTTTTCCTACGACTGCTTCTAAAATCAAGCTTTCCGCCTTGTTGACGTACGTCAAAAACTGATTGTTTTGAATCAGTTCATCGCGGCAGCCGTCATATGTAAGTATATAATCGTGAATCGTAATACATAGCAACATACATAAATTTTATATAAGCTTTCATGATTATATACCTAAGTCGGCTAGTGGTCAGCTATTTGAAAACGTCAAAGTTGACAGCTGTAACTGTGAATTTGATTTAAACCTTTTTTCGCGATTTAAAGTTACTTGTGCTTTATTTTGTGTATTGTCGGTGTTTAAGTGTCAAGAAAAATAAGAAATTGGCGATAAAATATCCAATTCTGATGTAAAAATTTGCACGTCGCTGGAAATTTTAGAAATGGCAAAAAACACCAGGTTAAACCTATTTTCGAAAATTTTACAGTCGTAGGAAAAATTTTGTATGCAACACGAGCGAAAAATGCATTAGGCGTTCGTTCGAGTTTTTTCGGACCTCGCTTCGCTCGGCCCGAAACTTTCGAACTCAGGCCTAATGCATAATTTTTCGCTCTAAGTGCATAAATAACTATTTTAATTGCATCATAAAGGCATTGTTTATGAAACAGTTTTGGATCCATAAAGTAATAATTAATTGTACTAGTACAATACACAGTGTTTGTAAATGAAGAACCAGCGATAAATTATTATGGTAAGGAATATTTCCAACAGATTTTTGTTATCGTAGGTGCTCATGTCCATCAAGGCACCCTAAAGTCATTTTTTTCTGTCACAAAACGGACTTTAAATTTATAAACTCGTTTTTTTAGGCCTGACTTTTTATAATATTAGGCACGCCCACTAAAGTAAGGCATGATATACTTGTATCATAAATATCTATTTTGTTCCATTGCATCGAAAAACTATCAATTTCAAAGCACCCACTTTTTCGAACTACTACATTTTACTTTTCTGGAAATAATAACCATAGCAACAAAAAGTAACGCTGTCATCAGGAACTTCTCGACTTTTCCCGACCTCCTTGATTAAACTGTAATTTTTTAATAAGAAAAAACTCTTCCGAAGCAGTAAAACCAAAATATATGTGTGTAACTCGTACGAAAGCGGGCTTTTAGACTCGCTTCGGTTATGATCTTCGCTCGCTGCGCTCGCTTGGCCATAAATGTGGCTCCTCCGAAAAAGTGCCAAATTGTGTACTTGTCACGTAAGGTATTTTTTCCGATCGGACGAAAAATGATGGCTTTCCAAAAAGTTTCGGCCAGTAAAATGCATGACTTTAGTAGTTGTTTTGACACGGCTTTCGCCTCGTCAGCAATTTCTAATCGGTTAGAAATAAATCACTTTTCCCCTTAGTTACATAATATTCTATTATCGCCCAAGGTTGGAAAGAACTTGCTTTTATGCCTGAAAAACGAAATCTACAGAACGCATATTATTGATAGATCGTACATAAATAAATAAATAGTTCTTGTTTGAATTTGCTCAATGTGCTCAATTGGAGACCTGGATCATCCTCAATATGCCAGCATTATTGGACCCCCAGCCTCAAATTTACATTTGCTTTCGAAGAGTAAATTCAAATTATCACGATTGGAGCTGAAGACATTTGGAGGTGATGTAAGTATATATTTTTTTGTTTCTGCAGACAATTAAAAGAGATTTCTGAAGATGAGGATCTTGCGCCGGGGGATAAATTTTAATATTTAATTCAGGCAATGGTTGGTTGTTCCCGTGTTTGTGAATTTGATTGACAGTTACCCTACTACAACTGAAAATTACCCAAAAGCTATCGAATGCTTGAGGAGTCTATGTGATGAAATTGCTCGAGTTAATGATCTAGAACGTGTCAAATACTAAAAGAGAGTGTCTTCTCGCCTTCTATAGCAAACTAGAATTATATCTGATCGGATCGCTAAAAGAACAAGGAGCCATGGCTTTACCTACCATAACAAAATAGTCATTCAAGGTATTTTTTTCATCATTCTTCTCATATTAAAGCTCAAACAAAGCAGGTGCAATTTTTATTTCATGAATATGAACTGTACCATAAGAGTTACTTGCTTCCACTGAAGCATTTGTGCCAGATCGAAGCGGTTCCTCAGCTTTTCGACAGTTTATAGACTGCAGAGGTAGCGTGCCGCAAGAAGTAGGTCAAAAATAAAGATATTTTAAGATTCAATGGGAGCTATCAAAGCGAAGGCTCAAGTCTCACGCAGCCTCAGCCTGGCCTGACCTCAGCGATATCGTCCACGTTTGTGATAACAATTTTTGTACGTGCACTCACTTTCTAGAGTTGAGATGCGGGATATCGGAATCTGTCTTTGTCTGTGGGAGAATGGAAAGTTCATTTTACGTTCAGCGGTTGCTGGTTTTAACATTAAAATTCTCTATTAGCCGCCACTATTCCTGTAGACAAGAAATTGAATTGCATGTTTTGCAACCTTAAGACCCATGAAACTAAAATCGTTAGCGAGTTCACAAGATGAATTTAAAGGAAAATAATCGATCCTTGTTAAGAAGAAGACTTGGCTCTCTTGTTTAAAATGGCTACAAGTTTTGTAAGACTAATATCAAATGTGTTGCCTGTGTCCTCCATCACCCTATTGTCCTCTATCCTGACGTCGCAGAAAACAAACAGACGACCAAATAGAATACAAATTATATTGTAGAACTGCAGGAGTCAAATTTAACTTTTTAGTCATGCTTCCCTGAAGTCGTTTTCCAGACGTTAATTATGAAAGGGGTGCGAGGGTAAAGGCAAGGAGCATCTAGTAAGACCTGTCCTGTACTCCTTTACTCAGAGCTCATATCTTAAGGAAGTTAGCAGTGGAGATGGCGAAAGAGGCAGTAGTACATAAACATAAACATGTGATGAGATGAAGCTGAAGAAAAGATTCCAATATAGGGTTTCGTGTAGACTGTGAATATTTGGAGAAAATGTTATTAGGAGAGGTAGATTAGTTAAGAAACCTGAGAGATTAAGGGCCGGTTGCAGAAAGCAATGTCTGGTGTTAGCTAACGTCGCGTCAAAATCAACAAAATCGCATCAAATTTTGTTTACTAATGTATTAGTTATCATAAACATTTGAGATTTGATTCGTTTTTGTTCACTTTGACGTCGCGTTAGCTAACACCAGACTTAACGTTGCCGAATCTGTTCTGTTAGGAGTTAGATTTATACAAGCAAGCTTAGAATAACTTTAAATGAAAGGTTTGGAGAATGTTGAATTATAAAAGTATAAGTATAAGTATACATTTTCGTTATTATTCTAGTCTTTTAGATTTGTTTTTGATTTGTCTAAATAAATAGAGAAATAGTTCTTTTTCCAAATTTGACGTTTGCTACTTTCCAGATTTTTACGAATTTTTTACACAAGTGGGCATCGGTTTGCGAATTCCGTTAGATTTAACAATAAGAATTTTAAAACGCTCATTTCAATATTCAATGTATTAATAAGGATAACCTTCTAACAACAACGGTTTTTCAAATCTTCGTATTACTTGTCTATAACAAGAGAACTAATATTAAGGTATGCAAATATTCTGTATACATTTTGCAATAGTTTAAAGATTTATGGAATTGTAGTTAACTTTATTGGATTTTATTACAAGTTAACTTGAAAAGAAACCCATATAAAAGAGCATGAAATCAAATTTTACGATTTATTTTCTCAACAAACATAATTATTTTGCTATTAGAATTTAATGCTAATAATTGAGTTTTTTATGCCATGTTTGAATGGAACTCAGCAAATCATAAAATTACATTAGGACCTAACCTCTTTTTTGTAAAACGTAAAATTTAATAGTTATTTATGTATCAAGGGCGTAAAACAGGCGTTTTTGGCTCGCAGCAGGAACGTTATAGCACGAGGTGCGAAACACGAGGGTGGCTGGCTACGCTTGAGGTGCGTATAAAACGTTATAACGATCGAAATTTTAAAAATGTAGATCCGAATTGTACAAATCTATATGAAATGAAAACAGGGAAATTCTTAAAATTATTTTAGCTGAATAGTACATAAAGGATGGATATGTTTGTTCTGAATGTAAATCGTATATTAGAAAAGTGTCGTATGGCTGTTTAAGTAGAAGTACTCGCTAATACTCGTACTCAAACCAGCCATACTCGTTCAGTAAATCCACTTTTCTAACGCGTTGCGTATACTATTTTTCGCACGTTATATTCTTCTTCTTCTTCTCCTTCTTCTTCTTCTGGCTGAGGCTTATTAACAACACAAACTGTGATTATGATCTTCGGCCGCGGCCCTGGAAGGAGGCAAACCTAACCTCTTGAATTAAAGAATAATGTCCTCACACAGCGGTCACGACCACTAACGGTGTTGGTGTGGAAAATGTAGAACATTACATTTTTATATAAAAGATAACCAAGCTGAGCAGAACTCGTTGCTATGCAGTAATAGTAGTTTACGTAACAAGTCCGGAAGAACATCTCTACAGGACGCGTATGCACATTTCAATCGGATGCCGTAGGCATTTTGGTTTTACGTCATTTTATCTCTTTTTCTATTTTATCTTAAACACATATTCGCATCTGCAGGTTTTAAAGATATTAAAAAATATTTTGAAATTAAATCCAACCTACCTTGATCGTTAAGTTTCTAATAAATCGCATTTGTAATCAATCACAGTAGGCGGATATGCAAAGGTATATGAACTTAGAGTGCCTTGATGTCAGTTTGACGTATTTGTCCTGTAACACGGTACGGACACAAATAGCTTCCTCCTTTTCTCAATCGCATAGTAAATTAATTATTGTCACGTTGGCATTACTTTTTAAATGACACCTCTATAAACGTTCCAGATAAAAATTTTTGGAAGGTATTTTATTGTATTATTTGAAAAAAAAACCCTTTTGTATGTGCTATATTTTAGAATCTGCATAATGGAAAGTGCTGGGTATTAGATTGTACAAATAAATTAGGTGAATTTGTTATCATGTTTATTTTATCTATGGTAAAGTTCACTTACCTTATATTAAACTAATGGACGCGCATCACGAAAAACATAACCTATAATTAAGCAGTGTTAAATAGTTACTTATTGTTACTAAAATTGAACAAAGATAAAACTATATGTCTCATTCAAAAGTACTTTAGAGTCAGAGGGGACAATAATCTGTTCGTATCCTGGTAAAGGACAAATACGTCGAATTGCGGAAAGGGACGTTTAGGCGCGCACCTTTAGGCGCGCATTATTAGGCGGGAGCTTTAAGGCGCGAAGCTTTTAGACGAGGACGCTATTAGGCGCCTGGACGTTTAGGCGCCGTAACTTTAGGCGCGGGGAGAGTTAGGCGCTACATGAAAGAAATTCACATTACTCTTGATTTTAAAATGTTTTGTTAGGTAATTATTGCAGTCATTAATGTTGAAGAAAAATTCAAACCTTTATAAACAATATATATTCATTCAGCTTTTTACGAGCCTTCTTCACTGTGTTCAGTGTTCAGTATAAAGTTGTACAAATTTACATATTGAGTTTACATTTTATCGATTATGAACAAAAAGTTATTTACATTTCGTATATGGATAGTTTAACGTAGTGAAATTATATGGTGTGTATAATTCCACCACGTTAAACTACCCATATACAAAATGTAAATAACTCATTTTTCATAATCGATACAATGTAAATTAAATATGTAAATTTGTAAAACTTTATCACTGAAGAAGGCTCGCAAAAACGGCAAATACATATTGTTTATGAAGGTTTGAATTTTTCTTCAACATTAATTACTGCAATAATTACCTAACAAGTTGTAAAATCAAGAATGTGAATTTCTTTCATGTGGTTCCTAAGTGTCCCCGCGCCTAAAGTTTAGGCGCCTAATAGCGTCCGCGTCTAAAGCGCTCGCGCCTAAAAGTGCGCGTCTAAATATGTGCGCCTAAAGAATCACGCCTAAACGTCCTAGACCGGTCAAATTGACATCAAGGCACCCTATACGAACTCATAACCAAACGTATGGAAGAAAGATTGATTAAGCAATAATGATAAAACAAGAACTTTAGGCTTAGATAAAGAGGAGAATGTTAATGTTTAGGTTTAGAAGATAGTATTTAAGAGTTCTGCCGGAGTAAAAGTTTCCTGCTGTATAATTAATCTCTAAAAATTTGCAATTTATGAATTTATCGACTTCATTTGAAACCAAATTTAGTAATAGGCTGAATAGTAAACAACAGTACTCAAAGAGCTGTATTAATCCAGGCAGAGAAATAAACAAGTTAGTTGTTCTCCGAACGATGTCATTTTTGGCAGTGGTTTATGTAGTAAGTTAGTTTCAAAAATGATATGGAATGTGGACTTTGTTACTGTGAAATGTGAATAATATTACATTTCTGAAGTTATTGCTTATCTAATCATTTAACAACACAAAAGCAAACAAACCGTTATTTGAGTAGTACGATTAAGCATTAAACTTTATTTGACAATTTATTTTATAACAGTTCAAGTTCGAAGTCATATTAACAATGGTGATCTCTATGGACCGGTGGAAAGACAAGGTTGCTGTCGTTACGGGGGCAAGTGCTGGAATTGGAGCTGCAATTGTCGAAAAATTGGTGGAAGAAGGACTCGTGGTAACATTTTTTAATAATTTTAAATGCAGGTTTCATTATAATTGGAAGAAAGTTGAAACTAATTACATAGGTAAATTGCATCGTTAAAGGCAATGGCAGCAATTATATTGTTTCTTTGTAGATAGTAGGATATATTATCAACTGTGCAGTTAAAATAAATAATCTCAATGTGACTCATTTAGCTAGCTATTTTCTTGTCATTATGTTTGTACTTTTATAATTTATTACTCTATTTGCATTATATACGGTGCCCCATGATGTAAATTCACTACTTCACGTATGTACATGGAGGGGGGGATTACAAGTCGAAAGTAAAAAGTGAACAGTTTATCTATTACTAATTATTTACTATTGAATAATCTTAAAAGTTTAAAAGCATGACGGTGCTTACCGCATTTTTCTATATGCATAAGGGAATTTTTAAATCAACAGCTTCAAGCAGACGTGTACATTTATATGTGGTTTCTCAATCATGTTTTTTTTTGTCGCTTCCGCCTTATCCAGGATAATTTCCTAAGCGAAATATGTGGATGCATGTTCCGTATTCGCGTTATACAATTTCCGCTTTAAACATGCATATTGCATTAAGTTCAGTTTCAACTAAGAAAAAGTTACCCAATAAAGGAATTCAGGGTTTTTAAGATCCCTCATTATATAGACTTCACTGTACTATATATAATTCCACCTGTAACTGATTACTTGGTTTTCCGAGTTAATTATTCAATATTTATAAATGTTTTCTAAACATTATAACTTTTCTCGTATTATGTGATATCCAAACAAATAAAGTTGCAGGACAGTAACGAACGACTGGTTTATAAAAGGACGTAATTAAGTAATTGGGATTTAACCTTCAGGGCAGCAAATCAAAAGAAAACTCTTTTCATCTATACTAAGCTAATATTTCGGAAAGCTTTATTGCATTATCAAGGCAACTACAAAGTTTACAGTTACAGAGAAATATCGAAGAAAAAAAAATTCTCACAACCAAAAGATACGATTTCTACAATAAAGAAGTGCAATGTTATATACAGGATTTTTTTCTAAAATAAGGGGACATACTTAACAGAAGTATTTTACGATCAAAAATAAATCAATAAGTTGTGTGTATGTGAGATATTAAGCTTTAATGTTTTAATGTAAGTAAAAAACAATTCATGTGGTACAATGCAGCAAACGTTTTATGATAGACAGCAACTAGGTCTATTTGGAAAACACTGTTGATAGAGCCTTGCAGCCTCGCAGCCAGTCGCGTTGGCATTACCTTACATAAAAGTCATATCCGCTTTTGCTGGAAAAGACAAATTCACCATTGCGTTACAGAAACTGCATTTCACTTATTATTTGTGTCAAATTTCAATAGTACAGTCACTTAATTAACAACTTAACTAAGTAATTTTGATAACATTATTCACGTTTCCAAGCAATGTTATCCATTCAATCAGGATTTTACAGATTTCATGGAACTTTAAAAGGCACCTACATTAAAACTTTAAAGCTTAATATCTTAGAAATGATGC
The DNA here is from genome assembly GCA_940337035.1 of Agriotes lineatus. Classification (NCBI taxonomy): domain Eukaryota; kingdom Metazoa; phylum Arthropoda; class Insecta; order Coleoptera; family Elateridae; genus Agriotes; species Agriotes lineatus. Next base: position 104,467,960 of record OW679198.1, on the reverse strand, counting down.
ATTTGCGGACACGGGTTTATAATAACTTTTTGATTTATTTTTGATCATAGAATACTTCTGCAGAGTATCCCCCCGTATTTTACAAACACCCTGTATAAGCTTAACTGACTAAAATCCAATTAATCAACACAAAATTGATTAAAAGAAAAGTCCAGTGTTCTTGCATCTCATGTTCGCTCAGGTAAACATTGACTGTCAAGACCCCAACATTCTAGACAATGAAGACAATTACAACAAGCGTACTTTCCTAGAAATGTGTCATATTAGAAACTATAACTACATGGATTTTACAGCAGACGTGAAAAATTTAAGCAATATATTGCAATGAACACTTTTAAAGCCTCTAAAATTATAATAGCAATTAATAACATTTCAAGCATTTCAAATATTATTTTACAAAATATTTTGTAAATGTGCTAGTTTAATTTTTGCAAATTTTATGAATAGCATTGACTCGGTTAATAATTTGTAAAACGTTATTAAAATAGTGTTAGCCTTGATTGAAACAACAACAACAGGCTTAGAAACAATGAATAACAATGTGAGAATGTAAAACAAAATCAAGGAGGAAGCGAAGCCAAGCTGTGAGGTGTGTTATTTTGGCTTCATCACAAATAATCCATTTAAAAGCGAATAAAAAAATCTGAATTCAGTGTTTTATAATTAGTGCAGTGCCTTTTGGGTAGGCTGTAGAGGGTTGCTTAGATTCGTTGCACCCCTACGGGAGTTTTAAAAGGTGTTGAGTAGTACGTCAAGTGTTAGCTCTGTTTCTGTGGCAGTTTTGGAGCTGATGCGAGGTTAGCATAGCCCTGGAAGCGGGTAGGAGGCAGCAACATTCGCGCTAAGCAGTGCGGAGCTCTGTGAATTGAGGTAAAGACGGCGTTCTCAGAAGTTTTGGAGTAGTGAAAGCTGAGGCCGCGTTCGAGAAGGTATCGGACTTGTAACAGCAGGCTAACGGTGGGAAAGAGGAGCCCTGTCCGTCGTGAAACTTGCTGTGGGAATGCCTGGTGTCCTATTTTGTATCAGCGAAGCCAAACAAGGTCAGAAAGTTATCCTAAAAATAGAATTTGGTGAAGTTTTTAAAGTGGCGTCGGTTTTTGCACATTTCCGGAAGAAGCAGGTCGTGAGTGTTTTGTTATGGCGTCTAGTTAATTACGTTTGTTAAATCACTAAGGCAACGCATTATTACGTAATCGCTGATGTAATTTTTAATACGAAGCCCACTTGTTTTGGAAATTGTGAGGTTGGAGCGCCATGTTTGTAAAGTTGGTCCCATCAGTTGAAATGTCTAATTTTGTAGCGGCCCTATTGGAAAAACAAGCGGTGGCTAAAGCGATTACTTTTAAAAATCATAAAAACCACAATAATTATTTTAATAGCAAATGTATTGTCTATAAGTATAAATTCAATCATATTTGCTAGGATGTAGAAATCCAACCCTTTGAGATGGTAGAGTCATTTATTTAAATCTAATAACATTATCATATACACTCAAATAAAATAAATAAAAAACACAAAAAGTTATAAACATAACAAGTCATAAAAATCACAGCAAAACACATACCTTATCAACTTTAAACCAAGGATCACTCATAACATTACAATATAGACACCCCTCTTTGTTGAGAAATACAGTACAGTGATTTTTTTTTAAGTTCTACTGTATATTGTCTATTCAATTCCCTCTTGCCACTGTCTGATAGCATTTGAGCTGTTTAGTTACTAACCAGATATTAGTCACTACATAAGAAACTGCAAAAATATCAATCTGTTTATTTTTGATTAAATAATTAACTGTTACTCAATTAAACTTCCTATAAGTATTTTTTTTGAACCACTAACCTTATGTACCAAATTATCAGTTTTTTGTTCTGCATCGCTATTATGAAGCACTAACCTCAACTGTTTGTAAGTTTTTTTACTAGTAAGATATTTATTTGCAATCAATTATAGTAATAACAAAGATCTGGTGTGATACACTCACACAACTTCTTTTTACAGTGATCTTATGATTAGCCAAAAATTTTATTTTTAATTTTTAAGCATTTGTCGAAAATTTTTAAAAATTAGAAATTCTACAGAAACCGTACAAAATAGAGCGTTAGTTGAAGAGACCAATTTTCTCTAAAATTTTAAGCTGAATTCAAAAATGTAATAATATACCGGGCGTTCTATTTAAAATAAGAGTTAATAAAAAAAAAACGAAAAAAAAGAAAAGAAACTCATCTCACATCAATACACATTAAAAATTTAATAAAAGTGTAAAGTTTTAAAAAACTCGTTAGAGCCGTTTTTGAAAAAATCGAAAAAAAATTTAAAAATTACAAGAGTAAACACCTACTTCCGGTTATGCGATTTTCTTCAAAAGCTTGCTGTCACATCTACACAGTACAGAAAACTTATATATGAAGTTTCAACACCATACCTCTTTTTGTTTTTGAGATATTCTGTTCACAGGTAGACAGACAGACACACAGACACACAGACAGACAGACATACAGTCAGACCAATGAACAAAAACATGTTTTTTTGGTTCAGGGGACTCTAAAACGTGAAGATCTGTGGAAAACTTAATTTTTACTTTTTGGAGTGAATCCAATACTTTGCTTTTTCGTAAAAGGTAGTAATAAGCAAATCAATTACGGCAGTGATGTTAATAACAAAGGCAATTTACATGTAGAGTAAACGCCCATTGGCGTCCCTCTTTATGAATTTACTTACAGTTATATATAGAAGGTACTTAAACTAAATATTTAATGCCGAAAAGGAAGATGTAGTGATTTGAAATGTTTAAGTCTAGGCACTTGTTCACTGTTGTCAAATAGTGTCAGTGCTAGTGGATTGGGATACATTTCTAATCGCTGTAGATATTTGTTACTGCACTTCACTATCTCATCTTTTACCGTTTTCGCATTGAGATTCTCTCGAATTTATTTATTGGGAACATAATAGGGTGCATTACTGATAATGCGAAGAATCTTCGACTGGAAGCGTTTCGATATTTCAATGTTGAAATGTGACGCAGCACCCCACAACTGGATGCCATAGCTCCATATCGGTTTTATAACACTTTTTAGAAATCAGAAGTTTATTAGAGAGAGAAAGCTTAGAGCTGCGGCCCAGTACCCAGTAATAATTCTTTAATTTAAGGTTGAGTTGTTTTCATCCAGATATGGGTTCTCCAGGTTAGGCCTTTATCGAGATGCATACCTAAGTACTTAAAGCAGTCTGTTTGTGGTAGTGCTTTACCATCCATGGTAACTTCTGGAACTGTGCCTTTACGTTTAGTAAAAATAATTTGAACTGACTTGCGGGTGGTTATTTTAAAGCGTCATTTTTTGAACCAATCATAGACTTCGTTCAGGTTCTGTTGTAAAATTCGAGCGGCTGCAATAGGATTGTGTTGTGTAGTGAGAATTAACGTATCATCAACATTTATGTTGCGATAATTGTACTCGGGCTGGTAGGTATATCAGCTGCATATAAAACGTACAGGACTGGCCCCACAACGCTTCCTTGCGAGACTCCGGATTTAATAAGATGTAGATCCGATACTGCTTCTCCAAACTTTACTTGAAAGTATCTTTCATCTAAATATGATTTAATAATCATGTAGTAAGGGCGTGGAATGATCCGTTTTAACTTAAATAATAGACCTTCCTGCCAGACCCTATCGAAAGACAGCTGAGCAGTATTTCTTGTGTTGATATTGTCTATTATTCTGTGGTTTTGTTTTAGTGTCGAATGTGCACTCCGAAATCCAAATTGATGCTCGGCTATGAGTTTTTCATCTACGAGGCTAGGAGTAAGTCTTTTAAGTAACAGACGTTCAAAAAGTTTGGAGTGCAATGGAAGCAAACTGATGGGTCTGTACGACGTTTTCCATTGAAATGGAAAAATTCCCATTCGTAGAATGCTATTGAAAATGAGCATAATTAACCTAATGATGGTTTTGGAAGGCAGTTCCTTCAGTATACGCCCAGTTATTAGATCGTATCTGGGGGTTTGTTTGTAAGTGGAACTTTGTTTTTCTTTAACGATATCTCATTAACTGTAAACCTTATTGTAGATACCTTAATAACTAAATAACGCTTTCCGAAACATTGGCTTGGATTTAAGTAGTTTTACTTTGATTTGCTGTCCTGAACAACATATCCCAGTTACTTAATTACATCTCTCAAACACATAATCTGTGCTTTCATTTTATTGTTTTAGACAAAAGTGGCTCTATCAACAATTAGCGCAGTTGTACAAACATGTCATTCATTATACTGTCAAAATGCAAGTTCTTGTACCATAACTTGTGATAAAATATATATCAATAACGCATGTAAAATTGGTTTAACGAGTTGCTAGTTAAGATGTGTAATAACACAAGTGATGTAGTGTATTATTTCACGTGTTTTATATGATTTTTTACGACTGTTTAGAATGTTGTAGAAGTCGATTATTATTACTTAAATTCACAGTTTCAGAAATAATTTCGTCTTGCTGCAGTTTCAGCTCGTGGGTTGGTTCTTTACAAACAACAAATTTGATAGTATTGAATGTATTGCATCAACGGTCTTGCTCTCGTCTTCTTTGGTCCCACTTTTCCTTCTAAATATTATGGTCTGGAATGATCAATCTCAATTGATCACATGTGCTATTTATTAACTGATCCCTTCTCTTTCTAATACGTTTTCATTTTTGCTTCTCTTCTGTGCTTAACTAATTTTTGACAGCCTCTTCTAGCACCGTAGTTCAAATGCTTCTGCTGTTCTGGTTAGTATAATAAACGTAAAAAAAGAATTTAACGAGTTAAAATGAATCCCATAATAAGTAAGATTTACTGACATCAAACAGCATCTCAGAAGCATTTAAAAAATAGTTTATAAAAACTTTGAAGTGACGTTTGATCTATTTGAAAATTAGACTGGTTATAGTAAATTGAAAAATTATTTCTTTTTAACATTTCTTAAATGGACTTAGAAATTATATGCTTTGATTTTATTTCTAATTTCGACCTACAACGTCATTTTGAAAAGTTCATACCCTTATCAGCAATAATAAAATGTTTACATTTGCATACGTTGCATTTGCCAATTTTTATCGATATGGAAATATATAGCACAGGCATAATAGGTATCTACCCTAACGCAGTCTTGATTTTCGGCACAAATGTTCAGTAGCATCCTAAGAGCAATCCTTTAAAAGTCTCCGTCGCTGGGGTGCTGGCCTCGTATCAAGGAGGCCTTGTGGGTTGTTAAAAATATTTTTGTTCGCATTTTGTATAATAATGTGCTATTTTACTAAATTCAAAATCGATTAATAAAGTGGCACTTTGGTGTACAGAAATGTCACTTTACTATATGGTAATGTCACTGTCAAATTCGAGGTTAGCAGGTTAGGTTTTATGTCAGTCTGTGTCAAAACTGACGGAAAACCTAACCTTTTGTTTTAATAGATTCCTCTACCAGTTCTGCAGTATTGCTATTCATGGTACTGTTCATTTCGTGTGGTCACTGTGTGTCACAGTGGTGTCCATTGCACCTGTCACTAAGTTTTGGTGTCACATGTTAAATTTATGTTCGCGTTGTCTGTGTACTGCTTTTAATAGTTTTTTAAAGGATTATTTATTCACTGTCACTTGTTAGTAGATCAATTGGTAGCTTTCGTTTGAGTCGTGTATGTATTGATTTTGCGCCTTAGTGAATTGCACCGTTACACTGGTTGAGGTTTTCGTAGAAGTTCGTGGATGTCTTATTTATGAATTCTTTTATAGCCGGGATGCCCGTTTCCCTGTGTAGTTGTATATTTCTTACGTACCACTCAGCGTTTGTTATTTTGCGGAGCACTTTATTTTGTAATACCTGTAGTGGATTAAGGTTTGTCTTAGATGTAGTACTCCAGATGCTGCAGCCATAGGTGAAAATTGGTCTGATTATTGATGTGTAGATAAGTATTCCACATTTAATCTTAAGTGGTGATTTTCTATTTAAGAGGGGATACATCATGCTAAGTCTTGCATACGATTCTGTTAATTTTTTGTTAATGTGGTAGCTCCATGTTAGCCTACGTCCAAGATATTTAACAGCTTTATCCCCAGGGTTCCATTGTACTGAGATGTTGTCAATTGTTATGTTGGGTGGATCCATCGAGGTACACTACTATAGTGTACCTCGATGGGTAGATCTTTAGGTCTGCGTAGCGTAAAAATCTTACATCGCATTATTCGTGTGGGGAAGGTTGGGATGTCAGACATAAAGATGTTGAATAGAATTGGGCCCAGAATTGAGCCTTGAGGAACACCTGATTTTATTTGTCTTGTGGAAGACTTGTAAGATCCAATTCTTACTTGGAAACTTCTGCATGTCAGAAACGATTGTATGATTTGTAGCAGGTATGTGGGAACTTCCGTTTTTAACAATTTATATACTAGTCCGTCCGTCCATACTCGATCGAAGGTTTGTGCAACATCGACAAATGCAATAAATGTATGCATTTTATTTTCAAATCCTCTTTCAATAGTTTCCGAGAGTCTTAGTACCTGATGATTGGTGGAGTGCGCATTTCTAAATCCAAATTGCATTGGAGGCATTACATTGTGGTCCTCAAGATAATTAGTCAGACGTCTGTGAATGACTCGTTCAAGAAGCTTGGATATAGTTGATAATAAGCTTATTGGTCTATAACTCTATACGCTGTTGGATCGTTATGTTTCTTGCCGGGTTTAGGAAACATCAGAATGAGTGCTTGTTTCCATGCGCTAGGAAAATCTTTTGTTCTAAGGCACGCATTAAAAATGGCTGTTAAGCAGGCTATTGCCTTTGGAGGAAGGTTCTTTAATACGATGTTGGGTTTCATGTCATTTCCAGGGGCTTTTGTGGTTTTTAGCTTTTTGATGTACTTGCTAATCTCTGCTGGCGAAACTGGATCTATTGGTGTTAAATTATTAAGGCCACTGTTGTTAATTTCTTGCTCTACCTTTTCAATATGATCTGTGTTGTTTTATTCATATGTAGTGGTAAATACTTGCTCTAAATGAGTGGCGAACACTTCAGTTTTTTTCTTGGTCTTCTGAATAAACTTGGCCGTCTACTCGAAGTGTTGGTATTGTCTGAGGTTGTCGAAGATTTTTCTGGTAGCTCTCCACATATTAGGGTCCCCTGCACCTAAGGTTTCTATATAGTAATTATATGATTGGATTTTATGTTTATCTAGGTTTTCTTTAACTGCCCTAATTAACTGGTTGAGACGAGCTTTGGTTGCATGATCATGTGTTCTTTGCCATAATCTTATTATTTTATGTTTGTCCTTAATTAGCTTTAAAATTTCGAGTGGGGGGGGGGGGGAGTTAGGTAGTCAGGGCATTTCCATGGCCCATGGATTTGTGATAGTGGCATTGTGGATTGCTTGAGTAACACTCTCATTGAAGTTTTTAATAGAATTATTAACATCCGTATGTGATGCTAGATTGGCTGGGCATGTCAGTGATTCTGTAACTGATGCTTGGAATTCCAGTTGATTGGGCCGTTTATTAGTTTGGGGATTTTGGGGTATTGTTGGATTGTGTAGCCTAGGGTTATGCTAACTGGAAGATGATCTGAATCTGTAACGATAGCTTGGTTGACCGGTGTAACTAAGTTTTTGTGCAGAACTACGTCCAAATGTCGAGAAAATGATTAACTCGAAATGGATAATATGTAAATTCCGTGGGTGCTGTTATTTGCATAGCTAATTCTGAAGCGAAATTCTCGAGTTTGACGCCATTAGGGTTTGTCTTCCTGCATTCCCAGTTGCTATTCTTGCAGTTAAAGTCACCAATCAAAAGAGTGGGTTCTGAGCTTGTAAGTATGTTTTGGAGTTCATTTCGTTTGAGCTGTTTATTTGGTGGTTTGCATCCTGAGATTACTTTTAATGTGGAATTTTCTGCTGTTTTTATTTTTATTGCTACAGCTTCTATATTGTTGATATGATGAAGGTCATGTGGAGTAACTAATAGTCCATCAGCGTTCCATTTTGCTAGTGTTAATTTTTGTAGAACTCTATGATTATTTCCCGCCATTGAATAGCATCGGAATCATTGACATTATTTCGGTTTTAATTTGTTTAATATATGGAGTTAATAGCTCTAAAATAGTGTGGATGATGTTTGTGATAAAGGGATTATGGTTTGTTGTTTGTTGAGTGTCGCATGTCTTATTGGTTACCATGTCAGTATATGTACGATGTGCGGTTATGTTTCCAGTTATCAACGCATTAGGGTTGGTTGGATTAATTCTAGGAATGTTCCGTGTTGGTTGGTTACTTTGGGTCGTGTTTCGGTTAAAGGATTTTATATAAGGGTATCCTCCATAATTGGCTGTATGATCGCCCCCGCAATTGACGGATGCCGGTTTAACTTCTTTTGTTTTTTGGCACTGGCTATCATGGTGATGTTCCTTGCATTTAACACAGCGCGGGGGAGGCGACAGTAGTTCTTAGTATGTCCCACTCGCTGGCAGTTGGTGCATTGCGGTGTATCACTACTTTTACGTCGTGGCTCTACGGCAACTACGCAGTATAATAATCTATTTAGGTTGAATATTTCTTTGGCCTTTTCTACTTTTTTTAGTTATATTGCTATAAGGGGCATAGGGATTTTCTTTGTGTTTAGTAGTCTAGTTACCTTAATTACTGGAAATTTTAGCTGGAGTAATTCTGCATAGATTTCATCTTCCTTAATAGAAATAGGGACATTTCTTATTATTACCGATATATTTGCGTGGGTATTGATATGTATAATAATTTACATTGTTTTCGTCATAAAACTTGGTGAGTATAATCATCAGAGCTGCTTAGATTAATCCTAAGTTGGGTACCTTTTGTAAGTTGTGGAAAAATAATCTTTTTTAATATTGCTTTAATATCCTTGATTATGTTCTGATGCCATTAGGTAGGTTTATGGGTGGGACTTTGGGTGTTTCTGTTGAATTTGGTTCCTCGCCTCGGTGCTGAGATTTGCTAGAGTTTTCTTGTGTATTTTCCTGTGTATTCTGCAAATTATAAAATCTGTTTTGGGTAAGCAGGGTATTACTATCAAAAATGTATGGTTTATTGATATCAGTATCTGGTGATGACAATCCCTTTTTTGGTGTTTTTTTTTGCTAGATTCTTCTTTATCGATATCCATTGATTGGGCTTTTGGTCCTTGGTAGATTAGTAATGGTGCTTTTAATTGTGCTGGTTGCGTGTGTGACATTTAACTTGAATGTAAGTACTTACTATTATTAGTTAGAATGCACAATTTTTTATTTGGCATTTTAATGTTAAAACACATTTGGCGTGTGCCGTTATCGCGTAGATAGCGGCAGTCGGTCGCGCATTTAACCTATTCAATCAAGTTGTGTGGTATCGCGTTAATGAATTTTATACGTAAATATTTTAAATTTTAGCAGTTTTAATTATTAAAACTCAATTCACAACTGAACACAGCGTCCGATCGGCACGGTTGCTTGCTCGGGACTCTCTGAAAACCTAACCTGATATCCACGAATTTAACATAGACTTACAGTTCCACCAACATATTATTCATACGCTTGAATTTCCACAGCCGCCTTTTTTAATGGACATGTGGTATAATGCTTTTATATAAATGTTTGTTTATAAATATTAATACAAAATGCGAAAAAATAGTATACACACTTCGTAAGAAAAGTAGTTTTACTAAACTTATATACCTTTTTAAGTTACTCGCTCGCTTCGCTCGCTCGTACTCAATGGTGAAGTAACATTTTAATGATGAGGATGGATAGTGAATAAAATACTCAATAATCATAGCAACTAACAAACCGTAGGAGCTAGTACACAACCAAGTAGGTATTGCAAAAAAATGTATATGCCACACGTGAATAAAGGAACTTTTATCTCTGATTTGTCTCATGAGCTAAACGTGTTCCTTTATGGATAAAATGCCTTTTTATTCACTTGTACCGTACATAACTATTTTGTTGTGATAAGTACCTTTTTTATTCTAAACACGAAAAAACGTCATTAAGATAAGTTGTTCAGAATGTAAAATTATGATCCCATGTAAAATGTCAGAAATATGGAATGAGAGTTTTATGAAACCGTGTTAATTAACGGGAATTACAGAAGCGCTTTAACTATTACAAACAGTTTCATAGAAATAGGCCAAGATTTTAAATTAAAATATTCTGATGTGTATGTTTTTGTGGATAACGTCCACTGAGACATACAGTAGGTGAGTATACATTTACTCTACCTGCTGTGATACCTCAATTGCATGAGGTCACACACAACTACATGCGTCTCCGCCGTAAATGAAGTAAATTTGTAAGAAGACCAGTGAGAAGACTGACGCTCACACTCCCACCGTGCCCATTCCACACTCCCCTCCCCAAGGGAAAGAGCCACCCACCACACGGGGAGTGTAGAATGGGCACGGTGGGAGTGTGAGCGTCAGTTTTCTCACTGGTCTTCTTACAAATTTACTTCATTTACGGCGGAGACGCAGGTAGTTGTGTGTGACCTCATGCAGTTGAGGTATCACAGCAGGTAGAGTAAATGTATACTCACCTACTGTATGTCTCAGTGGACGTTATCCACAAAAACATACACATCATTGTACGCCAACAGACGCGAAGTCTGTAAAATTGTGTAAGTTGACTGTTTAGAGTTCTGCCCTCACATCCTAACTAAATATGAGCGCATGTCGGTACCCTGATGAGTCTTAACACCAAGAGACGAAACATGTGGCCATTCGATCACAACTGGCAGCGGAGCTTGTGCTTCTGTGCGCGGCTCTGGGGGGGGGGGGGTCGTGTGGTGGGTGGCTCTTTCCCTTGGGGAGGGGAGTGTGGAATGGGCACGGTGGGAGTGTGAGCGTCAGTCTTCTCACTGGTCTTCTTACAAATTTACTTCATTAAAATATTCTGTAATTTAAATGGATAAATACTTTATCCTGATTTTTTTTAATAAATGCGGTTCCTTCTTCTGCTTACTGCTCCATAAAACTACGACGTCAGCTTCTCAGAGACGGGATTTTTAAAGTGTCTCCCTTAGGAACATTTGTGTAAAAAATCAGAACTAATTATTTTAAGTTTCTCTTAAAATTTGCCTAATAAGGCTGGGTGTCTATACAACAATGTCTAGCAAATTGTTTAAGAATAATATTGGAAGTAGCTATTTACACAAGGTGACCTGTAATTCAAACGACAAACTTCTGGGGGTTATAGAGAACGTTGAAATATACCAATGGTGCACATAGATTTTTTTAAATCCCTCCCTGTCGAGTTATATTTTGCTAAAGGGAGTTTATTACGTTTCGATTGCGTATTTCGGAGTTCTGTGGTGCAGGTTTTGTATTTTTGCGGGCCTTTCTCAATTCCGGCCGGACAGCGACTCTCGAATTGTGACTTTGGTTGTCAGCTCATCTGTTTCCTTTCTGAGGGCGTGACGGTGACTTTGGTTTATCGTCTTTAAAAATTGTCCAGTGGTTTTTGCGGGCATGCAAGTTATGGTTTTTGGCCCTAGCCGAATGTGCGGAGGATGCAGCCCTTGCAGTTGTATTGAGAGATATATTCTCAAGCCGAGTTGGTGGATCAAAAGCGTTTCACCAATTATGAGCCACCCGTGGGACAAATTCAATCTAGGGCAAGTCTTTCGAAACGTGTTTTAGCGAAAGCATCCATGATTTCATCCTAAGTTCTTCTCTTTCTTTAGCAGCCCGTTCAAAGTCCCTAAAAATCGTAGGTTCGGAGCTTCCCGAAAATTGCGATCCTCGCAATTGAGCACGTCGGTCTTGATCTGGTTTGATATTAACAACTGTAATTCCGACCTTCGGATGTTTGAGCGGCATATCGCTCCCGCTTATCTGGGCCATCACATAATATCCCCTAGCGTGCAGAACAGATTTAACCAGAGGAAACTAAGAACAGGTTTTGTTTTCTTTTTACGTGGAGTTATACCACGCTCCGAACAGTGAATCGGTGCTGAAGGCTTCACTCGATTGCTACCGCATTCAGTCAAAATTTCGGACTCCAGCCGCTATGTATAGCTCACGAGCTGCGTACCTGAACAATGATTTTCCAACCGCATTTCTTTTTAAACTGTTGTAGTTTATATTTGTACCATTGTTTAAACTGTGCTATAAGCCATTGTTTTTGCTTGTAGTGTTATGAAGTGCATCTTAATTAATTTATTAATTTATGAATTTATAGTTGAGAATCACCTTTAACCCGTGCTGGGTTGTGTGTCATTTTAATTTGTGATTATCTACTGCAATATTTGCATTTTGGCGTTATTATTTGTTACTGCTACCTGTGCGTGATGTGAGCTTTTCTTTCAGGGAATTATGTGCTACTTGATAGATTCGTTGGCGCCTTTTGGCTTTTAATCATTTGTTAGTACTTAAAGAACTGTACCCCGTCTTCCTGAACTAGCCGGCCAGCAATTGTATCCAAGTAGTCATAAAGCTTGTTTTGTTTGAGAGAATTAGCCGACGAATCGATTTGAAGCTAAATAGTTGAATTAGAAATTAGAAATTATTAATGGACAAGAATTTGATTGTACAAAAATATGTGCTAAAAAGCCTGATTTATTCAAAAAATTTGTGTATCTTTTTTAGTTTTCTTGTCAAACTTAATAACATAATATATGTTATTTTTAATACAAAAAAATTACTTTAAATAAATCAATACTTGCATTACATGGTTTGTTATGGTTAAATTCATGTTCGTTAAAAAGTCCTAACAAAAACATTTGTAAGGATTGTTAATTTCAACCCCTTATACATGAACATTAATAAGCATTCCATAAATATGTTATTGGTAGAACATCTACCATCTACCAATTTTCAGTAAAATGACAAAACCCTAATTTTAACCCCTCTCATTAGGAGGGTGTTATTTGACAAGGGGGGATTTAAAAGAACAAGTTTATATACAAAATCGTTATGTTTTAAAGTCCTCTATAACTCCCAGAATTTTTCGGTTGAATTACAGGACATCCTGTATAACACGTAAAATGATTTATTCAACAATAAAGGGCATCTTTATTTGCAACCGATGTAAATTAATATCTATTGCTTTATTCTTAATCGTTGGTGATATAATCTCCCGTGTTCTTTTGATTTAGCGACAGTAATTTTCTGTTATTAAAAGAAATTTGTCGGTTAAATTTTTTAATTGGAAGAAGAGATTCACAATGAAGTTTAAAATTATTCTAGAAGAAGAGCTTCTAAAGCGTAGAATCATAATTATAATACTAATTGAAGCTTGCATTTTCTCAAATTTATATTGATTCTTATAAATAGCATTCAGCTTTCTCTTAACAACAAACTCTTGTTTTATATAAAATTATCTCACAACAATTACGGCAACCTTTTCAACAGAAGCGTACGGGCAGTAAAGGAGAAGTAGCGGGTTTTCCGACCCTTTCTTTTCAGATCCACGCTGGCTGCATATAAAACAATCTTAGAAATATATCTAATTTAAAAATGTGGCTAGTTTGAAATTACAAGGAATAAATTAGTTTCTGTTTTATGCATCTAAGATTAACACCGTATTTGAGGTTGTAGGTCTTGCTCGTCGCAAGGAGAAAATAGAAGCGTTACGAGAAAAGCTGCAGGGCAAAGCGGGAAAACTTCACGCAGTTGCCGTCGATATTACCAAAGAAGAGGATATTTTGAGGGCCTTTAAATGGATTAAAGAGAACGTAGGTCCAGTCCACGTGCTCGTTAACAACGCAGGTATTGCAAGGGTAACAGATCTAATCGAAGGGGACACAAAGCTTTGGAAAGAAGTTCTGGACACGAATATCATGGGCTTGTGCATCGCGACAAGGGAAGCAGTTAAGGACATGCGAGCTAACAACGTTGATGGACATATTATTCATATCAGCAGTATTGTGGCACACTTGGTGCCAACTTTGGAACATAATAACGTTTACCCCGCATCTAAGCATGCTGTGAGAGCTTTGACGGAGACGTTGAGGCAAGAATTGAATTCCATTGGGAGTAAAATTAAAATTTCTGTAAGTAGCGTGAATTTTTCAAGATGTCGGAGTAAGTAGTACACAAATTATAGAAAAAGGCAGAAGTTTATGAGTTTAATGTAGGTTGGCGCAACACTGCTTTTCCTTTATGGAAAATATCCACGGCCTACTAAATATTTGTAAATAACAGACTGGTGCTCACACCAACATGGCATTTGATATAATTACATGACAAAGCAACGATTTCATAGCGCTTCTTAAAATGACTTTATTTTAAAAAGTACATCGTTTTTATAAAGTATTTTTTTCTACAGAAAATTGTCTAAAACTTATTTTTTCGTAAATAATAAAAGGTTTCGAGGAGTTACAGAAGATAAAAAATGTCATTATCAAGATTATATTTCTGCTTAGCTCACGTCGTCTTTATAGATAAATGCTCAGCAGCGTTTGACCATTTTGCTGTTCGTGTGGGTCCCTAAAATATATGGACACAGATTACTGCGCCCACATAAAACGATCCAAATGAGTTTCGTTAAGAGAATATGCAGCTTGAAAGGTCTTTTGAAAAAACTCAATTTTGCTTATAAAAATAGAATGCTGAAATCGATTTGGGTATATTCGGAGTAACACCTCAAACTGGTAAAAGTCATTTTTTGAGATTATATTCATTATTATTATAGACGGACATTAACTGATGAAACATATCAGATGGGATCTTTTTAATAACATGACCTATATCGTAGAAGAAAAGATAAATTCATTAATATATTTTTTATTTCATTGTAACTTTTGGCATCTGTTTGGATAAAAGATCTGTAAATGGTTTTACTCAAAACTTACTTCGCAAGTGGACGTTGTGACACTAAACAATTTTAGAAATCATAGGAAAATAGGGGTAAAAATATCTTTACGTTCGTAATAATACTGAAACAATGAAATGAAACACTCAGTAATGCGATTTAAATCAATTTTAAATTAAAAAACCAATACCGGCGATGGTATTCGAATTACAGCACCTGCGAACGCAAATTTAAATCCGGCCGTATCATTCACGGGCCCATCAAAGACCTCTCCCGGCTTTGCGATACGCCGCTGTATTTAACAGAATGGACTTATTGTTGAAACTTTTTTACTCTTTTACGATATTACCTGTATCTGCCGAGTCCCATTTTCGTCAATTGTAAAGCCTGACCTATGTCCAAATTATTACTTTTATCTATCTCTCAGCTAACGCAAAAATAACCAAAATGTTATTTTTAAGGTGCTCACCCTGTCAGATGACGAAAAACATGTTTTCTCTGTCTGTCTGTCTGTCTGTCTGTTGGCGATATAACTCAAAAACCATTTGTTGAAGAAGATATTTTGCATGCAGATTATATATCTACCTGATATGAAACCAAGAAAATTTCAGACAAATATATACGTCTGAAATTTTCTTGGTTTCATATCAGGTAGATATATAATCTTCATGCAAAATATCTTCTTCAACAAATGGTTTTTGAGTTATATCGCCAACAGACAGACAGACAGGCAGACAGAGAAAACATGTTTTTCGTCATCTGACATGTGAAGATCTGAAGAAAGGTGATTTAGTCGCGATTACAATACTTCCTTCGTCTTTTATACGAGGAAGGTAAAAAGTAAATAAAATCTGGGTGACTGCTACGTGCGGTTTGAAAATCAGTACAATTTAATACGCCCTTGTATTTCGTTTATCTTTAGCAATTTGTTGCCAATTTTCCACTACTCTTGTAATAGTATCCGCCCATGGAGCCTTACTCCTAGGGTCCTCCGGGTGGAGGATGCCTGGTAGCAAAATTGCTACAAATATTCATATCATTAAGTAGCCGTGACGAAAAGGCTGAGTGGAGCAATTTTTTCTAAGCAAAAATAGAGGTCTATTCTAATGGACTTGGTTAATTCTTATAGACGGTATATTTGCAGTACACTATAATCGCTGCAATCTCTATTATTCATAATTGAGAAGTTTGTCCACTAATAAAGAATTGCTATTGTAACTAAAAATGTGTTTGTTATAATTTGTTTTTCAACAGGACAATTAAATTACATCTGTTTCTAAAAGATCATAGTGCAGTCACTCACATTTAAGTCACAAGAGCTATCAACATTACAAAGACGTACCCATTACAAATAAACGTCTCTTTTTAGACAAAAAGTTGTTAAGTTATTGTCTTTGCCGTTAAAGGATTACTGTCTGATCTGTGTCGTCATCAATGGCTCCTTGTGGAGAATTCTGATGGTAGGGCCAATCAAATATGAAAAGCACCTTCCACCCTATCACAGAGACAGATTCCGGCATTCTGAGATTTAAATATTTCGCATATGGACTCGTGGATTGATAAAAGCTAGCCACCGTGAAATATTATTTACCTAGGTAGCTTTGCTTTCGCCCCAAATTACATAAGTAAATCAGTCAATAACACATAATAGTCTGGAATCTGGACTCTCAATAGACGCTTCTAAAATGATGGGGTGTGTACCCGAAGACATAGTTTTACATTATCTGGAATTACCCTGCGGATCTAAATGAGGAGGCGCCATTCTTTTTACTATTGCAAACAGGCAGAGAAACATATTTTCCTATTTTTGTATTATTAAAGTTTATGCGTACATTGTAATTGCAAGCTTAGCTTTGAATATTGCTCAATCATTTTTAAACTAATGGAAAGCTTATTTTTTCTAGATTCAAATGGTGTCAAACTAATCTTGAAATTATCTTTAACAAATGCTACAGAAATTGTTTCAACAAAGCGTATCGGGAATGCGTGGTATAAATTTCAAGATCGGGGTATTTTGAAAACTATTGCACATTGATGCATACTTCCCATGTATAAACGATGTAGGAAAGTATGAAGACATTTTTAGTGAAAACATTATCTGCATTGATTTATTGTTTTACAAAGTTTATTTTCAGGTGCGTGTTTGGATTGATACGCGTGTCGCGCCTTGCGAGTCAAAGATTTACACCACGTAGCCCAGGAAATAAAGAAAAGGCGTCGGGAACACTTAGGGGAATGCTCAATTTTGGTCAGTTGTTAGACGACTGCAAGAGATAAATTTTACAAAAACCCCCAACCCTTTACCCCTGTGATTACCCCTCAGCTCTTCTTCGAAATTTACATTCGCAGACTTTAGAAGGTTGTTTTATATCTCAGTAATTAATGGTCGTAAGGGTGTAATCTTTTTGGCTTTATTCTAACAGAATGTGCTAGAAAAATATTTTTGTTTAAGTTTGTTCTAATGTGCATAAATTTTGCTTAATTTTAATGACATCGAAATAGTACATTGTGTATCTAGGACGAAAAGCGTAACATTCCCAGACGACTGTGAATATTGTTGGGCGAGGCGCACGCCGAGCCCAACAACACAGGAGTCTGGGAATGTTGCTTTTTGTCCAAGATACACATACTATTTTTCCGCCAATCGATAGGAGTAATTAAAAAAATTAAGAAATAGTACTCGAATATTCCCTGCCTAGGCCGGGAATATTATTCCTGTACAGTTGTATTGTAAATTACCTAGCAACGGCTGATGTAATGGAATGTTTGAATTATTCCTGTACAGTTTTATTGTAAGTTACCTAGCAACGGCTGATGTAATGGAATGTTTGACTTTGCTCAACAAAATTTTGTCAATAATGTGACAGTTCTAGTACGATTGGCGGAAAAAAATGTTTTTTAATTTTAAAATTCAAAGTTTCATTTTGTCCTTGTAGCTTGTTTAAAAATGACAAACTAGTTTGCAATACAGTTTTAAGTATTTACAGCATATACAGTCAAAATCTACAAAAGCTACAGAGTCAGTGGCCAAAAGGAGTATAATTTTATTCTAGAAAAACAGATGACCAGTGACATGACAATCCATTGTAGTGCCCACTTTTTTGCATCCCCAACATTTTTCACATTATGACTTAAAACTGCAGGATACGAGGCGTAGAAGTTGATACGAGGCAAGAGGTATTGAACTAGCAACATGTCTCAACGCTTTCTTCTTTAGTCCATTCCTTTTTACGTGTTCCATTTTCCAAGGTCATTCAGTAGCTAAAACTTTATTTCTTAGCGACGTTTGAACATTAATATAAACTATCAGACGATGTTAATGAGACGCGCGTGATGTATATTTGTGTTGGATGTGGGTTTTTCGTAAAAAATATCTTTATGCTGACTTAGGTTATGGTTTTTTAAGGGAAGTAGGGAGTTTCGCTCAATGGCTTTGAGATTTTCTAACCTACAAAACTGAAAGTGATCGAATTTATAAAATCCTCACGGAAGCTGAGAGCCAAGCGAACTTTTTTATTCAAGCAGGATTTTGTTTATCAATGAGGAACATTTTATCCTTACTTGTCTGGGATGGGTAAATACTCAAATTTGAGCCAAGCTCTTTGCGTGCGCTTGATAACCCTAACCAAAAGTCAGAATTAAGCTCAAAGTTTGTCTTGGTGAAACTTCCTCGCACATCAAACGCCTCTCATCAATATCGTTTGAAAATTTATTTGCAAGTACAAACGTCGCTGTCGCCAGGAAATAAAGTTCTAGCAACTGAATGAAGATGGAAGATAGAATACGTAAATGAGGCTATAGAAAAGAAAAATACAGCTAGTATCCTACAGTTGTAAGGCACTCCGTTTAAATAACTGTGCCTGCAAAAAACGGGCTTGAATTGTTTCGTAATGGTCGAGCACTACAAAGGATTGTCATGTCATCACTCATCTGTCTTTCTAGAAGAAAATGGCTGTCGTTTTGGAGAGCGTTGGATGTATTGTAGATTTTGATGTATATGCTGTAAATAATTACAACTGTATGGTATTATAACTTATTTGGTCATTTTTAAACAAGCTACAAGCATAAAAAACTTTTAATTTTAAAATTAATGTACTTTTTTTTTATTCCATTAAATTTAAGGAAAATCTGTGGACATTAGCGCAAACTTCAACAAAAATATTTTTTAACACATTCTTTTAAAATAATACCAAAAAATTACACAGTTACGACCATTGGTTACCGAGATATACAGTAGTTTTATAAAACTTGCGAGTCTGAAGTTCGAAAGGGCACTGAGTAGGAACCGCAGGGGGAGGGGTGGAAGTTTTTAGGCAAATTTAGCTCTTGTAGTGGTCTAACACTGACGAAAACTCAGTTTTTACCTAACTATTTCTGACGTAATCCCTCTACTTCTTGGGCTACGTGGTACAAGTCACAACGGAAAATAAAAAGTATATTTTACAATAATAATCAATGCAGATAATTATTTCACTAAAAATTTCTTCATACTTTTTTACACCTTTCATACGCGAGTAGTATGTAATTATATGCAACAGTTTTCAAAATACCTCGATGTTGACATTTATACCACGCATTTTCGATATGCTTTGTTTAAACACTTATCGTCTTCGCCTCTCACAGCACCGCTGCGATCTATAAAATGTTTGGAAAACTGAACCATTTCGACCTGGTTGAATTCGTCCGCTAATGCAAACAAGCCCTTATCGTCCAAATATTAATGAAATAAAAATAGCTCTTGTTTTTTAAGCTTTAAAATCAGAAGAGTGAAAAAATCTTGAATGACTAGTTTGTTACTGTAGGACCATGACCCCAGGTGGTTACACTTAATCACTTATATTTCCTTCATTAATGGTCCATACATACTATCCAGTATCATATTAAACGATTTGAAGTATCATTCCGAATATCATCTAAATCGATTTAAACGCTCTATTGTTATAAGCAAACCAATTTTTTTAAAGAACTTTGAAGCAGTTCGTTGGCTTAACGAAACATATTTGGGCATAGGTAAGTCATGTTAAATAGTCTTATTCAACTATTTTCATATATTTTATAGACACCCTATATATAAGATGGGAAGATTTACTTATTGGCAATGTAATCTAGTATACTGTACACTCTTACTGATCAGCAAAAGCGGTGCTAAATGACGCTTATAAGACATTTTCCCCCCAATCAGCTTATCAGTTACATGTTATGGAACTACTCCTCTAGATATATCTATGCGTAAAATAAGTTAAGATTGAAGAGAATTCATTTTAGAGCATCAGTCCAGGGTTGGTGTTCTCTGAAATCTTTGAAGCTACTGCCGTAGGTAGTGGTAGACCTTATTTAAAGGAGCGAAAGGAAGAATTTCTAAAAACCGCTAAGGCTTTGAAGACAGTCGATGTTGCGGATGCTGTTGTGTACGTTTTGGCAACACCGCCTCATGTCCAGGTACGTTATAAGCATGGGTGTGGTTTATGATAGATATGAAAAATAAAACACAAAAGATTGTAAAGAATAATGTAATATATTATCAAAAATTATGCACGTATTCACAAATTGTCAACTTGTTTTACATGGAAAGCAGTATACTATATACGTTTACATATTATTTAGCTCTTTGAATACGGTATATATCTAAAATGATATTGTTAACTTAAATTTTTTAGACTTTTTCGCAATTCAAAAGTTTTAATTTATAAATTGTACAGGACGAACAAAATCTAAATATTTTTAATGCTGTGAAGTGAGATCATTGTTTCATTATCTATAATTATTACATTTAATGTGTTTGAAATGTTGTACTGTGCGATATTGGACAAACCTGCCAGGTAAAGGTAAATGTTCAGGTTCATTTCGATTCCCCCAACTGGGGGCGGGCTGCTCTAGGAACCTTGCATCCCTCTTCAGCCAATAACGGGAATTTTAGGATGGATTAGAGAAAGGAAGGGTGGCATTCGCCTCAGAGAAAGTACTCAGTTGACTCAAGAAAACCACCTAAAAACCTGGATCAGAGCAGATGGCCACGGGAATCGAAACCACGACCTCCCGAATGCTAAGCAGACGTGTTAACCACTAATCCACAGAGCTCGATACACAGAAGCCTGCAGCCCTTTTCCAATACTTATCCAAATACTTTCAATTTCTTGCTTTCAAAATTTGGGAAACATTTATCATTTCCAGATTAAAATCTAGTAAAAGTAAAACAATCTTCGTCCTTGAAACAGATTTTGATCATTTATTTTCTACTGTTTTTTTATAATAGTTTTATTGAACAGCAATGTACATATTTTATCCATTTTTCGGTTATACATTTCTTAGCGCAGAAATATTGTATAAAAAACCATATCGTCACGAAATTTGCATTGACAGCCTCGGCATGGACAGAAAGACCAACCGTTTTTTAGATGGAATGATCTCATCGGGCAGAACTATTTTTAATATATTTTAATAAATATTTTATACGATCGTGTCAAAAATGACAACTTTTTTTCATAGTTTCTAGTATCAAAAGTGATTGCTTATACCACTTTTAATTACGTGTTTATTGCACGTTATCATTGGGAACGTGCAATATAAACATAAATCGCACGGTTTGTGGAAAGTGTGTATATTAAAACAACCTAGAATATCTAAAACAGTGTGACACAACAAAATCCACAAATTACATTTTTATACGTTTGTTACGATCGTAGAAAAAATATTGTATGTAACATGAGCAAATGGTGTGGCCAATTCGACTTCGCATCGTAGGACAACTGCATGCTATAAACACGCACTTTTTGCGCCTGCTCTTTGCTCTAGCTATTATCTGAATAATTTAGCAACTAAATTTAACAAACCTACCAATCACATCTGAATAGTATAATTATCTGTTCGTTTGTTTTTTCAGGTACGTGAACTCATTATCAAACCGATAGGAGAAAGATTTTAATTAAGTATATATAGGGATGTACCAGGAACCTTAGACTTACGATAAAGAGGAGAACGCCGATGTTTAAGATTTGCAATGTACTTATATAGCTTCTAAGTCATAGTTATAAATTTTGAATGAAGTGAAAACATTAATATAATTAAAAACTTTAGAAATGGTAATAGTAAGGGTCTTTCAACAAGAGGTATTATTTTAAATTTCGCGCCATTTTTGAACTATTAACGTACAACTGTCATTGTGATGAAATTTGACAAGTAAAAACTAGGTGATTTTTAGATATGGATCGATACACACTCGCAGAACGCATTAAAATAGTGACGTATGATTTCTCGAAATGGAGATTGCGTTTTAACACCATTAGATTTTTTCCCTTGGGGCTACGTTAAAGATAAAGTCTACGCCAATGCTCCAGCAACGATTCAAGCACTCAATGGCAATATTGGAGCGGTTAGTTGCGAAATACAGCCGTAATTATGTGAAAAAGAAAATAAAAAAATGACTATTTGCCAGAGGAAGCGAGGCGGTCATTTGGCAGATTTTGTGTACCATTACTAACCTCAGAGTTTGTACTTTGGATTAAAATGAAAATATCACCACTTTTCACAAAATATTGCGTTTTTCTGTTAATTTAAAATGACACCTCTTGTTGAGACCTCATATATCAAGTTCACGCACACTTTGGCATCAGTGTGTGTCGTGTGTGTGCATGTTCTGTGTGTAGTCTTGTTATTTTACCTTATTGACCAGTTTTCAGAAGGAGTGACGTCAATTGTAACACAACGTCCAATTACGAGGCTCTATACCGATCCAGTGGATTGTGTACATGTTTTGTGTGTAGTCTTGTTACCTTACCTTATAGTCCAGTTTTCAGAGGGAGTCACGTTGATTTTATTACAAGGTCGAATCACCGGCCCTGTACCGATTCAGTGGACTGTGTACATATTTTGAGTGTAGTCTTGTTACATTATCTTATAGACCAGTTTTGAGAGGGAGTCACGTTAATTTTATCACAAGGTCCAATCACCGGCTCTGTACCGATTCAGTGGATCGTCGAAAAAGTTTCGCCTATCCACGGATTCGAACCAAGCACTTGCTTATAACAAGCCTGGCACTCTACCCACAAACCAGAACTTTAAAATTTTGACATTTAATAATAAATTTAAGTTAATTTTTTATCGGAATCGACTTATGATTATATAATTAAAATAACAAAACTAATTACATGGTTATACAATTGTTAACTAAGTAGTTACTTTATTGTAAGCCGGGCATACTTAATAAAATTTTTATTTTTAATTGAAATTTGAAGTGACTAAACACTATTACTCTAATAGTCTCAAATATGACATAGGAAAAATGTCTAACTTATCAGAAATAGACAGATTTGCAACCTCTGTATTATAACGCCAAACTGACCGAAAACGACAACAACCAGACAAAAATTATATAAACTTTATCTTAATATCCTTACAGAAGATACGTAGAATATAAGTAGAAGTTGGTACAAAGTCTATAAACCCCCCGGAGACCACGGAAGATCTGTGACCACAAAACATTTTTAAAAATTGGAAGCCTCCGCAGTCCTTAAGGCGGCCTCAAAATTAAAGAAAAACATATACAGTGTGTCTAAGATAAGGCGGGTAGGTATGGGGATCGCGTTAATGGTAAGTGATACAAATTTCGCTAAATGGGAACAAAGTTGGGTAATTAAAGGACTAATAAAATGGCGCCTAGAAATCCTTGGTATAATTTTTCGTTTTTGAGTTATCTTATATAAACCGAATTTTTGGATTTTTAATTCTATATTTTTTTGGCGTTAATATTAAAAATAGAGCAAAACTGACAAAGGTTTTCATAGAAACTTTTAATGGACTGCGTTATCCATTTTTTACGAAGTTTTGTTTTCGAGCAACCATCATTAACTTTATCTTTATTTCTTTATATAAAATTTTAGAAGTCCTATATGTCGTGAATTCAACAATGTACCACACATTATGGTTTAATTACGTTTCGAGTCTTTTTTTATCATCATCGGGACATTTTTGAATACGGACCTGTGTTCTGGAAGATTTTATACGTTGCTTTAGCTTTTGTAATTTAAAGAAGTAATGAACTAGATATTATCAAATCCTGCTTCTTCTATCCGTCGAATTTCCGGAACAATTTGCTGCTACAACAAATTAAGATATTTGGGGCCTGTATGGGAGCCACCGATGAAGAATGGACGATTATACCTTCTCCTAACATACCACCCCAAACATTTAATTTCTGGGTAGATTGAGTTCTAAACCCAAAATAAAACGTATAAAGGTTTTCTCAAGATCAGTATCGAACTATGGATTTGATATGTCGACCATGCATCATCAAGCCCAGTATTGCTACCAAAGTATTCGTCATTATTATACAATTTTCACAAAATTCCATACGCCTGATAATACCCTCTTTAAACACTTTGTATGCTTTCCGTGCTTTGTAACACTGATATGAACTTTTTTGAAATTCTTCCACTTCATTTATGTGCATCTACGTTTTCTGCAATTATTCTGGTAGGGATTACATATAAAATTTTTTATTCGGCGGGTTCGTGTCGACAACCCACAATTTGTATAAAAAAATGTCAGACTAAATTTGAATTTGCTACTAAAACCATGGAACATGGGCAGGAATATTATAGATCAAAGTTAGAAATAATATCTGAAAATAATTCTACATAATTTAATCATTCAAAAATAACAACAATATCAGAACATTTTAAAGGATAAATCAGAATTCGCATTAATTGCAGCACTTGTGCATGTCAACATACATTTAACTTTGTGGAATCGTTCGCAGTTCAATAGAAAGCTAAACACTTATCTTTCAGTGGGAAAATATAAGTCGTGTCTTTAATTTTACGGCTGGTGGAAGTCAATTCTCCGGAAAAGCCTTTGTGTTTTGCGTTTAGTCCCCCAGCTATGTTCAACAATTTGATTTATCCATCTAGTAGTTCCTAATCACATTTTTGTATTTAATAAACGATAGGTTGAGCTTCACAGATATAGATACAAGGAGTTTTATCCACCGATCATTTACGCTGGGAACTCCTTAATTTAAAGAAGTAGAAGAGAAAACTAGTTTCATTGACTGTCCTTGCTTCCTTTTAAGCAATTTTTGTGATGATCTTGAAAATTTATGAAAATAACATGTACGTATAAGTATTATTTATAATCTCTGCTAAATGAAAGTATAGTAATGAGCATTCTTCCGATAGTTCTGATTCTACGCTAGTGTACCCTTTGGAGCTTTAGATTTGGGGTAATTCTGTAATTCTACAGTGTTGAAAAACAGTACATACTATTATTTTTTACGGGTAGTTTTGTTCTACTGTTTACGGTGACATTAAACTGAAGATCTATACTTTCTATTATACGAGGCTGGTTCAACTAAAACGTGTTTATAATAAGCAGGCCATGATTGGTAACCTCAGTGACAAAATAATCAAATTCTAATTTTTTATTAATGTGCTCTTGTATTATATTTATAAGTTCACAAGTAAATTGCAGTTATATTGAATTCTATCGATTTCTAAAATTTCCTCTACATTAGAAACTCCGTCCAAACAAGATCAACATTCTGCAATTCAATTTTGAGCTATTATCCCCTCAATAGCTCTCTTCTCTAGAAATTCATAAGAGAATGCTTGATGTTTGTGGGGAAACTATCCAAAAGCAGCAGCTGTGTGGAATGGGAAAAGAAGTTTTTGGAAGGTAGAGAATGCGTAAAAGACAGTGGGATGGTAGAGAATGCGCAAAAGACAGTGGGATGATAATGTCATGGATAAGCGCATGTTGCGAAAAGTGTAAGCAGCGTTAAGAGTGTGGAATACATTTTGCTTGAAGATATGTGTATTCAAGTAAGATATCTTGCGAGCCTTATACATTATTCATGGCTGCTAAGAAGCTCGAAATTGACAGAATGCAGCTTCAAGTTGGACGATGATGTGCAGCAAACTGTATTAGAATGGTTTCTTTAGCAGGCTACTACATTAACGAAAAACGAATCTACAACTTATTAAAACATTAAAGCCTTAATGACAATGGAAATTCTTAAAAAATATTTGGTTAATATAATTTTATAAACCTTAAAGGTGTTTTATTTAAATCAGCTTCGTAATTTCAAAATAACTGCAGGATGCTTCGCGTAATTGATTTTCTTTTATACTCTGTTATCAATTTACGCTAAAATGTACTTAGTAGGGTAATAACCAAACGTTGCATGCACATGTTTCTATAGTTTCATAAAACATAGACTGATGTGTCTCGTATTCTTATAAATTAGTTTCATAGTACTTACTATAACCTCGTCTGCATGACACTTTGTCAGTAAATGAAATTGTAAAATAATATTGCAATGGTTTTGTGCTTCGGCAACTAATATTGATTCTATAATTGCATTAAAAGATGAGCACAGTCACATTTATTGAAATTTCCTACCACAATAACATTTCATTTTCTTTAATGCAGTATTATTTGGCTTATAATTAATAAATAAAGCTAAAACTAGGAAACTTAATTCAGAATGAGACGGGCACAATGTATTTTTATTTGAAAGTGAAGATAAGTAATTTCGTTTGTAGTTCAATAAAGCAGCGAAGGACTGTACCAACAGCCGGATGACTTGAAAGGAGGGAGCATGAATAAAGTACACTGCAATTAAGAAAGAAAGATGTTAAGGTGAAATTTGGGTGGATAAGTTAGTAACGAACTAGAAAAGCGGTGCAGCTCTGGCATATGGAGTTTTAATGTGCAGAAGTGAACTTGAATGTGTAGATTTGTAAACTTTGATAAGAGGTGCTACGTTTGGAACTTGAAGTAACAGACTTATTTGGGACAGAGTATAGAAGTTATGATGTTGATTGTGAAGAAAATTTATGTTTTATTACGTAAAATATGTTAATATGTCAAATTAAAAAAAGCAATGCTTAAATTTTATAGTAACTAAGGATATTATGGTAAGTGCTGGGCTGGGAGCTTAGTGAAATTGATGATTTAAAAATAACAGTGTATTTTCCATAAGTAAGGAATATACACACATTTTTGTTATTCTATAATAAATTAAAGCTTACAAGAACATAAGTGACTTAATATGTGCCCTTTAAAGTGATACCCAAACATTAACATCTTGTTATTTGGCACGTACCCGATAATGGGAGTGTCAGTATCCTTCACTATGGTGCAGATAACGGAATGAGTTGCTGTGAACCTGTAGAACTTCAAAGTAATAGAAAGCGTCATAAGTCATAAAAAATTTAGACCAGTATTGAATATTGGAAATTGAAGTAAAATGCTTCTGAAAGACGAGATTTATGCACAATAAATTAAACCCTGTAATTACCTGAAATAGGATGATAAATTATATCCACAAATGCTATCAAATTCTGAGGTTAAGTAATCGTGCACTTTATATTAAAGAAATCTACATAACCAGTTTATTATAAAATGCATGTTCTAACCTGCGGGAGAGTTTCATGTTTAAAAATTAATTAGTGAGTTAGTATATAAAATTACATATAAATGTAATTTAATAAAATGGAGGAAGTAGGTATATAACCATTAACATTTGAGGTTAAGTCAATCTGATATTTCAAAGAGTAAATATTTGAGCAGGGCTATGTACAAGGTAATTTTGATAACAGGCAAAATTCGAATAAATTAAATTCATTCATATACCTACAGCAATATTTTCCATTGTCTACATTTCACCATCTATCTATTTTCGATGTCCACTACAATTTACGTGCAATTTGTATTTTTTTTCTGGTACTTGGCTACTTCAACAGTTTGTGACAATAGAAAACTGAACTAAAAAGAAATCTAAAAAACGTATTAAGATAGCTAACTTTAATAATATATTGTACTGGCTTACCCTTTTGTTGTACCTTTAAATGTGCAAAACTTTCAAATATTGATATTAATTAGGTATTTTGAATTACAAATTGCCTTCCTTGAATGTTAATGTCAATAATTTCGCGCCTCAAGCTCTTACAGGGGTGCGATCTTTTGTCTAGTTACTTGTTCTGAAAAATTGATCTTCCAATATTTTAAAAAATTTCATTCAAATCAAACGTCACTTCTGATGTCAACCAAATGTCAAAAACAGTTTTTAAATTTCAATGACAAATGCCCAATCCTTAGAATGGTATATTATAATATTTAATTACACAGTAGGTTCTTATTTGTTAAGCAATTTCAACTTATTAATATCTTTATTTACTTTCTAGTTAGTATACTCTAAGAAAACACCCACCTTGTATCGTTCTTACACAACCCCCAAGACAGCAACCTATTTGAAGTCATCAGCTCTACCCCTTTTGTGTTCCTGCTGCAATGCACTTTTCTCCAACAGACAGCTAGCTCCTACTAGGGGTGTTCGATATCACAAACTAAGTATCGAATAACGAATAAAATTAAATATCGAATATTATTCGATATATCGAAATTCGAATAACTATTCGAATAGCTTATTCGGATAACTAATTTATTCGAATAATTTATTGCAATAACTTATTCGAGAAACCAGTTTATTCGAATAACTAATTTATTGAAATAATTATTCAATTATTTGAAAGTTATAAACTATTGCTCTACACCCCATTTTATTAAATTTTAGTTTTAAATAAATTATTGAACATTCACAAAACTAATGAACAAAACGAACGAAAAAAAAACATTTGTGAGCAATAAAAAGTAACTGATATTTAAAAGTAGGACAATGTTAAAATAATAAAGGTCCATGATATATTTGCATTTTTTAACGTAATTTTAATCATGATTTAAATCGGGTCATAATGTATAACAATAGCAGTAGGTACTTACCTTTTCTGATTCTGAACACTGAATTCTAAATGTGAGTAGCTTTGAAGCACAATAAATGGTAACAGAACTAAACCGTATTTTTCTCCTTTGAGAAAGTACAAATGCAGAAAATAATTTACTGTTCACCTTCGAACTCAAACGTAAACTGTAATTTTTTAACAGAATTGGGCATTGATTTATTGCAACGATATTTTAAATTATCGCTAAAGGGTTATTCCCACTTCCCCACATCCCCGATTTACGATTCCGACCAATAGGCAATATGTATCATTACTAGAATAAGTTGTTAAAAATCAATTAACAATTTCTAGAAATAGTAATCTTCTGTTTAACCTATTCTATCTGATATCTGATACAAGTTTTCTAACTTATGATGATTAATGGCCATTTGCTAAATACAAATAGTACTCATTAGGCAGGCATTTGTTTTGGTATTATTGTAAGGAAATTGAAAAGGACTAACAATACTAATGATTAATGATAACCGATAAGATCATCTAAAGAACTTTTCAAGCAATGATAATAAACAAAATAAATAATCACGCACATCTTGGAACCCTAATACAGATCATTTATATGTCATAGCCAGCTTGATAAAAAATGAAATTGCTCTGACCATTTTAATTTTAAGTAATTAAAATGTTTACAGTTTGATATTTATAATGTGGCTTTCTATTCTAATAAGTTTTATTTGCATAAATACGTATTTATTCGATATTCGCATAAATTTATTAACAATAAACTTATTCGAATTATCCAATAAATAATTCTTGGTATGAATTTATTCGAATAAATATTCAACCGGATAAACTTTTATTCGAATAAATTTGTATCCGAATAATTATTTATTCGATAATTCCAATAAATTTATTCGAATAATTATTTATTCGATAATTAATTCGAATAACTTTTATTTTAATATCGTTATTCGATATATTATTCGAATTATCGATACAAATGAACACACCTAGCTCCTACTGCCCAACTGCAACAAATCTCAAACGCCCGTTAGCAATCAACAAAAACTGGACCTCCAGCTGCCACAGTCCACTGCTACCTGGTACGCTCCTTCACTCCAAGATGCTACCCCTTTGAAAGCTCCACTAAAGAACACATATTCTTGCGTAATCCCATTTTACTCCCGTCAGATGTCAAATGCAATTCAAAATAAAGCTGACAAAATATGCCTCTTTAGTACTTTACTTGTATGTAACAATTCTCCTATTCATTAGTTTCGTTTGCTATTTACCAGTAATCTTCTTTAGTAGATTCTTCTTCTATGCTTGTTCTTTTAAAATTTCATTTTCTTATCACCACGCAGATTTAGTTTATCTACCCTATTTATTCTAACCAGAAATATAAGAAATAAACAGGGTTATCTTCCATATTTTTAATGATACCAAATTATTTTAATACATGTTTTCAGTTTATTATCTTATTCTCGCTAAACAAATTCCTTAACTACCCCATATCATTATTGATGCCTTCTAGTCTATATTCTTATTTAATATTCACCTACTTAATTCTACCCTTATTAGAATTTTGCACTTGTCACTGATTCCTAAACCGTATCTTTAATATTTTATTTATTTTTAATCCACCTGTAACCTTCCAATAGCTATCTTTCAAATAATAATCTGCCCTATCTAGGATGTATTCAAGGAACCATTTAAATATTATCAACTATTACAATGGATTGATATGGGTTGTAATAACATCCCAATTTCTGTAACAAATTTTTATTTAAACAACGAGCATAATGTAGTCGTCTCATAACAATATTTAGATATGTTGTGTAAAATGTTTCCAACAAAAAGTAATACTGATGTGTTTATTGATTATACGAGTATTTATTCTAAGTATTCTAGCATTTTTTAACAATATCATATTAAAAGCTAAAATATCTCACAAAGTATATTATTTAAGCATAGCTAAAAAAATGTCAAAACCGCATAATTTCTAAATTGCACAATAATAATTTATAAGGCGTTATATAAATGTGTCCATGACTTTAAATGGATTGTTAAAGTTTTTGGAAATAATTCTAACTTTTATAAGTACCTTCGCTAGGTATGTATTTTTATATAAAAATTCGTTTGGGATTAAGAAAATTGAACAATCCAATTCTCTTCTATTAGACAGATCAGCAAAAAAATGACCAAGGCAAGTAACGCAACAGCAAACTTACAGAAAATAAGTGAAATTGCCCTAACGAAACTTTACGGACTAGAGAATATCCATTTGTCGGCGTACTCTTACATGTGTATAGCAAAAGCGGGTATTGTCTTTCGGCACGCTACGGGCATTTTATGATATAGACGCAGAAAAAGAGCTGGACTTGTCCACGGAGGTTAATGCAGTTTGTTCCGCAATAGTGCATTAGCTAATCTAGTAGCCGCATGAGCAGAGCCATGTAGGTACGATCATCTATCACTTTCAAACTATAATAAACTAAGTAACGTGTATTCAAATTTAAGGATATTAGAACTAGGAAGTTAGTATCTAATGATATCAGAGCGGATGATTTATGGAAGTGACAAAAGGCAATGGGGAAGGATGAAGGGCGAAGCTGACCAGTGGTCATCTGACCTCTGAACTCGCCACGAGCCACTCGGACCTTTATAAAAGGATTACACAACTTGACCACCGCCCATCTCCGATATTTTACTGCCGTAACAAGTGGTTACACACGTAACAGGGGAACAATTACCTGCTAATTTCATTATTAAATTTGCATAGAAATATCGGGCATTAAAAAACGGAGACGTAAACAAGCTGCGAGGGTTTCTTTCGCTGCTAGGCACGGCTTTAATGCTTTGAATCCTAGATGGAGCTGCTGGGAATTTAAAGTTCAGCCGAAATCGAAGCAAATTAAGCTGTTGTGTGATTGTGGGCGAAAATAAATACAGGGTGTCTGAAAAGTTGACCATAGGGCATTTGAAAACCTATACTACATTCATGGCTTCACGGCATAGCTTTAACAAAATAAGCAATTAAACTTGGAAAAGATGGAGAGTGCTGAAGTGTGACTTATCTGTAACTTACGTGTAACAATTAGGCTTCGGCAAATATTCAATTTTATTTCAATAAAATAGAGTTGAACCTAATGATATCGAATTGAAATATATTTTGCAATAAAGGAAAAAATCAATTTGACTGGATTACTTGAGAAAAAATCCGTTGCCCACACAGAATTGAATTTCATCAAATAAAATCATATAAAATGAATTCAATATACTACATCCAAATGTATAAATTAATTTAGCTTCCATTTTTAGGCTCGTGACCATAGAAAATGTATGCAAACTGAAATTATTATTATCAATCAGTTACATAATTACAATTACTAGAATTACATATAATTTTCAACTAGTTTTCATAAAAATAATATGCAACTTATCTATGGGGTTTTTGCTTTAAAATTCGTATTATTGATTTCTATTTATGTTAATGTTGCATAATACAGGCTGATCGAATACTTTCCTCCTCTAGAAGGATGTGGAGTTGTTTGTATTCTTTTAAACGGCATTACTGATATCAATTCCATAGCCCTACAGCGAATAAAAGTACTCGTATTTATGTACGAAGTGCAAACAGTTAGTGGCATGTCAAGTGCCACAAATACGTGTTACATATAGGTATTGTTTCTACGATCGCAATAGAAGTATAAAATAGTTATTTATGTACCACTGGCATTACAGAGACGTGTATTCCCGTTTGATGGCGACAAATTTATAAGACCGAGGGGTATACACAGTAAGTAATGCCCATGGTGCATACAACGTTTGAGTTTCCACTTAGGTAAATACATTGAAAAGCTTGAAAAGCAGTCCACAGCGCTCGACGACGTAAATCATTACGCCCGCTTGCTTTGAGAAGGCATAATGAGAGGGCGTAATCCTTAAACCCGCTGTTTACGCCTTCGGGAGTTATGCATTATATGCAGCTTATCACATAAACAGTGTGTCTACTTAAGTTGGAACCATATGGAAAAAAATTATCATTGGTTTTAACAAAAAAAGGTATTCTTGATAAAAAGTTCTGCATGGTCCAAAACTTAAAATGCAACCGTCATATATCAATTTTTTCAAGCCGTATACGAGGTTTGTCAAAAAATATGATTTTGCTCAAGAGTAAAGTACGTTTATTTTTGACAAAATCGAAAATTTTCATCGACAAAAGTTGATTAGAATTGGAAATTACACAAATATGAAATTACACCGATCTATCATGAAAAATCAGATTTTCTTATTTTTTTACTAACTTTTCTACACATTGATTCTAAATATTTGAAAACGTTATAAATTACGTTTAGTTTTGAAACATTATCTCTCTTATCTACTATAAACATAAAAATTTTCATATTTTTTGACAAACTTCGTATACGGCTTGAAAAATAATAGATGTGGAAAATAAATTATTTAAGGAATTTACTTCGGGAAAACATTTTCTGTCACACTATTTTAAATATCCTAGGTTAGGCTGGCATACAAATTTACGACAAATCCTGTTTATTGCACGCTACGTGCAATACAAAACGCAATTCCCATGCTAACATTAAATGTGGTGTAAGCAGTCACTTTTGAGATTAGAAACTGTGTTGTAAACTGCCATTTTTAACACGAGCGTAAAAAACACATTTGTTTACTACATTCCATTAATCAATAGTTTTATATTCTAGCCTAGCGAGGCATCTGTTTTTTGTTGGGGTTACATTTTTTTCTAAACCTTAAATGAAGTTTACAGTCCCCCTATTACCCAATACATGCACCAACAAATGCTATAAAATTGTAGGTAAGGAAAATATAATGTTTTTCCCAAAAAAAAGTTTTCTATCTCTCGTTTATATGTATTTCACGTACCCCTTGGAAATGTGTATATAATTGGCGTTCCCCTTGCACAGAGTGATAAAACTATAGTTGTAGTATACCAATGAGAATGAAGTAAACATTATACGTACAAATTGAATGCTGTATTAATAAATTATAGAAAAATCTAGCACCCCCTTTTATCCCTTTAGAAGTGAATATTAAATCCTTAAAACTCTTTCTTAAAACACACCGATATGACAAAAACGCAAAAAAAAAGATACGAAAGGTTCTATAATTCACCCCCGAATTCAGATTCGTACCTTTAGGGGCTGATTGGGGCAAAATCCTGATTTAAGTCTTTTGGGATTTCTATGTGCAACTTTTGCAAGCGGAAACCAAGTTCATATCACATCGGACCTAAGAGATATTGAGAAATTCGTAAAAATACATTTTAGTGCTTTTCACCCCTTTGCGGATGGAATTTTGGAAAATCGATTCGTAGCATTTCCCTACGTAACTAAACCAACCCCCATTCGAATTTTAAACTGCTGGTACCAAGGATTACGGCTCCGCGTACTATATTGTAATGATACAACCATAAGGGTGTTAGAATTAAATTTAGAAAATATTAAGGGATTACAGTGGTTAAAAATAATTTGGGTTTATTCATGTATAAGGTGGAAATATGAATGAAAAATAGCTGTTTGAAAAACAGATGCATTTGAAAATAATATAATTATTTGTATAAAATTGCACTTTGAAAACGAATGACAGATACTTAATTTGAAATAAAATAGAAATTTAGTAGGTTTAACTCAAATATATTAAGACTAGAGTGTATAAAAAGGGATGTGATGTCGTTAGGAAATTTGTCTTAATTATTGATAATAACAAATTTTGAAAATGTATTGGTGTGATTAAAAATATTTAAAATAACCCTGTTTTTATTGAGAAATGTTTTGACTAATAAAAAAGACTATACTTAAAATATACGTGGTGAATAAAAATGGAATTTTAAAATAACAAGAAGAAGGAAAGACTTTACTAATGAAGATTATTCGTGGTTAAAAACTAATGTATAGCAGAATTATTCTACAAAAGCGAATCGTTGAAGAAATATAATGGGTTAATTTTATTGGAAAAGTCCATTTGACATATTACATTAGTCAAAGTGGATTACGTCAAGCTGTTTGGTGCTAAGTAAGACTTCCAGAAGAGGATCATCGGGTAAGGAAGCACATTCCAGGAGGATATCAGATGCAGTAGCAATTAGATGTCTGCAGGTTTGCTCTGTTCGCTGGGTGCTGTAGAAAATGTGAAAACGTCTTGTCTGTCTGTGAGCCGTACATTGCGGGAAGGTGCTTGAAAGGGTCGAGTATAAAGTTAAAATGAGGTTGACATCTGGAAACGTTGTGTGGACCAAATGAAAGGTGGGTGATTTCTTATTAGAATCATAACTAGAAACGAAATAAAGACAATTAAAGGGTGAACTAAATAAGAAATAATTACTTACTGTGTTTTTAATATTGTTGTGTACCGTCGTAAAGAGTGGGTATTTGTCACTTGAATTTCAGATTTGTTTTGACAGTTGGTTGACATGAGTATTGTGACTTATGTAAATGAGATAAAAAATATTAGAATATCAATTTTTCAGAAATCAAGTAACTAGATAAAAGAATCCACCCCTTATTTTTCAAGAGCTATTTCTAATAATATTAATTATTGACATTTCAATACATAATAGGGCAAATTTGTTATTTAAAAACAGATTAATACCAATATACTTGAAGGTTCAGTTCAATATATAGTTATAGATAAACCTCTTGGGGGTAGAATTTTAGATTATACTTTCAGCCACATTTTACTCTAAAACAGACTCACAGCAAAAACTTCAATAATTGTAACCACTTAACTCTCTTTACCGTTACATCCCTTTTACCCCTTTAGGGGTAATATTAAAAAAAAACCCTTTAAAAACTTTCTAAGTAATTTAACAATACATCTACATGCCAAAAAAATTGTTCTAATAATTCAACAAAGGGTTCTATAATTCACCCCGAATCCACATACGCACCTTTAGGGGTTGATTATACAAATTTTATAACCTGGTATATTCATTCTAAGTCATTAATATTTTAAAATAATTATTATACCTTTACGATGGTATAATGTTTAATGTTTATAGATAAAAATGAAGCACTTTTACTACAAAGAGATAGTAAGAATTCAAAAGTTTGCAGAAATTAATTTTCAATTTTTTTCTAATATAACCTATTTCAAATTTTATACCATTGAAACTTGCTACCGAAATAAATAAAATAAATAAGTTGATATTTAAATAAATATTGATGACGTCATAACATTTAAAACAAATGATATAAAAATCTGAAAATTACTTTAATATACTTGCTGCAATTTCAATCGCTATACCCATTTGAAATGTTTTCTCGTAAGCGAAGATTAAGGGAGTTACCGAATTCATGCGTTACTTAATTTTCACACTGTATATAATATAGATATTAGCTATTATCATATTTAGGAATGTTATGCGTATCATAACTGCCGCAGATGTTTTGAAATCCGAGCTCGTAGAGCGAGGATTTTAAAACATCTGGGGCTGTTATGATTCATAACATCCGTGATTTGATCAATAGTTTATCGGTTGCTGTATGATAATGGCTGCCATGTATGGTAAAGGACTATTACCATACAGATACAGTTGTTTCAGTATGGTAATGAGTGTCATGTACTATAAAGAATTATTGCCGTACAGATACAGTTATGACTTAGTTACCAGCCTACTTTTATATATGTAAACAAAGGCTTAATATCCTGAAACCGGTTATCTTATTATTTGTGCATATTAAAAGATTAAAATTATTCTAATTAATTCATAGCTCCATTCGATTTCCATTTCGAACCGATTCAGGATTTGATTCAATTCGCATTTCGAATCTGAAAGTAAGTTTAGAAAAATTATAAATGATTACAACAGAGAAATTTGGACATTAAATAAAATACTTCAAACTGCTGGCGTTTGCTTTTAATATCTAGTATTTAGATCAACATTTTTTAAAAGCAGGGATGATTGCTCTTGTAAACAATTCAAATGTATGTTGTCATTTACCTGCAGTGATAGCACATATGGTTTAAGTGATCATTTATGATATTTCTTTGTCATGGATGGAAAATCGAAATTGAAAATTTTGCTGCCATGCTACAGTATGATTTTATCAGGTTCTAGGCGAGTATCGAGAAAAATAATTTATAGTAAAGCATCTTGCGAATTTTTTGGATTTTGTTTTAGAAATATGTAATTCGATGTTGATCCATTGGTGCTTTAAGTGGGGTTGGATTTAATTAATGTAACTGAAAAACTTGAATTAGAAATATATTGCAAAAAACCGTACAGTCCTATGGCTAACGTATGGTATCTGCCAGTTTTTTGGAGCTTAGAGAAAAAAAATCTTTTACAGATTTAAGCATTTTTTCTACCGTACCAGTAATACAAGCTTTTCGTTGTCGCCCAATACCCTTCAAGAGTGGAATTGGAGAACTCGTCGTCCGTCACCACCAGATAAGTTTTAAAGGTAACTAACTATTGACTGTGGGAAAACGTTTTGCATATCAACGAACTGCCCAAATGACGCCACCACCTTCACCATGCCCAAACTGTATGTCAGCGTCGAGAGAAATATGTGCTGAAATAGGGCAATAAAATAATACAAATTAAGTCATTTCTTTGAAGTTTTGTAGAGCAATATCAAACCATTTTTAGTGATTCTTAATTTTTCCTTTCAATTTTAAACCACTGCAAAAACGACATCCAAGACAAAAATTTCCTAGAAATTTTTCATAGCTTCCCCATTCTCTCATTTCTTACTCTTTCCCTTCGTAGTAGTGCAGCGGA
>OW679198.1:104366263-104430586 GCA_940337035.1 Agriotes lineatus | reverse complement strand
GAACAAATTCAATACACTACCTTTGATAATAATTGAAGTGGTCCGGTTTTGTGTTCGCCAGTGTATATTAAATTGAGAATAAAGTAGTAAAAACTCAGATGCGCTTTAGAAATGGTTTTGGTATCAGAGAAGCATTCTTTGGCGTACCAATATTAATTCAAAAATGCTGTGATATTAGCTGCAATTTGTACTCATGCTTCGTTGACTTTGAGAAGGTCTTCGATAGAGCATAGAGGGTTTATGGAGATCGTCAAAACATCTGAAATCGGCGACAAAGACGCAAATTTATATTGGCTGCAGCAGATCTCACAAGAGGTGCCTGTTAGACGAAGAGTACGAGGGCTGTGCGTTGTCGAAACTATTATTTAATTTTTATTCTAACGAACTATTTAAAGAAACCCTAAAAAGATCAAAAGCAAGGATTGTTATAAACTTGCCAACAACTTAAGGTACGAGGGCTACACGATGCTTTTAACTGATGGTATGGACTAGCCGATCGCCCTATAAACGCCTTATAGTCTTCTCCACGAATTTAAATTCGCGCAGAAGGACTATAGGTTTTATTGCTCATATTAAGGCATCTCCTATACAGGGTTTTCCGATTGCTTTTCACCATGTATCAGTTGTGTTTCACTATTGTCAAATGTAATTCCCATTTGTCCATATTGACAAGTGGTTGACAAGAGGGAAAAGCATTTGAGATAAAGTGAAACACAACTGATTCATGGTGAAAAGCAATCGGAAAACACTGTAAACATGACGAATCCCCTTCCTATGAAGATAATGTTGGAAAAACTAAAATCATGATTTACTAAAAACCACTATGTAGCAGAACCACATTTAGAAAGAATGCCATGCTTACACAAAAAATGTTAGAACAATGCTACAATCAGGTAAATGAAAGAAATAGTCAATAAACTATTAAAATTCAATGTAGATATTACGGCACTCCAAGAAGTGCGTTGGAAAGGTCAAGGAACGATGACCAATTAATTAGCGTATATGCGTCCACAGAAGATGCGGAAGAGCAAAAGAAATATATTCTATGAAGAATTACAAACAATACTCGACGCCGCTTCTAAATACGGCGGTAATAGTAATTGGGAATTTTAACGCGCATGTGTTACAGAAGATAGTATATCGAATGTTGCAGGAAATTTGACAATACATGATGGAACAAATTATAAGGGGTTAATATTATATGTCAATTGGCAGCGGTGGATAATTACTCAATTTGTGGTACTATATTTGAACCTAAAAAATACATAAGTAGTTGTGGAAATTATCAGGAGATAGGGGATTTAATTAAATACATCATATCTTAATAAGAAAAAGAGATTAACATTATTTTTCAAGTACGCTTTTACAGATTGTGATTCGGATCATTTCTTTGTGATGGAAAAAATAAGACATACTATAGAAACAATAGAGAACAAACACACTAAGAGAAAACGGTGGGATATAGAAAAACTAATAATAAGGATATACCAACTATATATAAAAAACCTATAGATTTACAACTGCTGTGCGTTGATATGGGCTCAAGTGTAGAAGACGATTGGGCAAAAATAAAAAACGTTATTCAGAACGCCACTAGCAAAACTATTGGGACGAATAAAAAAGGGGAAAAACTACAATTTGGGTCGACCACGAATGCCAAGACATACTAGATAAAAAGAATACAGCTTAAAATAGCAATAAGAAAGGTACAGCCAACACCATAAATAAATTCGAATTCCAAATCATAACCCTGGGAAAGCAAAAATAAAGACATTCTCCTAGAACAAAAGGGCGAAATAACTAATCGATGGAAGGAACATCTTTTTTTGGAGTTGTTAAATGAGGAAATGGCTGAGGAACGGAAAGGAGCTCAAGAAATACACACAAATTATTCAGCTGAGGGGGCAACTGCAGCGTCGGACTGGCAAAATTTGGCCTACCGGGCAACGGACGCATGTGGCCTCCACATGTAAAAATGAGAGAAAGGGGGGGGGGGGGGCACCGCTTCCTGGCTAATGGGGTTCCGGGGAGACAAAGTCCTACAGCAAGCGATTTTTTTTAATTGTAGGGAGCTCGAATACCCCTCTCACAGTAATGGCACAGTACAGTAGTAATGGCAGGTGAAAGTACAACCAAATCAATAACTACGATAAAGAAAACGGTGGGGGAATGTAAATAGTAATTTACGTTACAAGACCGGAATCTAGTGTTTTGCAGGTCGAGCCCTGGAAGCTTGGGGAGACCTGCAAAACACTTTCTGGTCGTGTATCGTACAATATTTTTTTACGACATCCGAGTCCATACTTTCAAACTTGCGAATTCGCTTTCGCAAACTAAAAAAAAATATGACGTTAGTATCTATTATTTGACTTATCCAAATAATAACACACACTTGATTCCATAGTAACGAAGGTATCAGGGACCGGCAAAAGCTTTACCGGTCCCTGATGCCCGTTTTCCGATCTTGACCGGCAAAACGTTACTTTCTGGCAAAAAAATTCTTCAGAAACCGCATATTTTCCGGTCGGTCGTAAAAAAAATTATTCTAATAATTTAAAACTTGAAACATGAAACAAGGTAACAAAAATGAAATAGGTAGGAGGTAGGTAATTATTCTATTCTTGTAAACTTTGAAATTCCAACAAATAACGAAAAAATATTCTTTATTTATTATGATTTATAAACTTTGAGTTTGGAACAATTATAACGAAAAAATGTAGATAATTATGATCACAAGGTTTGACCTTATTGAAACTTTTACACTCTATACTACAATATGAATCACATCAATAATTTTGATTTTAAAGAGACATCATGAATTCGCCGAAATTCAAGCTTTGGACTAAATCACACTTCACATTCAAAATTAGAAAACATTCTAACCTTCCTTGCACTTTAGAAAATACACGTTGACAGGCTACTTGGGTGCATGATAATGTCAGTATTTGTAAGCTAGTACAAATTGCTATACAGTGTGGACATAAAGTAACGGATAAGTTTATTAACTTTGTTAATATTAATTTTTATGAAAAAATCTGGAAGGGGTATGGCGATTTTAATTATAGGACATACACTACAACCACCTTTATGTTGATACGTCATTTGTTTTAAATTTATGACGTCATCGACATTTTTTTAAGGACAACGTGTATTTTTTATTATTGATTTAGGTAGTACTTTTTGTGTTGTTTTCAATGATATAAAATTTTCAATATGTTACATCTGAAAAAATCGAGAAAAATGGTCTTAAAGATTAAATATTAAAAACCTATGAAATGAGCAAAATAAATCTAGTTACCTACGTTTGACGGAAAGTCATTGACGGCACATTCGTTTTTATTGAAATTTAAAAAAGCAATTGAAAAATACAATAATAAATAATAAAAAATTAAATTCTCTGTGTCTCGCTTAATTGTACCATTTTTACTTCCTTTTACGATAAAGGAAGTATTGGATTCACCCCAAAAATTCGAAATTGAGTTTTCAACAGATCTTCACGTTTTAGAGTCCCCTGAACCCAAAAAACATATTTTTTTCATTGGTCTTTCTGTGTGTCTGTCTGTGTGCGTGTCTGTCTGTGAACAGAATATCTCAAAAACGAAAAGAGGTATGGCGTTGAAACTTCATATATAATTTTTGTGTACCATGTATATGAGACAGCAAGCTTTTGAAGAAAATCGCATAACCGGAACGCTCTATTTTGTACCGTTTTTACAGAATTTGTAATTTTTGAAAATTTTTGACAAATGCTTAAAACATTTTAAATCAAATTTTTGGCTAATTATAAGATCACTGTAAAAGGAAGTTGTGTGCGTGTATCACACCAGATTTTTTACTAAAATTTTAATTTCTAAAATACTATTAGGAATAAAGTACATATAACATATTGGGGTCAACATAAAGGAAATTTAAGACTCCATTTATAGCTGTAATAAAATATAGGGTGTTACATTTAAAAAAATTGAGAAAATAAAGATTGAAGACATTTGAACTAGTTTTTATAAAACATTAGTATTTTTGTATCCTAAATGACGACCCCCTCAATTTTCAAGAGGTAAATATTCAAAAGTGGGGAAAATATGACGATATATGCAATTTAAAGGAAAGTTGAATTGAACGTAGTACTTATAGGGCTTAAACAGCCATAAATAGATACCGAGTGCTCCATTTAAAAAATGTATAATTTTTTGAGCGAAACTGTTTTGGGACACCCTGTACATGTCATAATAATTTTAAAATATGCTTCTTCAACCCCATTAGGGAATACCTCAATCAAACTTTTTATCGAACCGCAGCATTAAATGGACACTCTGTATACATATCGAAAATATACACTGCATGCTCATCTAAAAGTGCTTTGAATATCGTCTTGTTGGTATTCTACTTCGTCTTTCAGACGATTCTGTAGTTTTTCTATGGTTGTTATTTTCCCTTTCTTAGATATGTGCTCCTTCATGCAAGTAATACACCATCTTCTTCGTTTTCTCAGATCTTTCGTCTTACTACCTTCGCTATGTTTACTCTTCTCAATAATTTCTTCAATATTTTTATTGTAATGCCGTTATTGTCTTTCCTCAGTTTCTTTTTGTCATGCTGATAATCTCTTCTTTTTCCTGGTTTCTTCTTTTTGTGATTCATTTCATCAGGGTTTCTTTTGTTTGTCTTGCAACGTGTTTCTGTGTGGCTTCTCTAAATTTCAAGTATGTTTTTTTCCTATAAACATTATGAAGGTCAAAGAATTTAGGGTTTATGTTGGCATTACTTGAATTTCTTTAAAAAAAATATGTTGGTAGAATTTGTTTTAGTAACTTTTTAGAACTAAAAATTGGTGGGAAATTTAAAATCTGGCATTAAAGGAGTTTTGTTTTTAGGTAATCTTTCGTAATCTTCTTCTTCTGGCATGTTAGGCTGCAGATCCAACAGTTCCTCTGCACACCACAGAATTGCTTTTTTACATTTTATTTTAAAAGATTCCGTTTTTTACGCGTATTTATTTTCAAAAAAGAACAGCTGACAACTTAATTTTAAATGTCAAAATGACACAAGTCGTTTACAAAAAAACCTGACGAAAATAAATATTCCAATAATTTAAAAAAAGCAGTTTTGCTAATTGTATCTTGACCTTGAACATTTTTATAGGAAAAAAGTAGCTATTAAGACAACTAGAGATTTTTAAACTATAAAACTCGTGTTGTCTTCAAGATTTTTTCTAACACTAATAATGTTTAATCAGTGAAATGTATCCAAAATGTAATAAATTATTTGGCATGTGTGATTCAGAACAGAAAATGTGAATATTGCTGTGAATAGTTATGACAACAAAATTAATACATTTTGAAAAAAACAATTATTAATAAAATAACTGAAAACGTTCCAAATGTGGTTCCAGAGGAAATAGTAAGAAAAGAAAATGAATTATGGGGGAATTTACTACCCACCAAATCCAAAAGTGTTTATGAGAAGGTATCTACGTCATTTGTGGAGTGGAAAGATAAAAAGGGAGTCAAGAAGTTACTGAAGATGTTGTGTTGGCCTTTCTTGATATGAGGGTAATTATGCAGTAGTAGAATATTCAGCTTATCTAAAAAACTTATTCATATTATGCTTACAGTCCCAAAAATTAGCGCCATCGTCTTTATGGCCAGAGTATTCTATGTTAAAGTCGACATTGAAGGCTAGGGAAAACATAGACATCGAAAAGTTTCGTGCTCTTATTCCTTATTTAATAAAATTAAATGTCGGTTATCGTGCAAAAAAATCCAAGGTCCTTACACGCCAAGAAATTAAAACATTTTTAGAACAAGAGGAAGATGAAGAATATTTATTTGTAAAGGTAAGAAATTAATAATTGTATTATTTTTAAATTATAACTGAATGGGATTTTGTAACGGGTGTCCCGCGGCAAATTTCATTTTTAAACTTGAAATAAATTTAAGTATTTTATTGAAAAAAATTGCAAAATAAACCTCAATCTTTGGGAAATTATTTGTGAAACAGCACATCTGCCAAATGACGCCCCTCACGTAGTACCACTTCTTCCAAACAAACTTGAAAATTGCGCATCACACGCATAAGCATAGCACGTGTAATTCCACGAATTTCTCGGGTGATGTTCCGCTTTAACACATCCACAGTGGGTGCTGCATTCTCGTAGACTTTTGATTTGAGACCAGGGGGGGGGGGGGGATTTAGAGTCCCTCTCTTAGAAATGATGTTATTCGGGAAAAGTTGGCGAAGCCATTACGATATTCGCGGTATGGGGAGTAGCCCTATTTTGCATAAATCAGACATCTTGACCTCTGTTAAACATTATCCGACGACGAAGAGAAGGCCACAGAAAGTTACTGATCATTTCAAGGTATCGTTCTGACTTTTCCCGAATCGCATAATTTTTAAGAGGGGGACTCTAAATTAGCCTCCGCGAAGCTCTGATTTAACTCCTTTGGACTTTTTGTTGTGGGGATATCTCAAATCAAAAGTCTACGAGAATGTACCAGCCACTGTGGATGTGTTAAAGCAGAACATCACCCGCAAAATTCGTAAAATTACACGTGCTATGCTTATGCGTGTGATGCGCAATTTTCAAGTTTGTTTGGAAGAAGCGACAGTACAACGTGAGGGGCGTTATTTAGTGGATGTGCTGTTTCACAAATAATTTCCCAAAGATTGATGTCTATTTTATAATTTTTTTCAATAAAATACTTGAAGAAATAAAAAATTTATTTCAAGTTTAAAAATGAAATTTGCCGCGGGACACCCGTTAGGTTGCG
This sequence comes from Agriotes lineatus, assembly GCA_940337035.1. Classification (NCBI taxonomy): domain Eukaryota; kingdom Metazoa; phylum Arthropoda; class Insecta; order Coleoptera; family Elateridae; genus Agriotes; species Agriotes lineatus. Next base: position 104,423,816 of record OW679198.1, on the reverse strand, counting down.
TTAATATTCGGAATCGCTGGGGCTAGCAGAAAAGCCGAATTGTGAGCTATGAAATTCAGTGACATACAGGATTGTGGTGATGTACTGAACGTTATTATTTCTGATGGTAAAACATACAAAGAGAGAAGATTCAGCATAATTAATGAAGGTTTTGGTGTTAACCCCATTAAGCTGTATCGACTTTATGTTGGATTACGCCCCACTAACTTACCTTTAAGATTTTTCTTACATTATCACACCTTTGGAGCAATTCCTCAAAAAATTGCAACTTTTCTTAATCTGGAAAATCCAAAAAGTTACACAGGGCATTAATTTCGCCTCAGTTCGGCAACTCTTTTGGTTAACGCATGTACTATTTAACACCTTTATATTGCTGGAAGTAATTTAATGTTGTCATCTAGGTGGAGATATTACTTCTTTGAAGAGACATGGCGGATGGGAATCATCAAAGGTGGCGGAGTCTTATATAGAAGAATCATTTGACGAAAGAGTAATGTTTGCCAGACAGGTCTTCAGTGAGGGAACACTGGCAATAAATGAAGAAACAAAAGTTGTAGAAGTAGATACCAAAGACAAGAACACTGGATCAACGAATTCGAAAGAATGTGGCTATTCTAGTTCAAGAATTGGTCCAAGTTATCAGTTTAGCAGTTGTACTGTTAATTTTTATAGTTATAATACTTGTAGAACCAATGATTAATAAAATATTATTTTCTAACACTTCATCATCACATCATTTTATTCTGCTTCAACAGTAAATCTGGGCTCGGATCATGACAATTTTTTTTAATAAAATACGTTGTCATTGACGACGTATTTTAAGATTTTATAAAATAACGTTGTCATTGACGACGTATTTTATAGAGAAATAGTATTTTAAGGGCAACTTAAGGTGCGAGTTTATATGAGCCATGGAAACAGTATAAGATATTAGTGTTAGAAAAATTGTAGACATTTTAAAGGACGAGAATTACTCGCGAGGACCTTTAAAACACTTTTCGTTCGTGGTGAATACAACGGTTTATTTCATACTGCAAGTTTAATGAATTTTAAATAAAAAGTTGTAAATCATTTCAAATTTCATGTCAACAATTGACGTATAATTTTAAAGTACTTGAACTTTAATATTTTACTTTAAAGTACTAGGACTTTAATGTTCCATTTTTTGTACCATAAATAAGTTTTATTTCATACTGATGTCAAAAATTAAATTTTTCGGACTATTTATGGTACAAAAAATGGAACATTAAAGTCCTAGTACTTTAAAGTAAAATATTAAAGTTCAAGTACTTTAAAATTATACGTCAGTTGTTGACATGAAATTTGAAGTGTTTTACAAATTTTTATTTAAAGTTCATTAAACTTGCAGTATGCAATAAACCATTGTATTCACCACGAACGAAAAGTGTTTTTAAAGGTCTTCGCAAGTAATTCCGTCCTCGGCTAACACCTCGGCCGTAAACAACTTTCTCGTCCTTTAAAATGTCACTTTTCGTTCTAGGTAAATAAACTACTATTAAAGTACTTGAATTTTAGTATTTTACTTTAAAGTACTAAGACTGTAATGTTTCATTTTTTGTACCATAAATAATCCGAAAAATGCCATTTTTGACATCAGTATGAAATAAACGTACTTTACTGTATTGATCCAATCATTATTTTTCTTACAGTAGCTTCTCATTTTGAAGGTGGCTGATCAATATACCCATTTTAAGTTTTGATGCTACAAAAGGTGATAACTTTTCTGATGATATGCTGAACCCTGCTCATAACTTCTTAGGCGATGTTATACGGTGAGGTATAATAATTCGTTGCCATTGTATTTTCCCTTAAGTGTTAGTTGTGAGTTGTATTTTTTACACCGAATCGAGTCGGTTATAGAGATTAAAACATACGGCAGTAGCAGCCATAAAATTCGACATTTAATCAAGCAACCAAAATTGATTTCCAATTTCTAATAAAATGTTATTTACTTTATTACACAACAAACTAGCGCCCTCCGAAGGGAAAGCGTTAGCATACCTATTAGCAAATAATGACGATTTAGCGAATAAAGTTAAAGGGTAAAAACCGAACGGGTTTAGCGAAGCAGTTCCGAGCTCCCACAAGCGGGCAGGCACGATAATCTCACAATAAATCTACAATCATAGAAGTTCGTTAACAGGAATTGTCCCAAGCTTTCATAATTAATTTATGGCGCGGAGCGGATTTGCATGTACGGAACTTAACCTATTCGGACAACAGTGAAATTAAATTCCGCCAGTATTACAGTAGTTCTGTAATGGTCATTTGTTTAACAAATAAAACGGGCATCCTGGAGCTCCGGGGCTCCCGGAGTCGCTGCATCTTGCTCTGGAACGAGGGGATGCACCGGGTGTCACCGTCGATGGGGTGAGAAACCGCGCTCCAGCGCCCGCTTAGTTAACATGCAGCCTGGAAGGTGCACCGAGTGCATACTCTAGTTGTAGTTTAATTTATCACACAGCTAGAATTTACTTCATTAAACATCTTGTAGCGTTTTATCTGAGCCCTGCAGCAACAGGATAAACTCTGCGTTTGGGATACGGCGAATGCGCCGCTGAAATGCCAAGTTTTGTGTGGAACTAGCTGCAAAGCTGTTTGACAAATCGTTTCCTTAGTAAAAAGTCCAGTAATTAATGGCTCAATTTACATGGTGTCCACCTTAGGATTACACCGCGAGGCTATCTTTGTTGTTATGGGAACGCTGAAGCGGGTGGCATTAGCACACTTTACAGAGTTTGTTATTTAACGTGTTTTATTTACCCATTGTCTAACCGAGCGCTGTAGAAACCATTATTAATATACAAATATTTGTTAATTTTAAAGTTTTTCCTTAAAAAAAATTGATATTCTTAAACAACCATTTGTTAGTGTTAACGACTATTTCTGAAGTTAATACAAAAAAATTAAATATACAGGTCAACTAAAATTTAAAAAAATGTACAATAGTATCTCCTAAAACATAATAATGTTTGAAATCTTCACAAATCGGTCTAAACGCTTAAACATTTTAAACAATATTGAAATCCCCTGAAATATAAAAGTATTTGATCTAAAAATTTTCATACGTGTAATAGTTTCTAAACTATGCATGCAAATGTTGTGCTCAAAGTTATTATATATTTTCCAAATATAAAGTGTGACATTTAAGTATAAACGTAGATGCATTCATAAATTAGGAACTATTCCATAGCCATACTAGCTGAAAATAATTTTTGATCATACTTTAGTAACACAATACATCTTCTTAAAATATTTTTTACATAATCTTATAGCTAACTATCGTAAAACCTACAAAATGTTTTTTTTTATTAACTAAAGCATGTTTTCAAAGATACTAGTATTCAATACTAATGGTTTGACGTACATGTGAAACACAGTAAATTTAGTTTTAATATTATAAATTAGAATAATAAAATTATTGAAACTTGAATGCTACCTCGATTTGCTAAGGGATAAGTTTGGTGACTCGATCATCTCACGACGAGGATTTGTGAATTGGCCGCCGCGGTCATGTGATTTGACACCGCTAGATTATTTTCTTTGGGGCTACGTCAAAGCACAAGTCTATGCCGACAATCCACAGATTTTGGATCATTTGGAAGGCAACATTCGTCAAGCTATCGCCGGCACACAGCCGCAAATGTTAGACAAGGTGATCAAAAATTGGAGCGATCGGATGCGTCAGTGTACACAATGTCGTGGTGGACATTTGAACCATATCTTGTTACAAACATAACTACATTGTCCAAGCTTCAAAATAAAGCAAAAATTAAATTGATATGTCAAACCGTTGTTGTTTTATTTAAAATTAAAATCCTACCGTTCTTATTGAAAGACCCTTTACAAAACGATAAAGTAAAATTGTATCCATGAGTGAATCGTTTAACGTCGAAACGAAGTCGAGACGTTCATGATTCAAGAGTGGATAGTAATAACTTTATCGTGGTGTATAATACATTTTTTTTTCTATAGCAAGAACTTTAACAATTTTAAAAGAAAATACGGAACGTCAATCACATTTTAAAATCTCAGTAGCTAGATTGCGTTGCTAGGATAATACGAAACTGTAATAATTAATTTAAATAAAAGAAAATTAAATTACTTTATCTACTCCAGTGAGATAAGTAACTCATTACGTCACTCATTTGACTCTATTTCAGTTACGTAATGAAGCTCATTACACCACTCAGTTATGTAATGGTTTCATTACGCAACTGAATTGTGTAATGACTTCATTACCTAACTGAAATAGTGCCAAATGAATGACATAATGACATTTGCCTACTAAAATATTTTGAAAATGACATGCTTACATACACGTATATTAATGATGCTGTTATACCACTTGTATAGTAAATAACTGTTATCTACCCTTGATGTTAAAGTGCTACTTTATCTACCCTTGCTGTTAAAGTAACACTTGACCTTTTGCTTTGAGTCGATTAAAGCATACTTTAACATTTGCTATAGAAAAAAAGATATAAATTGCATCTGCTAACTCAGTATTGTACGGTTTTATGAAAACAGATTACAAAATCAGTGAAGAAAAGCACCAAAAAGCACAAATGTAGAAATAGAACACAGCAACTGAAACACTAGGAAAAATGAAAATGTGACGAAAAACGGCGTTCTACATAGTTAACTGATTAAATATGGGACCTAGTAACTTAAAAAAAATGTATTACAATTGGTTATCTACAAGAACAAATGAAGATAGAGAGAAATATAAAAATAAAAATTGTGAGCCAAAAAATGTATAAATAAGGAAAACAATGGCAATTGAGAACAAAAATGCTTACAGATAAAAGGTTTAATACGTGGAATTCAGTCAAGTTCCATTAAGCAAATAAAAACTAATGATTGCAGTAGATTAGACCAGCTCATTAGCATAAGTAAGTGGCAACATATTACCAAGAACTGTTTAATGGAAACAAAACAACTTCCTTGGCCTGTGAACATCTGTAGAAAACGAGAAATAAAATGAACTAATGCAGTTTACGATAAATTAAAAATGAAAGAACGAATAATTTAATAGTTATAATTGAGGAATTAATAAGAAAATGTTGTCAGCTGGCTAAAATTTTAATGGAATGGAAAACATTTTATATAGTATCCATTCCTAGAATGGCGATAGAATTGGTGAAGACCAAAGTGGATTTTCATCCCAAGTAGAAGATAGGCACTACAGATATTAAAAAAGAAAATAAGAAGAGATGAAGAAGTCTACCTTGATTTCATAGATTTAGAAAAGATTATGATACTATTACAAAAATTTACTCTGGAGGTCTTATAAATGACACTGAGGGATACTTATTAAAGATGGTATAGAAATGGGGATTCCAATCAACGATAACACAACTTTCATATTAAATTTCGACGACCAGCTGGTACCAGCCCAAGATTCGTTTGAGAATTTATAATCAGAAGATTGTATAGAGAGTATTAACAATGATGCCTACAAATAAGTGTTCAGGGTATCGAATACCTGATAGTAATTTATAATGCTAAAATTGAAATGCTAATCGATGATGACTCCCCCCCCCCCCATTAGGCGCAAATTTTTGGCCAAATTTAAATACTCATAATATGTGAATGGTCTGGGGAAAAAATAAACAAAAGATGCAAAAAAGTTGACTTGTAAAAGATTGCTATTTTAATGATGTATCTGCGACGATTTGAAACATCCAATTGTGCTTTCAAAACAATTGCCGATTTTGCGTCAAGGGTTTCCATTATCACATTTTCTTTTTAACATAGATATTGACGAGATCACCCAGAGCTGGCAGATGGGGATAAATACGCATTTTATAATCAACTAGCTGTTACCCGCTACTTCGTACGAGCGAGGTTTGTTATTTGTGTATTAAATAATGACTAATTATTTTCTGTCATCCCATCCCATCCCATCTCCGTCTCCGTCTCCGTCCCCGTCGCCGTCCGCTCTTCTTTTTCCGTCCCCGTCCCTTTTTCCGGCCCCGTCCCGTACCGCCTCTTCCCGTTCCGTCCCGTCCCGCCCGGTTCCCTCCCCACCCATCCCATCCCATTCCTTCCCTTCCCGTTCCGTCCTGTCTCGTCCCGTCCCGTTCCCTCCCCCCCTCCCTTCTCTTTCCTTCCCGTCCAGTCCCGTCCTGCCCCATCCCGCCCCATCCCTTCCCCCCTCCCATCCCATCCCATCCCTTTCCTTCCCATCACGTCCCGTCCCGTCTCGCCCCGTTCCCTTCCCCCCCTTCCATTCCATTCTATCCCTTTCCTTTCCGTCCCGTCCCGTTCCCTTCTCACCCCTCCCATCCATTCCCATCCCGTCCCGTCTAGTCCCGTCCCCTCCCGTCCCGTCCCGTCCCTTCCCGTCTCGTCCCGTCCCTTCCCGTCCCGTCCCGTCATGTCATCTCCTATTTTCACCTTCAGGGGACAAATTTCCAAAAACCTTGAATGACTTAGTTCAAAATTTGATCTTATAATATTCCAACCCTTTTTTACCTCTTCAGGGGTTGAATTTTCAAAAATCTCCGTCTCCGTCTCCGATTTTTAGCTTTATTTACCCCATTTCACCCCCTAACGGGTTGATTTTCTGAAAATCACGAAATACGTGTTTGCTTATTTGTTTTTAGGAGTACTCCTACGAAGTTTCAAGTCGAAATGTCTATTTAATATTATTTTTCCATGCAAAATTGCAACCCCCATTTTACCCCTTTAGGGGTTGAATTTCGAAATATCCTTCCTCATTCCTTGTATACATCATAAAGGGAACCTCTGTGGAAAATTTAAGCTTTCTAGGTCTAAGGGTTTGGGCGGGGCGTTGATGAGTGAGTGAGTGAGTGAATGAATGAATGAGCGAGTCAGGGCTTTCAGTTTTATATACAAACTAATTTGTTGATGCTTTGAGATGCTTCAATAATTTCACCACTGGTACCACTGATTTGTCTAAAAATGGTAATTTTATTTCTTTAAATTTTCGGTTTTCCGAAATGTAAAATGAAGACACACCAGCAGAACATATTACACATTTTAATTATATTTTTAACAGTACTTATTTAGCAATAAGATGTCTGAATTTAATTATACACGAGAATAATAGATAGTCGAAATAATAATTTTTGATAGGATTACTCTATCCCACATCTCGAAACAGCTACTTACTACAGATCTACATACATATGGAAGAAGAAGCAGGACGTCTACGGAAGCGCTGGAAGGTCAACTCGAAAATGCCAGACCGGAAAAAACTAAATAGTTTTATGCATGAAGCTGATGATGATGATTGAAGCTTGTAAATATGCGTTTAATTTATTTAGAGCTTCAAGTGCTATAATTTCATGATATTACTGTGATTTCCAAACTAGTACTTCTACATCTCCAATTTTATGTTTCGATTTTCTAAATACTCAGCTGAGACTGTAGGTTTTGAAATCGCAGTTGCGATAACTTACACACAATTGTAATTTTAAAAATCAGAATTGCAAAGTATTAATTTTACGGTTATACGTTATAGTCCTTGTACGGTTTCAGAGTTTAAATGATACAATTAAGACTTCGATTCGCCGTTAGTACAAGCAGTTGGGTGTTAAAAGTCGCAGTGGCAAGTTTAAAACTAAAACTACGTATTTTAAATTCGCCACCAGTGCAGATTAAATATTTATATTTTATAATTTCCAGTTAATACAAATAAAATATGAATTATATTTTCAATGCTAAAAAGGTTCCACTTTCTAGTTAACACTGAGCTTTTCAGAAGATTCTCACTGCTAGCTCTCGATTTACGCTTGCGTATCGTTTCTGCTTTCTCGAGAAACTATTTTAGCAAAAAAATAGGGAATATTTAATCGTACGAGTATTATATTATACTAGCAACCAGTGAGACAAATGTCTCATTTAAAAAAACAAAAAAGACCGTTTTTCAAATAGAACGCGTATTAAATAAAAACAATGATATTTTCTAAAATATTTTATTTTCTGAAAAACCGGAAGTGTCACGTGACTGAAATTCGGTTCCTGACCTGACATGACCATTCCAAACATATAACTTTAATAACTTTTTTCTCTATCTCCTACCGTTTGGCTGCTGAAACAGCGTCCCGGACGGACCAGCGTCCCGGACAAGTCTATTATATATATGGATAATTAAACGAAAAACCTATGCATTATTGTCCAAACCACTGGAAATGTACACAAATAATAACAGTATGTTGTGTAATAAAATAAAGTAAATACAATGGAACCCACATTTATTTACATTCTGTTACTAAAACTTACTTTTATGTATTTTAATGTAAAAGACTATATGTATTTATTTCCATAAATATTTTATTCCTGTGAGAAGCTAGTAACCCCTACAGGGGAAACAGATACCTCCCACAGACCAACAGACTTACCAGTGGATATCAGCACAGGTAGAAGTCACGGATATTAGTACAGCTGTAATGGAGAATACGAACAACAAACACTCGTAATAAGAAAATTTATATGCGTTTGAATGACATCAGATTATATTACGTGCGACCATAAACAGTAGTGGGTGAATAAATAATAGTGTAGTACCACGCATATGTGTTAAGTAACAGGAACAACTACTGGAGCACGAATACCTGGAGATCACAATGGCATCGTTACAAAGGGAACTTCAAGTACGAACGAGTTGGTCGACAGTTTCGGGTTAGTTTTCGAGCAATTTACAAAGTGGTAAAGGTAGCAGCTAACACAGACAAAACCATGGCGATGGTGAGGATGTAACTCTGTAAATAAGTAAACCTAATAAGAAGCGAGGAGATGAGGTGCTTACTAAATTGCACCTTGCGTCGCTGAAAGATTACATGGAAAGTTAGTATAATAGTTAAGTGGTAGGTTTTCGCCTTTTTTATATATAATTTCCAGTAAATGTATTGATGTATTTGTCAGACTAAGTGGCGTGACCGATGAGCAAACATTTGGTGTGTCAATTATACCAGTTATAAAACAACAATAATTTCATTTCAAAAATTTGAGTGAATGAGAGACTGCAAGTAAAAAACAGCGAAAGTTAGATACCTGACACGAATTGTAAGCGAGCCCTTGTGATTCCTAAACACCGTCGAGGTTGGCATAGTAAGCAGATGGACCATTCACCGCAACCAACATTTGCCAGTGCCGGTCATCTTAAATGCAGATTCTAGGCCGAAGAACGAGTTCACCAGCTTTTAGCAGTGGCGTGCGCTTGGGTGGTAGCGTAGCACACGGTAATAGAAACATTTTCTTTCTGTCATTCAAATGAACTCGCGGAATTTTAAAGGTTTGTTGACAAAGATTGTTAATGACTTCTTTTAAGATGCTAAATTCTTAGTAATTAATGTAAGAAATTAGTCTTCTTTTCTTGTAAACCCCTATAAACTCACGAAATGAAGACAAAGTTGGTGTTTGTGATTAGAAAATTTACAATGTTTATTAAATTTGATATTTATGAACCCTCTTAGTTCAAAGTTGTTGTAACGTAAATAAATTATGCTTGTGATATCTTGAGTAACAAAGCTTCGCCCAACATTTTTTAGGAATTTCGCTAATGTTTCCAATCAAACTTACTGCAAATATATTTTTAAAAGTTACCATATATTAACGCTGCGTTCTGTTTATATACGTCAACTGTGTTTTTATGTATTTAAATATAAAAGTAACTTTGTAAAACTAAATGTAGCTAGTAATTTACCTGGTCACATTGGACTTAAAATATTTAATATGAAATTAAATAGGTGTCCGAGTCACGTATTTTTGACTTAAGTATTAAGGTGTTCTTGTTGTAAAAATGTTTTTACTCTGTTGGTGATCTTATATTGTGATATTGTATTTAAATTCGCTGTGACAATTTCTATACAATCCTGTACTGTTAAACGAAAATAAGGCATTATTATTATCAACATCATCATTATTTTAGAAGGTTCATGATGATGGCATATGATTGAAAATAATTATTGTTAACAATCTAAAAAATGCCGAAACAGTTGCAGCGTATTATTCAGATAATATATTATTTTTTTTGCAATGATTATATGAATCTTATTGAAGCTATATGTGATAATCTCAAAATTTGAAAAAGGATAGACAAATTAAAGTTTATCCTGTTTTGTCGATTATGAAAAAGAGTTTGACAACATAAAGCATAATACATTTATTGTACTCTTACAACTAATAAAGCTTGACAGAAAAGACATACGCTAATTAAAAACGTAACCAAACTGCCCAAATAAGACTCCGTCAAGTAACAATGAACACATTGATATAACAAAAGGAGTCTGGCAGAGTTATATCCTGTCTTCACTATTGTTTAATTAATATTTGGAGATTATATTTCATAAAGATCTAGAAGAAATGGATACTAGAATCAAAAGGGATAATATATTAATAACGTACATACTCAGAAGCATATGGTTCTGATTGTAGATAATGAAAAAGATCTTCAATCCCTACTAAACAAAGTAAATAAACCTAGCAAACAGTTTGGCCTTACAATAAGTCAAAAGAAAATATTACTGTAAATAATAGATCAACAGAGAAAGTTCGGCATTTTAAATATTTGGGCAGTTGGCTGGGATTGGAATGATGAGGTTAAAAACGGCATTGAAATAGCAAGAGTTACTTTCGTCAAATTGAAGGATTTTACTTGCAGTCAAAATTTAAAACTCAGATTTCGAAATGCTATGTCATCTCTATCCTATTAAGTTGGAGTTGAAAGATGGAGGTAGAAAAGAGAAACTATGCGCAAACTAGAGGCTTTCGAAACATGGATTTATAGGCGGATGCTAAGAATATCGTGGATTAGGAGAGTAACCAATACTGAGGTCCTCGCAAGAATGAACTTTTGAATACCTTAAAGCGGCATACTTCGATCATGTCTTTAGACGTGACAAATGTTATCTACTTCAGTTAATAATGAATGGCAAAATAGAGGGTAGAAGAGGTCCTGGCAGGAAAATGCATTCCTAGTTCACAATGGTGTGTTGCAAGTGTGAGATGCTGCATTATTAATTCGGTTAGCATCAGATAAAAATGAGCTACAAATGGTGATCGGCCACCTACAGCAGGAGGCTCCACCCAGAAACATATATTTCATGAAATAATCAATAGTATTGTAACAAGTGGCATGAACAGTGTTGATTATAAATTGGCTTAAATATAACGAGTTAATATGATAACGGAAATGCAACGAGTGTCAACGAGTGGCATTTCCTGGAATCATAGCAACAAGTTAAAATTGAAGAAAATTATAAAATGGCATTGCTCACGACACGAGTTGCATTTAACTGAAGAATTTAACAAAGAAGTCATTAATGAAGAAGCTATTATACCGATGATCCATTTTTGCAACAAATTAACACAATTTTATAAAAAATGTGACATTTATTTATTGGTTACTGTAGAGAGTTGCAGTAAAGAATAATCCCCCATTTATTTTAACCAGCAAAACTATCATGAAAGAGTTGCAGTGATTGGATATTTTCGATTGGTTTTTAAATATGTGTGTTGAAGTCTCTAAATTAATAACAATCAATTTCTGACAACTAAATCTTGTTGCCCAGGAAACGATGTCGTTTTTTATATGACCGATGATATAGGCATTTGCTATTTTAGGCAAATCGCAAGTAGGACAACTACATGAAAAATGCAGATTGAAAAACACAAAAGTTTATTTAGTTGGAAACGAAACAGTTACGTAAATACCAAATAATTTTTTTACTTTTGTAATGAGAACACATTACTTCTACTTTTGACGATGATGTTCCATTTATAACAAAAGTAATGATCGGAACATAGCATATTATTATGCACGAATATGGTTCGTTGACAATATGATCACTAGATACATAGTTGTAGTCTTAATATTGTAATTTTTTTAAATGTATAAGAATAGACCGTCATACTTAAAGAAAAATCACTTGCTTCGTCTGGTCGGCATTTTTTGGTATAATTAATATATCTTAAGCTAAATACAAACATTTCCTTGATTTTAAGTCAGACGGGTTTTTATAACCTGTTTAGCATTTTTAATAAACGACTGATTTTGTATTGTGGCTATAGCATGCTCAACTTAATATTTAACGTCATAAAAAGTGTAAAGCTTAAACAATCCCTAAAGATAACGATTTAAAGCTTTAAGATAATGACCGAAATTTGACATATTTTCAGTTTTCTTGAAAAGGCAAGTGAAATCCTAATAATTTTAATTTTTAACAGATGTTTGTTTATTATTTATTAATAATAACAGCAGTAATTCCACAATGTTGTGTAAAAATCTTCTAGCTAATAACAAGCATTAGCGCCTAAATAGTAGAATTAGTCTAAAATTAATCCTCTATTAAGTAGACATTCGCATCTTCGTGCAGCAAGAAGTATCTTACATAATATTGCCTTAGTTTTTATTATTGTCATTATCCCTCATTAGCTAAACAGGAAGCAGGGCGACTTCCATGCTGAGCAGGTGACCAAAATTTCTGGTCTTAAAAAGGGTAAATTCAGAATTCTAAACCCCAGCTTTCAATAAGTGCATCATTCTAAAACTCGACTTTCGAAAAACGTGTGAAACCAGTACCTACCCCAAGTAAATAAAACGGCCGCCTAAAGAGGAGCAAGAGTATGTAAATCTGGAAGAATTTAATTAGATTTTGATTGGTCGAACTGGTTGACCTGGGCCTGCCCATCGGCTCCTGACCCTCGGTATAAACTACACACTGTACCACACGCACTCCGTTGACGAACAGCCAGCGGACACGTGTGTCTGTAGACCGAGGATTAACGTGCAATCCCTCCTTTTAATTGGATTTTAATTGATACAGGGTTTTAATTTGGATTCGAGATTACTTCAACACTCAGTTGATTATTGGTTAGAGCAATCCCGAAAATAGCTTCGGTAAATAAAATTTTTTCGGCGGACGCTCCCATCGCCCTCGTTTGCGGGGAATGAAATAGGCGATAGCTGTGAGCTGGTGCTGGAAATAAGAATCGTTTTGTAGCGGTCGATTGAACTGTTTTTGTAAATAAAACCTTTCATACTTTATTTAGTAGATGCGAAATAAATCTCGAGACAAATGTGACTGAATCACTATTGAAATACAAAATCTGAAAAACGAGCGCTTTAGCATTGTCATTTAAAAAACTTGTATTTCCCTTACAATATCCCCATGGTTATATTATGTAAGTGTACTATTAAAACTAATATAAATAAAAACCAATTCAAATAACTATATTCTGAGATTAAAAATATTTCAGCATGGATGACTTTTTTTGTCGATGCTGTTTAATTTATTATAATAAATGTTTGTGCTGTAGAAAATAGAACAGTTAAACTACATAGACAACAAGCAGAGATAAGTAAGATTATTTAGCATTTATCTACTGTATATGTATGTGTATCTACTGTGTATTTTATTGGACGTATTTTCTGCAATACAATGTAATGTTGTGTCTTCTCTAGTATTACTAATTTCAAAGTAATTCTACAAGTAATTTTAATCAAATTAAAGCAAAATAAGCACGACGGTGACCTTAAACCTTCTGTGCAAAAACATTTAGAAAGTTTTTTTAAGTTATTATTAAAACAGTGAAAATATTTAAAAAAAATTCAAAACTTTTCTGCAACCAGTTACTCTGATGTCTCATATAAAAACGTAAAAGAAAAAGTAGCACCATATGTTAACATGTGGTTTTCAGCATAGGTTCCTCATCCATGTAACACAAAATATAGAAACAAAAAAACTTACACAGCTACGCTTAAATTAGCTTTAATACTAGCTATTGATTCACAAAGAAGTAATATCTAAAAAACTGTTGGAGGACGTAGCAGCAGATTGCATAAAATGAGGTTAAGGGCCGCGGTTTGTACAATGTGATGTAAATAAAATCAGAGGTTCATATAATAAAATAGACATAAATTACAACTAACAAAAACTAATGTATAACTCGCCACAACGGGTAGCACATTGTCAATATCGATAGTTTTAAATATTACGACTAAACATATAAGGAAGAGTAAAGTTTTTACTTTTAGAACATATTTACATTATTAGCTAAAATAACAAATATGGGGTACCACAAGTTTGCTAAACACTTAAACAAATTACCTTACAATTGTTTTCGGAATGGCATCCGAAATTGTTGCTAAAACACAACAAAGGTGAATAGTAGCTGTATTCTGAACCCTGCAATGTGAATAAATAAACAAAAATATCCAGTTTTAATTCTATACTGTATAGTAGTGCAGAAGCAGCGTAAAATCAATTAAAATTCGATGTGGAACATCTGAGGGTTATTTATTTTTAACCGAGCTTATCATTGTTAGTCACGAACTTTCAGAATTCCACATAAATATGTTCCTCTACTTTGGTCTATTCTGCACGAGAGGTATTGGGAAAGTCAGGGATAAGAAACTTTGTAATAGACCTAATTAAGGGTCTGTCGGCCTGTGGGAGAACTATCGCCAGTTTGCCCTAATAATGGCGACTTGAAACTTCAAAGAGTTACCTAGAAATTGAGGGTTAGTTATGACAAAGTAAATATCAACGGAAATAAACATACTGATTTTAGAAGTGTCGATGTCGTGCTGAAGTACACACAACAATTATTTAGAAGGGTTGGTGTTTAGGCATTTATGATAGCAGCTTCAAATTCAGAAAAGACCATCAATGATTTAAACGTTAGTTCTTTAGCATTCAATTAATATTTTTTTAATTACTTAGAATTAAATGACGGTACGCATTTTTGAAAAATAAATGTCGCGTTGCTGAATCTGTTTTAAGTTTCTTAAATCGAAATAAAAGAATATAAAAGAGTTCAGTTCTTATTTTGGCAAAAGCCAATTCTGTAAAGTTATAATAATAAATACATAAATATAACCAGTTTTTGCCATATGCATATGTTAGATCTCGTTATATTTATGTATTGATGAATTTAACAAAAAACGTGTTACCACTGATCGCTAAAAAATATTGCAATATAACTTAAAATTAAAGTATAATAGCATTTAGCGAAAATTATTATAGACAATAAAATCAGAAGACCTTACATATTTATTGGTCAAATTTGTTTATTTAGGAAAACGTTATTGCCTCCCAAAATTGGTGAGATCAAACCGATTGGTTTTCATGCAGCCTGTTTGAGTCAATTTTGCTTTAAGGCAGCAATGTTTAAATGTTAAACATTTAAATTTTACAAAAAAAAGTGTAAGGTCGAATAATTTTTGATTGGATGAATTCCAGAAATGAACAGAGCACAGAGACAGACTTGCGGCATCTTTTTCGATGTGCAAGAATTGCGTTATAATATTTTTTACGGCGATTACACTGTTATTGGACGAAAACGCACATCTGACAAGAATAAAATTTACATAATATGTCACTAAATATTTTTTATAAAAGTAAAGAATACTGAGTTCCATCTTATTTATTTGTCGAATTTGAACTGGCCTTTAGTGCTTTACTTTACAGTTTTACTTGTTTTCATAATCTTGCATCACTGATTTTTAAACAGTGTTAAATAATATCGCTTTTCTTTATATTTCTAAAGCATTTTTGTTATTAAAGGTAAATCGGTATTATTTTTCAAAAGTAATAAAAGTAATACAGCCCAAATAGTGATTGACTATTTTTTAAAACATTAGTAAACACATACTCCACACAGCAGTTTCCTGATTTTCGGCTAGGGACAACCCAGCACTACTTTTGATTTATGCAAGTTCCCAGGACAGACATTGAGTTGAGAAGTTACGACTGTATTCATCATGGTCGAGTAGATACTATGCGACGGGGGTCATAAACAACCCGAGGCTAATTGTTTTTTAATTGATTTTTTAATGACCAAAAAACCCCGATGACCCCAGGTAATAGGTTAATGATGCCCTAGGATGTTTTTTTTAAATAAAGAATGTAGATGTTATGTAACACGGTCATCGTTGATGGAAAAAAGCAGTCTCAGTTTTGCCTAAGGAGTTGCTAACTAAAATTTGATATTGTTTCTGTTTTCGCGTATAGAAAAATGTCAGTGGTTCAAGTTATTTTCCAAATTGTTTTGCATACATACATTTAGTGAAAGTCTAAAAGTTCTCATTTACATACTAGTATACGTACAATGGTTTGGTATATCTGGATGTAAAACGTAAATGAGTTTGTTTTTTCACTATATTAGTTTCTCTAGCCGAGGGGTAACAATTTTGTTTTGTTAGAAAAGTGTCATTGGTTTAAGTTATTTCCCAAATTATTTTCCGTACGTATATTTTGTGAAAGTCTAAAAATATAATTGACGTACATACGTACAATGGCAATTTTTCCTAGCCTCAGGCAAAAGGAGTCCTTGTTGCACTAGAAATTTTTAGGCTTAAACACATGGCTTTTAATCGTGGGTATTTTTTATTACTATAAACTTGAAAGTAATAATAGATTCCAAGTTTTGTTTTGTTTTAAGAAGCTAATTGTTTAGAAATTACATTCCTTTTGTATTCTGGTATATAAAATAATGCTTGAGCATGCAACACTCATTACCTTAGCAAGTGCAATTGTATTCGCTCAATAACCATGGCTGACTTTCAACACCACGACTACACTCAAGTTTTTGAAAACTACTGCTACTGCTACAACCGCCCCTACGTTAGAGGACAAAATTCGCACCCACATACCGAAAAGGAAAAATCCATCCGAGTGTTCATCGCAGTCTCTAGCTGATAAGAAGCATCGATCGACTTCACCAAACAAAACAAAAGAAGAGGGCGAGTATACATTTGGAGAAGATCTAGTGGTAACAGAGGAAGATTGGGAACGATTTGAAAGCGAAGGCCGACAGAAGTATAATTCCAAACCTACACCAGAAGTACGTGACGATGTTCGGAAACAGTTAGCAAGAGAAAGAAAACGTTTAGTGTGTGACACAACGCTACCATTAAATAATTGTGGCTCCAAATATATATATCTTGGACTTGACCCCTTCTGTGATTTCGTTCCTAGTATTAGAATATTAAAACAGGGTGTCGATGTCGGCGTTAATTTTTCGGTAAGCACATTTTCCGCATTTGTGGAGAATCTGCCTACTATTTTGGATTTTCTAGCATGCGGAAAATTGGAAAGGTTCGAAATTTTTGGACTATTCTGTTGTGAGTGTAGGACACAATTCTGTGAAGTTTGTGCCCAAAACAACACCGTGTCAGTTCGAGTTATATATAGCACACTCAACCTTATTAAATTTAAGCAGAATGGTGGAATTCTTATTGAAAAAAAGTATTAACGACTTAGAAAAGCAAGTGTATGGCTTTAATTCCTTTACCCAAGAGGTGGCTCTAGAAGTCGTTAATTCTTTCCTACCTATCCATACTATAGTTTTAAATATACTGAAAAGGAATTACGCTGATGATTCTATTATAAATGAATTATTTTTTAAGTGTCCTACGTTTGTTATATGTGAAATAGAGCGAATTGTTGATTATTTTAGAAAATATAACAAATTTGAATAATATATGTACATATAAATTGTTGTAAAAAACAGGTCTTTCATATTTACCAGAATAAAATATAAGATCGACATGGTTTTGTTCTTTATTGCCTATAATTAGAAAAAACTTTTTTCTTTCAGCGTAAAGTATTTTTTAAACAGTCAAAAATAAAAATAAAAATACATTGTAAATATATTACAATTATATTCAATTACAATAAGTAAAAATCAAGTGGCAGTGTTAATGACGCTTTTTTAGTAAAATAATTATCATACAATATTTTTATACAACGATCATTATCTGCATAATTATTGCTAAAGATACATAAAATATCAGAAAACGAAACACCGTTTATTCGTAAGTATAAGTATACTAAACATTACTTTCCACAAACATTGGAAGTTAAATTTTGCAACATCTTAAAGTTATAGATCCAAGATTTACATTTTTTTTTGAAGAAATGTTAAATGGTTCCCTTCAGGTGATCGACCAAAAGAATTAAAATATTCCCCGTAACCATAAGAGTCAATAAAAACGGCATTCCAGTGTTGCCCAGGTTTATGGGAAGGATCGGTATTTGCAACTATGGCACATGGGGTAGCTATGTAGGAAATTTAAATAGTAATTCATACAAGTGATCGTCCTTATAATTATTATCTAAGATACTTAAAACCGCATCGATATCTAAAGGATCAGGGGTATTTGTGATTGAAAGGGCGACATCATTGCGAAGGAGTTGGAAACTACAAACGTACTTTTAAATTGCGGCTAGTTTAGCTAACAAAGTGATCGTCCTTATAATTATTATCTAAGATACTTAAAACCGCATCGATATCTAAAGGATCAGGGGTATTTGTGATTGAAAGGGCGACATCATTGCGAAGGAGTTGGAAACTACAAACGTACTTTTAAATTGCGGCTAGTTTAGCTAACAAGATTTTTCTTTCATACGAAGAACATTAAGTAAAGTTGAGTCTGCTGCGCTATTTATTGTAAATTTGGTTTACACGAAAAAATATTATGTCGCTGGTATATTTTCATCATAATTGAAAATGGTAGAACTTATACTTTTTCAGGCATTTTTCAAGTTACCGAGAATATTGTTCGATTCCGAGATATAGTTTTTGTCGCTAACACCAATGCTTCCACATCAAAATGTTATAAAATTTAAGAAAAGTTATTTTAAAATTAAAAGTGTTCGAGGTATCTTAATATATAAAATGAAAATATAGAAATGTACAGTGTAGTTTTTCGAATTGTTTGCAGACATTGCTACTTTGAGCGAAATGAAGCGATATTTCCAATTACAAAACTTACAATAAATAGCTTTTTGTCTCTAACACAAATGCATCGACATCTTTTTTCGAATTGTTCGCAGAGGATTTACAATGCTTTCAAATTATTTAGTTTTGTCACTCAACACTTTTTCTAAAAAATCTATTTCTTGTGATAGCGATGAACTGTTTTTAATTTGAACGACGAGTTAGCAGGACTAATTAATGGACGTTAGCCTTTATATTCTTATTATTTTAGAATGTATTTTTGTACTAAGTTCCTTATACGAATTATTTGCACGTAACACAGTAAATAGTTCTCAGTATAACAGTTGGAATTGATTTTTTTTAACATGTTTAAATTCGAATTCTAGAGTTAATCGGGGGCATATACGACAAGACTCGGATAGAATTGCAAAATTTAGTTTTAATAATATCTAACTTAATTTTTATCTTGTAATATATAAGTCTATATGTGATTCCTCTATTTCTTTTTCGAGACGGAAGTT
Organism: Agriotes lineatus; assembly: GCA_940337035.1. Lineage (NCBI taxonomy): Eukaryota > Metazoa > Arthropoda > Insecta > Coleoptera > Elateridae > Agriotes > Agriotes lineatus. The sequence continues at coordinate 104,404,578 of OW679198.1, read as the reverse complement.
GGTTACATACAAAGCTTCAATATTTTCGAACTGTAAAATATAACGATTTTTGCTTCTGTAATAAATATGTCATGCTAATGTTGAAAATTTTGGCTTTTACACAAATTTTTTAATCCTTTAAGTATCTTACATAATAATTATAAGTACTCATTAACGTCGGATAGTTCTACTTTGTACTGAATTGCTACAAGGTTTTTATATTTCTGTTAATATTTTCCACATTTTGTGAAAGTTTAAAAATATTATTTACGTACATACGTACAATAGCAATTTTCATAGCCTCAGGCAAAAGGAGTCCTTGTTGTACTAGAAATTTTTAGGCTTAAACACATGCCTTTCAATCGTGGGTATTTTTTATTAGTATAAACTTGAAAGTAATAATAGGTTCCAAGTTCGTTTTGTTTTAAGAAACAAATTCAATGCGACGAGTAAACGTGTTCGTTTTACATTAAGAGATTTACCGGGGAGTTATAAAACCAACTTTTGAGTTTTTGATGTATAAATTTTCAGTGATAACCGCTCCGCTGCGAACAATTCGAAAAAAGATGTCGATGCATTTGTGTTAGAAACAAATCGCGATTTATTGTAAATTTTGTAATTGTATCCGAGTCTTGTCGTATATGCCCCGATTAACTCTAGAATTCCAATTTAACCATGTTAAAAAAGATCAATTCCAACTGTTATACTGAGAACTATTTACTGTGTTACGTGCAAATAATTCGTATAAGGAACGTAGTACAAAAATACATTCTAAAATAATAAGAATATAAAGGCTAACGTCCATTAATTAGTCCTGCTAACTCGTCGTTCAAATTAAAAACAGTTCATCGATATCACAAGAAATAGATTTTTTAGAAAAAGTGTTGAGTGACGAAACTAAATAATTTGAAAGCATTGTAAATTCTCCGCCAATATAATGTTGGCTAAAATTATTGATCTTGAAGATTGCGAAGGAAAAAGTGTTCTTATTGTTAAGAAGGAGATATGCTGTGTTTGTAATAATCACTTACGATGGAAATTCTCCAAAATTATTTCGGCTAGACATGTTGTAAAAGCAAAATTACCTTATCTTCTGCAAAGTGATAACAGGATGTCAAGAGTAATTATACAAGTTATTGGAAAGAAAGGTCTGGAAAATATTAACAAAAATATAAAAATCCTGTAGTAATTCAGTACAAAGTAGAACTATCCGACGTTAATGAGTTTTTATAATTATTATCTAAGATACTTAAAGGATTAAAAAATGTGTGTAAAAGCCAAAATTTTCAACATTAGCATGACACATTTATTACAGAAGCAAAAGTCGTTATATTTTACAGTTTGAAAATATTGAAGCTTTGTATGTAACCAACTTCTGTCTCGAAAAAAAATAGGGGAATCACATATAAACCTATATATTACAAGATAAAAATTAAGTTAGCTATTATTAAAACAACTCCTACTAAAAAAGGAACTTTTTCTAGTTCTATGCACTTACCGCTGACGCAGACAATCCCAAATCTAATAACTTTTTTAAAATCTAGGGGTTTTGTCTAGTTACATGTACTTTCTTATGTATCACCCCAAAAAATACCACTTTAGAACGTGCAAGACGTAACCTTACAGTTAGTACGACAAGTATAAAGAATAGCTTTCAACGAATGCAAGAGATATAGCATGCTTGTGAGAGAGTAGGTAAGTATGGTCAAAAACATTTACCAAGAAAAAAAGAAAGAAGGAAAGAAAACGTTTAGTGTGTGTGACATAACGATATCATTAAATATTTGTATCTCCAAATATATATAAATTTACAATAAATAGCTTTTTGTCTCTAACACAAATGCATCGACATCTTTTTTTCGAATTGTTCGCGGAGGATTTACAATGCTTTCAAATTATTTAGTTTTGTCACTCAACACTTTTCCTAAAAAATCTATTTCTTGTGATATCGATGAACTGTTTTTAATTTGAACGACGAGTTAGCAGGACTAATTAATGGACGTTAGCCTTTATATTCTTATTATTTTAGAATGTATTTTTGTACTACGTACCTTATACGAATTATTTGCACGTAACACAGTAAACAGTTCTCAGTATAACAGTTGAAATTGATTTTTTTTATCATGGTTAAAGTTAATCGGGGCATATACGACAAGACTCGGATACAATTACAAAATTTACAATAAATCGCGTTTTGTCTCTAACACAAATGCATCGACATCTTTTTTCGAATTGTTGGCAGCGGAGCGGTTATCACTTAAAATGTATACATCAAAACTCAAAAGTTGGTTTTATAACTCCAAAATATTACAAGATTTTAGTTCCAACGTTTGCAATTTGTATTGTTTAATGTATTTATATTTCAGAATGAATAATGTGTCTATGTTAGATTTCCTAAATAATTATAAGAACTCATTGACGTCGGATAGTTCTACTTTGTACTGAATTACTACAGGATTTTTATATTTTTGTTAATATTTTCCAGACCTTCCTTTCCAATAACTTGTATAATTACTCTTGACATCCTGTTATCACTTTGCAGAAGATAAGGTAATTTTTCTTTTACAACAAGTCTAGCCGAAATAAATTTGGAGAATTTCCATCGTAAGTGACTATTACAAACACAGCATATCTCCTTCTTAACAATAAGAACACTTTTTCCTGTGCAATCTACAAGATCAATAATTTTAGCCAACATTATATTGGCACAAAACGTTTGTGTAAGACGCGTAAGTAAATTTAAATTGCTGACGGTAAGGAGTTGTTAGACTTCTGTATAATTTATATTTCCAAAATCTGTAAGTTATGTTATAATGTATAACTTATATTTACAATATCTGCTACTTATGTTATAAATATTTTACCATAGAAAATCGTACGACACTCATTAATGACCAATAGAAAAGTTAGTTCACGAGCCGTAACCAAGACAACTACGGCTAGACATGTAAAAGCAAAATTACCTTATCTTCTTGAAAGTGATAACAGAATGTCAAGAGTAATTATACAAGTTATTGGAAAGGAAGGTTTGGAAAATATTAAAAAAAATATATATATTGTACACAGTTAGTTGTTCACTCGTTTTACATATTTTCAGAGGGTCTAACCTAACTTAACACGCTCAATTATTTCGAACAATCAAATATTGAAAAATGAGTCCGTTCACCACGAAATAATATAGTTTAGTTCAAATGTGGGAATGTGAGTTCAATACTATTTTAAAACAAGACGAAAATATAAGAAAATTTTTGAGAGACCATCCTCTATTACATTGCGAACCTTTAAATCCTAGAGATAGATTGTTTCCTCATCAGCACACCTATGATATAATTTTATTGCTCTAGTTGAACCCCCAAAAAATCTATCTCTAGGATTTAAAGGTTCGCAGTGTAATAGAGGATGGTCTCTCAAAAATTTTCTTATATTTTCGTCTTGTTTTAAAATAGTATTGAACTCACATTCCCACATTTGAACTAAACTATATTATTTCGTGGTGAACGGACTCATTTTTCAATATTTGATTGTTCGAAATAATTGAGCGTGTTAAGTTAGGTTAGACCCTCTGAAAATATGTAAAACGAGTGAACAACTAACTGTGTACAATATATATTTTTTTTTTAATATTTTCCAAACCTTCCTTTCCAATAACTTGTATAATTACTCTTGACATTCTGTTATCACTTTGCAGAAGATAAGGTAATTTTGCTTTTACATGTCTAGCCGTAGTTGTCTTGGTTACGGCTCGTGAACTAACTTTTCTATTGGTCATTAATGAGTGTCGTACGATTTTCTATGGTAAAATATTTATAACATAAGTAGCAGATATTGTAAATATAAGTTATACATTATAACATAACTTACAGATTTTGGAAATATAAATTATACAGAAGTCTAACAACTCCTTACCGTCAGCAATTTAAATTTACTTACGCGTCTTACACAAACGTTTTGTGCCAATATAATGTTGGCTAAAATTATTGATCTTGTAGATTGCACAGGAAAAAGTGTTCTTATTGTTAAGAAGGAGATATGCTGTGTTTGTAATAGTCACTTACGATGGAAATTCTCCAAATTTATTTCGGCTAGACTTGTTGTAAAAGAAAAATTACCTTATCTTCTGCAAAGTGATAACAGGATGTCAAGAGTAATTATACAAGTTATTGGAAAGGAAGGTCTGGAAAATATTAACAAAAATATAAAAATCCTGTAGTAATTCAGTACAAAGTAGAACTATCCGACGTCAATGAGTTCTTATAATTATTTAGGAAATCTAACATAGACACATTATTCATTCTGAAATATAAATACATTAAACAATACAAATTGCAAACGTTGGAACTAAAATCTTGTAATATTTTGGAGTTATAAAACCAACTTTTGAGTTTTGATGTATACATTTTAAGTGATAACCGCTCCGCTGCCAACAATTCGAAAAAAGATGTCGATGCATTTGTGTTAGAGACAAAACGCGATTTATTGTAAATTTTGTAATTGTATCCGAGTCTTGTCGTATATGCCCCGATTAACTTTAACCATGATAAAAACAATCAATTTCAACTGTTATACTGAGAACTGTTTACTGTGTTACGTGCAAATAATTCGTATAAGGTACGTAGTACAAAAATACATTCTAAAATAATAAGAATATAAAGGCTAACGTCCATTAATTAGTCCTGCTAACTCGTCGTTCAAATTAAAAACAGTTCATCGATATCACAAGAAATAGATTTTTTAGGAAAAGTGTTGAGTGACAAAACTAAATAATTTGAAAGCATTGTAAATCCTCCGCGAACAATTCGAAAAAAAGATGTCGATGCATTTGTGTTAGAGACAAAAAGCTATTTATTGTAAATTTATATATATTTGGAGATACAAATATTTAATGATATCGTTATGTCACACACACTAAACGTTTTCTTTCCTTCTTTCTTTTTTTCTTGGTAAATGTTTTTGACCATACTTACCTACTCTCTCACAAGCATGCTATATCTCTTGCATTCGTTGAAAGCTATTCTTTATACTTGTCGTACTAACTGTAAGGTTACGTCTTGCACGTTCTAAAGTGGTATTTTTTGGGGTGATACATAAGAAAGTACATGTAACTAGACAAAACCCCTAGATTTTAAAAAGTTATTAGATTTGGGATTGTCTGCGTCAGCGGTAAGTGCATAGAACTAGAAAAAGTTCCTTTTTTAGTAGGAGTTGTTTTAATAATAGCTAACTTAATTTTTATCTTGTAATATATAGGTTTATATGTGATTCCCCTATTTTTTTTCGAGACAGAAGTTGGTTACATACAAAGCTTCAATATTTTCAAACTGTAAAATATAACGACTTTTGCTTCTGTAATAAATGTGTCATGCTAATGTTGAAAATTTTGGCTTTTACACACATTTTTTAATCCTTTAAGTATCTTAGATAATAATTATAAAAACTCATTAACGTCGGATAGTTCTACTTTGTACTGAATTACTACAGGATTTTTATATTTTTGTTAATATTTTTCAGACCTTTCTTTCCAATAACTTGTATAATTACTCTTGACATCCTGTTATCACTTTGCAGAAGATAAGGTAATTTTGCTTTTACAACATGTCTAGCCGAAATAATTTTGGAGAATTTCCATCGTAAGTGATTATTACAAACACAGCATATCTCCTTCTTAACAATAAGAACACTTTTTCCTTCGCAATCTTCAAGATCAATAATTTTAGCCAACATTATATTGGCGGAGAATTTACAATGCTTTCAAATTATTTAGTTTCGTCACTCAACACTTTTTCTAAAAAATATATTTCTTGTGATATCGATGAACTGTTTTTAATTTGAACGACGAGTTAGCAGGACTAATTAATGGACGTTAGCCTTTATATTCTTATTATTTTAGAATGTATTTTTGTACTACGTTCCTTATACGAATTATTTGCACGTAACACAGTAAATAGTTCTCAGTATAACAGTTGGAATTGATCTTTTTTAACATGGTTAAATTGGAATTCTAGAGTTAATCGGGGCATATACGACAAGACTCGGATACAATTACAAAATTTACAATAAATCGCGATTTGTTTCTAACACAAATGCATCGACATCTTTTTTCGAATTGTTCGCAGCGGAGCGGTTATCACTGAAAATTTATACATCAAAAACTCAAAAGTTGGTTTTATAACTCCCCGGTAAATCTCTTAATGTAAAACGAACACGTTTACTCGTCGCATTGAATTTGTTTCTTAAAACAAAACGAACTTGGAACCTATTATTACTTTCAAGTTTATACTAATAAAAAATACCCACGATTGAAAGGCATGTGTTTAAGCCTAAAAATTTCTAGTACAACAAGGACTCCTTTTGCCTGAGGCTATGAAAATTGCTATTGTACGTATGTACGTAAATAATATTTTTAAACTTTCACAAAATGTGGAAAATATTAACAGAAATATAAAAACCTTGTAGCAATTCAGTACAAAGTAGAACTATCCGACGTTAATGAGTACTTATAATTATTATGTAAGATACTTAAAGGATTAAAAAATTTGTGTAAAAGCCAAAATTTTCAACATTAGCATGACACACTTATTACAGAAGCAAAAATCGTTATATTTTACAGTTCGAAAATATTGAAGCTTTGTATGTAACCAACTTCCGTCTCGAAAAAGAAATAGAGGAATCACATATAGACTTATATATTACAAGATAAAAATTAAGTTAGATATTATTAAAACTAAATTTTGCAATTGTATCCGAGTCTTGTCGTATATGCCCCGATTAACTCTAGAATTCGAATTTAAACATGTTAAAAAAAATCAATTCCAACTGTTATACTGAGAACTATTTACTGTGTTACGTGCAAATAATTCGTATAAGGAACTTAGTACAAAAATACATTCTAAAATAATAAGAATATAAAGGCTAACGTCCATTAATTAGTCCTGCTAACTCGTCGTTCAAATTAAAAACAGTTCATCGCTATCACAAGAAATAGATTTTTTAGAAAAAGTGTTGAGTGACAAAACTAAATAATTTGAAAGCATTGTAAATCCTCTGCGAACAATTCGAAAAAAGATGTCGATGCATTTGTGTTAGAGACAAAAAGCTATTTATTGTAAGTTTTGTAATTGGAAATATCGCTTCATTTCGCTCAAAGTAGCAATGTCTGCAAACAATTCGAAAAACTACACTGTACATTTCTATATTTTCATTTTATATATTAAGATACCTCGAACACTTTTAATTTTAAAATAACTTTTCTTAAATTTTATAACATTTTGATGTGGAAGCATTGGTGTTAGCGACAAAAACTATATCTCGGAATCGAACAATATTCTCGGTAACTTGAAAAATGCCTGAAAAAGTATAAGTTCTACCATTTTCAATTATGATGAAAATATACCAGCGACATAATATTTTTTCGTGTAAACCAAATTTACAATAAATAGCGCAGCAGACTCAACTTTACTTAATGTTCTTCGTATGAAAGAAAAATCTTGTTAGCTAAACTAGCCGCAATTTAAAAGTACGTTTGTAGTTTCCAACTCCTTCGCAATGATGTCGCCCTTTCAATCACAAATACCCCTGATCCTTTAGATATCGATGCGGTTTTAAGTATCTTAGATAATAATTATAAGGACGATCACTTGTATGAATTACTATTTAAATTTCCTACATAGCTACCCCATGTGCCATAGTTGCAAATACCGATCCTTCCCATAAACCTGGGCAACACTGGAATGCCGTTTTTATTGACTCTTATGGTTACGGGGAATATTTTAATTCTTTTGGTCGATCACCTGAAGGGAACCATTTAACATTTCTTCAAAAAAAAATGTAAATCTTGGATCTATAACTTTAAGATGTTGCAAAATTTAACTTCCAATGTTTGTGGAAAGTAATGTTTAGTATACTTATACTTACGAATAAACGGTGTTTCGTTTTCTGATATTTTATGTATCTTTAGCAATAATTATGCAGATAATGATCGTTGTATAAAAATATTGTATGATAATTATTTTACTAAAAAAGCGTCATTAACACTGCCACTTGATTTTTACTTATTGTAATTGAATATAATTGTAATATATTTACAATGTATTTTTATTTTTATTTTTGACTGTTTAAAAAATACTTTACGCTGAAAGAAAAAAGTTTTTTCTAATTATAGGCAATAAAGAACAAAACCATGTCGATCTTATATTTTATTCTGGTAAATATGAAAGACCTGTTTTTTACAACAATTTATATGTACATATATTATTCAAATTTGTTATATTTTCTAAAATAATCAACAATTCGCTCTATTTCACATATAACAAACGTAGGACACTTAAAAAATAATTCATTTATAATAGAATCATCAGCGTAATTCCTTTTCAGTATATTTAAAACTATAGTATGGATAGGTAGGAAAGAATTAACGACTTCTAGAGCCACCTCTTGGGTAAAGGAATTAAAGCCATACACTTGCGTTTCTAAGTCGTTAATACTTTTTTTCAATAAGAATTCCACCATTCTGCTTAAATTTAATAAGGTTGAGTGTGCTATATATAACTGGAACTGACACGGTGTTGTTTTGGGCACAAACTTCACAGAATTGTGTCCTACACTCACAACAGAATAGTCCAAAAATTTCGAACCTTTCCAATTTTCCGTATGCTAGAAAATCCAAAATAGTAGGCAGATTCTCCACAAATGCGGAAAATGTGCTTACCGAAAAATTAACGCCGACATCGACACCCTGTTTTAATATTCTAATACTAGGAACGAAATCACAGAAGGGGTCAAGTCCAAGATATATATATTTGGAGCCACAATTATTTAATGGTAGCGTTGTGTCACACACTAAACGTTTTCTTTCTCTTGCTAACTGTTTCCGAACATCGTCACGTACTTCTGGTGTAGGTTTGGAATTATACTTCTGTCGGCCTTCGCTTTCAAATCGTTCCCAATCTTCCTCTGTTACCACTAGATCTTCTCCAAATGTATACTCGCCCTCTTCTTTTGTTTTGTTTGGTGAAGTCGATCGATGCTTCTTATCAGCTAGAGACTGCGATGAACACTCGGATGGATTTTTCCTTTTCGGTATGTGGGTGCGAATTTTGTCCTCTAACGTAGGGGCGGTTGTAGCAGTAGCAGTAGTTTTCAAAACTTGAGTGTAGTCGTGGTGTTGAAAGTCAGCCATGGTTATTGAGCGAATACAATTGCACTTGCTAAGGTAATGAGTGTTGCATGCTCAAGCATTATTTTATATACCAGAATACAAAAGGAATGTAATTTCTAAACAATTGGCTTCTTAAAACAAAACAAAACTTGGAATCTATTATTACTTTCAAGTTTATAGTAATAAAAAATACCCACGATTAAAAGCCATGTGTTTAAGCCTAAAAATTTCTAGTGCAACAAGGACTCCTTTTGCCTGAGGCTAGGAAAAATTGCCATTGTACGTATGTACGTCAATTATATTTTTAGACTTTCACAAAATATACGTACGGAAAATAATTTGGGAAATAACTTAAACCAATGACACTTTTCTAACAAAACAAAATTGTTACCCCTCGGCTAGAGAAACTAATATAGTGAAAAAACAAACTCATTTACGTTTTACATCCAGATATACCAAACCATTGTACGTATACTAGTATGTAAATGAGAACTTTTAGACTTTCACTAAATGTATGTATGCAAAACAATTTGGAAAATAACTTGAACCACTGACATTTTTCTATACGCGAAAACAGAAACAATATCAAATTTTAGTTAGCAACTCCTTAGGCAAAACTGAGACTGCTTTTTTCCATCAACGATGACCGTGTTACATAACATCTACATTCTTTATTTAAAAAAAACATCCTAGGGCATCATTAACCTATTACCTGGGGTCATCGGGGTTTTTTGGTCATTAAAAAATCAATTAAAAAACAATTAGCCTCGGGTTGTTTATGACCCCCGTCGCATAGTATCTACTTGGTCGTCATAATGTGCTGTATAACAAGGGCCTGTTATCTTCTCATAAAGTTAAACTGTCTAATTGTCATAAATAATAAAAGACCGTTTCCATTATCTACAGTAGTGTATAATTTTAGTTTAGGAAAACATTGATCATATTTAGTTCTACATGAATTTAAGTACATTTCCATCATTTGGGCTGCGTTCTGATGGCCGAAAAGCAAACATACTTAGATTTCTTTTACCTGCACTAAATTAAAAGAAAATATTGAAAACGCGCAACATTTGAGACGCTTGTAAGCTGTAGAAATAACAGTTGGTTATTATATAGTTTTTATATAATAGTATGTTGGCAAACAATATAAAAATGCAAAATACAGTTACGCCAATTTGAAATAAAAGTATAATATTTCTGAAGATAACCTTTTTAGTAGTTTTCAGTTTTTATTAATTGTAAAATTTTTGAATGTAGGTTAATCTTCAAGCACATAATATGCTATTATATTTATTATAAGCGGATGTAAAATCAATAATTTCAAATTTTAAGTTTTGAAGCAATCTTATTAAACTCATATATACTTGGACAAACGTTTAGCTTTTCAAAACACAGCGATTTGAAAACGTCCACAAGCGTGTAGTTATTTACATTTACCTCTAGAAGCATCTCTTGGGGTTGAATTAACGAATTCTGTAACCAAATAATCAACTAGCAACCCACGAAAAGGTAAAATACCTTTTGAGGCGATTTGTTAATTATGGTCTAGAAATTCTCTGTCTTGAAGTTTAAAAATTGATTTAGTTTTTAAAATTGTATGTGCAAATGTCGATTTCTTGCAGATGTAAGTAAATTATTTTCTAACATAGTAACTAATAATAATTTTTCGGTTCTAAAACAATAATACAAAAATTATTAAATGGTATATTCACTCTGTAAAAGGTATCCACACTTGTGCTTCGAGTCTTTACATTCTTTATTTGCAAACACAATATCACTAAAACTAATTCTTCTATTCTAAATTGTTTATGATAATAAACTATTAGAAATTACACCAAGTTCCAAAATATTGAAGGGCATATTTACTCACAGAAAATGCGACGAAAAAAAATAATTATTCTGTGTGAATTGTTAGCGTAGAAAAATATAGTAAATAAATTATAAAATTATATCTAGTCACTCGCCTTACCTTGAGCAGAACATTTTAAAATGTTGCCTGTATACTCTATATTTTTATTACATTTTTAAGGTGTATTGTTGTGAGGTAGGTGACTTTCCAATTGAATACTTCTAAAATGGGTTTCTTTTGTTTTTTCAATTTTTTTTATTAACTCCTATTTTAAATTGAACACCCGGTATATTATTACATTTTTGAATTTAGCTTAACATTTTAGAGAAAATTTGTCTCTTCAACTAACGCTCTATTTTGTACCGTTTTTGTATAATTTGTAATTTTTGAAAAATTTTGACCAACGCTTAAAAATTAAAAATGAAATTTTTGGCTTCTTATAAGATCACTGTAAAAGGAAGTTGTGTGAGTGTATCACACCAGATTTTTTAAGGTTGTGCTGATAAGATAACTGTCTATATGTAAAGTATACTTTACAATTTGAAGTTACGAGTAACAGTCGGTTTGAAACGTTATAATGATAAAATAAATAAATAAAAATTGTGCATTTAAACCACATTGTGCTTTTCCAATTCACTCTCCAAATTTTTTAGCCATATTTTTTGTTAGATAATAACACGTAATGACACATAATGGGAACGATCATAGTTAGGTAAATATTTTTATTAACTCCGTTTACTACTTCCTTTTACAATAAAGGAAGTATTGGATTCACCCCAAAAATACGAAATTGAGTTTTCAACAGATCTTCGCGTTTTGGAGTACCCTGATTCCAAAAAAGATATTTTTTTTCATTGGTCTGTCTGTCTGTGTGTCTGTCTGTCTGTGTGTCTGTCTGTCTGTGTGTCTGTCTGTGAACAGAATATCTCAAAAACTAAAAGAGGTATGGGTTGAAACTTCATATATAAATTTTGTGTACTATGTAGATGCGACAGCAAGCTTTTGAAGAAAATCGCATAACCGGAAGTAGGTGTTTACTCTTGTGATTTTTCAGTTTTTTTCGATTTTTTCAAAAACGGCTCTAACGATTTTTTTTAAACTTTACATTTTTCTTACATTTTTAATGTTTATTGATGTGAGATAGGTGATTTTCCAGTTGAATACTTCTAAAGTGTGTTTTTTTTTTTCAATTTTTTTTATTAACTCCTATTTTAAATAGAACACCCGGTATATTATTACATTTTTGAATTCAGCTTAAAATTCTAGAGAAAATTTTTCTCTTGAACTAACACTCTATTTTGTACCGGTATTGTAAAATTTGTAATATTTGAAAATTTTTGACAAATGCTTAAAACATTTTAAATAAAATTTTTGGCTAATTATAAGATCACTGTAAAAGGAAGTTGTGTGCGTGTATCACACCAGATTTTTTATTAAAGCGTCGTGAATGTTGAAAAGACTAATAAGTATTTTGAATAGTTAATATCTACCCTTCAATCAAGGGGAAGAAGTACCCTTTAATTTAGAACTCTACTACAAGTTACTTGCCATTCGAAAGGCTTTATTCTTTAGAATTTAATAATTGTAAGGCTACGAGGCCATTAACAGTAGCGTTTTTAAAAGGGCATTTAGATAAAATGATTTAAAGGTTCTACAATTAACATAAAAACAGTTGATATATAATTGAATATAAACTAAAAATTAAGCTTATGTTCTTAATAGATTTTATATACAGAGTGCCAACATTAGCATCACCCCTTGAAGGTATGCAAATAACAGCACATCCTACAATCGTACCTTTCGTTAAAAAGTTTAACCTTTGATTATTGAACTACAGTTTTTATTAAACAAACTGGTTTTGCCACTAGATTGTAAGATGTATTGCTAACTTGTAAACTTTCAGGGGTAGAATAATAAAATGGACACTCTGTATGTATAGCCCGAAAAATAAGCTCAATTTGTTAATCCCATTTTACGTCACAAAGAATAAGCAACAGATTTGATTGTTTTACATGCATTAGCAAATTGTAAATTTTTCACTATAGCTTGGCTGCAACACTACACAGTTCAAGAAAAGTTAGAAAGCGCGACGTGAACTTTAAAAAAATTACTGCTTTTTTTTAGATTTTTGGCACGCCACTGAGTGGCTGTAGTCGTTCTTTAGAAGAGAAAAAGATACGGCATTGGTCGTGCTTAGAAATAGTAATAGCTTTTTTAAGAATTTCGCATGATTCTATAGCTATTAGTGACGTTATTTTAAGTTTAATATACAGGGTGTCCCTGAAATATGTAGACATAAGCTATATCCATAGATCCTTGCATCATTTACTGCAAATTAATTAATTAAGTAATTAAGTACTAACCCACTAATAACACTTCTTATCAAACTGTCTTCTGTTATTTGATTCTCGCGATTATTACACACAACTGTCAGATGACTGATATCATACAATGAGGACCAGGCATTTTTTGAAAATCGACCAATCCCGAACTGATTATCTGATAAGCGCCTGTAGGCTGTTTATCAAGCGGTAAGCTCCCTAGGGATGATTATCGACCCCGTGGATGGTGTCATAATTGGAAATAGAAATGCAAGAAATAACAGCTTGAGTTTTTGGTGTTTTAGGTCAATTTTAAATTATAATTCGTATACGGGTTTTGTGTAATAATCTTCAAAATATAAACGCGGGCGACACATTTACATATAATTTTGCCCTGCCAAGATTCATCGTGCTGGTTGCCCTTAGAAAACTGCCCTCGGGCAACCCTCGGGACAGTTTTCAGTGCAACCAGCACTCGATCCTTGGCGTGTGCAAAATTATCGGTAAGTATGTGTCGCCCTTGTTATATTACTATTGATAATTAGATTACACATTTTTCCAAGAGAATATAAGAATAAGAATGTATTAGTTCATATTGTAGCTTCTACATACAAATAAGTATATAAAAACAGTCGCAAATTTAATATAAATGATGCTAGTTAAGCAAATACAAAATAAAAATATGTACTAAAGGGTCAGGTTGGTTCACAATTTAACGCAATGGTCAATAACTCATTAATAGAATAACAAGCAATTTGAAGTAAGAAGTTTCTTAGTTTTCTTTAAATATAGTTAAGAGTTTTTGTTTGTCATAATTTAGCCGATAGAAGATCAGAAAATCAGGGCTCTAATATCATCTTTGTTACGGATGTTCTATTGGTGGTTGCCACCATTTAAGGTAAAAGTATCTTTATTTACATATACAAAAACAATAATAACTTATATAAATATATACTAGCGACAGTTAAAATTTAATTCTCACTAAATAGTCTTCTGCCTGAATCTTTAGGTGGTATGCCAAAATCAATGTAATTATTCTTTTTTAACAAACAAATACTCTATTAAAATGTTGAGCTTGTACCCATGACAAAATATGGAATGACAAAACTAAGATATACAAGTCCGTAGTAAGTAGATAAAGTGCAGTAATTGAAAAATCAATTTTTTAAGTTTAAAATGGCAAAAAAATAAGATTAAGTCTGTAAGCACATATCATTTAAATGACTACACCAGTCAAAGTTATTATTTACAGAAAGACCAAGAAATTTGACATCAGCAACCCTTGTTATATTCTTGTCATCATCTGTAATATCCCGGTGTCCGGGTGACTTAAATTTGCATAAAACCCAACAAGAACAGTTTTGGGACATATTTATAATTAAATTGTTCTTAGTATACCACAGTGTAAAGTCATTAATAATTTGACTGATTTTTGTGCTGAGGATGTTAGGATCTTTGTCATTTACTATTATACTTGTATCATCCGTATACATAAAAGTTTTTCCAAAACTGATGCGCTCAGGCAGGTCATTTATGTACAAAAAAAAATCAACGGGCCAAGGACACTGCCTTGAGGCGTACCTAATTTTAAACAATGTACATCGGAGTATTCATCACTGCTTTTTACAATAGAGTTTCCATTTTTAAGAAATGAGAACCATTTATTCAGAGAGCCTCTCAAGCCGAGTGCATTCATTTTATTAGCAACAAAAACTGGAATTACGACAAAATCACAAGATAAATCGAAAAAAATTCCAGTGGTAAATTCATTTTTATCAGTAGGGTTGTATATATTATTATGGAATGGCTATATAAGCTACACACGTTGGACTATCCATATATTTTATGAAATGTAATGCACCACTTTAAACTAGCCCTTTATTAATGCAATGCCTTTCCAATTAAATAATAATTCCTTTTTAAAATCAAGTTTTCTTATCTCAGGTGGTTCGCCAAATCAAGATCTCTATTAATTGAATTTTAATATTACAGTTAATGACATTTGCTGTCAAACGATTTTCAAAACTCATCAGCCAGGTATTGACAATTGTATATTATCTTAACACACATATTAATTAATTCTCCTAAGTAAGTAATAAATCAAGTCTATTTAAACACCTTCTTGTACTAATTTTTATTTAAAAACTTTCATTAACTCTTTACAGAAACCTTAATACTTTCTCTTGCCTTTTCTGCCAAACTCCAACCAACAACGGATCCCAATATCGTCAGACTGCAAAACCTTACTGCTCACTCCTCAAACAGTGGCACCCAGGATGGCACGTAAACCCCTTTGACTGCATCCATCCAGAATATCAACCCGCACTGCTTACAGAATCCAATCCTCCTTGCAAACGTCACCATCAAGCATTCAACCTCTGGTAAGTTCCAATCTTATGAAGTTCCAAATCTAACCTTGTTCCTTTTTATAGCTATTCCGATGTCTACAGCAACACTTACAACTTATCCTAAATCAATTAGTACTTGTAAGAATCTCCAATAATATCTTGTATACTCTCCAATCCAAATGTATTCAATTAATATAACCTTCTGTATGTTTATTTCCAATTGACTGTACTTGTATAATCTCTTGACCGATTATGTAGCTCCATAAGTTCCAATTAATATTTTCATTTTATCTCACCACGCAGATTTGTTTAAGACCCTTTTTAAATTTGTATTTTACCAAAATAATACAAATTTAGGCATAACTTTCTAGTTTATTTAAGAAATGCTTTAATTCAGAAAATACATGTCTGTTTTTATGAGTTGTTTATCTAACTAACTTAAACAAAATTTTCATTTATGTTAGATACAATTCTTATTGCACACTTATTTATTTAAAAATCCTATTATTACGTGCTATTAATTATTATCATTCTAACAAATACATTTGTCAATTGTAACCTTGGCTTGAACTTTATCAAAATTTTCTGTAACCATTAAATTAGTATTCAATTAATATCAAAATCTCCTCTCTCATTGTCTGAATTAAATTTATTTATAATGTTTAAAATTTAACATCCAGCAAGATTTAATTATAGCAATCATTCCAAATTTATTCGTTTTACATATTCCTTATTGTATTTGATTACACTGTCTCATGTATCATAACAATATGTTGTACATACTCGGTACTGGCAGTTTCCGAGAGAGGATGGCACAGTCTCTCATATTTTATTTTTTCTGTTTAAACCAATTTTTGAATATGAAAGTTGCGGGCATAAAAATATTTACTGATGAAAGTCTCCTTCAGAAATAAAAAATAGACATTGCCGGTCTCCTCGCCATTATATGATATCCATGTTTCATCCACTAGTAGTTAGCTGATAGTAACCAGTATTACCTCAAAAGATAACTTATACCCGTCTGAAAGGTCATAACGAATAATAGGCCACATATTTTAGAGACACTGTGTATATTATATAAAACTTAATACTAATGACAGTATTGCTTTTTTATTTTTTCTTATATGTATAAGGCCGCTATACAGATACCAGATTTTTGTTGGTGCAAATAAGCAAAACTGCGAAATTTCGATGCAAAGGTAGAAAGCATATAGCTTCTTTTAACATAAATATCGATTAACTATAAGTTCTAAAATGGTCTTTAAAATTTCATGAGTGAGAAAACTCAAGTTCAAAAGCTGAATGGAAGCAAAGTTACTAAAGCGCACGACGTGATAAATTTAGCAAATTAGTATCCTTCGCATTTTTCTGCATGAAATGGCGGCGCTTTGTGTTATTAATTTTGTTTATCCACATGTGAACCCATGGCTAAGTGGACGAAAGTGGTAGCTTAGCCATAAACGGACAACCCCTTTATATTTAAAGGCGCACTCGTCAATAAATTGTCAGAGGCTGACCTTTTCTGATTAATGCCTGTTGAGCGACAGCTGACCGCTATAAAATAGTTTTTATGATGTCGTAACGCATGTATGTGTATTTTTTCATGTTGCACCATGACGAGTAAGACGCCGGCCCTACACATATACGTATGTATAATAAATGCAAAGGGCCGCCATGGCGAACTTAAGTTCCATTCACCGCCAATTTACGACATGTAAATGGAATATCGCCGCCACACACCGTAAATTTCGCTTTCGGTCAAGAAAACGCACCGGGTTAAAAGTAATTATTTCATTATTCACCAACAGGAGCAGGAATTTGATACAAACCAGAACAAGTGCTCCCCGCTCGGTAAACGCGAGGTAAATTTGTTATGTGCCCCAGCAGCCCTTTCTCAGGAGCTGAGGGATGACATGGGGCATTAGGGAAAGCCAAATCAGATGGGGAAGCGCCGCGAAAAATTTTGCGTGCCACTGATTCGAGGCCTTCAGCACATGATAACGTGAATAAAATATGTATTAAATGGGGTAAATTTGGTAGGAGCGTGCTATTTTGGGCTGTTGTTAGGGTCGTAAGCTGCGACGTATTTCGCCCACGTGGCTACGCCGAAAATTGTAAATCACGTTGCTTCTTTAGGAAAAATTAACTGACACGTCACATTCTGGAGAAGCTGCAGTCCAGTTTCAGTGAACAAGCTAGGCACTTTTACAAACATAGGTTGCTGCTTGCGAAGGGATCCCAATCAAAGCGAGTTTCAATAAGTGAATTCAGTTATATAAGCGAATATGGTATGGTGAATATGGTATCTAACGGTTTTACTGTAAAATTTAGTTATAGTTATCAATGCTATTATTATGAGCCACATCGTCATTACTATCATCACAAGCTTCAAAGTATTGTTAATTAATAATTTTTATCTGTAAGGATAATAATACGAGTAGTAATTTATTACACAAGACGATAAAGTTATATGTTATCCACAAGTGAATCGTTTAACGTCGAGACGTTAATGATTCAAGAGTGGATAGTAATAACTAAAGCTGATAATTATATGCACTCAAATGTACGAAAATATGCTCATATATATGCATACATTTTGTTGACTATATGCACCCAAAGTTATAATATATGCACGTAATATGCTCGCAGTTTTTTTGAAAATAAGTAGGAGTATTCTATATAATGTAAAAATTTTAATTATTTTGTATGAGTATATTTATTTCTCTAATTTTTATTCAAAGACGTCATTCATTTTAACGTTTGACTATACAGTTAGAATAATGTAAAACTGTTTGGCTGAATTATGCAAGATTAGACATGGGGCATTTACTTAATGTTGCCATAGTGTTTGTAAACAAAATAACAACACAGTGACTATAGAAATTGAAACTGGATTATTTCATGGTAACTTCAAAACCGACAATTGTTACTAGCACGGGTAAATTCAGTAATGCTAAAATAAGTTTGTGAATGTATAGTCTTACATTATTCACACTGTATAAACATAGATAGCCAACGCCAACTTCACGTTGTAAGCAACCTAAAAATTAGATTTCCCCTAACCCGCCAGACTATGATTCACCGAACATTGTTGAAATTGATTCTATGTTGGCTGATTTCTTATAGTAAATAAATTGCTGATTATATCTCAGTTGCACACAAAAATTTTATTAGTAAATTTAATAAAAAAATCTGAAAAAGTTCATACATTACAAATTATTGCTAAATATAACCAAATATGCAAAATCCAAAAAGTATGCTCAATAACGTATAAATATGCAAAATATGCAAACTGAAACTTTGCTTACACAATTTGTTTTCACATAATTAGTATACATATGCAAAAAATTTCGTCTGCATATCAATTATACAAAATATGCATTTGCCATATAATATCAGCTTTAGTAATAACTTTATCGTCGTGTATAATGCATTTTTTTTTCTATAGCAAAAACTTTAACAATTTCAAAAGAAAATAAGGACAGTCAATCACGTTTTAAAATCTCAATAGCTAGATTGGGTTGTTAGAATAGTACGAATAAAAATTTAAAAAATCAAGAACTTTATCTACCTTTGATGTTAAAGTGCTACTTTATTTACTCTAATATTACTTTATCCACCCTTGAGGTTAAAGTGCTACTTGATCTACTATTTTGAGTTGATAAAGTAGCACTTTAACATCTGCTATAGAAAAATAAACATTTTTTCTTAAATTGCGTGACTTGCTTTCGATCTGCAAAATGTATGATTCTGGTATGTTATAGTTATTGCTAGACTATCTGAACCAACTGTACAGAAATGTAGTCGTTGCTAAGACAACAAGAAATAACAGTCAGGACATAACTTTTACTTAGTTTTGACATATAAAATGTAATTTTTCAAATTGACAAAAATAAGAAAAATGTAATATTTAGTTAATTATAAGCGGCTACCAGAGTAGCATCGTAAATTTCTGCATTCTAATAAAACAAAGTTTTGTAGTCAAAAATTATTATTACTATTGTTTTTCAAAATATTCGCCCCTAAATTCTACATATTTAGGCATTCGATAAAACCAATTTTCAAGAATAAATTCCACTCTTCTTGAGTCACTTGAGAAGCCATGTTTTTGAAGCTTTCCACAGGATTTTTGAGTGTTCCAAATCCATTTTATCCTTTAATCGAGGAAATGGAAAGTAATCGGAAGGTGTTAGGTCGGGAGTGTATGGGGGATCACGTAGCAATTTTAACCGGGAAGCTTCTACAAATTCTTTCGTTTGATGTGCGGTATGACTTGGAGCATTGTCATGGTGCAGAACGATCTCACTTCTTGGTCGCCGTGAACGAGCTTTTTAAATAATGTCTGGCAGGCATAGTGTTGTGTACCATTCTGCTATGACTGTATGTTTATTTTCAAGTGACACTTCGAGATAGCTTCATTTTAACTAGATTAGGATCCGTTGAAAACATCCATTGTATAGACTGCCATTTAGATTTGGCTTTAAACGCATATATCAAACTTTCGTCACCATTTATGATGTTGTAAACTGCTTTAAACCTGCCTTCATCATATTTCTTAAGATTTTTTTACACCATTCCACACGCTGTTGTTTTTGTGCTTCTGTTAAACTGTCTGGTATCCACCGGCAACAGAGTTCTCTTACACCCAATTGATTATGTAAAATCTTGTTTATTGCAGTCATGCCAATGGCCAAGGTCCTCCTAATAATTCTATATGCGACTCGATTGTGCTCCCGAATAATTCTTCTCACGGCGTTTATGTTTGTGTCGGTTACTGCTGAAATTGGTCTTCAAATTTAAATTCATTAACCAAGGTATAAGCAGTCCTCTGCGCTTGGTCACCAAATACAGCACAAAGTCGCCCAAAGCTTTCTTTTGCAGATAGGTAACCGAAGTCGTAGTAAATCATGGCTCTAAAAATTTCTTTAGTTAAATAAATTTTTGCTGCACAACACTTATTTCAAAATTAACTTGCATTATAACTGCTGCAATTATCAAAACTAAATTTGAACTGTCAAAGTAGAAAACAATAAACATTTGTTTCATGGCACGTTTGGTTTACGTGCTGCACTAAATCTATTAATTTGCAGAAATTATGGGTGTTACTCTCGTATGGCATAATTCTTGGTGATGGGGAAGTATTAATAGTAGAACAGTCTGAAATCTGAGATATTCAGTTTATGTTCCAATGAATATCGGTAGTAATCTGGTTCTCGATTTCTATCATTATTTATTGTTATTATTATTATTATTACTATTATTAGAACAAGAAATAGTCAGAAAATAAGATAGAATTTGAAAATCGAATAAATTGAGCAATCGTCATTGGTAAATTACCAAAAGTATTATATTTAACGAAAAATCGATTGAGTTTGACACTTGGAGGAAGCAAATTAATGTATTTTCTGATAATTTCAACAAAATGTAATTCGGCTTATCTTCCTTACACAACTCGAAAATACGACTGTTTGTGCACAATATCTTCAATACGTAGAAGAGTTAACTCACTTTCCACATTTGCCAGCTGCTTTTCCAACGATCATTGCAAGCTTATAAGGTAAGAATGTATAAAACTTCAGGGTTCGGCAGAATAATTACAATTTTTAAAACGCAGGCCCGTGCTGCATTTCTCGGTTGGCCCTGAGTTGCCGAGCCCTGGGACTATTCTTACAATAGTGTGTTTATAGATATTAACGATACAAGTTTGATTATGAGCATATTAACGAAACGAGTTTGATTGCCAAAACGAGGCGGTGAGCCGAGTTTTGCGGCAATCAAACGAGTTTCGTTGTGTGCCATAAGCAAACGTGTATTGTTCAATATTTTATCTTCATCAATAAACTCTGGTTCACTGTATAAAAAGAGTGCGGTAATATTCATTACCGCACTGAGTGCGGTAATATTTGTCCATTACCGCACTGATGTGCGGTAATGAAGCCCTTAACGATACTAAAATTAATTTGGTTAAGACGCTATAACAACACGGATGAAGATAAAAAATATAAAGTATCAAAAGTAAGATCACTTTTGTTTTGGCCACATTAATAATGTGATGGACCAAATTAGACAGTTGAGAGACCAGATTTGTTGACCATGGATTATTTTAAGGTAATTTAGAATGCTTCGATCCTCCTAGATTTTCTGAAATTAGTAAAAGTATGCCGATAAACTCCTTCAACAGAATTTGTGAAATTATCCCAACCCTCTAAAAAGAACAAAATTAGGAAAAGTTAATTACGTTTGCCAAACTGTGGCCTCAGTTACCAAAAAGAAATTTTGAAAACATTTATGAGACAGCTAAAGCTAAAGAATATGATCAAGATGAACCAGGACAAGAAAGTGAAGAAAGCCTTGACACTGGCATTAAAGATGAAATTATCTCCGCAAATTCAGTCCCCGCTCATAGCTATCATAGTAGAAGCTGCTTTCGCAATATTCAATGTGTATAATAAATTCAGATGCCAAATTCTCCCAATTGCCAAAATCAATTTGGCCAATACTGCAACTGAGCAAATTAATTCGGCAATTGAGTGAATTTAGGTTTTACGCAATTGAGCGAATTCAGAATCTGAGTCTGATCTATACAATGTTGTTCTCACAATCCTACCTAAGCAAATATCTTATGAAAGTTAATTTTCTAAACTCAAATTATTAACAATTCGTTTACGCAGCTGAAAGAACATTCGGTAGCTCTGTGCTGCTTGTCAAGGTCCACTAAGTCACTCTAATGTCAAATTTCTTTCTGTTACAGTATAGACGTCAAATGTATAAACTTGATTTTAGCAGTCGAAAATAAAGCTTTGTATGCAACTAGTACATAATTTGACTTTATTTCATTTTAGAACCATAATCGTGTTTGTTGGCCCTCAATAGCTGGCCAACAATATAGTATAGCAACACCAACTACCTGCATAGAAACCATATAGTACATTAAAAATTTACAGCGCCAGCACAACGATGATATAGTAGTCGGTAGTCAAAATACTGAATCCTTCAATTTTGTCTATTTTGAGAACCAAAATAAAATAAAATGTTGTATGTGCCACTGGCTCTCTGCTTCGCGTCGCGCTTTGAACATTTTCTCGGCTTTAATTAATCTATTGATTATACCCTTAATACATTAATAACTATTATTGACATCGCTCACAAAACTAGCTCAGCCGTAAAATAGACTCGTCACATTATATACTTGCTAAATAAATAGCTATTATCCAACACTTTCTCAAACTAAGCATATTACTACAAACTACAGTTATTTCAAATGAAGAAAGTTTATCATTAGTCAGTCACTAGTGACAGAAAAATAGAATAGTCGAGGAGTCGAAGGCTTGTTTGTATTTTTTAAAGTCTATTAATAGCACATCAAATGTCATGTTATTGTCAAAAAACTCAGAAAAAAATTAGTTGAGACTTTAAAGAGGTGTTAGACAAAAGGTTGTTTTGTAATTTGCATTGTTTCTACGGGCGTCGTGGTTAAAGTGTTTCTTTCGTGACTAACATGCTACGTTCTATACTTATACAATAAATAACTATTATTTTTGAATACATTTTACTTACCATGTTTTGAGTTTTCTAACTCTGCCTAATTCTACGAAACCAATAACTATTTAAAATATATTTCTCGACTTAAATTCTATCGTTTTAGATCGTGTAAACTTGAAAAAATTAAAATTTAGCTACGGGTAGGGGCCATTCCCAAAATTTCAATGCCCGGGCCCTATTCAAACGCCATAATTTTTTAACATCGCCAGGTTGGCCGAGCGGTTAGGGAGATCGACTGCGGTACTACGGTGCGGGGTTCAATTTCCACATCTGGCAACTGGCGGGCGGCCCACCCAGTCGCTTGTGGAGGTAGGGAAAGTAAGGCAGTTTTCGAAGGTGTGATGCTAACCACATCACCCAATACGCCGTTAACGGTGTGCCAGATGACTGTGTTTCGGAAAAAAATATTTAGGCGCCCCTGACTCGCCGAGTCTCAGGCCAATTCCTACGTGTGGAATGAAGCGCCCTGAAGCTTTATAATTTTTGAACAAAGCAGAATATATTTGTTATTCTCACCACAGATTGTTCTATAAACATTTGGATTTTATAACCTAAATATCAAATTTTTCAAATGGTCACCATTTTCTTTAATACATGCCTGAAGTCGTCCAGTGACATTTGCAATAACGTTGCGCAGAATTTCCTATGGGATAGCTTTAATTTCGGCTGGAATGCAGTTTTCTACGCCGTCTATGCTGTTAAAAAGCATGGAAAAAGTTTTTCTTTCGGATAGCTCCATAGAAAAAGATCTGGGGCTGTCATGCCTGGACTCCGCAAAGACTAGGAAATATCGCCTAAATGCGAAATAAAACGTCCAGGGAACAAGCCAAGTAAAGTGTCTAACGATGCATAGGTGGTTTGAGCTGAGGCTCCATCTTGCTGGAAACATTTTCGACTTTTCGCCGATGTAACTCTACTTAAAGAAAATGTGTCAACTTCTCTACTTAACGTTTTAGATTTACTATTACTGATCGACAGTTAACACCTTTAAAGCAATAAGATCCGATGATTCCCTTTGATTAAAAAAATAGTATGTATCGCATAGAGAAAGTAGTCCTCTTGGCTGTCGCATCACCTAGCAGCGTCCCCAATTGTCTGGGAATTTTCTTGGTGATGCCACCGCCGAGAAAATTCTCGATCTCGTCTCGAAATTTGAGTTCGAGGTTGCCATTTTTTGATCTCGCATATTAGAAACAAGATTAACTGAGTTCTATTCGTGACGAGATTAACTAAATTCTCGATATCGACAGTTTTTCAATCGTATTTTTAAAACGCACATAACGAAGCAAAATCGGCCTCTCCTTTTAGAAGATTTCGCGATTGCCAAATCTGGATTTGAATTTCGATTGTTGTGGCCGTTGGGGTCTGTGTGAATTGAACCGACATATTCTGGTTTAAAACCAGAGACTTTACCTCTGAGCTAATTCCACTACTTTGCCCTTTCAAGTACAGTGCTATAAGTATCACTTGGGAGATCTAGAATGGTAATACGTGGAGCTTGTAATTATTTTTGGACGTTACGCAGTTGCAACTGTCTGAATTCGGTACGCACAAATATAATATTCGAGATGATTTCGGAGGCTTTCACGGCCATTGTCATTAAGTAACAAACGACTTCCGGGATTAGACCTTGTCATTATTGAGGTAGAAGAATCCAACACTTGCTGAACCGCGACGGCAATTGCTAAACCGCGACGATATTTGCCTATGAATTCTCGCCTTTCTCATACCGATCGTTAGGAGAGTTTCGCCTCTGGCGTGGTTTACACGTTGGGTTACCGTGCTCTTTTGCTTTTCCTCCTGTTGAAGTCCCTTACGAAAGTGTGCGAAACGTTGAGTTCGTCGACTTCAGTAATGACACGGTCTAATCCCGGAAGTCGTTTGTTACTTAATAATATTCGAGAATTGATATTCTTGAATTCGAGGTCGAGAATCGACGTTCCAGAGTTTTCAAGATTGAGATCGAGAATTGATAAAATTTCATCTCGTCTCGTGGCAACACTATTTTTTCTACTAGTTAAACAATATACTATTATAAGCAGGAATATATTTGGAAGTAAGACTTATAAAAAACTCTTGACCATCTACTGTTCATATATAGCTATAATGGGAAGTATAAGGGGTCTATGGTAATTGGATTCTACATAAATAATTTTCTTACAACACAGTTGTAGTTTGATGGTGTGGTGAAACAAAAAGTTCTGTATATTGTTAGATGGAGTACAATTCATGCCAGCAATCTTCTTCATGACAACATGTGGGTATGCAGCACTCACGGAAATTACCTAAAATTGTGTTTGCGTCTGTTTTCTCTTGTTAGTAGATAAGAACATTTTATATAATTTGCGTATTTGCTCCATACAGAGAAACAGCACGTCGGTGAAAGGATTCCTAAGACAAACTGTACAGAACCAACTGTCACTGTGAAGAATAATGTTAGTTATTGTGATCAGGTCACAACAGTTGCATTTTATAATCCTACTCTCCTCAGCCTACGCTAAAATTAAGATAAATTATTTTACCATTTCCAAAAACCAAAGCCATTATGAGATAGGTATTTTTAAAAGTAGAATAAAATAATGAAAGTACAGTAAAAGCTATTAATAAAAATGCGAGAAACAATTAACAGTGTAAAAAAATTCAGTTATTGTGTTTTAAGAAGTTTTACATTTCAAACTACTTTGCGCCTATTTTGTATATTCATTGATTTTAGCAATTAGAACAATGTCGTATGATACGATATCATTAGATGATAACCAAGACACATTATTTTTGCAATAGCTCCAGAGTTGTTTTACTGTTAGCTAAATTACCTATAAGGGTTGTTCCATTGCAGCATCGCTCAAATTAAAACTAAAGAAAGACATCCGCTTTCCAGTTGACAAAGATTCTAAAACTATGTATGATGAAAATTCTGAGAATAATGAGGGTTATAAACTAACAACTGGATTTCTACCATCCACCTGAACAGGCCGGCTTCCGAAAGGGCTACAGTACAATAGATCACCTTCAGACGATTCGAACAGTAATAGAAAAGTGCGCAGAATACAACGTCCCTTTGCACATAGCCTTCATAGATTATCATAAGGCGTTTGATTCAATAGAAAAGTGGTCCTTTCTTACAGCTTTAAACAACGCGCGGATCGACTCCAGATACTCCATCATTATTAAAGGTATATACGAAAACTGCACAATTCAAGTTAAGATCGACGATGACCTAAAAACACATAAAATCAGACTGAAAAGAGGAGTTCGTCAAGGCGATATTATATCGCCAAAACTCTCTACCTTGGCCCTGGAGGGCGTCTTCAAGAGGTTAGATTGGCACGGTTTTGGGTTGAACATAGATGGAAGCTACCTAAATCATATTCGATTCATTGATGACGTAGTCCTCATTAGCAGCGACATAACTGAACTAACAACTATGTTAGAGCAACTAAAAACTGCCTCCGAAGAAATTGGCTTAACTATAAATTATAATAAAACAAAAATAATAAGTGAAAGTAACGACGCGATTAACATCCAAAATCACTCAATAGAACTCGTCAAAAAATACGTCTATTTAGGTCATAACATAACACTTGGCAAGGAAAACCAATCTCTGGAAATTAAGAGGAGGATCGCTCTAACATGGACAGCCTTTGGGAACCTGCGACACATATTAACAAACAAGGAATTTCCAATCAACCTCAAGTGAAAGGTCTTCAACAGCTGCATCCTTCCAGTAACAACCTATGGAATGGAAACAATGGCTCTTACACAAAAAAGCGCTGAGAAACTAAGAATAACTCAGAGAGCCATAGAAAGAGCAATGCTTGATGTAAGCCTACGGGATAAAATAACAAACACAGAGATAAGGCGAAGAACAAAAACAACAGATGTTATGGAAAGGATCGCAAGACTAAAATGGCAATGGGCCGGACACATCGCACGG
Source organism: Agriotes lineatus (assembly GCA_940337035.1). Taxonomy (NCBI): domain Eukaryota; kingdom Metazoa; phylum Arthropoda; class Insecta; order Coleoptera; family Elateridae; genus Agriotes; species Agriotes lineatus. The sequence continues at coordinate 104,377,451 of OW679198.1, read as the reverse complement.
CAAGATACGGATAGATGGACATCCAAGGTCATAAGATGGAGACCGAGACAAACCAAGAGAGGTGTCGGCAGACCCCAAAAGAGGTGGGCTGATGACATCAGCCAAAAAGCAGGAAAAAAACTGGATCAGATCAGCTCAGGACCGACAGACATGGAAATATACTGGAGAGGCTTACGTCCAGGAGTAGACAAATCGAAGCTGAGAAAGAAGAAAAAGAAGATAAACTAACAATGCATTCTTAAACCAATGTTGGTTATGAGAAATTGCAACATTATGAAACGATAACTTCCAATAATATGAAAACAGATGAAAAATGTTACGATTTCCACCACAAATTAGAAAAAAATATGTTCCTGGTAACTGGGAAATTAAAGAGGCGAAAAAGAAAAAGAATGTTGGGTAAAGTGAAAACACTATGCCTCCCAAACAAATTAAACTGGAATGAATTAGCAATTTAAATGGCAACCAATGTTAGACAAATTGGGGAAAATTGGAAATTTGCGTCATGAAGCGGTTTTTGCTGTATTTTCATTAGGACGTCCCTTCCTTAAAACACATTTAGTCTGTGTAATCTGTAAAAACGGCGCTTTTAGTGTGGCATCGACATTGTCATATTGTTATGCAAATGACCGCGCCGTATGTCCGACGACTTCAGGTATAGAAAATCTTTTAAAAAAAAATGGGAACTATTGCGAAGCCTAGATGGAGGAAATCGGTTTAAAACCAAGTCGGCGATTTATCAACATAGTTAGAAGAGAGAGTGGGTGGGGCAGAGAGTAAAGATAATGTGGTATTTTAGATTTAAAGGTGGAAAGGATGGACATTTGCATCCGCATTTTTCGATAACTTTAAAGCAATCTTGCCCGGACCGAGATTCGAACTCGCCACCTAAGACTCAGTAGTCCAGCAGTGCGCCACCATACCACTGTAACAAGGTAAATACGCGACTGTTTAACGTCTAGTACTGGTAATCCGGATACAAATCGATAAACATATATCAAGAAAAAAAGCAACCAATCTCGCTCAAAAGTTTCCGTTATTTGCATCAACATTCCATATAAAATAGCCTAGAAATTAGGCTGGTCATGTCGTTCCCGACTTATCGTGTTTGCATGAATCCGGCGACACATTCTGGTCTTTTATTAATTATACAACTTTCCTTTAATGCTTTAGCTTGCTGCTTATATAAAAGATATGCAGTTTATCGAGACCTTTCACTAATTTTGGGTTGGTTGTGATTTATTGAGTAGTAGTGACAAAAATTGAAATTTTGTAAAAATGGTCGAAGTTGAAACCAGTACTTCAAAATAATGAAGTAGAAAAGCTGACCAATAGGCACTGATGACAATAATACGCCAAGGATAATTGCGATTGTGGGGACACCTGTATAGAATGAAAAAAGAAAGATATGTAAATAGAGTATGGAAACCAAGAGGACAAGGTAAAAAGTCAAGATCAATAACGCCAGAAACATAGAACAGCAGTATCTGCAAAATACTAAAGGGAAAAACCCCAGTAAGGAAAAATAATTACAACAGACCGTAAGAAATTAAAAAAGATTCTTCAAGTAATGTCGCGACAGGTAACCAAGATAGATCCTTCTTTATTTATCTGTTCGCTGTTAAAGTACTTTTCATTATATCCACATATGGTGAGAATATATCAATTTTTGGAACTATTTAGACAAAGATCTCTAACTCAGTCAAACTGCTGAAGCTTCCCTGTAATAAATATCGATTTTTGGAACTATTTAGCAGGGTGTGTCTGAAATAAATCGAAGAGTTGAAGCTCCTTTAGGAAGTCTTTCGCGGCACATGTTTATGAATGGTTGATTTTATTCTACATGTTGAATCTACATTCTGATATGTCGCAAGTTCAATTTTTAAGAGACTTATTAGTGACATCTAATTGTTATAATTGCGTCATCTACATAGCCGTATTGGAGTATTAGAAAAGCATTCGTTTGTATTTGGTAGCCCCGGGAGGGCTTTGCCAAACCCCTCCGTTTGTATACCTTTCTGGTATCCAACAAATGGATTTATTATTATTATTAAAACAATGGAAAAGTGTTCGTAATCATTAAATGAACCACATTGCCATTTAGCAAATTTTTGAGTTCAATTCCACGCTAATACACAGAGGAACATTCTCCATTTCAAAAGAAATTTACCTGAATACATTGCAGAGGGCTTACCTGGGCGTGTCCATTAAAATTGCTGTTTTTTACTTTTAAACTGCGTTTTTCAACGATTTACTGTCGCCGTCAAGTCTCCAGCGTACCTTTTGAAAATTTAATGAACAATATAAAATTCCAGGACGTTTTTTCAGGACTTTAAGTTAAGTTGATTTCGTTAGCTAAATTTAACTGAATAACGCCGTTGAGTAAATTTTTAATAAACAACTTTATTACGATTTTAAGTTTATTACGTTTTTATACGCTCAAATTCCCCGCTCTGTTGTGCAGAGCTCCGAGTTTTGGCACTGAAAAAATTATGTCAGGAATCGCAATACGAAGTGTAGCAAGCTTCTCACTTATCTCACAATTTGGGTGATTAGTAACAGCTACGAGCTTTTTTTTTAAATTAAAGCTGATAATTACATTTTCAAAATTAGTTAAAGTTACTTTGAAGTGACATGCCATTCCGTTGATGGGAGGGGAATTCGTACCAAGCATTGATGAGTAGTGAAAACATTTTCAATGTTTTAGGTACTTTAAGTACTATAATGTGTCTATGTCCTTTATTTGTTCACAGTTTTCAGTGAGGAATTTTTATACTTGTTTTTTGATGTAATTATCTCATAAGAAAAATTTGTTGTGGGTTATCTGGGTTACTTGATGCTATTTTAATATACGAAGATTTTTTATATTCGCTGAATCAAAAGGTGGCGAATATGTTTCGAGTGACGTCAGTTCCTTGATGAATACTTGTTTTGAGATAGAAGTGTCACATTTAATTTGTATGTCGTCTAACTGGAATAGTTAAAGGAAGATGTTCAAATATGAATTTTCTATTTAAATTTCTATAATGCCAAATTTCCCACAATAATTACAAGTCATTTTGCAATAAGGTTGGATTTAAGTTTGAACTGGCTCTAAGACTATACAGGGTATGAAAGAAATGTCGTACATAAAGAACAGGCAATGTTAAAATTAGGAAGGATCGACTATATCTGTGGTTATGTAACTTAGAAACGTTGTTTGTTTTAACATGTCAACGAGAAATTAAGCTTTGTTACATAAAATAAATTTGAAAAAACAAAACTTTTAGAAATATTTTCATTTTATGAACTAAATTTGCTTAGAACAATCAGAACTAATACTAGGCCTATTTTTTTCAACCTCCGATTCGGTAGAACTAAAACTGAATATGAAACATTTATTGTGTAGAAAATGTAGGTACATCTCTCGGCTACATTTCTACATAATCGCCATTTAGATGAATGCACTTGTCACAGCGTGGCACACACAAATTTTTATATGCCTTCTTCAAAGATGGGTGCCGCCAGGTCACTCAGCCAACTGTTCACATTGATTTTTAGCTTCTTCTTTAAACTTTCTGCACCATTCTCGCACGCAGCCTTGGCTCATAAACTGTACTATCTCGACAATAAATTTTGACTGCATTATGCCCTTCAGGATTGAAACTTCAGCCAGAAGAACGGGAATCAATGCTTACGGCGCGCAGTTCAGACTTGACGGACGTAGTTCGCCGTAATTTGCTTTCTTCTAGCTGAAAATATATACTCTAAAGGGAAAAATTCAGCCAAAATTTATCGTCAGACGAGTACAGTTTACGAGCGACGACTGTTTGCGAGAACGATGCAGAAAGATTAAAGAAGAAATTAAATACCAACGTGAACAGTTGGCTGCGTGGTCAGGCATACAAAAACCTGTGCCACAGTATGATAAATGCCTTCATCGAAGTGTGAATTATCTAGAAATGTAGCTGAAAGATGTATCTATATTTTCTATGTAATACATGTTTCATATTCATTTTTGTTTTTTATTGGTACTGAATCGGAGGTTGAAAAAAGACAGAATATTATTTATACTGTCGTGTTAACAAAATATTCATCATAATGCTTTATTTGGGCCAAAACTAGAGTTAATCCTTCGTAATTCTTAACAGTGCCTCTTCCATATGTACGACATTTCCGCTTACGCCCTGTATATAACTCTCGCTTGGATGATTAAAACGTTCTAGTCAAATTAAGCACGCTAGATTGTAATATTGTATATTTTAAAATTATAGCAACAACTAGCTGATAACAGGTGACCTATCAACAACACACATTGTTTGAACTGCAGCGGTTACTCAAATTGTCAGTATTAAAACCAAATTTCGGCTTAGACCGTGTCGTCTTTGTAGATGAACACCCAGCAGTTTTTGGCTTTATGTGCCTTAGACCTTGTGAACCCGAAGTAGGAGAAATTCTATAGTTTTTCTATGGATTGATTATTGGTCATTAATGTTCCTTTGTGAGTTGGAGATTTACTAATCACCATATACTTGGCTTCCTTGACATTCAAGGTCAAACCGTATTCTACGCTTGCTTCAGCAACTTTATCAAGCAACCCTGCAAACCCGCCAAGCTATTAGAAATCAATGCAGGGTCATCGGCATAACCAATATTGGTGGTGATTTCTCCGTTAACTTTAATTCCACTATTCCTGTCTTCGTACTAAAGGAAAAACATTTAGTTTTGAAGAGGTTGACAAATTTACGTATCTAGGAACAGAAATTTACAGAACACCAGATTCAATAATGGAAATATAGAAAAGAATTATGGCTGGAAACCGCTGCATACAGGCATTCAGAGGATGCCTTTACAATAAAATTATATCACGAGGACTGAAAATAAAAATCTATAAATCTATCAATCGTAATATACGCAAATGAGGCATGGACATTAGGATCAACAGAATGAAAAATGCTAAGAGTATGGGAAAAGAAAGTGCTCAGGAAGGTGTACGGAGGGAAAAAAGTACAAGATAAATGGGAAAGAAGAACTAATAAAGAATTATACAAGGACACAGATATAACAGCTACAGTGAAAGGGCAAAGGCTGAGATGGATAGGTCACATAACAAGGATGAAGGCCAGCAGGATTCCAAAAAGACTGTTGGAAAGTAACATAGGTGGAAAGAAAAGAAAGGGAAGACCAAAAGCAAGATGGAAAAAAAAGTAATGGAAGATTTAGAACAGTGTAACATAAAGAATTGGAGAGAAAAGTGTAGTGATAAAAAAGTGTGGAAAAAGACAGTAAAACAAGCCATGGGCCTACTAGGCCTCAAGTGCTAATATATATATTGCTGTCTTCAAGGGCGTTGGTGAATATGTTTTCCGAGTAGAGATTAAACAAGAGTGGCGACATTACATAGCCGTGCCGCACTCCTCTCTGTATGTCAGCATATTCTGTTAGCCGGTCTTCCACTCTTACTGTCTCCTTACTTTTTGTCCCCAATAAAGTCCTATATTGTGGTAGATGTCCTTCTCATCAACCCCTAAATCACTCAAGACTTGCATAATCGCCTGGTGTTGACATCGATCAAAAACCTTTGGATAGCAAATAAAGCTTCTCTAGTACCAAGGCCATTACGGAATCCAAATTGGGTTTCACTGTTGCGTTCTTCGCATTTTCGGTATAGACGTGAATGAATTATTTTTAGAAAGACTTTAAGGGCATGTGCCAGGATCATAATCTTTTCGGCCATCTGGTATCCGACCTTCGTGCCACGTATCCAGCCCATTTCCACTTCATTTCAGCTGTTCTCTCGATAATCTCTGTCAACTTAGTCTGTTCCCTGATCCAGGTTTCTTTTGTGGTCTTTAAGTTTGATGTATAATATTAATCTCTCATGTGCTCTTTGAATGGTAGCTAATTTGCATGTTATTTTTCAGGTCTATAAGTGAGGACTGGAAGTACGCATTGGCTGTATAAGTTTTTCTTTAAATTATTACGTACGTACGAATACTTGTTTTAGCTCTCCAAATGCTGCACAGGAAAGAGATATTCTTCTATTTATTTCCTCTCTCGGTTTTTTTTTTGTAGATACTTTTTCTCTCAGGTATATCTTCTTCGGCTGGTGCCTTATTCGTTGGTTATCATAACAGCAATTTGCACTTTACTCGTTGCTCTTCTGAAGAGATCGGTAGATGTTACTCCGAACCACTTTCTTGAGTTGGCGAGCCAGAAAATTCGTCTTCTGCCAGGTTCTCTGTGTCCACCGACTTTACCTTGGATAATGTTTTGGAGAAACCTGCATTTTCTACTGTCCCTATCCCATCGCATGATGTGGCCGAAATATTGAAGTTTCCTACGATTGCCAGTTCTCATCAGTTCTGGTTCAAACCCCATTCTACGAATGACGTCCTTGTTTGTTATTCTTTCAGTCCGGGAGATCCTAAGAACTCATTGATATATCCACATTTCAAAAGACTGTTTTCTTTTCTCCATAGCCGCTGATAACGTCCAGGCTTCAACACCATACAACAGAGTGGAACAGTCATAACCATCATTCTTTTTTTAGCGGTAGATGAAGGTCTCGGGAGCAAAATAGCGATTTCATTTCATTAAATAAATAAAGGTATATACAGGTTGCCTAAAATTGTACGGAACATGGCAATTCCATAATTGGATAAAGTTCAAATACTATTTGCTGTAAGTGTAACTGAAACGGAAAATGCAATAATTACTTTAGTAGCTAGGCAACGAGAACGACGCGACAGTAACACCCGTATTCATAGTCGTTCGCCAGCGACTCGCCGGCAAGTCGCCGGAGTTTCGTTATGAATAGTGTGTTGGCGGCACTGTACGTCTATGTCAAATTCGAGGTTATCAGTTTAGGTTTTCCGTCAGTTTTGACAGAAATTGACACAAAATCTAACCTGCTAACCTCGAATTTGACATAGACGTACAGTGCCGCCAACATACTATTCATAACGAAACTCCGGCGACTCGCCGGCGAGCCGCTGGAGAACGACTATGAATACGGCTGTGAGTGTTCCATCTTATTTTCTCGTGGTAAAATATATATCCAGTACCTACTGTCTGGCGCACGTATGCTCTATGTTCAATACAATTTTGGGCAACCGTTATAACTCTTGGCGCCTTCTATTTGTTGTCCTTTCAGTTGTATATTAATATTATCTTTGTCTTATTACTATTCATCTTGAGACCAACTTTTTTAGAGTGGTAGTTCAAATCCAGAATAATGTCTTGTAGTTCTTGAGGATCGTTGCTTATGAGTAACATGTCATCGGCGAACCTGAGATGATGAAAGCCTTCGCCATCTATGTTGGTGCCCTTGTTCATTCATTTTAATATCTTTACTATCGTGAGCAGATATGAATAGTTTAGGTGAGATGGTATAGCCTTGGCGTATTCCTCTCTTTATTTTGATGACACTGGTTTTCCCCAAAGAGTTAAGTGCATTGTAGCTACTGAATAAACATTTGGAATTAATTTCGTATATCTGTTGTCCACTTTCCATGCGTTAAAAGAGTTAAGCATATCCCAAATTTCTATAGTGTCGAATGCTTTTTGATAGTCGACGAATGCTAAGTAAAGTTCTATACTGTATTTGTTATACTACACAATGAGACTTATGACTGTGTATAAGTGGTAGCATGTATTATAACCTGTTCTGAAGGCAGCTTATTTGCGAGGTTTTTAGAGGTCTATTTCTTAGTTAATCTGTTATGTGAGTACTTTTGTGAACTGTTGATATATCTGTGTGAGAAGACTAATAGATCTGTTGCTGTCAAGGTGTTTAATATCATCTTTTTATGGATTAGAAAGGTTTCTGCTTCTAGTCAGAATTTTGGTATTTGACCTTGTTGTAGCCATTTATTGAAAATCTGTTTTAAATCAGTCTTTAATTTCATTTTCTTCTTCATCTCCTCTGTTTGTTGTTCGCTTGACTGTATTCTGCTCTATAGTAGTTTTCTACTTCTTTGAGCTTGCCTTCCCTCTTTATGGTATTTCCATCACCAACTTTCAGCGACACTATATCTCTTTTCCCGATACTAATCGTTGCTTGAAGATCTTAGGTTCTCTGTTATTTTCTATGGTTTCTGTAATAATTTTGGTGTTGTAGTTCCTAACGTATTTTCTTGCCTTTCTTCAGATCAGTTTAGTTCTGCTCATTCTATAAGGTTTTTGTTCTTATTTGGTTTATTTCTCTCTTATTTTCAAATAACTGTTTTGTTTCATTGCAGAGTTTTTTAGTTTTTGGTGTAACTTCTTCAATACTTTCACTGATAACTTTGGTCAGCAAATTGGTGTCTGGGTCAATTTTCTTCTGCCTATTTTGGACCAGTCTCTTGTTGCTCATTTCAACTTTATTTTTGCTTTGACTATTCGATGGTCACTGCCTCCATCACTTTGTTTATTACTGTGACATCTTGTACTATTTGGGGATTATTTTAAACTATATAGTCAATTTCGTTCTTATATTTAAAATCGGGACTTCGCCATGTCCATTTCTGACTCGCACGTTTTTAAAAGAAAGTATTCATTGCGTATAGGCAGTTCATCTTTAGGAAATTCACCATCAAATCGCCACGTTCATTTCTTCGACCATTCCATGTTGTCCAACCGCATCTTTATGCTCATGTTTACGATCTGCTAACTTTACATTATAATCTCCAATTAATAATCTTTTCAGAATTGTTGTTTAAGATTTTTTGAATTTGTTCATAAAATGCTTCTACTTCATATTGCTCATGGTTCGAAGTGGGAGGGTGCACTTTGATTAGTTGGAGATTACGTATGTTTTTCTGTTAACTTCAAAGTGATGTATGCTATTCTTTCCAAAACACCCACATATTCTGTTATCAATCTAGTCCATTTTTTGTGATTAATGAATCCCAAGCCATACTTTTTGTCTCGTTTGTTTTCTTTGTAAAAGAGACCTTGATCTGATTTTAGTTTCTTACTTCGCTTAGTCCTGTTATGTTCCACTTAATTTTCTCTAGTTGTTCTTCTAGTTCAGCAAACTTATCAACGGAGGATATGGTTCTCACATTGTATGTTGATATCTCGAATTTCGTTTCTTTTGCATTGTCTTCTTTGTACGGCAGTTTTGTCTTACTCGAGGATTTTGAGCACTCCTTTACCTGACCGCTGCCTTGATCAGAGAGTGGTAGACTACTAGGCACTGGGGAACGTGTTCTTCATATGAACGATAAGAGAGTTTAGCCTTATGTTGACCAGACTTGTAGGTGTATGGAGGAAGGTTAAGAGATATGTGTCGGAGATCGGAGATCGGAACATGACTTCTTCCAGTATTAGGAGGTGAGAGAAACCAAGAGCTCACGTGGCAGGATTTGCCAAATTCGTGTAGTAAATCTATTCATTGTCGGGATCGCATCTTTAACATTTACCTAACCCAAAAAGTATTTCACATTTAATTTCGTTATTCAACACTTATCTTATTGTTATTCTATTTTCCTGATTCGCAGAACTACGTACGTGTGATATATCTCAAAAGGCCTAGTAACTTGCCTTCGTCGTACTGACCCATAAATCTCATGTGCATAACATTAAAGGTACTTGGAAAACGACTTTCAGAAAATAATTTGCTGCCGTCCTCTCAATTTGGACGTCGCCTTCTGTATTCTACTAACCACCAGCAAAAATTATAGAATTCGGTGCATATAGTCACATTGCGGACATTGTATCATCGTTATAGCAGTCGGATGAATGCAACACTATCAAATAATAAATCTATCAGAGCAAGTTCTATAATTGGGCCTTTACTTTTTAATATCTATGTTACTGCTCTGCGTTATTGTTCCCTAGTTATGTGTGGCGGCGATGCCACAATAATGTATAGCGCTTGGACTTGGATAAAGATATTGCAACGCTTCCTGGTATATTTATTTAATAATAGCTTTAATTAACTTTGCCCCAAATAAGTGGGTAACTCTTATTGGGTCCAGGTTCGATTTATTTATACCTTGACTTATTTAAAGAATACCAAATAACAGAAATTACATTTATTCAACCCTATGTGCATGTCAAACCTTAATTGTAGAAATAAATCAATATATAAATTATTCCAAATCGTAGGCATAAAAAAAATCCATTCGGTTCCGGTTGTGGTTATGCCACCCAAATGGCAGGAGCGGTCTCGGCTTTTAACTGTTTGACAGTCGCTAGCACTTCTCAGGATGATGGGGAAAGGTTGGGAGTACTGCGAATGTAAACAAATGTCAGTTCCTTTAGTTAATGAAAGCACGATGTTATCAGTGATTTTATTTAATGAAAGCAAATAAATTTTCAAATACCACCTGGATGGACTTTCTCTTGTTCCCCACGTGCGCAACCGCGAAATGTGACTTGTTGATATCAGTGGGTGACGAAAGGCTATCGGGGTTGAAGATAGATAGATCGCACGTGCCGAGGTCGAATAGTCACGAAGCTTGAAGTATATAAATTTTTGACCTGGGGGAATTGACTATTATGCGGGAAGCTTTACTGTGGCGCCGTGCTCAGGGTACCTTCTTGTAGCGGTGGCGAAGCTATGGGAAAGTTTCGAATTATTTACAATAATGCAGCCCGATCTTAAGTTTGCTTTGTCTCGGATTAATAAATTAGGGAAGCTTCGGTAATGGGAATCTAAAGTAGCGCAACCCGATCTCAGGTTTGCGCTATTTGAAATTAACAAAGTGGTGCAGCTTCGTGAATATGAACTAGCTCTTATTGACGCGCCCCAAATTCCAGGTAGACGTTCATTTAATTTAAGCAATTATTAACTTAATGGAGCGGGTCGGGGATGTCGTTCGGGGAGCTGGATCTAAATTTTCTAGAAGAATTCTGGTATAACTCTGGTCTATTTCTGGTTGCCCAGCTGAGGTAGGAGCAAAACCTTTCCTCAGTTGGGGCCGCGGGATCGGTCTGGAGAAGCAAAGTTCGCTTTACCGCAATAAAAATCTCGGATTAATTCTCATCCTCCGGCCGGCGAAAAATTTGATTTTATACCTTGCTATCAAGTTCCCTTCTCTTGCATCAAAGCAGAAACGGGAATGCGCGGCGGACGTTTTCTTGTTTCACTCGCGCACAACTGCGAACTTGCGGTTCAAGAGGACTGGGATTCTTGTAACGCCAAAAACTCGAAGATTAAGCGCTTTTAATTTCAGATTAAAGTTCAGTAGCACTTAATCAGGAGCGAAACGTTACA
>OW679198.1:104299065-104366163 GCA_940337035.1 Agriotes lineatus | reverse complement strand
AAAGATATGCAGTTTCTCGAGACCTTTCACTAATTTTGGGTTGGTTGTGATTTATTGAATAGTAGTGAGAAAAATTGAAATTTTGTAAAAATGGTCGAAGTTGAAACCAGTACTTCAAAATAATGAAGTAGAAAAGTTGACCAATAGGCACTGATGACAATAATACGCCAAGGATAATTGCGATGGTGGGGACACCTGCATAGAATGAAAAAAGAAAGATATGTAAATAGAGTATGGAAACCAAGAGGACAAGGTGAAAAGTCAAGATCAATAACGCCAGAAACATAGAACAGTAGTATCTGCAAAATACTATATAGTAAAGGGAAAAACCCCAGTAAGGAAAGTTAATTACAACAGACCGCAAGAAATTAAAAAAGATTCTTCAAGCAATCTGGCAACAGGTAACCAAGATAGATCCTTCTTTATTTATCTGTTCGTTGTTAAAGTACTTTTCATTATATCTACATATGGTGAGAATATATCAATTTTTGGAACTATTTAGACAAAGATCTCTAACTGTCAAACTGCTGAAGCTTCCCTGTAATAAATATCGATTTTTGGAACTATTTAGCAGGGTGTGTCTTAAATGTTTATGAATGGTTGATTTTATTCTACATGTTGAATCTACATTCTGATATGTCGCAAGTTCAATTTTTAAGAGACTTGTTAGTGACATCTAATTGTTATAATTGCGTCATCTACATAGCCGCATTGAAGTATTAGAAAAGCATTCGCTTGTATTTGGTAGTCAAACCTCGGGAGGGCTTTACCAAACCCCTCGGTTTGTATACCTTTCTGAAATCCAACAAATGGATTTATTATTATTATTAAAACAATGGAAAAGTGTTTGTAATCATTAAATGAACCACATTGCCATTTAACAAATTTTTGAATTAAATTCCAAGCTAATACACAAAAGAACATTTTCCATTTCAAAAGAAATTTACCTGAATACATTGCAGAGGGCTTACCTGGGCGTGTCCATTAAAATTGCTGTTTTTTACTTTTAAACTGCGTTTTTCAACGATTTACTGTCGCCGTCAAGTCTCCAGCGTACCTTTTGAAAATTTAATGAACAATATAAAATTCCAGGACGTTTTTTCAGGACTTTAAGTTAAGTTGATTTCGTTAGCTAAATTTAACTGAATAACGCCGTTGAGTAAATTTTTAATAAACAACTTTATTACGATTTTAAGTTTATTACGTTTTTATACGCTCAAATTCCCCGCTCTGTTGTGCAGAGCTCCGAGTTTTGGCACTGAAAAAATTATGTCAGGAATCGCAATACGAAGTGTAGCAAGCTTCTCACTTATCTCACAATTTGGGTGATTAGTAACAGCTACGAGCTTTTTTTTAAATTAAAGCTGATAATTACATTTTCAAAATTAGTTAAAGTTACTTTGAAGTGACATGCCATTCCGTTGATAGGAGGGGAATTCGTATAATGTGTCTATGTCCTTTATTCGTTCACAGTTTTCAGTGAGGAATTTCTATACTTGTTTTTTGATGTAATTATTTCATAAGAAAAATTTGTTGTGGGTTATCTGGGTTACTTGATGCTATTTTAATATACGAAGATTTTTTATATTCACTGAATCAAAAGGTGGCGAATATGTTCCGAGTGACGTCAGTTCCTTGATGAATACTTGTTTTAAGATAGAAGTGTCACATTTAATTTGTATGTCGTCCAATTGGAATAGTTAAAGAAAGATGTTCAAATATGAATTTTCTATTTAAATGTCTATAATGCCAAATTTCCCACAATAATTACAAGTCATCTTGCAATAAGAGTGGATTTAAGTTTGAATTGACTCTAAGGCTATACAGGGTATGAAAGAAATGTCGTACATAAAGAACAGGCAATGTTAAAATTAAGAAGGATCGACTATATCTGTGGTTATGTAACTTAGAAACGTTGTTTGTTTTAACATGTCAACGAGAAATTAAGCTTTGTTACATAAAATAAATTTGAAAAAACAAAACTTTTAGAAATATTTTTATTTTATGAACTAAATTTGCTTAGAACAATCAGAACTAATACTAGGCCTATTTTTTTCAACCTCCGATTCGGTAGTACTAAAACTGAATATGAAACATTTATTGTGTAGAAAATGTAGGTACATCTCTCGGCTACATTTCTACATAATCGCCATTTAGATGAATGCCCTTGTCACAGCGTGGCACACACAAATTTTTATATGCCTTCTTCAAAGATGGGTGCCGCCAGGTCACTCAGCCAACTGTTCACATTGATTTTTAGCTTCTTCTTTAAACTTTCTGCACCATTCTCGTACGCAGCCTTGGCTCATAAACTGTACTATCTCGACAATAAATTTTGACTGCATTATGCCCTTCAGGATTGAAACTTCAGCCAGAATAACGGGAATCAATGCTTACGGCGCGCAGTTCATACTTGACGGGCGTAGTTCGCCAAAATTCATCGTCAGACAAGTACAGTTTACGAGCGACGACTGTTTGCGAGAACGATGCAGAAAGATTAAAGAAGAAATTAAATACCAACGTGAACAGTTGGCTGCGTGGTCAGGCATACAAAACCCTGTGCCACAGTATGATAAATGCCTTCATCGAAGTGGGAGTTATCTAGAAATGTAGCTGAAAGATGTATCTATATTTTCTATGTAATACATGTTTCATATTCATTTTTGTTTTTTATTGATACCGAATCGGAGGTTGAAAAAAAGACAGAATATTATTTATACTGTCGTGTTAACAAAATATTCATCATAATGCTTTATTTGGGTCAAAACTAGAGTTAATCCTTCGTAATTCTTAACATTGCCTCTTCCATATGTACGACATTTCCGCTTACGCCCTGTATATAACTCTCGGCTTTATGATTAAAACGTTCTAGTCAAATTAAGCACGCTAGATTGTAGTATTGTATATTTTAAAATTATAGTAACAACTAGCTGATAACAGGTGACCTATCAACAACATACATTGTTTGAACTGCAGCGGTTACTCGAATTGTCAGTATTAAAACCAAATTTCGGCTTAGACCGTCTCGTCTTTGTAGATGAACACCCAGCAGTTTTTGGCTTTATGTGCCTTAGACCTTGTGAACCCGAGGTAGGAGAAATTCTATAGTTTTTCTATGGATTGATTATTGGTCATTAATGTTCCTTTGTGAGTTGGAGATTTACTAATCACCATATACTTGGCTTCCTTGACATTAAAGGTAAAACCGTATTCTACGCTTGCTTCAGCAACTTTATCAAGCAACCCTGCAAACCCGCCAAGCTATTAGAAATCAGTGCAGGGTTATCGGCATAACCAATATTGGTGGTGATTTCTCCGTTAACTTTAATTCCACTATTCCTGTCTTCGTACTAAAGGAAAAACATTTAGTTTTGAAGCGGTTGACAGATTTACGTATCTAGGAACAGAAATTTACAGAACACCAGATTCAAGAATGGAAATACAGAAAAGAATTATGGCTGGAAACCGCTGCATACAGGCATTCAGAAAATGCCTTTACAATAAAATTATATCACGAGGACTCAAAATAAAAATCTATAAATCTATAATAAGACCAATCGTAATATACGCAAATGAGGCATGGACATTAGGATCAACAGAATTAAAAATGCTAGGAGTATGGGAAAGGAAAGTGCTCAGGAAGGTGTACGGAGGGAAAAAAGTACAAGATAAATGGGAAAGAAGAACTAATAAAGAATTACAAGAATTATACAAGAACACAGATATAATAGCAATAGTGAAAGGGCAAAGGCTGAGATGGATAGGTCACATAACAAGGATGAAGACCAGCAGGATTCCAAAAAGACTGTTGGAAAGTAACATAGGTGGAAAGAAAAGGAAGCGAAGACCAAAAGCAAGATGGAATAAAGAAGTAATGGAAGATATAGAACACTGTAACATAAAGAATTGGAGAGAAAAGTGTAGTGATAAAAAAGTGTGGAAAAAGACAGTAAAACAAGCCATGGGCCTACTAGAACTCAAGTGCATTATATATATTGCTGTCTTCAAGGGCGTTGGTGAATATGTTTTCCGAGTAGAGATTAAACAATAGTGGCGACATTACATAGCCGTGCCGCACTCCTTTCTGTATGTCAGCATATTCTGTTAGCCGGTCTTCCACTCTTACTGCCCCCTTACTTTTTGTCCCCAATAAAGTCCTATAATGTGGTAGATGTCCTTCTCATCAACCCCCAAATCACTCAAGACTTGCATACTCGCCTGGTGCTGACATCGATCAAAAGCCTTTGGATAGCAAATAAAGCTTCGTACTAGAAAAGGCCATTACGGAATCCAAATTGGGTTTCACTGTTGCGTTCTTCGCATTTTCGGTATAGACGTGAATCAATTATTTTTAGAAAGACTTCTTTAAGGGCATGTGCCATGATCATAATCTTTTCGGCCATCTGGTATCCGACCTTCGTGCCACGTATCCAGCCCATTTCCACTTCATTTCAGCTGTTCTCTCGATAATCTCTGTCAACTTAGTCTGTTCTCTGATCCAGGTTTCTTTTGTGGTCTTTAAGTTTGATGTATAATATTAAGCTCTCATGTGCTCTTTGAATGGTAGCTAATTTGCATGTTATTTTTCAGGTCCATAAGTGAGGACTGAGAGTACGCATTGGCTGTATAAGTTTTTCTTTAAATTATTACATACGTACGAATACTTGTTTTAGCTCTCCAAATGCTGCACAGGAAAGAGATATTCTTCTATTTATTTCCTCTCTCGGTTTTTTTTTGTAGATACTTTTTCTCTCAGGTATATCTTCTTCTGCTGGTGCCTTATTTGTTGCTTATCATAACAGCAATTTGCACTTTACTCGTTGCGCTTCTGAAGAGATCGGAAGATGTTACTCCGAACCGCTTTCTTAAGTTGGCGAGCCAGAAAACTCCTCTTCTGCCAGGTTCTCTGTGTCCATCGACTTTACCTTGGATAATGTTTTGGAGAAGCCTTCATTTTCTACTGTCCCTGTCCCATTCCATGATGTGGCCGAAATATTAAAGTTTCCTACGGTTGACAGTTCTCATCAGTTCTGGTTCATACCCAATTCTACGAATGACCTCCTTGTTTGTTATTCTTTCAGTCCGGGAGATCCTAAGAACTCCTTGATATATCCACATTTCAAAAGACTGTTTTCTTTTTTCCATAGCCGCTGATAGCGTCCAGGCTTCAACACCATACAACAGAGTGGAACAGACATAACCAGAGATCATCCTTTTTTTAGCGGTAGATGAAGGTCTCGGGAGCAGAATAGAGATTTCATTTCAATAAATAAATAAAGGTATATGCAGTTTGCCTAAAATTGTACGGAACATGGCAATTCCATAATTGGATAAAGTTCAAATACTATTTGCTGTAAGTGTAACTGAAACGGAAAATGCAATAATTACTTTAGTAGCTAGGCAACGAGAACGACGCGACAGTGAGTGTTCCATCTTACTTTCTCGTGGTAAAATATATATCCAGTACTGTCTGGCGCACGTATGCTCTATGTTCAATACAATTTTGGGCAACCGTTATAACTCTTGGCGTCTTCTATTTGTTGTCCTTTCAGTTGTATATTAATATTATCTTTGTCTTATTACTATTCATCTTGAGACCAACTTTTCTAGAGTGGTAGTTCAAATCCAGAATAATGTCTTGTAGTTCTTGAGGATCGTTGCTTATGAGTAACATGTCATCGGCGAACCTGAGATGATGAAAGCGTTCGCCATCTATGTTGGTACCTTTGTTCATTCATTTTAATATCTCTAATAATACTATCGTCAGCAGATATGAATAGTTTCGTTGAGATGGTATAGCCTTGGCGTATTCCTCTCTTTATTTTGATGACACTGGTTTTCCCTAAAGAGTTAAGTGCATTGTAGCTACTGAATAAACATTTGGAATTAATTTCGTATATCTGTTGTCCACTTTCCATGCGTTAAAAGAGTTAAGCATATCTCAAATTTCTATAGTGTCGAATGCTTTTTGATAGTCGACGAATGCTAAGTAAAGTTCTATACTGTATTTGTTACACTACACAATGAGACTTATGACTGTGTATAAGTGGTAGCATGTATTATGACCTGTTCTGAAGGCAGATTATTTGCGAGGTTTTTAGAGGTCTATTGCTTAGTTAATCTGTTACGTGAGTACTTTTTTGAACTGTTGATATATCTGTGTGAGAAGACTAATGTATCTGTTGCTATCAAGGTGTTTAATATCACCTTTTTATGGATTAGAAAGGTTTCTGTTTCTAGTCAGAATTTTGGAATTTGGCCTTGTTGTAGCCATTTATTGAAAATCTGTTTTAAATCAGTCTTTAATTTTATTTTCTTCTTCTTCTGTTTGTTGTTCGCTTGACTGTATTCTGCTCTATAGTAGTTTTCTTTGAGCTTGCCTTCCCTCTTTATGGTATTTCCATCACCAACTTTCAGCGACACTATCTCTCTTTTCCCGATACTAATCGTTGCTTGAAGATCTTAGGTTCTCTGTTATTTTCTATGGTTGCTGTAATAATTTTGGTGTTGTAGTTCCTAACGTATTTTCTTGCCTTTCTTCAGATCAGTTTAGTTCTGCTCTTTCTATATAAGGTTTTTGTTCTTATTTGGTTTATTTCTCTCTTATATTCAAATAACTGTTTTGTTTCATTGCAGAGTTTTTTAGTTTTTGGTGCAACTTATTCAACACTTTCACTGATAACTTTAGTCAGCAAATTGGTGTGTCTGAGTCAATTTTTTCTGTCTATTTTGGACCAGTCTCTTGTTGCTCATTTCAACTCTATTTTTGCTTTGACTATTCCATCGTCACTCCCTCCAATCACTTTGTTTATTACTGTGACATCTTGTACTATTTGGGCGTTATTTTAAACTATAAAGTCAATTTCGTTCTTATATTTAAAATCGGGACTTCGCCATGTCCATTTCTGACTCGCACGTTTTAAAAGAAAGTATTCATTGCGTATAGGCAGTTCATCTTTAGGAAATTCACCAGCAAATCGCCACGTTCATTTCTTCGACCAATTCCATGTTGTCCAACCGCATCTTTATGCTCATGTTTACGATCTCCTAACTTTACATTATAATCTCCAATTAATAATCTTTTCAGAATTGTTGTTTAAGATTTTTTGAATTTGTTCATAAAATGCTTCTACTTCATATTGCTCATGGTTCGAAGTGGGAGAGTGCACTTTGATTAGTTGGAGATTACGTATGTTTTTCTGTTAACTTCAAAGTGATGTATGCTATTCTTTCCGAAACACCCACATATTCTGTTATCAATCTAGTCCATTTTCTGTGATTAATGAATCCCAAGCCATACTTTTTGTCTCGTTCGTTTTCTTTGTAAAAGAGACCTTGACCTGATTTTAGTTTCTTACTTCGCTTAGTCCTGTTATGTTCCACTTAATTTTCTCTAGTTGTTCTTCTAGTTCAGCAAACTTATCAACGGAGGATATGGTTCTCACATTGTATGTTGATATCTCGAATTTCGTTTCTTTTGCATTGTCTTCTTTGTACGGCAGTTTTGTCTTACTCGAGGATTTTGAGCACTCCTTTACCTGACCGCTGCCTTGATCAGAAAGTGGTAGACTACTAGGCACTGGGGAACGTGTTCTTCATATGAACGATAAGAGAGTTTAGCCTTATGTTGACCAGACTTCTAGGTGTATGGAGGAAGGTTAAGCGATATGTGTGGGAGATCGGAGATCGGAACATGACTTCTTCCAGTATTAGGAGGTGAGAGAAACCAAGAGCTCACGTGGACAGGGTTTGCCAAATTCTTGTAGTAAGTCTATTCACTGTCGGGATCGCATCTTTAACATTTAACCCAAAAAGTATTTCACATTTAATGTCGTTATTCAACACTTATCTTATTGTTATTCTATTTTCCTGATTCGCAGAACTACGTGCGTGTGATATATCTGAAAAGGCCCAGTAACTTGCCTTCGTCGTACTGACCCACAAATCTCATGTGCATAACATTAAAGGTACTTGGAAAAGTTATTTATTCAAGATTAATTCAACGACTTTCAGAAAATAATTTGCTGTCGTCCTCTCAATTTGGACGTCGCCTTCTGTATTCTACTAACCACCAGCTAGTAGGAATGAACGAGGCTATTGTTCAAACATTTGAAGCAACTTAATACACATACACTCAATATTGCCTAAGCCTTTAACACGATGTGGCATGACGGGCCATTGAGCAAAATTATAGAATTAGGTGCATATAGTCACATTGCGGACATTGTATCATCGTTATAGCAGTCGGATGAATGCAACACTATCAAATAATAAATCTATCAGAGCAAGTTTTGTAATTGGGCCTTTACTTTTTCATATTTATGTTACTGCTCTGCGTTATTGTTCCCTAGTAATGTGTGGTGGCGATGCCACAATAATGTATAGCGCTTAGACTTGGATAAAGATATTGCAACGCTTCCTGGTATATTTATTTAATAATAGCTTTAATTAACTTCGCCCCAAATAAGTGGGTAACTCTTATTGGGTCCAGGTGCGATTTATTTATATCTTGACTTATTTAAAGAATACCAAATAACAGAAATTACATTTATTCAACCCTACGTGCATGTCAAACCTTAATTGTAGAAATAAATCAATATATAAATTATTTCAAATCGTAGGCATAAAAATATTCCATTCGGTTCCGGTTGTGGTTAGGCCACCCAAATGGCAGGAGCGGTCTCGGCTTTTAACTGTTTGACAGTCGCTAGCACTTCTCAGGATGATGGGCAAAGGTTGGCAGTACTGCGAATGTAAACAAATGTCAGTTCCTTTAGTTAATGAAAGCAAGATGTTATCAGTGATTTTATTTAATGAAAGCAAATAAATTTTCAAATACCACCTGGATGGACTTTCTCTTGTTCCCCACGTGCACAACCGCGGAATCTAACTTGTTGATATCAGTGGGTGACGAAAGGCTATCGGGGTTGATAATAGATAGATCGCACGTGCCGAGGTCGAATAGTCACGAAGCTTGAAGTATGTGAATTTTTGACCTGAGAGAATTGACTATTTTGCGGAAAGCTTTATTGTGGCGCCGTGCTCAGGGTACCTGCTTGTAGTGGTGGCGAAGCTATGGGAAAGTTCCGAGACTTCGAATTATTTACAATAATGCAGCCCGATCTTAGGTTTGCTTTGTCTCGGATTAATACATTAGGGAAGCTTCGGTAATGGGAATCCAAAATAGCGCAACCCGATCTCAGGTTTGCGCTATTTGAAATTAACAAAGTGGTGCAGCTTCGTGAATATGAACTAGCTCTTATTGACGCGCCCCGACTTCCAAGTAGACGTTCATTTAATTTAAGCAATTATTAACTTAATGGAGCGGATCGGGGATGTCGTTCGGGGAACTGGATCTGAATTTTCTAGAAGAATTCTGGTATAATTCTAGTCTATTTCTGGTTGCATAGCTGAGGTAGGAGCAAAACCTTTCCTCAGTTGGGGCCGCGGGATCGGTCTGGAGAAGCGAAGTTCGCTTTACCGCAATATAAATCTCGGATTAATTCTCCTCCTCCGGCCGGCGACAAATTTGACTTTATACCTTGTTATCAAGTTCCCTTCTCTTGCATCAAATCAGAAACGTTTTCTTGTTTCTCTCGCTCACTACGGCGAACTTGCGGCTCGAGAGGACTGGGATTCCTGTAACGCCAAAAACGAGAAGATTAAGCGCCTTTAATTTAAGATTAAAGTTCAGTAGCACTTAATCAGGAGCGAAACGTTACAATATTGATCATCTTCGGTAACCCGTGAACTAGTGTCGTCAAGAACGAGATATTTCTCGTCTTGCCTCGTCTAGCTTGTAAGAATCCAGAGATGACATCCTCTATTTCTCGTTTCGTGTTTTCGAGACGAGACGAGACAAGAGTCTCGCAGGAAGTCTCTAGTGCAGTGCTTAATAGAAGAACATTTCTCAACTAATAATATTTTAATGTCATGTAATAATTTAATTTTTAGTACGTTTCTTTCGTAACGATAAATTCGAGACTCTCGTATGTGAATTGAGATGAGACAAGAATGTTAATCATCTGGAAATGATATGGGGAGCATCACGTAAAATGCAAACTTAACGATGCTTAAAACAAAAAATACAGATTATTTCTTCACATAGTAGATCGAAATTCGCCATTGCAAGTAAAGTGTGGATTAGTCATTTACTTAGCAATATTAAGAGCTGCCATTTTATAATAGTGGCCAGTATGAGGAACTACTACATCAAAAGTCAAATTTAACTTACCCCTTATAGCTAAATTTATCAAGGATACCAAACAGTTTATACATTATAATAATGGTCAACAGTGAAAATATCTATGTATGAAATCAAATTTGCTCAAGTTAGTTAACTGGGTCATAGGGATTAAATAATGACTCTTTACCTTTTTACAACAATCATTCTTTAATAATATCTCGACAAGCGTAGTAAACGTAGTGAAACAATAAGCTAAACGTAGGTGTGCAAGAAAGCGATTTACTAAATAATTTCATCAAATAATTTTCAGAGAAAGGTAGTCTAGATACGATTTTCAAATATCTCAAATTCATTTATTATCAAATGTTTCGACTTCCCGAAGTGATATCCAAACCACCCTTAAAATTTGAGAGTACCACACTGTTCACGATACTGCACAAAATATTATCACGGCGACTTTTGAAGGCATAATAGTAAAGAATGCATTACGCGGCCAAGTTTCAGCCGCTTGGAATTTAAAGGAGGGTAGTTGGTGAAAACTTCGCCCAAACGACTTCTTTAAATTTAATTAAGCAGAAGTGGAACATGAATTCTGTATCTGCTTAAAACAACAGTAAATTACGGCAGTGGTTCAAACAATTCCGCCTGAAATCCCGTGCAGTTTATGAAAGGGCTCGCGCGGAAGACTTTCGCGACTCCCCCCGTATCCAAGACATAAATTACGACGTTAGTGGAAGTTC
This sequence comes from Agriotes lineatus, assembly GCA_940337035.1. Lineage (NCBI taxonomy): Eukaryota > Metazoa > Arthropoda > Insecta > Coleoptera > Elateridae > Agriotes > Agriotes lineatus. Next base: position 104,355,237 of record OW679198.1, on the reverse strand, counting down.
GGGAAAGGGGTGGCTTGACTACTATATTTCGAAAATGACAAACGCGGCGAGCATAGTTGCAACAAATTCGGGAAAAACGTTGACATTTATCTTTCGGGGGCGCGTTTGTTGATAAATAAACCCGTAGCCGTGGAAATAGCCTCATGTTCCGGTGAGTACCAAGTGAGGCAGAGCGTGCTAGTGCACACAGTAGGGGAGTCGAGATAAGGGGGTAATTACCCGCTGGACCACGGTCGTCTTTAATCAATAGCACGGGCAAGTCGTGTGTGCGCCCCCGCGCCCCCGCCCCCAACGACACTAACTTCATTTGCATGCCTACAGCGCTCGCCCACCAGAGTGGAATATTGGATAAGTTAATGTATGGCTCTGCTGCCAATGTTGTACTTCCCTCAAGAAGAACTGACCACCGGCCGTTTGAATTAAACATAAGTGATGCCGCGCAAGTTTCAAACTGAATTAGACAACTTATTTACAAGCCCTTAAACAATACTTCATTAGGGTGGCTGGGCGAGCGCGAGACGAAGAAGAAAGCCGGCGGACGGGCAAAAGCGAAATAACAACATGACTGTGTTACAACGGTTGATAGGGGTATTGATGAGAAGTGATTAGCGCGCGATAAGCTGATAGCTTAGCGTCCGAAGGGTGTGGGTGAGGTGTAATGCCGCCCCACGTTTGCTTAGCCTAGGACCCTAGGACACACTGCCTAATGACGCCTATTTGTTTTGCCGGGGTGGCAGACGTTGCGAGCGAAGATTTATACAAATATGTGACCCCGGAAATGACCCGCGCTAATTTTTGTATCTTCTCCTCTTTTAGCGCTCCGATGAGTGGGACTTCACCTTAAGTTTCGTTTGCAAATTTACTACTTGTGATCGGCTTGTATATGAATATGGGAACGTTCTCTTAGAACACCAACAACGTCTTTAAAAATTGAGACACGAATTGATAAAGATGCTATGCTACATTAAAAAACCACCAATTTTGAAATGGATAAAGGTGTTAAATACCTCACTACATACTCAGAACACCGTCAATACCTATAATTTGACAGTTAGTAAGTAAACAAGATGTCATATATCTCATTTCATGTGCATAAAAGACATATGGACACACATTATCTTCACTCTAGACTGTTATTTTAGCATTTGTATCCGTTCAACATGTTTGGTAGTGAGTGTACACGTAACATAACCTAAAATATATTCTACAGTCACTGCTATGATCGCTTAGATTTGGAGGTGTAGTATAGTGAACATAATGTTTTCAAGAAGAAAACTTTTAACGTTAAAATCACAGTTAGCAGAAAATCAAAGCGAATTTCCTGAATATCGGTCAGGTTGTCGAAGGTGATATTAGTGATTCTTTGCCTACAGCTAAGAGTTTTATCGTAAAAATTTACAGTATTATAGATGCTGCCAATATGTATTGCAAATACATATTTGCAGCATAGAAAACGATAAAACCCATTTGAAAATAATAATAACAGTTTTGATAACACGTTAGCCATTTACGTCCCACTAGTAAGTTCTTCCTATTTTCTGAAGGTCTCCTTATGAAATTCTCCCTTATTACTATTTTAATATTATTAATTGAAATCCTTGTTACAGATGAACTTGAACCTGTTTCTGAAAATAAAAATTTAATATTGTTCTTATCTCAGCAATCTCTAGTCATAATACAAAAACAGGTGTACAGGATATGGAATATGGTACGTGGCATACGGTATTCGAAAATAACAATAAATTAAAGTAGTTGCATTTAATGATTTGTCATGCTTTTGCTACCTTTTCATACGCTGGTTACTTCGTAACTTTAGTTTTAGATGAACTCAAGCAAGGACATGAGGTAAATCTTTTTATTGATTGTTATTGTCGTGTCAACCATATTCAAGATGGTGCCAGCATCTATGTAAAAAGTGAACTTGAGTGTGATGGTTTGCCCCAAATGAACCTGCTGAACTATATATTGAGTCATAATCATCACCATCACCTAGTCTATTCTAGAGTCCACCGTTGAACGTAGGTCGCCCTTAACCGTTTTCATTTAGATCGATCTTGTGCGTCTCTCATCTAGGTTGTCAGGTCTTCCTTTGCCTGTCGGTGCGGGGTCTCCACGCCACTATCCTTTTCATTCAATTTGATGCCGAGCACAGGTCATTGCTCTTTTTCTTTAGGCAGCTTGGAGTTTGGAGATGTTTACCCTAAGAGTTTCGTCTCCGTGCATCATGATAGGCAGGACATACTGATCATCACTATCCTTTTTTGGATCATCGGTAGGTTGCTGATTAGGACATCTCTGAGTTCTCCGAAGACTGCCTATTCGAAACCTATTCTTTGTAGGTCGTGTGTTTGGTTGTCTCTACTTAGTGTAATTTCGTGGCCAAAATAGCTACATGTTCTCACTTCTATTATCTTGCTGTTTATTGCTATTGTTTCTCCAAGTAGTATATTTGCTGTTGTTCTTGTTTTCTGTGTATAGATACGGAGTTCTACCTTTGTTGTTGTTCTTACTAGTTCGGTTAACATCTCCTTTGCTTCACTCAAGGCGCCTGTTATTATCATTATGTCGTCGGCGAATCTTAAGTTGTCAAGTTATTCGTCGTCTATGTTTTAACCCGTACACCACCACCGCTCAGAACGTTTGGGAGAAATAGTGTGCCCTTGCCTGACACCTTTTTGTATTGGAAACTGATTAGTCTCACTTGCGTTTGCTTTTGAATTCTTATATATGCTGTAGATAAGGCTTTTGTTTCGATAGTATCAAACTCTTTTCCGAAATCTGCAAATATAGTTGCCATGGGTCTATTGTATTTGATAGTTTTCCTTATTAGCACGTTTGTGCCAAGCCCAGCTCTGAATCCCGCTTTCTTGCTTGGTAGCTCCAGTTTCCGTTTCAAGCGGTTGTTAATTACTCTAGTGAACAATTAGTAAATGTGGGCAGTTGGAAATGGGTCAATAATTTTTCAAATCATTTGTGTCCCCTTTTTCATGAATGAGTATCACCAGCGCATTATAAATCTTCTTGGTATTTTGCTGTATAATAGGAATAGGTTAAAAATGGCTTGTATGTTTTTCCTCAAGGTTTTTCTTCCTGATTGTACAGTCGTGTGCAAATAAATCTGGGACAGTGTTTTTTTCACATGCAGATTCAGTTAAGAATTTGAAGAATATTTCCATGGATTTCCTTTTATCAGAGAGAGTTACGGATTTCAGTACCTGTTAATGTTTAATGTAACTCTTTCTGATAGCAGGAAATCCATGGAGATATTCTTCAATTCTTAACTGAATCTGCATGTGAAAAAAAACTGTCCCAGATTTATTTGCACACGACTGTACTTCTTCGATTAGTATTTGTCTTCTCCAGGAGTTCTATTTATTTTAGAGTGTTTTCTATTTTCTCTATGGTTATATCAGATGTGTCTTTTGACCTTGGTTTTCTATTCCATTTTTTTCGTTTAGTTCTTTGTATTCGTCTTTGTTGTTGAACAGATCTTTGTAGAAATCTTCTACCACATGTAGCAAGGTTGTTCTTGAGCTTCAGAATTTAATTTTTCGTTGATTTACCTTTCCTCTAAGAACTTTCAGGTTTTTGTTCTTCTCTATTGTTTCTTTCATATTTTCTTATTGTTTTTGATATTTCTTTGTCTATTTGTTATACTTAATAGCTTAATGGCTCAACAGCATGATCTTTTGGTCTTGTCTGGGTCCATGTTTCTTTGTTGCTTGAGAGAGTGTACTGGTTATTTTGTTGTTCAGATCATCGGGTAGCGGGTCGACAATCCGCCACGATTCTGGCGAAGGATAGGTCTGCTTCAGGGAAGCGACCCTGCCCACGCATGCCTCTGATATCTCCCAACTCCCAGTACCCTCAAAGAGCCATGCATCCAGCCCAAATCCAACCCTGAACCATTTACCCATACCCATCTTTATCAACTTTCGCCAATCCGCCTGAGGCTTGTCAGCGTTTATATTGTCAAGTTCCCTTAAACTATAAACCTAAAAATCAAAACGATTTAGTCCCAGGTGAGTAGGCAAAGTAAGCCAGAATGTCAAACTGCACTCACACTCTGTTTCGCGGATTCTAGGAAAGGGAGGAGGGAGGCAAAAAATTGATATATCATCGAACTACACCAGAAAAAGATATCAAGTGCAATATCGCAACCTATAACGTAAAAATCATATCATCGGTAGACAGAACCCTTAACTCGAAGAGAAACTTAAAAACCTGAATTGGGATATATGCTAGGGACTGTGCAAGGCGCGAACAAGAAGAAAAGCATTTAAGATATTTAAATCAGGACACGCCTTTCTTATCAACAAGGTGACACATACGATATCAAAATAATTAAAAGCTAATCACTAAGAGTGGCATATTTAACAATTCAACTGAACTCAAAATATCAGCTAATTATGCAAGCAATGCTCCCATAAGCAACTATTCTGACGAGGTTTTACGACGTCGTCAAAATGACTTTGAAAAGAACGAAAAGGCACTTCACCATCCTGCGTGGAAATTTTAACGCAAAGATAAGCCTAAAAATCAACGCAGGGGAAACATCCTTGATAAGATTCAGAAGCAGTCAAAGAAATCCACGCGGAGAAACTACCATAAATTCCGTGTTGCTGTTGAATAGATTCTTTTATAAAAATACCCAATTGCAGGTGGACTTGAGAAAGCCCCGATGGGAAAAAAATAAGTCGATTTCAGACTAGAAAACAATATTCCATAATGTAAATCTTATTTTATTTTATTTTTATTTTATTTTGGTACTCAGCCAACAGCCGTTAGGCCAATTATAGGCGTCGCTGTACATTTTATGGGGACTTCCAACCCCACTAACGACTGTCATGATGTTATTATGACATCCGGGACCAACTATTCACGTGACAGCCGTACCACGAGGCGCAGGGAGAAGCAGCCAGGGAACTCCCATCCAAGTTCTGACCAGAAAGAGCGTTGCTTAACTCTGCTGATCGAACGTGGACGCTTGTTCAAGCTACACCACCCGGGACCTACCAACGGAAGCGATCATAAAATGGTCAGAGTAATAGTAAAAACCAATTTGGAAAAAGAAAGAATAAAATGGACACCATTAGAAAAGTTCTAAGAAGTAGCTACAAAAATGCTAAGACAAAATCTAACACCGAGCACGAATATCGATGAGGATGATATATTGAGTGCACACTCGTAAATATAGCTGTGAACAATAAAAACTATGTATTATTGCGATCTACCGACCTCCATATGGCGATAGCAATCCGTTTTTTAGCAATTTAGGACACATTATGTTTTAATCAGTCAAGTAAGCGACTATGTGGTGCTATGTGGCGATTGAAGTATTGATTAAAATTCTAATACCTACGGTAACATTGCAAATGCTTCGTATTATCTTTGATTCTTTCGGTTTAATTAATAATAATATACCCCGTACAGTATTTGGAAATAGACATAACATTTTATCGCAATTGACTATTTGATTACTACGATTTCATCTGAAATGTTCAATTACGATACTATAGTCCAAGAAAAAGTTGTTCAGACTCTAAAATTTCAGAAATATTGACATACCTTTATGAAAGAGTGTGTATGAGATGAAACAGTAGCAAATCGTTGTAATAAACATGGTTTCATAAAAGTTATTCGATATTTCTGAAATTTTGCAAGGAAGCATAATTTTATATTTGAACAACTATTCTTAATGATATTTTTCCGTGTTAAAAAAAGAAAAGGTACTTTACCTGAACAAAAGATGTTTTTCACTACGGCTAACGCATCCTTAATACGAGGCCGGCACCCCAGAGGCGGAGATTTTTAAAGGGTCGTTCCTAGAGGACTACATTTTTTTAGGTAAATATCTATTATGCTGGCGCTATAATAGTTAGTATGTTTTAAAATACAGTAAGTCAATACATGAAAAGATACGAGGAACATATATTAAAGCCAAGAACGTCCAAGAAATTATTAAGAAACGAACATCACTGGAAATATAGAGTAGGTACTTTTATTTAATTTAATTCTTTTATTAAAATGTTATAACAAATATTTCTTTATTATTTTGTATTTTTTATTTCTAATATTTGTTATAACACTTCAATTAAAAATTATAATTGCTTTAAATTATTACTTATGTTCGGCTCGTTTGTTATTAATTTTTGTAAGCTACCTGTGTATTTTTTTACTTCGACACAACAAAAGAGATTTTTAGCACTAATTTCGATTAACATACTTTTTTAGTTGCTAAGCGAGCTAAACTTAAGTTCGACTATTTATTATCATAAAGGAATAAGTTAACTTTGAAGCATATTATTTTCCGTAATACACAAGCTAGTAAAAAAAATGGAATAACCTGTAAACATTTTTTTTCGGAGAAGGTAGCTGCGACTTAGCATTCGACACCTTTGATTAATTCTAGGAACTTTATTAAATATAATTTTTATGTATTTCGAGAAATGAGTGTACTTCATTCTTAAGCCATTTTCATATATTCGAACATCTCTCATATAGAAAAGGAGATATTTAAATCTTTAGTTTGAGAAGAGGGGCTTTTATCAAGAATACAATTTTCCGATAAATGGAGAATTAAAAAAATACATTTGTGTCCAAATTTATACCATACACTATATATTTAACAACGTAAAAACGTAGGTCGTTTGGTAGAGTTAAAGCCAACTACGATTTGTATTAAAAAAACAAAGTTTTAGGTCATATCTCAAAAACTACTAGTGGACCCGTTGCAAAATATTTTGCAGGTTACAAAACTTCTTTATAAGGTGTGGCAGGATCCATTAGGTAAAATTTAGATTTTTAAGTTTTTGAAACTATGTACTCACACATGATATTGCTGCATATACTTGACCATGGCTAAATACTGGTTGTGGCAAATATGATATATTCCCACTTTATCCATAGTTTGTTTTTCTGATTTATTAATTGTCATCGTAAATGCTAGGCGTACAGGAAACTATCATTCCTGAAAGCAAAAAGGTAATGTAATATCAGGTGTTACATCTACACGCGTAATCTATACCAGTAGACAGATTTAAATATCTCAAGAAAATAACAATTGCCGCTATTTTTAGTGTTAAGCAATGTGGAGGTATTTCACTGAAATTTTACAAATCTAGAAATTCCGTAGTATTGTAATTGTAATCACACTCAAATATTTTTTTTTCATAACCAAGTAAGAGAGGTATAATTTTGTGGTTAATTTCATCGCAATGTTCGTTTTTTTTGCGCTAAAATTGAGAATTTTGAGATACTAAGGGTGTTCTCAAGAGTTGACAAACTATTATCAAATATTTCTATAATGATGTCATCTTTGGTAATTAGTTGAGATGGTATTTTAATTGTATCCTCTTTACCTGTAACCCTGGGATATTCTCTATTTCCAATTTGCAAGAGAATGGGCGGTGTTTAGGTATATTCGAGTAATAATGAACTGATGTACAGTAAAGATTCACCCACACGCTACTTTTCGAAAGGGAAGATTGAATTATTTTTTTTTAATTTGCTGTCACCTTGACGTTTCTCTAAGAATTTGGCAGGTCGTATTTTACACAAACAAATTTAAGCAGTGCAGTGGTCCATTGCAAAAATCACCAGAACATCGCGGGCCGACTGCGAGAGTTTACTTGTTCCACTGCTATGCGCTGTGAAGCTACGTTACTTACGCGCTACAATATTTTGGTTTTTCTCTAAAAGTGCAGCTATTTGCAATTTAGGCACATCTACACGGTGACGGCTTTCATATAAAAAAATAGATATCGAAAGAAAATGCTTCACGTTTTAAATGTACAGATAGGCAACATATTAATTCTGATTAGATTGTACTACATGTTAGTTAAGAAAGTTCATAAAGGGCGACTGTGGAAATTCAAACGTATGAATAATATGTTGGTGGCGCTGTAAGTCTATGTCATATTCGAGGTTATCAGGTTAGGTTGTGTGCCAGAATTTGTTACAAGTACGATATTATGGACCTTATTAGACGAGCCGTAGTTTATGGCAAGCGAACGCAGCGAGCGAGGCACATAAATAAGACCTGTCTAGAAGACCGCTTTCGTGCGAGTTACATACATGGTTTTTTATTCTATTGCTTTGAAAGCGTTTTTTATAATTATAAAATGACAGTTTAATCGAGTAAGTCAGGAAAAGTCGAAGAGGTCATGATCACACAGTAAAATGGGAGTGTTTATTTTGATTTCGACCGATGAAATGGTTTTTAGTTTTTGTTGCTATAGTTATTACTACCGAAAAGTAAACTTACTAGCATAAAAAAGTGAGAGTTTTTGGCCGTTAAACGCTGCCTTTCGATGCACTAGAACAAAAAAATTTTTTTTGACATTTTGAGAAACAAATTAACTGTCAGGTAACACAAAAACGTGGAAATTTATATTTTTCTACTTTGAAGCTTGGAAAACAAAAAGATATCCGACTTGTCTTTGCACCAACGTGTTGCCCTCAAAAACTTGGTTTATAATATACAAGGTGAATAAATTTCGACGTCTTCACAGGGAATCTTAATAACTATAGGAGATATGAAAAAATGGACCCCCATTCTCGATCTCTCTTTTTTTTTAGAAAAGCTTAATGATCAAACCAAATCTGACCATCGTCATTTGTTTTCGAGTTATAGACAAAAGTTCGATTTTTGGACTTTCCGTATTGTGGTTATATCTCGCTTATTTATGAAAATAGAGAAAAGTTATTTCTACATTCTTTAGGCACTTTTTTGGTAAGAATCCAGTAGCATGGTTACTTTTTCGGAAAAAGTGTTGAAATTCGAGTTATATCATAAAGTTGTATTTTTTTAATGAAATTTGTAGTTGGCTATGGCGATTTTTTCTCATTCTAGTCATATAGCGGGTGTTTCTAAAATAAATGGACATACTTTTGCAGAAGTATTTTACTATCAAAACTAATTCGAAAAGTTATAATAAGCCCGTGTCCACAAACGAATCCTTTCTAAGATATTAAGCTTTAAAGTTTTAATGTAGGTAATTAAAAAAAACATTTTATATGAACTTTATGCAGCAAACGTTATACATTACGTGATTTGGCTTCTGTCGATATTTATTTTTTTCCAAATTTCATAATACTTTAAAAGTGCCATATTAAATCTTTAAAGCTTAATATCTTAGAAGGGATGCATTTGGGGACACTGGTTTATTAGAACTTTCTGAATTGTTTTTGATTACAGAATTCTTCTGCAAAGTATGCCCCCTTATTTTATAAACACGCTGTATATCATGTGGGGTCAATTTATTCAATTTTCACTACCTTTACCCTTTCACTGCCCGTTTTCTTGTTGAAAGCTCGTGCCATTTCAAATTTACGTAATTAAACAAAGTATTTGTCATTGCGGTATAACGACAACCACTGTGTGATTAGCATAATTATTTACATTTGATATAATCGTATAAGCGACAATCAAACGTGAATAATTCTGGCATTCAAAATTTTTGCTGTAATGTAGTAAAAATGAATAAAAATACATCATATGCTATATATCACTGGAATGAGAGAAAAATCCTTTTTTTCATGATAGCATACCCAAGCATGAGTTCTATTTAAAAAATACAACTGTATGCTATTACTTCAATTTCAAAACTTTTTTAAAAAGTAACTACGCCACTACATTCTTATTAAAACAGTTCCTGAAGCACGTAAAAATTACTTTTCTCTATTTTTATAAATAAGCGAGATATAACCACACAACGAAAAATCGAACTTTTGTCTTAACTCGAAAAAAAAGATCATAACCAATCTTGGTTTTCCCCATTAAGCTTTTCTCAAAGAAAAGAGAGATCGAGGATGGATAGTCCATTTTTCCATATCTCCTATAGTTACCGAGATTCCCTATGAACATATCGGCATTTTCCCACGCTGTACAAAATATAGGTACTTCTGGTTGAAATAATAAACATGTCCATTTAATCTCACCGAAAGTGGGACACCCTGTACATACTACTTGCACCACGAAAATGAACACTTATGATTGGTTGTTCGTTGTTAACTTTTTAGTTTTAAACAACATACATTTTTCAGATAGGTCTGGAATTTAGAACATTCTGTAGAACAAACAGTATAAATGCTATTCTGTTTCGTTGCCTTTTAAATATTTATTCCATTTATACTTAAAATTATTATTATTTAGTCAGTTTAGTAAATTCAGGCTAGCGAAAGCTGTTGTGAATTGTGCGTTGCCTATTGGCTATTTAGTATAAAACCGATACATTATTTCTGATTGTACACGTTGCGTCACAGTAATAAATACCTACGATTGACTGTTTTGATATGAAATAACAAACATAACGTATGATTCAAAATAAGTTTCATTAAAGACGGCTAAGAAAGTAAAAGATAAACATAAGCTGTATGTGTACAGTCTGTTCATTTTCTATGTGATTCAGAGTAGGCTGGAATCATTCTTAAATTTTATAACAGTGTAAACGTTTGTCAATCAATACACGTGTAGGTTAGACCACTCCACTTTTGAAATTTATAAATGGCATTTGTTTAACACACGTGTTGGTACATTTTAAAAATATACAAAATACAAAGCCTACTAGAATCACATAGAGAACGAACAGGCTATAGTATTGATTCCGAAAGTAGGTCATTTTAATTTATACAACTGGCACTTTATGTCAGCTTAATTTGCAAGCCGCTTTTGAGACAAGCCCTTTAATATGTATATTTTAAGTCATGACTTTAACTAATCATCAATGATCAAGAACGGTTTATGCGAGAAATGTACTTTAAGAACGTGGAACGGAAAAAAAATCAATGGTGAATGGGTTTACTCCGAGAGAGTAGATACAATATTAAGTAGGTAGTTCGAATGTTTCAAATGCCAGCAACGGCATAGGTATTTTTTCGAGAGCAACTTTGATGAATCCTATTTTGAATCACACGATATCGTAACGATCATTTTTATATAATTTCCGAATATGAAACACTCTGTCAACAATCAATTGATGCTATTCTGTAGTCTAACAGCATTTTAAATGTTTACTTGAGTTAGGCTGACCAGAAATTTTTAATAGAAAAAGAGTAGGCTGGCAACTTTATTGAAACCAAAAATTTTAAATGACAAACGAAGAGAGTAATAATGCTCTACGAGCAGAATTTTAGTCTAACGTGGACATAGCCACTCAAAAGATCAAATTTCTTGTGGTTTAGATTGCCAAAGAAGAAACGCCTTTAATTTTAGTGATCTGTAAATAAAATAAATCTGAATATCCGTCATATACAGGGTGAGTCGGAAGGAACGGACCAAACTCCAGGAGTGTATTATACATGTGAAAATAATGTAAAAAAACTCAAATGTTGTTATCCGATTTTCATTTGTTTTCAAGTTATAGCATCATAAAAAAAATACCCATGTAGTCCAGTCAAATGGTAGAAAATATGGGAAAGTTTTGGTGGAAGTTTGATATTTGGTTCCTATATGTTTTTTAAGTCGCTGTACATGAATTTCAGGTTTGGCAACAAAAATGTTGACCGGAAACACGTTTTTTTAAGCAAAAACAGTGTAAAAACCGATTATCTAAGTTTTTCTAAAATTATCCGAAAGTTATCCATTTTTCGTAATAGTTGAACCTACATTAAATGAAAAAAGATAAAATTTCTACATTTTATGCACTAGAGGTTTTATTTCTCTTATCAATCGTTCCGACGCGAGAGCGCCGCGAAGTTAGGTGTTAAAAGCAAAAAAGGGAATTATCCCAGTTTATTTCAAAGTAACTCGAAAACTATACATTTTTCGTAAATCAAAAATGGTATATGAAATGAATCCTCGTAAATGAAATGTTGGCAAACCTGATATTTCACATAGCTACCCAAAAAACATAAAGGAACCAAATATCAAAACTCCACCAAAACTTTCCCCTATTTTCTACTATTTAACTAGACTATAATTTCGAACGATTGATCGGAGAAAAAAACATCAAATACATAAAATGTAGGAAATTTTATTCTCTTTCATTTCATACACATAGGTTCAGCATTTACGAAATTGGATAGTTCTCGATTAATTTTAGAAAAACCCGTTTTTACACAATTTTTCCTTAAAAAAACCGTGTTTCCGGTCAAAATTCTTGTTGGCAAACCTGATATTCGTGTACAGCGACCCAAAAAACATATAGGAACCAAATATCAAAACTCCACTAAAACTTTCCCCTATATTCTACCATTTGAATGGACTATATAGGGATTTTTTATGATGCTATAACTTGAAAATAAATGAAAATCGGATAACATTTTAGTTTTTTTACATTATTTTCACATATATAATACACTCCTGGAGTTTGGTCCGTTCCTGCCGACTCAACTTGTATATAAAAAATGAATTATTTAGATTTTTACTTCCTTTTACAATAAAGGAAGTATTGGATTCACCCCAAAAATTCAAAATTGAGTTGTCAAGAGATATTCACGAGTCCCCTGATCCCAAAAAACATTTTCTTTTTCATTGGTCTGTCTGTCTGTGTCTGTCTGTCTGTGAACAGAATATCTCAAAAACGGAAAGAGGTATGGCGTTGAAACTTCATATATAAGTTTTGTGTACTATGTAGATGCCACAGCAAGCTTTTGAAGAAAATCGCATAACCGGAAGTAGGTGTTTACTCTTGTGAATTTTCAGTTTTTTTCGATTTTTGCAAAAATGACTCTAACGATTGTGTTTAACTTTACATTTTTATTATATTTTTAATGTGTATTGATGTGAGATAGGTGATTTTCCAGTTGAATACTTCTAAAATGGGTTTCTTTTGTTTTTTTTTCTATTTTTTTTATTAACTCCTATTTTAAATAGATCTCCCGGTATATTATTACATTTCTGAATTCAGCTTAAAATTCTAGAGAAAATTTGTTTCTTTTTGGCTAATTATAAGATCACTGTAAAAGGAAGTTGTGTGCGTGCATCACACCAGATTTTTAAAAAATCTATTCTAAACGTATTACTATATGTTAATTAAAGGCTCCACTTTTAGATACACTTTCTTGTGTTCTCTTTTCTGTCAACTAACTCCTCGTTCACAAAAATCAAAATTAAATTAACAATATTAAATAAAACTTAAATTATACCTACAATTCTAATTAAAGCTCAATTTAATTTTATTAAGTCTGATATTTTTCCGAGTTTTCAGGGTTTTCTAATAATTGCTCATCTTCTTTTTATGATTTCCCAAAATTGGTTGCAGGTGTCAAACTGAATTGAAAAATTACTGACAAATTACTAAATTAGTAATTTTTGCATTAAGTGCGCGAAATGAGTGTTTCTTTTATGGCGCGTGAGAATGTCAATTTTCGCCGAGACCGTTAGGTCGAGGCAGAAAAGTCATTCAAACGCGTCATAAAAACACGAATTTTGCCACGAAATACAAACAACGTTTTTTCTACAGCCGTCAAAACAAGAATAAAAGATTCTCTGCAACAAAATCATACGTATATAGCAAATAAGTAGAGTAATATTATTATGTACGTAACGTTTTATATGTGTTGTAACTAAGGAAATGGTGTTCCAAAACCGCTTTTTCACTGCTAGCCGTGAAGAAATATTATTTTTTTCTATAGCACATGTTAAAGTGTGCTTTTATCAACTCAAAACAAAAGGTCAAGTTTTACTTTAACAGCAAGGGTAGATAAAGTAGCACTTTAACATCAAGGATAGATAAAGTAATTAAATTTTCTAACTTTTGTTTAAATTAAATATGACAGTTTCGTATTATCGTAGCAACCCAATCTAGCTACTGACATTTTGAAATGTCATTATTTTCTTTTGAAATTGTGAAATTTCTTGCTATAGAAAAAAATATTGTATTATACACGACGATAAAGTTATTTCTATCCACTCTTGAATCATTAACGTCTCAACTTCGTCTCGACGTTAAACGATTCACTCGTGGATAAAATTTAACTTTATCGTCTTGTATAATAAATTACTATTTTTCACGTGTTAAAAAAAGTTAAACTTTGCGTATCTATAGCGATGCATAAATGTCACGTTTTTTGACGGCTGTAGAAAATAGTATATTACAGCCCAGATGGGAAGTGTTTCATTACTGTCGAGAGATTAGTTAGCTGATTGAGACGCGAAGCGTCGAAATCAGCTATTATCTCGAGACTAAGGAAACTTCCTGTCGAGGTTTGTATACTATTTTATTCGCAACCACTTTATTCTAAACAATAATTGGAAAAATTATTATATTATGATACGACAGGTTGTGACGCGCATGAATGGATCAACGAGATTCCCAGTGTCCCTACCTACTCAACGGTCGGGAATGTACTTCCCGCACTCACTTCCCCCACTTGAGCGGGAAGTGAGTGCGGGAAGTAGCGGGCTGAAATGTACGACTTCCCCCACTCAAATGAGGTCAGGAATGTTAACATTACATATATGGTTGCGAATAAAATAATTATTATAAATTGCAGCTCTACGCGTTCTAGATAGCTAATACACATTACACAACTTTCGTCATTCGTGAAATAGTCATATAATATACAACTAGACATGGGCGTAGCCAGGGAGGGGCAGGGGTGGGCAATTTCCCACCCCTGACATTTATAAAGAGCAAAAGGCAGTTGATTTATAATCATTATTGCAATTCACATTCTACATTTTAAAAAAAAAGCTACGATCTGCAGCATATTTGCGGGAACTGATATTTCAACTTACAATTTTTGTAATTAGTAAAATATGAAAAAAAATTATCGTATATTAAAGGGCTGATGCCGCCGGTCGCCGGCCGCCGCCATTTTTATTGTTAACCGTTTCTTTACGCTGGCAGGGCCAGACGTAGGCTGGCCAACGCGTTCTAGTAATAATAATAATAATAATAGTTGATTGTATAATAAAATTTATGCCCCTCTCTAACTGGAATCCTGGCTACGCCCTTGCAACTAGACGATCGAAAATAATCGATTATACGAGACGTATTTCCTGAAAGACAATACGTCGAGTCTCGAAAATTTTCAATTATCGAGATGTAGACTATACCATGAATATAGAAAATAAGTAACGTAAAAAAGTTTAAAAATCATGAATTTTATAATTTTGTGTTGACTTGTGACAGTTTTTAGTCAAGGATATGCGATTTTATTAATTGCAATTGTACAAAGGTTCGTATTACATCGGTTATACAAAGGTTTGAATAATTGATATCACCATAGTTACGGAAATAACTGTTGTAATACATAGAAACTCAAGAAAATTACTCATTCTTATTGGTTTCCAGCCTCATGAATGGTATAGTCGCTATTATCTGCTCGCTTTCTTGTTTACGTACACTCCACATAACCATCCTGAGGCTGGTTAGCATGCAAAGTATACATACATATTTTGCTTGACAGTTGCGCGAGTGCAACATTTTTTGTCAAATATTACTCCACGAGGCAAATTTATAACAATGGTTGAAAAAACTAAAAACAGCGATTATATTATTTAAATGAATTAAGAAGAGTATATTGATAGCTGTTTTATAAAAAGTAAGAGTCAAGAGGGTATTATTTAGAAAAGAGTATAATACTCTAAAAAAGAGTATGTCTGGTCAGCCTACTTGAGTCCTTGCTAAACGTATTTTCATTTATTACACGCTACGTCACAGGAATGAACACCTGCGATTGGTGGTTAACGTTCTTTTTCAAATAATTCTTGAATTTGAAACACTCTGGACAAATACGATTTGATCGATGGTATTTTTTTTAATGACTTTTGAGATGTTCAATTTCAGCTCTGAGTAGCATTTATAGTCCACTGCATTTAGTCAAAAATAGGCCGAAACTACGGAATAATTCATATAGAAGCAAATAAGGTGTTTTCAGGTGTGTTTCGGTGTCCTGAATAGAAGTAGCAAAAGTCCCGAGGATGGGGTTGTACGCTTAAAATTTTGCAACGCTGTAATGGGCTGAAATTGGGCTCAAAAATAATTTTTCGCGAATGTCTCGGTATCTATCGACTCCACAATAAAAATACATCAAAGCGAAAATAAAGGTAAGAAAATTGTTTTAAAAAAAGATAGAGGGCCATTTTTTCGTATGGGCAATCGCTTTTGTCAAAAAATCGACTGAAAAATCATACTCGAAGAAAATATTTCATTTGTAGCCGTTTTATCACACGGACGCATAAAATGTTTGAAAAAAATCTGGTGTGATACACTCATACAACTTCTTTTTACAGTGATCTTATATCTAGCCAAAAATTTGATTTTTAATTTTTAAGCGTTTGTCAAAAATTTCCAAAAATTACAAATTCTACAAAAACGGTACAAAATAGAGCTTTAGTTGAAGAGACAAATTTTCTCTAAAATTTTAAGCTGAATTCAAAAATATAATAATATACCGGGTGTTCTATTTAAAATAGGAGTTAATAAAAAATATAGAACCGTTTTTGAAAAAATCGAAAAAAACTGAAAAATCATAAGAGTAAACACCTACTTCCGGTTATGCGATTTTCTTCAAACGCTTGCTGTCTCGTCTACATAGTACACAAAACTTATATATGAAGTTTCAAGGCCATACCTCTTTTCGTTTTTGAGATATTCTGTTCACAGACAAACAGACAGACAGTCACACAGACAGACACACAGACAGACAGACCAATGAACAATGTTTTTTGGGTTCAGGGGACTCGAAAACGTGAAGATCTGTTGAAAACTCAATTTAGAATTTTTGGGGTGAATCCAATACTTCCTTTATCGTAAAAGAAAGTAATAGTATATTATGTTATTAGGAGCAAAAGTTATATTTTATGTGGCGAGGCTGGACGGGTTATCTGCCGAGCTTGCGAGGCAGATAAGTACAGCCGAGCAAAATAAAGATACTTTTGCTCCGAATAACATATAGTATTTTTTCTTCAAACGTTTTTATAACAAATTATTTACAACTTTGTGAACAAAATTCGAAGAAAATTACTTGATCTCGTCAGCGGCAGATAATATTATCTGCCGCTGACGAGCGGCAGATAAAGTTGTCAGCGGCAGATAATAACTTTATCTGCCGCTGACGAGCGGCAGATAAAGTCGTCAGCGGCAGATAATAACTTTATCTGACGCTCGTCAGCGGCAGATAATATTATCTGCCGCTTGGCAATAAAGTGACTGTTTAACATCATCAATCCAGCAGTATAATGCCATATTTTACTGCCGTTTGAAGAAAAAAATCATTATTCTATTACAAGTACCGTAGGATCATTTAAAACCGAGAGAGAGAGTGCCATGGAATTTCTGTTTTAGATTCAAACTTTGGTTAACAGCCATTCGCAGATGTTGAAGCATCGAACGTCATCGGAGAAGTACAATGGTTATTTGTTGAAAAAATTGCTGAAATAAGAAACAGAGGGCGAGTCCTTCGCTGATGTTACTAGCAGTCAATAAACTCAACACCCATTTATTGACGACACTTTCATTTGTACTCCTCCCACGTGTGAAACCTCCTTTTGATTTCGACGATTTCATCAAAGATTGCAATTATTATATCAGTATATGTTTCACAGAAATATTTATCAGAGCGCTTAACTGAGCAAAAGTCGTTAGTAAACTTCTGAAAAACTGCATTTCTAGACCTTCCATCTCTTTCAAACATTTTATGCATCCGTGTGATAAAACGGCTACAAATAAAATATTTTCAGTAAATTTTTTGACAAAAACGATCGCCTATACGAAAAAATTACCCTCTATCTTTCTTTTAGACAATTTTCTTACCTTTATTTTCGCTTTGGTGTTTTTTTATTGTAGAGTCGATAGATACCGAGATATTCGCTAAAATGGTTTTTGAGCCCAATTTCAGCCCATTACAGCGTTGCCAAATTTTAAGCGTACAACCCCATCCTCGGGACTGTTGCTACTTCTATTCAGGACACCGAAACACACCTGAAAACACCTTATTTGCTTCTATATGAATTATTCCGCAGTTTCGGCCTAAATGCAGTGGACATGAAACTAAGAAACTTCAGTTGCAGGTCTAGCTAAGACCCGTACCCTTAGAAATAAGCAAACAAGTTGTTGTGATATGTGTGTCACCATTTAGTATAAAACCAGGACATTATTTTAGTCCGCGATTGCACACGCTGCGTCACAGGAATAAACACCTACGCTTGGCTGTCAAACGACGAACAAATCTTAACCATCTTTTTAGATAACGCACGAATTTGAAACGCTGTACAACAAACGATTTGATCGATACTAGTTTGTTTGGTGGCCCTGATTAGAAACGTCATCATTTAGCGAGACTAGCAAACTCGAGGCAGAGATTTAACGAAATTAATCGGAATTCGAATCGGATAAAATGTTTAGTTACCGCTTCCGGTTCCGCTCGCACAACCGGGCCGCTCACAGCGGTCACGAGCCTCAGTCATCTGTAAGACGTGACAATGCAGTGCTGGGGAACATAAATTAAACTTTAGCACTTGCTACACTGGCCGCTAGGGGTGGACAGAGGAGATAAGGCCGAGCTATATATCAGCAGATAGGGCGATGCAAATTCTAACTATTCTTCTTTGGGCTCCGCTGGTCTTCATTTGGCAAGCCGCGTAGGGCGGATACTCTACATGGCCAAGATAGAAGGGGAGGATAAAATATTGTGCTGAGATTTGCATCAGTTCTAACAAGTTTAGCGGTTGATACTAGGAGTTACTGCGCCGCTCGCAATCGGCAATAATCTACAACCAAAATGCTAATGACGAATGATGGAAGGGAGCAACGAGCCTACGTAGCACTTCTGCTCCTGATCCCATATATTTTATCCCCTGGCCAGTTCAATAAAATAATAAATCTATACAACGCCCGCTAAAATAATTCCGGCGCATTTGCAAAATCCGCCGGATATTTCCGACTTCTATTGTTTGTCCTTTCGGGTTTCTCAACCTGGATTTGGTTGCTTTCGTTACTGGAGTTACTTTTTGATTAGAGGTTAGAGGTTTTTGTTAGATGTACTCTTTTGAAAATGCAGCAGTTGCTTACCTTTGAGAATCTGTGCGGCCGTTATCTCTCGATGTTTGTATAAAAAATATATATTTGTCACTATTAAAGAAAGACTAACAATACAAAATGTGTCCTTCTGTAAGAATATTTTCTATAGAACACATATTTAAAAACATAATAAACGGCGAGTTTAATTTTTTCTCAAAGTGCGCTAAGATTGACAGTGTACTGACAGATATGGAGTCTAGCTGCAATTAATTTTAATACTAGAAGAGAAAGACAAATTAATGTACAGTAATAAAATTGTAAGTATTCATTTTCGTGATTAAGTTGAGCATTTTCTTGAACATTTTAACAAAATTGAAGCAGGCTTTCTCTTGCGTCTTTCCTGGAAATACAGGATGCAAACTATATTGATATGGTCTATAAATGGCAAAGCATTTTTTAATAAATTATAATTAACATGCAGTTTAATTATAAAGCAAATAAGAAGGTTATTGAGTAAAAAAATCTATTTCCTACAATAGTATCGGCAGTTCTTCAGTAAACTTGACTGTCATTAGCTAAAACAAATATAAGTTAGAAAGAATCTAGTTATTAATTTATTTTATATGTGAAGTGATAAATGATACCATTTAGTTGTCCATTTGTTGGTTCCAAGGATAGTTCAATGTGGTTAAAGATGATAAAAGTTTGTACTAAGTTATTCTATCAGTCAGGTTTTATCTGTAAAAAAATATCATTAGCAATGATAAAACATAAGTTTATTTCTTACATATTTGTTGTATAAAAGGATTAATAGTCACATTTGAGAACTAGATAACCTAAAATTATGACATTTTAATTAAACCGTCATAATTGTTGATAAGTAGGAACCTGTGATTTTGATATTTAAATTGTGTTAATGACCAAGATTTTGGCGGGTATATTTTTTCATTAGAATGACACCAATTTAAAATTAGAGCTAATGATAAAAATTCATTTGGAATTATAATCAATACTGGAATGTGCCCATAAAAATTGTTATACAGATAAGTGTAGTCACAAGAAGAGGAATTTCGTTAAAATAATGAAAATGTTGATGGTGTGTGCGTGAAGCATAATCAACATGAGTTGCTGACGATGGTACAAGCAAGCAGTCGGAGGTAGCAAGTACAAAATCCAATTTGAAAATTATAGAAAAAGAAATTGAGCTCGAAGAAAGAAATAAATTTAAAGACGCAAATTTAATAAAACTAATGGTGTTGGAGCGAAAAGTTTAATAAAAATTATTACTATTGAAAATACAGATTTAAAATAAATAAATATTTTATTGTGTATGTTTTAATTAAATTCTGCAGTAACCCAACGAGATTAAGAGTCGAACAATTAATGTTGTTATAAGTGCATGTTCTAGCTGTGGACAAAGAAAAGTAAGCTTAGAATATAACGCGATAAAAATCTTGAGATTCAATAATTTATAATAATTTACATATTTCACTTAAATTAATATAAAGTCATAGAACCAAAGCAATATTTATATATTTCAGAAAGCATTTAAATTGTTTAGTTTTGTGCGAAATTACATTTGGCATATCTTGGAATTCTATGCACATTTATTCTTAAATTAAGTAGATACAAGATACGTATTATATGTAAGTGTGCTTTCACTGACAGAATATTTCGATTATTTTATGCCAACTGTTGACATATACGAGAGGAATTCAAATAGTCCTCGCAGCCGTATTCAAAATAGCCAAACTATGATATTCAAAAGTACAGATTTGTATTCAAATAAATCTGTAATAGATCTATAAAGTTGTTACTAAGTGAAAAAAAAACGACTAAGTAGATTTTTGTTCATCATATTAAATTTCTAAGTTTAATGTATTTATTCCAAGAATTTAATAAATGCCTTTATTAATAATTTCTAAATTGTTGAGCTAAATAGAGGTGTTAAATATAAATGAGGGCTGGCCATTTTGAAAAATGCAAGATATAATTACCTTCATTAATGGACTTTTTGAATGTAATGTCGTAATAACGACCAAATGACGATACATATTTTAACATTTTAAGATTTAAGATCATCCAGTAACATTGTTATTCTTACTCGTTGCCAACTCTGCGTATTTGTTATTTAACACTCTGTATGACTGATGTCACGTGTTCATTCTGAAATTATATCATTCTTTAAAACACAAACTGATAGAATAGATGTACCATATCGGTAAACATGCTTTGTACGGCCAAAGACTACAATTTTAATGTACAGTTTTAAAACTAAAATTATAAATCCTACTCGTACGAGAGGGTACCAAAAATATCTCGAATTCGAATGTGACGCAGTCGGGAAGTAGGTAGTGGTGCAATGCGCCTGAAGGGGTCGAGAGTCAACATTATCCTGATTATTTGCTACGTGACGTGGTTCTAGGTTTACTACTTGTTTTTCTGTTGTTTTCTTCTATGCGTCTACAAGCAACTTTGACGATTTTTGTGAAAGTGGCAGCTCAAATTGTTTTAATGCTTAGAGAAGCATTTAAAGAAGAAACTTTAATCGTTTGAATACAATTGCGTACCTACTAACTATTTTTTCCAACTTTGGTGCAGAAAGTGACTACTTCTTGCACTATTATGCGAACACTTTCTGCATTCTATTGTCAAGTGAGATTCTGATTAGCTAAAACTGACAAATATGAATAGTTTTTTTTGACAAATGTCAAATTGAAAAGACTATGGACAACTTATATGTGTTATGTGCACTCGTGTTTCATCTTTCACATGCGTTTTCCAATGACATTCTTTTCACACTGGTATTACAATATGATTTTCCTTAAAAGCTTCTCAAATCATTAAAAAAAATTCAGCGTCCGTTTTGCCTAAAAGAAACCAAAACTTCACACATACTCCTTGTGTCTTACTATCAGCTATGAAAATCGCCAAACTTTCTTGTAGGTACTACAAGTCCGTAGCCAGACAATGATTCCAGGGAGGGCCAAACATTTTATTATAAGGGCAATTACATAATTTCAAAATAAAAAAACTGAATGGATACAAATAACTTTTAATTTATGTAAATACTATTAAAAAAATTAACAGAAAAAAAGAAGAAGCACTAGAATGGAACTAGCAAAAATATAAATCCTAGGTATAAGCGAAGCAAGGAAACTAAGAACAAGGAAAATGAACAATAATTGATATGTAATATATTATTCCTGAAGTAAAATATAAAAAATAGCAAAGAAGAAGCAGAAATAATAGTAAACGAGGAAAGAGCAAAAATGGAGACCAGTAAACTCGAGGGTTGTTTATATACAATCAGAACTCTCAAAGAGTATAGCAATAGTACACATATATGCACCGGAGGAAGGTACGAGAATGGAAGTAAGGGAAAAGTTTTATACGATTGGAATTGAAAAATAGGATCTAACACAAAAGCAGGACTAAAAATAATGGAGAACAAATCAAAAACAGAAATGGAATGCAAATTATTCAATTCTGCGTATCAAATGACCTAATAATAAGCAATGGATTTTTAAAACACAAAATAGATAGATATACTGCAATGGTTTACTGCCAACAGCAATTCTGGTTGCGTAACTAACATGAAAATGAAAGAATTCAAGATGAGCACATAATTAATATTTTATTTATTGCAAGATAAAGTCAGTATTTTACACAAATAAATGCACGTGATATGAGTAGCAGTAACTACAGTTTGGTTGAGAAAGGCTAGCAGTAGATAAGGCACAATCAAGAGGGTTACGTTCAGCGTTTTTATTCGTAATTGATGTTCGGAATGGCAAACGCAGCTTAATTTATGTAGCTGACAGATTTGAGTGTGGTGAAATCAATAATATGAATTTTAATATAATACAGAGATGGTTTGTGTAGTTACAGAAATTATATGAGCGTTATGATTAAAAATTGTATCACCAGCAAACTGCAAGACAACTGACGGGTAAAGACACGATGCAAAGCAGTACGAGGAAGTAAAATACAAAGAGCGATATTGCTACCTATCAAAGGATAGACATTGTGCAGTGTTAAAAAACATGTGAAACAGTGCATTTAAAACTGAAGTGATTAAAAGCAGAGTAAAAATGTTACATTTGATAATTTCCAAGAAAACGATGGTTTAGTTCCCACGTTAAAAACATTACATCAAACCTCTAGTTCTTAAGTGAAAACATTAAATCAATACTTATTTCATAAAACAATTGTAAATCTAGGTTACTAAGATACGAGACGGTCAATAGTCAATAATAACAAAACAAGCCTTGTAAAATTTGTGTTGGATGGAAGAGCTGCTCCCAGTTTCATGTAAATTATCAAATAAAAAAGTTATATGTGTCAACCAAAACGACTTTTCATATTCACCAGTCTGAAGAACATTTGTGTGCATAATTTTCATTGTGGTAACACATCCCAGTGAATAGGGCCAACTCTGAGAAGGATAATCCAAGCGCGTCCGACATCAGGGCCCCTTTTTGACTAGTTTAAACATCGTACGAGGTCGTGAACGTGGTTTCAGGTGCCTAGATTGATCCAGATTGGGGAAACCGAGGTGGCGTCCCCAGGAAATGTAAAATTTGCCAGTTTTGGCCGGAAATTAAACAAATGCACACCGCGCGTCGTTTTAGGTCGCTGAAACAAACCAGGTTATTTTTGGTGTTTGAATTCAAATTACGCAAAATGTATACTTGCAGATCATCTTTGTGCTTACACTGCTTACAGTTAATTTGAAGGTTAGAGCTGTCAAATGCGAATTTAAGCAAGTTGTTGAACCTACCCCTGTGAAAAGAGTTTGTGTTTTTTCATGCTAGACCGGAGCTTTACTTTAATTAATAAATAAAATACAAAGAGCAATAAATCATTTATTTAGCAGGCAATTACAACATCATTTTAATGAGCCCTGAGATGAACACAGAATTCACGATCAAAACTATATTAATTTGAATGGTGATTTGCCCTAATTATTAATTTTGTATTTACTAAAGCCTTTATAGTATAGTTAAGGGCCTATCATTACAATACGTACAAACATATCAACAAGAAAAGAGGGAAAGCGTATAATAGATTATATAATATACACAAGAGAGGTATAAACAAAAGTAAAAGAAGTCTGGGTTAATACAGAAGCTGAACTAAGAACCAATTACAGAATCGTGATGCCAAATATTGAAATAGATAAACCTGATACATCAAAGTGTGAACGAAGTTTCCCAGTCAGAGGTAGATAAAGATTTATGAAAATGGTTGAATATATTGATATTGAAAAAGCACCAGCAAATAAAGTGAGTATTTGGCACTGCGAAAACAAGTACAAATAAATACATAACAAGATGGGACTTTACCTCCAGGTTAACACCTCGTACGAGGGCAGTTATTAAGGCAGTGGATCGCAAACTTCGTTTTTCGCTCTTCAGTCGGAGTTCACCATTATAGCGGGCATGTAGCACCGGTCCCGGTTCTTAAGCTGCCGCAAGGTAACTTGATTTATCAAAATTGATCAAGATTGCCGCAGGTGGTAACGCTGTTGTGATGCGTGACTGTAGAGTTGCTAGCATAACATTATCGGCCGTGGGTTTCTCCATTTACTTCGGATTTATTCAGTTGGGCTATACATATAAATATTTGGAGTTATCGTGATTACCACCCTCCTACCGTCGGCGTCGGATCCCTCGAATAAGATATCACCCGTCTGCGAATTCTTTCATCGAGCTGGCTGTCTCCAACGCCACCGGCCGCTTCCTTTTGCATCTCCGCACAGACATCTACTCGTCACTTATGATTATCTGTCACTAAACTGGTTATGACACCTTCATCTCGATTGTTCTACATGTATAGTACATCTGCTACATGTCTTTTCTCCATGGCTTGAGGTATCGTAACGAATTCTGTATTTCCCTTATATCAAAATGTATTTTAGTAACTTTTGCATGTTGTGTAAATTTTGTGTTTTGGTCTCGCCAGTTTACCGTCCTTTTTAAAGTGCTTGCTTGCTTAGATTTCGCTTTATGTTCGAAGCGTTACTGTCTAAATTTCTGTATTTACGATTTGGTAGCCTCTTCAGGGAATCTGAATGCCTTCTTAGCTGTCGTTTGCTTATTTGAAGTCAGCAGTCAGAGTCAGAGTTTTAAGATTACTGTACTAGAACGTCATGTAACTTGGTGTATTTATTATAGTGTTTTAAATATTATTGGGTGTTCTTGTGGTCTTCGGTTGTAAGGTATTCTAATCTTTATAGAAAATTATAAGCTAACGTTAAGGTACGGGACCGACTTCTAGCTCATAATTTTTCTTGCAACTCCGCTGATGTTTCTTCCAAGCTAGAGACTTTGTGAACACCTTGAGTTTGATTTCTCACTTGTCTCGAATTCTGAAGGAAAGTAATCGAGATTTTGAGTTTAAAAATTTGTGGCTTCGTGATTCTAATTAATTCTCGACGTGGTACCTTTATTTTGAAGCAGCAAATAAACGCACTTCAAATGCCTTAAACTGCCTTTATCTGGACTGAAGGCTAGCTGCTGCAAATTATTGTTACGGTTTTTTTTGTTTTAAGTAGGTCTGTAACAAGTAGAAAAATTGCATCCTAGATTTACCAAAAAAATATACAAAAATCAGCAGCTTCGTCGTTACTGTACAAATCAATTAAATATTTTATACGTTATATTTGTAATTCTTTGTTCTTGTAATTTTAGACTAATTCAAAATAAGCATTGGCTATTTTTTTTGTATAAGGTACAGCCAGAACTATAGAATTATTTTCCTTAGACGAAGGGTGGACACGGCCTGGGCTAGCTTATGAACTGTCGGTAGAATATGGTGTGGTGTAAGAACTAGGTAAAAATGCGTCAGGCTTCAAAATTGGACAGTGAAATTATGAAAATTTGGGCGTCTTGTCATTACCCACAACATAAAAGTCTAGCCTATATATAATACACCACCTACCTTTAGTGCTTTGCTGCATACCTATATAAATTGTACAGGTGGAAGGGCTGCGGAAAGCACACAAAAATATTATCAGCAATAGGGTCATTTAGTCAAACCCAAATAAGCGCAGTAACATATGAATTATATACATAAGCCATAAAGGCTAGAGTAACAGCAACTTAAGATTTACAGGACAATTGCATAATAAATAAATAAACCATACATAGGAATCAACTTCCCAAGTATTTTAGTCACAAAATATGCTAATTAATAGCTCGGGGTTACAACTCAGCATCGAAACCTATGATTATCGCACTTGGCATGTGGACACAACATCAAAAGGACATGACGGAGTGAATTTTAGGCATATACGTATTTCAGCAATTTGGAAACGATTAATCACATGCTTTTAGCATTATAAATTGATTGATTAAAAGGAGTAATTAAATACGCTTTAGTTTGAATTTCTAAGGCCTTAGCAAGAACTGATTATATTTGAACGCTGAGAAATACATGTTCTTACATTTTGATTCGTTGTTATATCCAGCGATCGTGAGGGGGAAGATCCTGGTATGTTGCATCTTAACAAAAAGGCTGCATTATTTCGTAGAATTCCAGGACCCCACAAGCAATGAGAAGAGCTAACTGCGACAAAAGCGGCCTAGGGCATTCTGGAATTTCCAGTCAGCTTGAACGTCGAAGCGAAAAATGAGAGGCCCAGTTATTCTTTGAGTAACTGTAGGATAACCTTAAGAAAGCCGCATGGGAATCAGTCTCAATATCGAAATTAGTATGGAAATTTAACTAATAGAAGAGGCATTCTTACCAAAGCTCTTTACGGCCGTTCGTAAAGAAAACAACGCCGCTATCGGTTTTCGTTTGTTTAAACAAAAGTGGTTTTGGCCTGCTCCTTGAATTTCAGATCCCGCGAAGGCGCTTAGTGAAAAATTAATAATCGAGAAACTCAACGGTTTGCTACCAAGCCTACTTAGGAAAAGCCAAGCGAACGTGCTTTGACCAGAAAAGCCTTGCAGGTGCCTTATCTCTAACGTCAGGCACTTTATGCGATAAACCTGAATTTCTTTGCTACATTATTTAAGGTTTAAGGTATTATAAGGTGGTCCGAATGGAGATGCAAATTGCTAAAATGCGCTATTGAAACGCGGCGTTACATTATGTCAGTCAAAATAAATCGAAAATCTATCACAAAGAACTTAATTTTCTTACGTAATATTCTTTAAAACTGTTAGCAATATTTAAATTTGTTTTATTATAGTTAGTAGTTAGTATTCGTCACGTTATAATTAATTTATCATCAAATTCGAGAAATTCCCTGTAACTGCAAAGTCAGGTTCCAGGTTTCCATTATGCAAACCTGAAGTTTTCAATATTAACTAAAACTACAATTTCGAAGACATAGTGGACATTTTAATAAATTCAGATTTAGAGTTTTTGATTTAAATTATTGGATGTTTTGACCTCCAACTCGTGTTGAAATTATTAGAAAGATATTATACCCGATATACACAATTTCAATTAATTTAAATCTAGAAAGTTGCAAAATTTACGGAAAAATTTGCATGTATGTAAGTTTCAATTCTACATGCTTCTTTTAGATACGAGATTGTTATTTTAATGATTATATTTTGATAAAATTAGCTTAATTGTAAGGAAAATATAAAATCAATTTTAAAATATAATCATAGGTTTAAATGCTTAAAGTGTGATGCTGCTGCTGGGTGTACTCAGAATACAAAAATAATTTTTATTTATTGCTTTTGTGTTATTACAATATCAAAGAGCAAGAAAATTTTAATTTAAATGTAATCAAGATTAAACACTTTCTTGAGATTTCAAAGGGTTATATAAATAGCAGCTTTCGTTAATCAATGAGTTTCAGCTGCAAGCGATTAAAGAACACCTTAAAACGCGTGTGAATTGTATACCTTCCAGTGAAAATGATTTACTCGACAGAACAAACATATGAAGATAGAACTTGTCACGAATTTCAAAACGCAAAATGAATCCCCTGAACCTCAGGGGTTTAGTTAGTGTAGGGAAGATCCATTACCCACAATCAAACTGCAAGGGGAAGTTGTCAAGCCGAGCCCTCGTACCTCGTTCAACCCCATTCCTTCGCTCATGAACTAGAAAACACGGCTCAGTTGCAATCGCTGCATCTTAAAGAGCATCGTGATAAATCCCTTCGGAAGAGAACTGCTCCAACCTCTCGCAATGGATTTTTTGGACAGTTCGTAAGCTCCCGATATGCTGTGATTGCTTCGAGCGGACCTTCAACAAAAATCGATTTACGTGAAGGACAAGACTATTGGACTTCTATGACTTCATTGACAGTGCTTTAGTAATATTGTTTAATATTTTAGTGTGGCAGAACACCATTTTCAATTAGAAAATCAATTTCCATTTCATTTATAACTGTCGTTAATGGTGAAATTTACTACGTAATCCATTTATTTAATAATCGAGTCTCAAATGGTCGCTGTATATTAAGTAATTATTCGTTATTCAATCGCATCCGAAAATTAGAAAACCTCCGTCACACGGTCATAGCCCAGTAAATTGTTACAATAATTAATTAAGGCGTGCACAGAGGGCGCTCAATTTTCCGTATAAAATCTAATTGGGCACACTCTGTGTGAATTTATCTGTTACTGAAGGCTACTACCACGCACTTTGCTCGATTCAATCAGCAAAGTTGCGTAACATAATTTAGCAATTAACCAAGAAATTTCTGATAGTTTGATTAGAATCTGTTACAAGTTCGAGCGGACGCCATCCGTTACCTGCGTCGCCTCGGGCCGGGACTCGCAGTAACTGAAAGACCAAGGATAAGCTCTAAGCTGCTTAGGGTCAGGAGCTTTACAACCTGAAATTTAAAAGTTCACGAAGACGCTTTAAACTAGTTGCGTGTGCTTCTTGTTCCGCCTGCGAGTAAAATTAGCTGCTAATGGAAAAACTTCTTCGCCTGCTTACAAAAGGGGAGCAATACGCAGAGGGCTACTTTATTATCAATCTTGATAGTTCACTGCTACTCAGATTAGAATCGCATGTTTATTGCTACAGGAAGATTTAATAATTGTTTATAATATAGTCGCTGAAATATTGAACGGTTCCTGATGATTCTTCTTAATATATATGCAAGAGTTACATACAGTCATATACACTGTATATATTATATCTCGTATATAAATATAAAAATTGCAGCAGCACTGTAGATCAACTTCAGCAGCTACATTATTAAAACTGACAGAAACTTTCACTAAAGACATATGTATGACATTCGGATTGGGCAAATATTGAACGCAAAATATCGGAAAGAGAAACGGGAAATTTAGATATTTAAAACACAAAGGGCTTTCTTTGTCGACTTCTACAACATATTATCATTATTTTTAAAACTCAAAGGTATTAATTAGCAGATTTGACCTTACCCGTTTTTTCTTTAATTTCGTATAGAAATTTACTGTAAATAAAATTTTTGCAGTTTTGTAATTCGTTTCACGTGGCAGCCTATAGCAAATAAGTATTGCACACACAATGTGAAAATAATTAACAGACTGATAGAGGAATACACATACAAGTATTTTGGATTTCAGCAAGGTAGATTGTCAAGAAATAAGAAAATAGAGGAACATTTTAAAGAAAACTTTATGTATCCTATTAAATCATAAAAAAGAATAAAATTCTACATCACTATCAATTATATTTAATGAATAGTTTCTTTAAGAAAAAGACATATGGGCGATGGCCTTGGGTGTGTCCGAATAGTGAAACCAAAATGGACTTCTTCATAACGAGTCAGAAAAGAAATGTTATAGTTGTTACAGTACTCAATCAACTTGGCATTAGAAGTGATCACCGAGGAGTAGGTGACATACTTAAACTGATATCAAAGCTTTCAATAACAAAATAACAGAAGTGTTGATAAGATAGCAACAATATTTTTGTATACAAACCCCAGAAGAAGAAAAACTGAGTGAAGATACTAAGAAAATGATCAAAGAAAGAAAACTTAAACGAGCGAAATAAAAAGGATATTTAGAAGAGTTGAGAAACTTAAGTAAGGTTATTTAAAAAAATACGTAAAGACCAGAGAAGGTACAATACAGAGAAAATTCAAGAGACAATAAAAAAAAGCGGCAGAGGGTAGAAAAACATATTTAAACTTCAAGACAACAAGAACAAACGGATAATGGTTAATAGAAATAACAGAAGCATTTTATACTCGAAGACTAGAACAAATAATTAAACACCACAAACAAGAGAACGCACAATACCAAACAGCCTCAAACAAATGAAAAACAATAAAGTGGAAAGTCTCTGGAAAGGAAACGCTCGCCTCTGGAAGGCGTCCTAATTAATACGATGTTGTTGGAACGCAGTAAAAAAAATTAGGAAAGAATTAATGCTCTTATGATATTATGGGCCGGTTGCAGAAAGCAATGTTCAGTCTGGTGTTAGCTAACGCGACGTCAAAGTGAACAAAAACGAATCAAATCTCAAATGCTTATGGTAACTAATACATTAGTAAACAAAATTGATGCGATTTGTTCACTTTGACATGATGTTAGCTAACACCAGACTTAACATTGCTTTCTGCAACCGGCCCTATATGTGAGAATTATTGGCGCCACCGAAATCATTTTCAGCTGCCTGCAATCTGTGTTTCTTTTCAGGTTTAAGCCGTTGAGGCGTTGAGCGTCATAAAAATATAAATGCGATAACTCAAGTCTCCAGTTACGCCGTTACTGTTATTGTTAAATAACTCGATTAATTATTATTTCTTTGTAATTTTAAACTGGCATTATTATTATTATCTCTATAATAGCAACCATAAGTAACTGTTTATAATGTTTATATGATAGCGAGTTAATTTCCGTCTTAAATCGCTAGTGAATTAATAGTAGATTGTTCTACAAGTTAAGAAAAGTGAGAGTTTTCCAGCGAATGTAAAAGTTTTACGTGAGCATGGAAGAATCACGCTGTAGCCCGCGGCACATGCCGCATTTAAAGTTTCGCGCGTTAGATAGATATACAATACAAAAAAAAATTCTTTTACACACGTCTACTATGGCAAATGCTACATCAAATACATACAATATATACAGTTCATATTTAATTATACAGTGTGGTCCATTAAGTGTGCAACAAATAGGAAATTTTTTTATTAGTTGTACAATCGAAATTTAAATATTGCCAAAAGTTAGTGCATGTTCGATAACCATATCTGATGCCCTTAGAATGGCTTCAAGTCAAACAATATACAGGGCAGGACAAAAAATATGAAATTCGTTCAAGAACAAAGTTACCTTATTTCAAAAAATATAGCAAAATTTTATTGAGAAAAGTTGTTTAGAATTAAAAGTTATGCTCAAATACAAAGTCACAGCCTCCTATTCGAATTTTGATTCTTTTTTGGAAAATTTTGTATTACCCCCGTATGATACATATTTTTATTATTTTGATTATATATGTATTTAAAGTAGCCACAACCATATCCCTTTTAAATAACTTTTAGCAACTTGAAGCGTATTTGTAAAATTTACTTGGATTTATATTTTTTTAGGTAACCGTCCACTTCATGATTGTTGCAACGATATTTAACAGAACTTTAGAATTTCGCAAATATTCTTTTTAACAAGGCAAATGCTTTACTAATAATAATTTACATATGAAAAACTCTTAATAAAATCAGAATAATAAAAATATGTATCATACGGGGATAATACAGAATTTTACAAAACAACAATCAAAATTCGAATAGGAGGCCGTGACTTTGTATTTGAGCATAGCTTTTGATTCTAAACAACTTTTCTCAATAAAATTTTGCTGTATTTTTTTAAATAAGGTAACTTTATTCTTGAACGAATTTCATATTTTTTGTCCTGCCCTGTATATTGTTTGACTTAAAGCCATTCTAAGGGCATCTGATATGGTTATCGAACAAGCACTAACTTTTGGCTGTATTTAAATTTCGGTTTTACAACTAATAAAAAAATGTCCCATTTGTTGCACACTTAATGGACCACACTGTATATATTTATTCCTAATTCAGTACGTAAAACATGCTTAGAGCCGGCCAAAAGGGTAAAAATTCATTCATGTTGAATAAAGTGTTATTTATTAAAAATGTTTTGAGTGTAACTTTAAACTTTGGCATTGGAAGTTTCCTCACGTGGCCAAGCAGACAGTTAAAAAATACAGCCCCATAATAGATAAGACCATTGCGATCCGCATTCAGTCTGTAAAAATTTGGTCTGATTTTGACATTATTTCTAGTATTATAAGAATGAACATTCTTGTAGGTAGTAAAAAGATGCAAGTTTTGTATTGGTAACACTTTTAACCTATCATATTGACATTAAATTGTTAACCTTATTAAGTTAAACGACACAATAAATCGGAGGCGTACTCAACATTTTGTGGTATGGCGCATTTCAAAACAGAATTAACAACACACACAAAAATACCGACAATAGCAATAACAAAATAACAGAATTAACAAAATCAACAGCAACAGCAATTTTCACACTTTAAAACACAGATAATCTGTCAAATGACGTTGGTCATTGCGCAAACGAAATCAAGCCCTAAATCACTTCCAACACCTTGTTCTTTATATAACAATACTGGACACTCATCACCCAGATTTTTCATATCTTCAACCCACAATTTTACACTTATTCCATCGTTAGGGTGGCGTTTTGTACTATAATCTAAATCCCTCAAAGTAGGATTCGTTGTGTTTCTTCTTTCGTCAAGCCAGCATCACGAATATCATTTAATATGTGCTCAAAAGTTACACCTTGTTTTAATTTGCCTAGAACACATAAAAAGTTTACATTGCAAATTATACATTATAAATAAATATCTGAAAATACCTGGAATTTCAGTTCTTATTTCTTTGTTTAAAAAAATACGACCAATATCCTGAAAATGACCTACTACTAAAAAACTTCACCGAAACACGTTCCTTGCTGCTTTTAATCAAAACTTCAATCTTTGAAAGACATGCTTTCCCAATTTTATTTGTTCCAATACCTTTTATATGTCTTAAACCATTCTCTTTTTGTACGTATTCATAGGAGCGATGACAGTTGTAATATTGTTTCTTACTGCCTTCAGCCAGCAATTTAGATGAAGTTGAAGTACATACTATGACAAAGTGCGTCCTTCAATTTGGTCTTTCCACTGGTGAAATGCTGGAAAGCATGTATCATGAATGACTACATTATATCAAATAATATTAATGACGTACCTGAAGAAGATTCACACTCCAATTCATTATACTCAATTTCCACTTTATGTACACAAATGGTTTCGCAGGTCAGCATAATTTCTGAAATCTTCAGAACAATTTCCGAGTGGGCATTTAATTCTGAAATTTTGGGTATTATCTTCCTTTGCTGCAGTATCTCCATGGACTTGCTGTCGATGACGAATCAAATTAGATTTATTGACAAACTGTTTACCACATATATCACAAATTTCCTCAAAAACTTTGGGTGTAACAGGATCATTATTGTGCTTTCTTCTTATATGAGCGTATAGATTTTTCTTCTGGGTAAATTTAGTATCACATATCTTTGAGATTAATTAATTAATATAAATAATAAATGTAAATTCGAAACTTTAACCACACTTATAAACGTCAACGACTAAGATCGGTCTACGTCACCGCACTGTCTCGCAGCCAAGATCAGTTCTGCCGCGAGGAGCTCGTTTAAAACCGGCTTCGATGATAGCGCTCAATAAGCAGATATGAAATATCTTTATTAATAACCAAAATGGACTTGCCTTTGAAGCTGTGTCAATAGTTTTAAAAAACACAAGTAATAGACATAATAATTGTTTTCTGTGATAATATCGCTATTAAAAGTTCCGGGAAGTTTGTTTACAAAAACCCGAAAATAGAAACGGTTGATTGCAATCATGGTACTTTTGATCGTGTAAACACGCCCTGTAGTGTTGTGCATTATTTAATAGGTATGATAATAGTTGCACTTTCTAATATCTGGAAAATAGTATAATCTCAACAAAATGGAATAACGCTGTGACCATCTGCTTGCATCAAAAGGGAATATATCAGATTTCGACAATTACTGACCAATCAGCTTGATGTTTCATATTTACAAATGCTTTACTAAAATCATTATGAAGCGTTTAGAACGGAAGTTCGATTGCTATAAATCCAGAGACTAGGCTGGTTTTAGAAGTGGATATAGAACAAACGAAAATCTACAAACAATTAAAACCCTTACAGAGAAATCAGTAGAATGTAATAAACCGCTCTTCTTGGCATTTGTCTATTTCAAGAAATCTTTTGACACCGTTGAATTGCAGGCAATATTATTAGCGATAGAATAAAGTAGAATAGACTAACTCATAGAGCTATGGAAAGGGCGCTGTTAGGAATAACTAGAGTAGATTATCCAACGTAGCTCACAAGCTAATTGGAGGTCGGCAAGCCACATAGCCCGAATTACCGATAGGTGGACCAAAAAGCTAATAGAATGAAGAACTAGAGAGAGAGCAAAAGAAACAGAGGCGGACCACCAGCTAGATGGAGCAATGACATACGAAGAATAACAAGTAATTGAATAAACAAAGCACAAAACAAAATAGAGTGGAAGAATCTAGAGAAGGCCTATATCCAGCAGTGGATGTGAACGGCTGATGGATGAGGATGATTAAACCCGAACAAACATAAGGCAGACAATCAATGCATACTGATACTCATTACTCATACTTATGTACATAAATATTCTCTCGACGTTATAGAATCGACAGAAATATACATAGGTAACTAACTGGCAGAACAATATTAATAAAGCATTTACACACGTTAGGTTTCTTCACAAGCGAAAAAGAAGAGGGCAGAACAGAAGGTAGATGGGCACTAATATCTATATATAAAAATCAAATCAAATTAATCAAAATGCATATATTTTATTGGTGTATTATACGAAGGGTAGTTTCTATATTCTCGGACTGGATAGCTTTAAATTTTAATACAATTTTACTATTTTTCATTAGAGTGTTTTTCAATCTAATTACTAATTTCATTAACTGTTAGTTTATGTTATGGTGCACTGGTGCAAAAACTAAATGTTGAGGATGCAAGATTGAAGAAGTTGCAGGGATCAGCTGTATTATTAGTTTCAGAAAACACGCTAGTCAAAGTTCTACATTCTACCTTGCACGACAGAAGAATCATCGCTGGGTCGGCAGATAATCCCGAGTTGGATTTTGTACCAGTTCTTGGTCCCAGACTGCATAGGTCAGCTATGGAGTTGGAAGTAACCCCTGCGATAGAGGACATTCGAGGCCTTGCTGTTGCAGTTCGGGGATTGATTGCTCTGCAGGAATAACATAATCGGCAGAAGGTACCTAAAATGAGTATTTTTTATCACATGCAAATTAGTAAATACAGAGAGATAAAACTTACCTGATCAACTAGATTGTAATTTGGTTGTTTTTATTCAATACTAAATGCAATTGAGGTTATTTCAAAACATAAATAAAGTTTCACTTGGAATAATGTGAGAATATCATTTAACCAAATTTGCGTTGAATCTAATGACAATTTAATTAAATTATCATTTTACTCAAGTGTTAAAACCCAACTCTGCTTTGAGTTATTCATATTCTACCGAACCAATCAATTGAGATAAAGATTTAATGATTAAAAACTAAAGGGCAGAATACTTGGCTATTCATTTAGATTTGTACCTAATATTTATGCAAGCAATTTTTGAGTAGCTACAAAAATATAAATTTAATATAAAAACATACGCCATTCACTGCACTATATTAAAAAATACCTGTATGTTACTGCTCTAGTTTTTTGTTTTTGTACATCAAGTTTACATCGAGCTATTGCCGCATGGTTGTATAACTATACCATCGAATTTAGCTATTGCAATAATTGATTTGACCAGGACATCAAACGAGGCTATATGGAAAACATTACATGGAAGAGACATTCTCGCAATTTGTCCACAGGTATATTCAAGCGCATTTCTGTTTACAAATGAACGGTTTCCTGCAACAGATGATTTTCTGTGCACCATCCATGATTAAGTGCTGAATAGAAATAATTATAGAATATATTGAGATGGTTTAAAGCTCACAATTTAACTCTGTATGCAGAGATAAATATTGAACAAAGTCAATTAAAGCACAGAGTTGAAATATTTTATTTAATTGCAATCTAAACAGTAGTAGATGTTATTAAATGCATTGGAAATGAGATGAAAGAAGTATAATTAGAGGGATAAAGACTAGCATAAGAAAAGCATGTTTCAGAAGGATTGAATTTAAAGTTTGAGTAAAAGAAAGATTTAAGATGGCTAAAATAATATAAGTAATATGATAGGCTTGAGCATATTTGAAGCCGGACCAAATAAAAGTAAATAATACAAAAGGTTGGTTATGTGTATAATGAATATGAGCGCAGCGTTATTAATAAAAGTACAGGCCAGTGAAAAGCAAGCAAGCTGAAAGGTAGATGGAAATCGAAGCAAGATAAGATAAAAATTGCAAAGAGCAATACAGCACGAGGGCAACTGAAAGGAAGAAAATCAGCGACGTAATTTAAAAATGAACTCAAGTGCCAGTGCATTCTAAAACTATGTGTATAGCAGAGCAGTGAATAAAAACGTTGTATGTGACGGAAAAGAACAATTTTTATGTATAAGAAATAAAGACAATTTTAGATTTAAGCAACAAACATGTTATCAAATTTTATTCCTTTTTGTAAAATTGTAACTAATACTCGTTTCTTTTAAACAAATTCAGATCGCGGTTACTAAGCAACGCGATACTGTTTTGTTAACACTAAGAAATTAATTCCTGTAATTTGACAAGTGTGGGCAAATTGTGCTCTAGGAAATTCAATGTCTTAATATAATAAAAATTATTTGCCACATATAAAAAGTATACCGTTTCATTCAACAAGGTACCGGGCCCAAGTAAAAGTGTTAGCAGAAGTTTCTGTGACATAAAAATTGTAAGTTTACCAAACCAACTTCGACTGTGGAACAGCACCGAGCACCTGGAGATTCCGAACATCGACACAGGCCCATTTGAGCTGCAGAAGCCAGAGTCTCCAGTCCAACAGACCAGGGAGGTGTGTAAGAGCATCCCTAAACAATATTTGCTGCCAGGGAAGCGACTTCAAGCGAGGAAAGCCATCGCCGTCCCCTGCAAACAGCTCAGAGGCGAGGATCGGCCACACTTTCTGAATTAGGATTTGGCATGTTTTTTGAGTGATTGGAGTCCGGAAAGCTAGTGGACGTCAAGAACACACCTTGCGGAGTAGATCCAGCGTGTGCTCAAGCGTCGAGATTTGTCTCAGTTCGAATAAATTGCTTGGTGTCAGTAGAAAATGCGGTTTTGCCAGGATTTGCAGAGTATCACAGGAAGTGGAACAAAAAAGTAGCTAGCGTCCTTGCACGTCATATCTGAAACAAATTCGTGTCAGTTGTTGCTAGGCGGGAGCTTTAATTCAATTTACCTAATGGTTCCTTGCACAATTTTTACTTTTGAATATTAAATAAAAGCTGTATGCACGAACAACCTTCTGTGGTAAATGTCAAGTTTGTGAGGTTATGAGTAATCGAAGCAAGTAGCGCAGTTGTAACAAAATAAATTGCATATTGGAACTATCCTGAGTGAAATATTCTAAACGTTAATTTAAAATAGAACTCAAATTTGAACCCAACCGGAGAGATTAGTCTTGTGTTTTGCCGGAGCAAGCCCAGAAAATTATTGCAATTCGATAAAATATAGAAAGGGGCAATTAACAATTTTATTAAAAGTAATAAATACATTTCATTTTGATTAGCCGAGAATACTGACAGGCAAAGCTTGATATTTCTCAAATTTAATAAGATTACCTTGAGTAGTGTGGTGATTTGCCCTATTTAATTATTTATATGTTCACTAAAACCTTTATTAGTTAAGGGCATCATTACAATATACAATAAACAATGGTGCCAAATTTTTCATACCATCAGTCATATAATAGCAATTCTGCCAAGCCATGGCTTAATCTGATTGTATTAATGGAAGCGATAAAGTGGTAAAATATTGCATTAAATAATTCCAGTAAAGTTTGCTCTTAAGGATAAAATCGAGCATTGTTGTAAATACGTTCCAAATAAAGTGGTAGAGTCGATTGCATTGCAACCGTGTTATTACAGATAAATCAACTACATAACCACAACATACCTAACATTGCGCAAGCAGACAATAACGGCAAATTAGTAGGCACCATGCACATCAACCTGGTTGAGAAAAAATACGAAAATGTGCCGAATGAGCAATAAAAATTAAATAAATGTGGCAAATATGCAGTGTCTGGTATTATATGAGGCGCTTACAATTATAAATAGTCTGCAATATCTGGGTTGCACTGCAAAGTTTGGTCATGTGTAGACATTTTTGAATGAGAATTTATATTAGTACAATACAAGGTGACAAAAATGGAATATTTGCCTTTACCTTGAAAAAGTATCCGTATGGTGGAAGTAACTTCATATTCAATGTAAGAAATGAACAGTTAACAATAATAATAGTACGTATTACAAAGACAGTTTTCAGGCCTTAAAAGGAAAAGCGATTAAATACAAGCTTCACATTCGAAAATAATCTACATATAAGACTGCGCATCTATCAAATTTAATAGAACAACTTTCAATCTTAAAACCTAGAGGAATATAATCAACTACGGTATGAACTAATTTAGGAATGGAGGTTTCTCTTTGCACTACTCTAGCTAGTTTTTAATTTCCATTTTATTATACTTATACTCTACACAGCAATAATAAC
Organism: Agriotes lineatus; assembly: GCA_940337035.1. Taxonomy (NCBI): domain Eukaryota; kingdom Metazoa; phylum Arthropoda; class Insecta; order Coleoptera; family Elateridae; genus Agriotes; species Agriotes lineatus. The sequence continues at coordinate 104,316,544 of OW679198.1, read as the reverse complement.
ATGTATTATTAACTTAAGCAGCTTGCAAATCCAAAACCAAAAGCTATGAAAGGAACATTTTGCGGAGTATTCTACTTAAGCATATTCTATCACGGCGCCTCCACCAAATGCAACAAAGCAATTTTAAACCTTAAAAAATTAAAATCAGTTACAGTACATTCGCACTTAACAATGAGCGTTACTCTTCACGCATTTTCCCCCAATAGTTTTTAAATATTTAATTCTGCATGCGGGAGCTTTAAATTGTTAAACCTGAACTAATGCCAAACACGTGCAGGTTAAAAAAGCCAACTCGGCTAGTTTGATATTCCGTAAATGATTTTAGACCAAAAAGAACAAAAGTCGTTGGCGAATATAATATTTTCCCATAGAAACCGTTGATATTTTCACGGAACTCGAGTCAGCCGCCGAAACGGAACGGACAGGCCAGCAGAATTTATCTTCTTACAGTGCTCAGCTTCCCTCTGGTCAATCAGAGTTTAAATCGCAGTTGATATCCTGCGATCGATACCTAAGACACAAGATGATCATATCAAAGCGAACATTTGCAAGGATTGATTCCTTGCTTAATAGCAAACTAATGATAACTACGCACATATCAAATAAGATCCTTGCTAAATGGATAGAAATAACTCCCGAGTTATGAAAAATTCCCTCCTTTTAAAAACTGCTTTAAATAGGACCCACTTTTCAAATAAACAACGCACCTGAAATTACCTCGAGAGTATTTCTGATCTTACACCAACGGAGTCTTCCGTCACCTTTAATAAAGAAATAAACAAATAACCCTTATTTGGTTCGCCACTTCCCATTTACAAAACAGAATAAAGATGCAGCGTTTGCTACAGTTACTTAACCAAACACTGAATTTTAAAGTATGCAAGATGATTTTAATGGACTTTTAGCTTTCCAGCTTCGTTCAGTGGCGTGGAGATAACGGAGAACTTTATAAATGCACCCTTCATACAAAATACATAATATAGATTTAAATTTGTTAAGGTAGGTAAATTATAATCGGTATTTAAATTTTTTAAATAATAATTTCGAAACATATACTATACCTTGGTGGTTTCTAAAGTAATTACATTTATTTATTTATTTATGGACTCTACCACCCACACTATTGCAAGATATTGAAAACTACTAGTAGCGGAAATTTTCCAGAAAGGATGTTTTCAATGCGTGATTTCTAAAATATGGCTCAATGGCTCTCACTCTTACTGTTTCTTCCGATGTATAAGAAACAGAAAGCGAAATCGAAACTATTTTTATACCCAAACTCTTCAGGCCAGTGCTTCTATGATCCCCTTTCCATTTTAATTTGATGTAGGTTTATCTGTTGTCTACAACTATTATAGCGAATGATAATATATAGTGTAGAAGTGTTTAACTAAATTTTACATGCCAAGTGCTGCGTTACTCGAACATGCAGTTTTTATTTGTAATATACTGCGTTGTTATATATTATTAAATGTCTATTTGTGTTATTTTTTAGTAGCTCGTGTATACAGATAAATTTTATAATTACAGGTAGTTAAGCTGGGTAAGCACTTGTAACTAGCTAAAAATGTTGAAAGATTAGTGTGTATTTAGAGACACTACAAAGTTTGATATAAAAGTACCGAGATTGATAATGTAACTTTTTATATTTATATAATTTACATGACCAACTGTGACCACCTGCACACGACGTTGTTGGACGTCCCGATCGCTGCTCGTCAGCCAAAGTATTCTGTTCTTTATTTTTTAAATCTCTCTACCCACTAATACATTGTTATAAACAACTCTGGTGGATACAGAAAGTGTTTTACAACAATCAGATCACTACAAGTCGTCCTGTCACTGATCTTATAGAAGCTTAAAGTTTCCGATTTGTATTTAGTTGCCGTTATAGTTTCGAGTATATCCTAGAATCAGTTTTTAAACACAACAATATTATAATTTACGAATAATTGTTTTAAAGGAAAAACATTATTGCAGGTGTCTTATCTTGGTGCAAAATAAATACGTCTGCTACATTCTGATCGTTTTGTTCTTATTCGAATGTGCGGTTGGGAACCCATTCTGTCATCTCGATATTAAAAAACAAGATTGTCAGCAACATCATCATTCGCTTTTTCTCTGCTTTCGAAATATGTTTGTACAATTTTAAAACACGTACCCTAGGCAATCACATCCACCATAGCAAGCTGCATTAGATAATTTTAAAGATTTCACTGTAAATTGCATAAAAACTGGATATTCACTCATGTTCAAATTTTTAATGTTAACTTTTCGATACAGCGTTTTAGCTTATTGCTGCACTCGCATGTAAATAAATAACTAAAGCAACTGAATAAATTGGCAAACTGATTTATATAAACGTATACAGAAGAAAACTGTAGAAATAGTCACAGTAAAGCAGCCGTGACTGCCGTTTTAATACGTTGCTGTTTATTCTATAGTTCTAGTTCCTACGAAACTGGGACAGATTTTACCTACCAGATAATGGTGCAGTCCCGGATGCCTACCTTCTAGGGATTACGATGTCCGTGAGCTGTTACAAAGCCGTTGCTACAGCTTAAAATTACCTGTAAACTAAAACACATTAAACGAATTGAACTTGTCACCTATTTGTTTTCCATTTTCCAATTACACAGTCTGCCTTCTGATTTCTATCCTGTATATTTCCTTTTTGTTCGGATTTTATTATCCCCTTTGTTTGCAAAGCAAAATAAACATTTAGCCTTTTATATTTTATGCTTTTAGACACGAACAGTTCAGCTTAACCTATTACATAAATTAATTTGATAAAAAACTTTTAGGTCTCTGTCCATTAGTATATTTTTACAATTTAATTTCGGAATCGCCGTTGTGATTTGAGATTTAAGCTATTTCCATTTCTGTACTTCAACCACTTTTTTACAATGAAGAAATTGTAGGCAGTATGGTTAGATGCTGGGGACCATTATAGGATTTGTTGAAGATGAAGCCCCTACACCCTTCCACTTAAAAATTGTTACACCTCAAATTATATAGAAATTAGTACAAATCTTAAAATTATGAGGCTTAAAAATAATACAATTTTATGCATCCCCAGCGACAATAAAGATGAAGAGATGGAACAGTTATATGAAGAAATAGGTGTATGCGTCGTTCATAACCTCACGAAATGCCTACTGATCAGATTTTAATACAAAGATAGGACGAAGGCAAGAAGAAGAACAAGAAGAAGAAGGTGTATTTGTTCACAGAATAAGAGAAAGAAATGCAAGAGATGTTAATGAATGTTTTGGAACGACAATTATATGCTATGAACACATTCTTTAAAAAGAAAAGCAAAAACAAATGGACATCGATCAGTGCCGATAGACGAACTAAGAATTAAATTGAGTTTACATTAACGTGTCGCATTCTTTCGTCAACAATAAGTGAACGGTGTAGCAGTAATATAGGAAGTGATCATAGAATAGTCATTAACAACAAAAATAATACAGAAATAACAGCCTAAGACGGAGGGAAGCCATATAACAGTAAACAAGAAAGAATATGAGGACGACTCAAGCAAAAAATTAATGGCAGTTAAAATAATAAAAGAAGATAACATAAATGAAAGCTGAGGAAATAATAGCGGAAATTAAAGAAGTTTCGTCCAAAGTAACATAGAACAAGTCATAATAGAACGAGACTATTGAAAGAAAGAAGACTCACAATAAAGCAAAAAAAAGAAGATTTTAGAGAAATTAATAAAATAATAAGAAGGAAAATGAAAAATTATCTAAAAGTATGGCACGAACTAAAAATTGAAGAAGCAATTCAAAACGATGGAAAAACAAAACAATGGTAAAAAGAATTGGAAAATATAATTACACCATTAAGATATATGGAAGGAGTCTTCACCACAGATTAAAGTAAGATCCTAGAAAGAACAGAGGAATTTTACCAAGAAATTTACGGTGTAAGAACACCCGCGTATATTGAAGACATAGAACGGAAAGGCACAAGTGTAAATTCAGAAGATATTCCGGACATTGAAATATATGAAATAGATAAAGCGTTACACCATATTAAAATAAATGAGGGAGCCCGAAAAAGATCAAGTACGTATTAATAGACTGCTCAATAAAATGAAACGTTATCAAGCACCACAGCAAACATGATTCCGTAGTGGTATAATTTTATAAAAATGGAACCGGGCGAAAGATAATCTCTTCTAAGCTATTTACGCTGTGCTTGGAAGATGTTTTAAAAGCCATAAATGGGAAGATATATTATTTTATGTAAACCAAGAAAGATCGAATCATTTAAGATTTAGACATTTCCCTGATATCAGACAATTTAGAAGATTTACAAGAAATGCTAATAGATCTAAATAGAAAACCAAAAAATATATACAGATAGATAACGAAAGTACAGAAAAAGTGAATAGTTAAATTTACCTTAAACAACTTATTATATTGCAGTAAGATGGTCAAACAAAGAAAATCGTTAAAAGATTCGGAAGATGGAAAGAAATTCTAACAAGTAAAATCTTATCAAAAATTAAAAATGTACTACATCTTTCAGGGCTTAGAAGGATCTTGGGACAGACAATTTTGAAGAACACCACTTCACCCCACCCTATTACAGAAAGTAATCTGTCAAAGGACGTTCTGTTTGTTTGTGGATACATCTTTATGCCTTTAGATTTTTTTTTATTTTTGTTGTTATTTAAACTATACAAATGTCTGTACTTTCAATCGCAGTATGGTTATAATGGAAAAGTCCATTTAGGACCTTGAGGCGGAACGGAAACTTGTTGTTACACCACTGCACCTTTTCGTGATGAAGGAATCTGTAAAGAGTTTGGCATATCTTAAACTGCTATAATTTCTGTAATCTTTTATCGATTCTATGTAATAAGGAAGGAAGGTGTGTTCCCTACGGTAATTTCGAAAACAATTAATTTACTCCACCCTATTACAGAAATTACTCTGATGACTAACTTTATGTGTTTATCTATAGATTTTCATAATTTTTACTGTAATTTGTGATTTAAATTATTCCCACTTTCATACTTTCAATCGCCTTTCTGCAATAAGGGTATTTAAAACAGTATAGATGAAGGTGGGGGCTTACAAAGAACCTTGCGGTAGGTTAAAATTTGCAGTTACGCCACTGCACTCCTCCTTGGAGAAAGCAAAGAGTGGAGCCACTGGTTTGGCATACATTAAAAAAAATTGGATTTACAGAGAAGAGGTTCGGGTTTGGCGTTACGTGAGAATATCTGCGTGTTCGGGGGCGGTTTTGGCCGCTGAGAAGTTTCTCGCTCGCCTGCATGACATAGTTCAGGGCAACGTGGAGCACCTAAAATGCTCGGCATGTAACAATAAGATAGTGTTACATACGCGGTAAGACTAGGGGGTCTTAGGGGTAGTCGGGGGAGTGCGTGTCAGCACACACACCCTCCTCTAGGCCTGTAGATCAATACCTCGGGGCAGCGCTGGACCCAGCACAGGTCCACCACCAGAGCACAGCCTATTTTACATTCTCCGTTCCTGCTTCCATCCCTATCCCGTTGTCAGCCCCCGCCGCCGTCATTGCTTGCTCTTGCCTGCTTCCTTCCTTGCCTGCTTGCAGTAATGCGTCCTCGCGCTCGCAGGATCGGATTCTGCTCCTGCTGCAAATACGCAAAGGTGCGGGAAGCCCCGCTTATCTCGATCCCGCCGACGACCGCAGTAGTAACTGCTTCGAGGAAAATTCGCGGCTTCCGGAAAACTGCGAGATTTATGAAGAGGACAGGTGAGCTCGCGCTGAGCGGAACTTGGACTTGTGTATCAACTTCCTTAAATGTCCCACATGGCACGTCATGACTGCTTTAAAGTTTATATTGGCCAAACTCGTCGGCCAAGAAACTTTTCAACTTTTAAATAAATTCGTATACACTTGATCTTATTGGAAAGCGATTTGAATATACAAACGGAAAATCAAATACTTTTAGATTTGTTATTAACACTTCTGTAATGAACTCTGATACAAGGCCGCCAAACTTTATGTAGGCCTCTTCAAAACCAAGAATATCAAAACCAAATAACCACAATCTGTGATGCAGTTAGGGAGTGGTTGTCTATTTTTGCTTGAACTCAAAAATTATTACTTAAATAAAATTACTATTTTGCACACAGCTTAGGTTTTTCCTTTTGAGGAAATAGGGCCCAACAGATACAGGGCGTACATCGTAAAAGAGACAGAATGTGCAGCGATCACCCCGCATCGCGCTTGCGGGGGAAGTTACGTGTAAAGCCTTTTACAGATTTTTTATGTATCAGCAATTACTAAATTTGCAAACATACTTCTTATTTAATTTTTTGTGCTTGACAGTCCTGCTGTTTTAAGCCGTTACATATAAGGAACTGCCTATACAACTCAATCATTAATGCGTAAGGCGTAGTCAAGTAATAAGTGTATATGAACTAATTGTTTGGCTTAATCTTCGCGGTTATGATGTTACCCGATCTTATGCGTTTTTCTGTATAACGAAAGTCATCTTACTAAATGAAGGCGTAAAAAATTACAATTTCAGACGAACGTAAACTAAAACCATCATTTTGAAAACATATTGCTATTGCAAAATTTATTATATGAAGCAGCGGCCCACGTGGGAACACGTCGATATATAAAATAGTTTCCATTCTAAGCAACATGAAATGATCCCTTATAACATTAAATTTGTATAAACGTAAATTTATAATGAAATATCACATTATAATAGGTGGCTGTGACATGTATGTATATCTATAGCACTTTCTCCAACATTCTTTGATCTAAGTCCATATCAATTGTAATTATGTATTTGATACCTTTGTTTTAGAAGAAAAGAAAAAACAATAATCGTTTACGAGAAAAGCATTTTTAAAGCATGTGCTACAAAAAAAAAATGGGTGACTAGAGACAATTTTGTTTGATTTTTAAATACATAGGTATTTAAACTTGTAGTAAATCATGCACTTAATTAATATTGAACAATTCAATTTTAATAAGCGACTTATATTTTGCCCTAATCCGTGTACTGTTATTGGCATATATGTGACTAGCTTTCAAAAGTATCATTAATATGGAAATAAAAACCTAATTTCATTATTTATAATAAAAATAAAATTTCGTTTGTGACAATTAGTTTAAAGTTTCATTTTATGAAAATTCGTACATATTGATCCATAATTAAATCATATAAACAAACTGTAGCCTTATAGATATTAACGATACAAGTTTGATTATGAGCATTTTAGCGAAATGAGTTTGATTGTCAGAACGAGGGGGTGAGCCGAGTTCTGCGGCAATCAAACAAGACAAGTGCCATAAGCAATCGTGTATTGTTTAATATTATCAGGGAGGTGATCCATCATGCTGATAGTGGAGGTGTCTTAATTAGAAGCAATAAAACGCAGTAGTCTTCTCCACGTACATTTATTAAAAGGCGACATGTTTCGAAGCCAAACTGGCTTCATCTTCAGGCCAAAATGATCATCTACAGAGGCGTATGGTTAACAATAGTGTACAATGTAAAGAGAATAACTTACTGGTTAAAACAGGTGAAACCACGTGTTCAAATTTTAGGTTAAGTTGAAGTTATGCGCTGAAGGCGAGGTAGTAATACAAAAATTCACAAAGAACACCACATCGGAGAAGAAAATTAATTCAATAACCAGCAAACTACGTTATAAAGATCGTTGTACTGGTTATTACATCAAAATTTAACATTTAACAAATAGCAAGTAAAATAGCGACCATTCTCTGACGGAGAAAGCACTAGAATGGGAAATTTACGGTCAGTACAAAATAACTAGAACCAGAACAAAAGTCCCTAAATTCAATGACACTGAAATTACCAGAGAGGGTCAGAAAGTAAAAGAACAAAGTTAAAACCACAAAGGCAAAGACAAAACAACTATTTAATATTGAGGAAAATATAATTAGTATCAAAATCTGCGACTTCATTGAGTCTGTATTCATTATTGTTGGACATAATTTCAAAAATTTCGAGTAAATTCAACAACCTACCTTTATTAGCTATATGTAAAATTTTATAATCTTTATTAGGATCAAAGTTGTGGTTATGTTCCAAAATGTGATTAGCAAAGGCTGATTTATTAGGTTGGTCGACATTAAAGTTGTTGTTTTTAATGCAAGCAGAATGTTCTTTGATTCTTTTTTTGAAAGTACGTCCAGTCTGACCAATGTAAAAGCAGTTGCATGACGAACAGTCGAGACGGTAGACACCAGATCTATCTAATAAAGGGGTGGGATCTTTATTGAAAACTACCAATTTCTGAAGGGAATTGGTAGTAGAAAAAGAAATTTGAAAATTGTATTTACTCAGTATGTTTTTAATGGACATTGAGATAGTACCGTAATAAGGGATTGAATAAAAGTTTTGTTATCCAGGTTATTGATAGGGGTTAAGTTTGTAGAAAATTTAATACGGAGTTTATAATAAATAGGTAGAATGAGTTGAAGAGGATAACCGTTTTTGATAGCAATGTATTTAATGATGTTAAATTCATTGTTGAAGTTTTCTATGGACATAGGAATTGAAAGTAAACGTCTGAACAAAAATTGAAAATTAGCAAGTTTATGGGATAAGGGGTGAAAGGAGGAATAAGGGATAGTATGGTCAGTACAACTGGGCTTCCTATAAATACTGAAATTTAAAAATTAGTTGTAGAACTATTGTTTTTAGTAATCAAAATGTCTAGAAAAGGTAAAGAATTATTGTGTTCAATTTCAAAAGTAAATTTAATATTAGGGTGTACTGAGTTTAGCCAGGTGATATAATCATCAATATTAGGGTTATTAGAATTAAAAATAACCAGGATATCATCGACGTACCTGCCCCAATAAATAATGTTATGAGTAAAGGGGGCTTCAATGAAAATTTTGTTTTCAAGGTTATTCATAAAAATTTCAGCTAGCAGAGGTGATAGGTTAGATCCCATGGCCAAACCAGACTTTTGTTTAAAAAATGAAGAGTCAAATTTGAAAAAGTTTTGTGATAAAGCTAAGTTTAAACAAATGAGTAAAGTTTCAACTTGGTTGTTATTAAGGTCTGAATCAAAAAGCATTTCTTTTAATAAAGACACACATTCATTAGAAGGAATGCTAGGAAAAAGGTTGGTTACATCAAAAGAACAAAGAGTGAAATTATTAGGTAAGTTTAATTTTGATAAAGTTTTTGTAAGTTCTATGGAGTTTTTTATGGCAAATTTAGGTTTGAAATTAGTGACGTTACGAATTAATTTGTTGAGCCAAGAGGTAATGACCGATACTGGGGTGTTGGAAAAGGAAACAACGGGTCTGATAGGGATGTCAGGTTTATGAATTTTAGGGAGGCCATATAATTTAGGAATGGAAGGGTTCATAATGAGTAAGGAAAGGGGGTTAATATTTAAAGATTTAATAATATCAAAATGGTCTCTAATCGTCTGTCTGACTGCTGTAATGAAACTGGGAAGAGGGTCTTTATTAAGAATTTCAAAATCAGGAGAATCAAGAAAATCACAGACCTTGTTAATATACTCGCACTTGTCTAAAATGACAAGGCAGTGACCTTTGTCAGCCTTAGTACACAATAAATTGGATTCTTTAATTTTCTTTGAGAGAATATAAGTTGTTTTGTCTAAAATGTGTGCATTATTCGAATTAGGTAAAGTTTTTTTGTAGTTAGAAATTTTTCTACTAATCTCAGCCCTAACAAGGTTCGGATTATCAATGCCTGAAGACAAAATGACTTTCTCAGAGTGAATGGCTAAATCATTAAGGCACTTATGATTGACGTTACATACCGGGTTGTTCTTTAAGCCCTTGTCTAAAATGTCCATCTCAGTGTCACTAAACTGTACATTGCTAAGATTTAAAGTTCTGTTGTGGAATTTGAAATTAAAATTAAAATTAGTAGAAACAGGATTAATATTCGAATGGGAAGTCTTGCAATCAGAGTCAGAATAAATCAAATTAAAATCCCTAGAACCAGAAGGGTTGTAAGAATGAAATTGTTTAATCTTGGGATTATTGTTTTTGGTGGAGTGATTAAAATTGAAATTTTTAAAATTTTTAAGTCTTAAGTTCTTGAGTTTTTTGCAAAGTTTAGAATGAATATTGTTGCCAAAGTGGTATAGGTTATTTTTAATTCTGATTTGCAAGAGATCCCACTCGAAAGGATGAAATTGGTTAGATAAAAACAAGTGCAATTTATAAATTTCCAAAGATAAAGAATCTCGAATGCGATACCAGTGTTGGATTTCCTTCTCAAGCCAGATCTTCTTGGCGGCATTGATGGCAGCTAAAGCAGGGGTGCTGTTAGCGTTAGATCTGACGTCGATGAATGTGGGCGTCAGGTGCTCTTTTTTACATGTACTGTTGAACCAAATGTTAAGTTGTGACCTCTTAAACTTCTTGGAAAGGTTTTCAAAGCGACGGACCAAGGTAGCTCGACTGGCTGTATTAACAGGGAGGTGATCCATCATGCTGATAGTGGAGGTGTCTTAATTAGAAGCAATAAAACGCAGTAGTCTTCTCCACGTACATTTATTAAAAAGGCGACATGTTTCGAAGCCAAACTGGCTTCATCTTCAGGCCAAAATGATCATCTACAGAGGCGTATGGTTAACAATAGTGTACAATGTAAAGAGAATAACTTACTGGTTAAAAACAGGTGAAACCACGTGTTCAAATTTTAGGTTAAGTTGAAGTTATGCGCTGAAGGCGAGGTAGTAATACAAAAATTCACAAAGAACACCACATCGGAGAAGAAAATTAATTCAATAACCAGCAAACTACGTTATAAAGATCGTTGTACTGGTTATTACATCAAAATTTAACATTTAACAAATAGCAAGTAAAATAGCGACCATTCTCTGACGGAGAAAGCACTAGAATGGGAAATTTACGGTCAGTACAAAATAACTAGAACCAGAACAAAAGTCCCTAAATTCAATGACACTGAAATTACCAGAGAGGGTCAGAAAGTAAAAGAACAAAGTTAAAACCACAAAGGCAAAGACAAAACAACTATTTAATATTGAGGAAAATATAATTAGTATCAAAATCTGCGACTTCATTGAGTCTGTATTCATTATTGTTGGACATAATTTCAAAAATTTCGAGTAAATTCAACAACCTACCTTTATTAGCTATATGTAAAATTTTATAATCTTTATTAGGATCAAAGTTGTGGTTATGTTCCAAAATGTGATTAGCAAAGGCTGATTTATTAGGTTGGTCGACATTAAAGTTGTTGTTTTTAATGCAAGCAGAATGTTCTTTGATTCTTTTTTTGAAAGTACGTCCAGTCTGACCAATGTAAAAGCAGTTGCATGACGAACAGTCGAGACGGTAGACACCAGATCTATCTAATAAAGGGGTGGGATCTTTATTGAAAACTACCAATTTCTGAAGGGAATTGGTAGTAGAAAAAGAAATTTGAAAATTGTATTTACTCAGTATGTTTTTAATGGACATTGAGATAGTACCGTAATAAGGGATTGAATAAAAAGTTTTGTTATCCAGGTTATTGATAGGGGTTAAGTTTGTAGAAAATTTAATACGGAGTTTATAATAAATAGGTAGAATGAGTTGAAGAGGATAACCGTTTTTGATAGCAATGTATTTAATGATGTTAAATTCATTGTTGAAGTTTTCTATGGACATAGGAATTGAAAGTAAACGTCTGAACAAAAATTGAAAATTAGCAAGTTTATGGGATAAGGGGTGAAAGGAGGAATAAGGGATAGTATGGTCAGTACAACTGGGCTTCCTATAAATACTGAAATTTAAAAAATTAGTTGTAGAACTATTGTTTTTAGTAATCAAAATGTCTAGAAAAGGTAAAGAATTATTGTGTTCAATTTCAAAAGTAAATTTAATATTAGGGTGTACTGAGTTTAGCCAGGTGATATAATCATCAATATTAGGGTTATTAGAATTAAAAATAACCAGGATATCATCGACGTACCTGCCCCAATAAATAATGTTATGAGTAAAGGGGGCTTCAATGAAAATTTTGTTTTCAAGGTTATTCATAAAAATTTCAGCTAGCAGAGGTGATAGGTTAGATCCCATGGCCAAACCAGACTTTTGTTTAAAAAATGAAGAGTCAAATTTGAAAAAGTTTTGTGATAAAGCTAAGTTTAAACAAATGAGTAAAGTTTCAACTTGGTTGTTATTAAGGTCTGAATCAAAAAGCATTTCTTTTAATAAAGACACACATTCATTAGAAGGAATGCTAGGAAAAAGGTTGGTTACATCAAAAGAACAAAGAGTGAAATTATTAGGTAAGTTTAATTTTGATAAAGTTTTTGTAAGTTCTATGGAGTTTTTTATGGCAAATTTAGGTTTGAAATTAGTGACGTTACGAATTAATTTGTTGAGCCAAGAGGTAATGACCGATACTGGGGTGTTGGAAAAGGAAACAACGGGTCTGATAGGGATGTCAGGTTTATGAATTTTAGGGAGGCCATATAATTTAGGAATGGAAGGGTTCATAATGAGTAAGGAAAGGGGGTTAATATTTAAAGATTTAATAATATCAAAATGGTCTCTAATCGTCTGTCTGACTGCTGTAATGAAACTGGGAAGAGGGTCTTTATTAAGAATTTCAAAATCAGGAGAATCAAGAAAATCACAGACCTTGTTAATATACTCGCACTTGTCTAAAATGACAAGGCAGTGACCTTTGTCAGCCTTAGTACACAATAAATTGGATTCTTTAATTTTCTTTGAGAGAATATAAGTTGTTTTGTCTAAAATGTGTGCATTATTCGAATTAGGTAAAGTTTTTTTGTAGTTAGAAATTTTTCTACTAATCTCAGCCCTAACAAGGTTCGGATTATCAATGCCTGAAGACAAAATGACTTTCTCAGAGTGAATGGCTAAATCATTAAGGCACTTATGATTGACGTTACATACCGGGTTGTTCTTTAAGCCCTTGTCTAAAATGTCCATCTCAGTGTCACTAAACTGTACATTGCTAAGATTTAAAGTTCTGTTGTGGAATTTGAAATTAAAATTAAAATTAGTAGAAACAGGATTAATATTCGAATGGGAAGTCTTGCAATCAGAGTCAGAATAAATCAAATTAAAATCCCTAGAACCAGAAGGGTTGTAAGAATGAAATTGTTTAATCTTGGGATTATTGTTTTTGGTGGAGTGATTAAAATTGAAATTTTTAAAATTTTTAAGTCTTAAGTTCTTGAGTTTTTTGCAAAGTTTAGAATGAATATTGTTGCCAAAGTGGTATAGGTTATTTTTAATTCTGATTTGCAAGAGATCCCACTCGAAAGGATGAAATTGGTTAGATAAAAACAAGTGCAATTTATAAATTTCCAAAGATAAAGAATCTCGAATGCGATACCAGTGTTGGATTTCCTTCTCAAGCCAGATCTTCTTGGCGGCATTGATGGCAGCTAAAGCAGGGGTGCTGTTAGCGTTAGATCTGACGTCGATGAATGTGGGCGTCAGGTGCTCTTTTTTACATGTACTGTTGAACCAAATGTTAAGTTGTGACCTCTTAAACTTCTTGGAAAGGTTTTCAAAGCGACGGACCAAGGTAGCTCGACTGGCTGTATTAACAGGGAGGTGATCCATCATGCTGATAGTGGAGGTGTCTTAATTAGAAGCAATAAAACGCAGTAGTCTTCTCCACGTACATTTATTAAAAAGGCGACATGTTTCGAAGCCAAACTGGCTTCATCTTCAGGCCAAAATGATCATCTACAGAGGCGTATGGTTAACAATAGTGTACAATGTAAAGAGAATAACTTACTGGTTAAAAACAGGTGAAACCACGTGTTCAAATTTTAGGTTAAGTTGAAGTTATGCGCTGAAGGCGAGGTAGTAATACAAAAATTCACAAAGAACACCACATCGGAGAAGAAAATTAATTCAATAACCAGCAAACTACGTTATAAAGATCGTTGTACTGGTTATTACATCAAAATTTAACATTTAACAAATAGCAAGTAAAATAGCGACCATTCTCTGACGGAGAAAGCACTAGAATGGGAAATTTACGGTCAGTACAAAATAACTAGAACCAGAACAAAAGTCCCTAAATTCAATGACACTGAAATTACCAGAGAGGGTCAGAAAGTAAAAGAACAAAGTTAAAACCACAAAGGCAAAGACAAAACAACTATTTAATATTGAGGAAAATATAATTAGTATCAAAATCTGCGACTTCATTGAGTCTGTATTCATTATTGTTGGACATAATTTCAAAAATTTCGAGTAAATTCAACAACCTACCTTTATTAGCTATATGTAAAATTTTATAATCTTTATTAGGATCAAAGTTGTGGTTATGTTCCAAAATGTGATTAGCAAAGGCTGATTTATTAGGTTGGTCGACATTAAAGTTGTTGTTTTTAATGCAAGCAGAATGTTCTTTGATTCTTTTTTTGAAAGTACGTCCAGTCTGACCAATGTAAAAGCAGTTGCATGACGAACAGTCGAGACGGTAGACACCAGATCTATCTAATAAAGGGGTGGGATCTTTATTGAAAACTACCAATTTCTGAAGGAATTGGTAGTAGAAAAAGAAATTTGAAAATTGTATTTACTCAGTATGTTTTTAATGGACATTGAGATAGTACCGTAATAAGGGATTGAATAAAAAGTTTTGTTATCCAGGTTATTGATAGGGGTTAAGTTTGTAGAAAATTTAATACGGAGTTTATAATAAATAGGTAGAATGAGTTGAAGAGGATAACCGTTTTTGATAGCAATGTATTTAATGATGTTAAATTCATTGTGAAGTTTTCTATGGACATAGGAATTGAAAGTAAACGTCTGAACAAAATTGAAAATTAGCAAGTTTATGGGATAAGGGGTGAAAGGAGGAATAAGGGATAGTATGGTCAGTACAACTGGGCTTCCTATAAATACTGAAATTTAAAAAATTAGTTGTAGAACTATTGTTTTTAGTAATCAAAATGTCTAGAAAAGGTAAAGAATTATTGTGTTCAATTTCAAAGTAAATTTAATATTAGGGTTGTACTGAGTTTAGCCAGGTGATATAATCATCAATATTAGGGTTATTAGAATTAAAATAACCAGGATATCATCGACGTACCTGCCCCAATAAATAATGTTATGAGTAAAGGGGGCTTCAATGAAAATTTTGTTTTCAAGGTTATTCATAAAAATTTCAGCTAGCAGAGGTGATAGGTTAGATCCCATGGCCAAACCAGACTTTTGTTTAAAAAATGAAGAGTCAAATTGAAAAAGTTTTGTGATAAAGCTAAGTTTAAACAAATGAGTAAAGTTTCAACTTGGTTGTTATTAAGGTCTGAATCAAAAAGCATTTCTTTTAATAAAGACACACATTCATTAGAAGGAATGCTAGGAAAAGGTTGGTTACATCAAAAGAACAAAGAGTGAAATTATTAGGTAAGTTTAATTTTGATAAAGTTTTTGTAAGTTCTATGGAGTTTTTTATGGCAAATTTAGGTTTGAAATTAGTGACGTTACGAATTAATTTGTTGAGCCAAGAGGTAATGACCGATACTGGGGTGTTGGAAAAGGAAACAACGGGTCTGATAGGGATGTCAGGTTTATGAATTTTAGGGAGGCCATATAATTTAGGAATGGAAGGGTTCATAATGAGTAAGAAAGGGGGTTAATATTTAAAGATTTAATAATATCAAAATGGTCTCTAATCGTCTGTCTGACTGCTGTAATGAAACTGGGAAGAGGGTCTTTATTAAGAATTTCAAAATCAGGAGAATCAAGAAAATCACAGACCTTGTTAATATACTCGCACTTGTCTAAAATGACAAGGCAGTGACCTTTGTCAGCCTTAGTACACAATAATTGGATTCTTTAATTTTCTTTGAGAGAATATAAGTTGTTTTGTCCTAAAATGTGTGCATTATTCGAATTAGGTAAAGTTTTTTTGTAGTTAGAAATTTTTCTACTAATCTCAGCCCTAACAAGGTTCGGATTATCAATGCCTGAAGACAAAATGACTTTCTCAGAGTGAATGGCTAAATCATTAAGGCACTTATGATTGACGTTAACATACCGGGTTGTTCTTTAAGCCCTTGTCTAAAATGTCCATCTCAGTGTCACTAAACTGTACATTGCTAAGATTTAAAGTTCTGTTGTGAATTTGAAATTAAAATTAAAATTAGTAGAAACAGGATTAATATTCGAATGGGAAGTCTTGCAATCAGAGTCAGAATAAATCAAATTAAAATCCTAGAACCAGAAGGGTTGTAAGAATGAAATTGTTTAATCTTGGGATTATTGTTTTTGGTGGAGTGATTAAAATTGAAATTTTAAATTTTTAAGTCTTAAGTTCTTGAGTTTTTTGCAAAGTTTAGAATGAATATTGTTGCCAAAGTGGTATAGGTTATTTTAATTCTGATTTGCAAGAGATCCCACTCGAAAGGATGAAATTGGTTAGATAAAAAACAAGTGCAATTTATAAATTTCCAAAGATAAAGAATCTCGAATGCGATACCCAGTGTTGGATTTCCTTCTCAAGCCAGATCTTCTTGGCGGCATTGATGGCAGCTAAAGCAGGGGTGCTGTTAGCGTTAGATCTGACGTCGATGAATGTGGGCGTCAGGTGCTCTTTTTTACATGTACTGTTGAACCAAATGTTAAGTGTGACCTCTTAAACTTCTTGGAAAGGTTTTCAAAGCGACGGACCAAGGTAGCTCGACTGGCTGTATTAACAGGGAGGTGATCCATCATGCTGATAGTGGAGGTGTCTTAATTAGAAGCAATAAAACGCAGTAGTCTTCTCCACGTACATTTATTAAAAAGGCGACATGTTTCGAAGCCAAACTGGCTTCATCTTCAGGCCAAAATGATCATCTACAGAGGCGTATGGTTAACAATAGTGTACAATGTAAAGAGAATAACTTACTGGTTAAAAACAGGTGAAACCACGTGTTCAAATTTTAGGTAAGTTGAAGTTATGCGCTGAAGGCGAGGTAGTAATACAAAAATTCACAAGAACACCACATCGGAGAAGAAAATTAATTCAATAACCAGCAAACTACGTTATAAAGATCGTTGTACTGGTTATTACATCAAAATTTAACATTTAACAAATAGCAAGTAAAATAGCGACCATTCTCTGACGGAGAAAGCACTAGAATGGGAAATTTACGGTCAGTACAAAATAACTAGAACCAGAACAAAAGTCCCTAAATTCAATGACACTGAAATTACCAGAGAGGGTCAGAAAGTAAAAGAACAAAGTTAAAACCACAAAGGCAAAGACAAAACAACTATTTAATATTGAGGAAAATATAATTAGTATCAAAATCTGCGACTTCATTGAGTCTGTATTCATTATTGTTGGACATAATTTCAAAATTATGTCCAACAATAATGAATACAGACTCAATGAAGTCGCAGATTTTGATACTAATTATATTTTCCTCAATATTAAATAGTTGTTTTGTCTTTGCCTTTGTGGTTTTAACTTTGTTCTTTTACTTTCTGACCCTCT
>OW679198.1:104245595-104298965 GCA_940337035.1 Agriotes lineatus | reverse complement strand
ACGAATCTGTATTGCCATCACTTTTTCGAGGACTTTAGACAAACACGGTAAAATACTTATAGGTCTGAGATCTTTATAATCAGATGGTGACTTTGTTTTTGGCAAAGGAATCACATGAGCAGTTTTCCAAGCTTCAGGAAATGCAGAGCTTCTAAAACTGGAATTTAGTAAATTGGTTATATAAGGAATTAAGTAAGGACAGCAAAGTTTTAACATTTTTAGGCTAATATTGTCAGAACCCGTAGCATTCGTTTTAATGGTTTGAATAGCTCTAATAACATCTTTATCAGAAATAGGAGTGAATGTAAATTTAAGTGGAAATTCTTTTAACATGTTGTTATTATAGAAATTGAATAGATCATCATTTTTAACACAATTAGCAGGTTTAGCAGAGTTAATAAAAGCATCATTTATTTTATTAACATCTTCAAGATTCTGAGGAATAGAAGCAGTTTGTGACTTAAAGTATATGTTTGCAGTTATTAAATCTTTCCATAAAGTTTGAGTTCCATGTACCGTTACGGCCAACTCAAAGTGCACGGCAGATTTTTAGCGTGTAATACGATATTCTAATCATAGACGTCGAGTTTTGACGTTTACGTTTGTCATCAACTGTCATAGAACTGAAAACTCGAAAAATTCCCAGACATTTGTCAGAAGCAGAGAGAATGCGAGCTATTACAAAACTGGAAGAGAACTGGTCGCTGAGTCGAGTCGCAGCAGATTTGCATGTCAGCAAGAGCTGCATTTTCAAAATTAAAAATCGTTGGCAGTAGAGACTTCTGCAAGAAAAGTTTTTTTAACCTCAGAGAACAAAGAAGGAAGAATACAGTTTGCAACCGACTATTTGAATGAAATCGACGATTTTTGGAACAGGACTGTTTTCTCAGATGAAAAGGTATTTCAATCATTTACCAATTGACGATTAAGGGTGTATGGACCACAAAATTCAAGATTTGAGGAACAATATTATGTTCAACCCTTAAGTAGTGGACGATTCTCTGTAAACGTATGGGGATGGATCAATGCTCACGGATTTGGGGCATGCTATAGAATTAATGGTCGACTGAATGCTGAAAATTATATCAATATTTTGCAAAATGTGATGCTGCCATCTGTAAGAGAGGCCCTTCCTAATCAATTTACTTTTCAACAGGCAAGATATTACTTAATTAATTAATTTTGTTTACGTTAACGTAATTGATAACATTATTTTCACAGGATAACTGTCCTGTGCATGCAGCAGGGATTGTTCATTGATGGTTTGATGAGAATAATATCAATTTATTACCATGGCCTGCAAAAAGTCCGGACTTGAACCCTATCGAAAATGTTTGGGGGTATTTAACTACAAAAATTTATACCAGGGATTTTGCACCAAACAACGCAGATGAATTATGGGAAAGAATAATAAATGCTTGGAAGGAACTGCGAGGATACAATATGGAAACATTGGTCAACCCTATGCGAAACAAACTGCAAAGCGTAGTAGCAATTTAAGCAATTGAATACTGATACATATTTATTAAATACATATTATTACATGTATAGTTTGTTTACTTGTGAAACTTTGCTAAAATACAAACATTAAAAAAGTAATACCTATTCTTACAATCACAAGCAACGCCACTGGAGAAACCCTCATTTAATAAGCCGAAAAATCGCAAAAATAACCATAGTAACAAAAAACCGTGCACTTTGAGGTGTCCGTAACTGTACATTTAATTGAAAATTAATGTAAGCTTTTTTCTCTTGTCTAATTGCAAAAGTAACATAATTACGAAGTGACTTATAATATTCCCAGTGGGCTGGATTTTTTGATTTTTTAAATTTTTGTAGGGCTTTATTTCTAAGACCAATCATGAACTTTATATTCTCAGTCATCCAAGGTGATTTAGGTTTGGTAATTCTGACTGTTTTTACGGAAGTATGATTGTTAAATAAGCTTAAAATAGATTTATTTAAAATTTGAAGTTTATCATTTACATTATCTAAATTATATATACTATGTAAACCAAGAGATTGAAGATCGGAATTAAAACTTTCATAATTAAATTGACTAAAATCTCGATAAGTATATAAGAGAGGCTTTTTTGCTATATGTGTTTCTAAAGGATAATCACAGTAAGTAAAACAGTGATCCGACAGACCATGGGCATTTTGAACACCACAACTACTGATAGTTTTATCTGTGTTAACTAAAATAAGGTCGATAAGTTTAGAAGTATTTTTGGTAATACGCGTGGGTTGGTCGATTATTTGTTTATATCCCAAAGCGTCCAGCATTGATAACAGTTTAATAGTAGCAAAATCATTAAGATTTGTTACATCTATGTTGAAATCTCCTGTGCATATTATTTCTTGAGATAAAGGTGTAACCAGAGAAATGGAGTCCTCCAGGGAATTAAGAAATTCTGTGTAGGGATATTGGTGCCTTCTGTAAACAGTGCCAAATATCAAACAAGTATGTTTAAATAACAATTTAATCCACAATTGTTCAATAGCTAAAGAATTGTTTGAGATCATAATAATGGAATAATTCAAATTATTTTTTATATAAATACATACGCCTCCGCCCCATGTAGCAGAAACTCGGTCCCTACGTATCAGTTTATATCCTGGAATATGTACTATTTCATCAGGATCATTAGGTGATAACCAAGTTTCAGTTATGCCCACTACATCACTCCTGGATGATAACAACAGCTCCCTGATTTCTGTGAAATCATCTTTAAGATGCCAACATTCAAAGTTTTTCATTATTTTTATGCAAAGTAGATAAAATAGTATAAAAAACTCGTTTCGTAAGGCCTATTATCGTACTTGCCCTTTAGAAAACTCGTCATTTCGCAACTCGTTTTATAAACTTAGACACGTGCGATAAAGTCATGCTTTATGCTACCTGTGTTTTAATACACTATCATTATAGCACTGTTTTCGGGGTTATAATAACTACGTTAAGACACCAAAGTAGATAAAAAACATTCATTTACTCTTATACGAGTATTCTATAAAGTAGCCGTTTAAGGAATATTTTTAAGTGACAATCGTCATTACTGTTTTTTAATATTTCGCCTCAAGGAAATTTCCGAACAGTTCTAAAACAATAATAATTTTTTACCTATGAAAATGACATTTCCTTCACTCAATTTAGAAAAGAAAGTAGGCAATTGCACAACTCAGTGATGAAAGTAATTATGTACTATCATCACTAGTGATGAAAATAAAAATCCTTTTTTAACGCACGTTAATAACAATGTTATTTAAGAGGAAATGCAACGTTGGAAAAAATAGTATACAGAACTTATTATTAAAATGCCATTGTTCAACTCGAAGACACTTTCAACACTTGCTTAACGCTCATGTTTAAAATGTCTAGCTCGTTGAATTTCACAATTTACACTATAAATTTAAACATTTCTCGGGTTATTTACAACTGGCGTACAAATTGCTCTAATTAATTAGCATTTCTTGGCGATATAGTATTTAACGGTATTAGGCCGATATTGAGCATATAGCATGTATACCACTTTCAAACTGGAACATATGGATTTAACATTGTGTTTAGCAGTTTCATAGATTCCTGCTCGCCAATTCAAGTTACAGAAATTGTTTTGGTATCAATGGGAAGAGAAAATTATTGCGCATCTAATGATATCAAAAATTGAATTATTTTTGTGAATTTTCATTGAAAATATCTGTCAATCTACACAAACTAACCGCACTGCAATATGTTTTTACGATAAACACTCTCTCTTTGTTCGAGTAAACTTGCCGTTTGTCGGCGCCATCTACTGCCTTTTGCAAATGATATCAAATTAATTAGAACGAGAACGAAACGAACATGATACCTACTCTTTTGGGATTTTACAAAAAAAAATAGAGGAGGTATGATCTACACATATGTAATGCTCTATGCAGAATGTATTTATATTTTACTGTTAATATAGTTAAAATAAGTGTATATATTTCAACTAAATCTATACTTTCTCTAATTTATAGAAAGTTCTAAATTTCTCCTTCCGTCTTTATTCAAATATTAACCCTTTATATACAGGTGTAATTTTCGATCTTACAAAATGTTAGGGTTCTAAAGTTGTTTGAGCTACTTTTCGCTACTTTGTACGTTAGCTATTATGTATTTCTACCATTCTCTCCACCTTGTTTAGTTTCTGTACCTTTTAGGCCTAGTTTTTTAGGTTTTCCATTTAATTATTGCATCAGTGTTTTAAGTGTACTTATCTTGACCACTAGTTATAAAACCATGTCGTTTGCGTAGCGTAACTTGCGGATTTTAATCTTAGCGGTGGTTATTGAGAAATATTATTAGTTTAGATCTGGAATATATTCAACAGTCATCTAAGGCTTGCAAAGGCTTCCAAATTTATCACAATAAAACTCTAAGAGTTACATTGATGACCAATACAATCAAAACGAGGCCAAACAAAAAATCGCATAAAGAGGCAGTAAAACGTTTCTTATATGAGCTCCCATGAACAAGTTCTTTACTCAGCCTATAACAGCGGTCAAGCTTACCAGAAGTACCTATACGAATATCAAATAGTTTTTTAAATTAGATCTAAATAGTTCTTTTGTTTTGCAACAACAATCAACATAACCAGTATTGTAGCTATAAATTTTGAAGGTCAGAGCAACATTAATTAGTTCTCCTGTAATTTGTCCTTTTTAAAAGCTTAATGTATAAAATTTATGGGAATCAAAACAAGTAGTAAATGAGTAAATAAGTTAATTCTTATTAAACACATTTAAAATTATATTAGTTGCGTTTATAGAGTATATATTTACCATACTGAAAGTATAAAGAACAATGTTGTTTGTTTATGCAAAAAAGGGAAAGCAACAGTCATGATCTGAGCAATTTTGAATAACAGTTCAGAATTTAGATACTTTCATTTGTTTTTAAAAAGTATTTCTTTATTTACTCTATTTCGAAACTTTATAGTTTATAAATCGTTTCAATAAACCTATTACGAATTCTGGAAAGGTAAGAGAGCCAATCGTCTACGCGATATTTATAGAATTTGACGCTACAAGAAGAAACAGAAATGCCTATAATTATTTGAAGCTAATCATAATAACAGTAGGATTAAATTATGTCAGGTTAGCTTTTATTTTTATAAGTACTTACTTATATTTTCACATTTTTTAAAACCCATTCTATATTAATGTAATTTATTGTTTTATCTCCGTTACCCGGGCGAAACCACGTGCAACCTGCAAGACTATACTGACAAAAATATTCTGTTAAGTACAGTAATATTACTCTAACAAATAATTCGATTTTACAAAAAACGCATCGCCTTGCCAAAAGTAACAATTATTGGATAAAATCCGCCAACATTTCGAAAGACTCTAGGATGTTACAATTTTTAGTTTAGTTTGTTAATTGCAGTCAATTTTGTAGGATATTTACAATTAAGCTATATTTAAAGTTATAATAAATTTATAGATTGGTTAATAATATAACAAATACTAACGGGTGTTCATAAACAGTCGTCATCCCAGTAGGTTTTGAATTCAAAAACGTATGTCTATTAAAATTGAGAAAAAATACGCTATGACAGTTCTCAATGACGTTTCATTGTGTTGCACGAATTAATCAAAGATATCACATTTTGTTTTTAAAGGCAACTGGGATGACGACTGTTTATGAACACCCGTTAGAAAAGATAGCTAACTATAGTATGATCAAAAATTATTTTCATCTAGTATGGCTATGAAATAGTTTGTAAACTATAAATGCAACTATAAAAGTTACTTAAAAATTAAATTGTTTGATATTTTGGTATAAACGTAGTTGCATTCATAAATTAATACTATTCTATAGTCACATTAGATTAATGAATTCGGCTTTGCGTTTATCAGCTTCGTGTTGCGATGTTACAACAACTGGTTTCCGTAGTGTAGCGGTTATCACGTGTGCTTCACACGCACAAGGTCCCCGGTTCGATCCCGGGCGGAAACACAGCTTTTTTTTAATTCAAATTGTTATTTAATTTTTATACTGAACGCAATAAATAAAAGTAGATAAAATAGAGCTTCAATATAGTTTTTTTGCATACTGAAGCCGAGAAATGGCAAAGAAACGCTGCTTTTCACTAATTTATTGAACACTTTAAAATGTATTCCATATATTTATTATACCTTAGAAAAGCAAT
Organism: Agriotes lineatus; assembly: GCA_940337035.1. NCBI lineage: Eukaryota > Metazoa > Arthropoda > Insecta > Coleoptera > Elateridae > Agriotes > Agriotes lineatus. The sequence continues at coordinate 104,292,786 of OW679198.1, read as the reverse complement.
AATTTGCTTACCTTCAGTTAGTATGCAAGCTTCTTTTAAATAAACCATAAGTAACAACAAAATTGTGAAATTGGCAGTTGTAAATTCTGAAGTCCTTTTTTACTTCGATTCTTTAAACTCATGATAAAGTATTGTTTTTAATACTTGTGCAAGTAACTATGACCAATTTTTAACGAACAGCAACTACAGTTTCTTAAGTAAACTTGAGACTAAAATATTAGTCAATTCAAATTATTTGAAGCTATATTTAATAGCTATTATAATCATAATTACAAAAGGGAATTACACAGGTGAAAACTAATTAAAGCACTTCTTAATCTGGTGCAATGTGCTATAAAGCTATAATATAAACTTGAATTCTCTAATTTTAGTACTAATACACTAGTTAATTACGAAGATAACTATACATATAAATATTATAAACAAACTATATCAAATTCTGTACATTCGTTCCCTTTGACATCAAGACTGGTTAAATGTTATGTTTAAGAAATTAATAAAATTTCTTTCAGATACTGCGTAATAATATGCAAAAACGGATAATTTAAAAAATGTGGTCCTATCTGGTGTTACTATTTATACAAAGCGCTCTGTAATTACAGGTTCATGCGATATCCGTATAAAATTATCAGTCTTGAGCATTTTGCAGAAGCAGAACTATATTTTGTTGTAGGTATTTGTTTGTTGGCGTTGGGTTTTTACATGACATTATTGGCTCGAAATAAATGAAATAAACTCCAAATGATGTTCGTATTGGTGTACAAAGTACAAATAATTAATTCCCATTATTTTGTCCAAAATACTCTAACTTATTACTCATAGTTTATTTTAGGCGTTGTTTTAATAATGTGTAACTCTAAAAACGGGTTTACTTTCCAGAAAGCTAGCCAAACCATTTTCCAGGAAATTATAATGTGCTTTATACCAACATTTGTTAGATTTGGATAAATCCGGAATGAGATATGTTAAAGTAATTAAGATAGTATTTATGATGCTATATTTTATATTAGAAAAGCAGCGTCCAATTATTAAAAGTTTAAATTTGAATTTTTTGAAAATCTATTTATAGTAGGTTATTAATTTATTAATTCAAGTATTTAATTTTGACGAAATTTTGAATACAAAATTTAAAAACATTCAAATTAAGATATAAATTTGCCCATTCATCGTCGATTTAATCTAAATTTTAGTAATTATATATTACACACTACAAAGAGAAAGACTAATTGAATATAAATATTTGTAGAAATAATAAAAATATGTTGTTCTTCATTGAAACTTTTGTAATTCCCTAGTGAATTAAACTTTTTTAATTCTCTATTCTTATTTCACTTGTGAATCATAGACTGTTTATGAAGGTTGTTATGGAGTTAATAATGTCACTTTACTCTGTCCAAATTGAATAAAAACATTTATTAACTCAAAGATATGATCTCACTCGCACTACGTGCTCGTGAGCTCAACATCTTTTCGTGAATAAAAATATCTTTAATTCACTTGGTGTATAATATTTATTAAATTTTTGATAACAGCTGTTTTATTACATATTATTAAAAATAGGAGAGAGGTCAGCTATAAAGGCTTTCAACCCCAAGAGAAATACAGCATACCAGAACTTCGACCTATACATTAAAGACAATTATGGAAATAATGTTCACCCATATTTCAAGGACCTTGACAATTACAGCAAAACCATTGTAAAGATCCAATGCAAGCATTTAAAACTTATTTCATTTTAATTTATATGTCTGATGAATAGAGTCCATCAAATGCCATTTTGCCATGTTTCTTACTGTAGGCCCCTTTAGGGCCAGATTTCGTATTTAGGCGTTTCACGTAGTAAGGGGTGGAATGAACCACATTTGTTGGTGCCATAAATGCTATAAAATGCCCTTTTTCGTAATAAATGCTATACTTTGAATAAATGCCATATTTTAATGCTATATTTCAATCAAAATCAATATTATGTGGCGAATTCACAACAAAAGGGCTTACAAATTTCAAAATAGACATGCAGAAGTTTTGGTAAGTGCCAGGTACTAAGGTCGATGACCCGTGGCGGGGGTGACCGCTCGTCGCGCGCCTCAACGCTCAGATAAATATCCCGTTACGTCCACTCGTCAACAACAACCTCGCGCTCGCCCCCTTCCCCTCAACGCACCTCGGATAACCTATATTCCACTTATTTGCCTTGTGCCCGTCGTTTTTATCAGATTACTTTGTCTTTTGTATTTGTGTTGCGGGATTGTTAATATTACTGGTGACATTTTTTCTAAAATTTCAACTTTTTGAAATAAATACTTACCATTTTTTATGCTTTATTTTGAAAAAAGTTCCATTTTATATGCCATAGTTTGAAAAAATAAATGCCATTTTGCTATGCTATATTTTGAAAAAATACGGGAATATTTTGACGGACTCTACTGATGAAGCAGATCTAAATTTCTGCGAAACGTAACGTTATCTACCTTTAAAATTTTAATCAATTTTAATGATATTTTGTACTGACTAATACTGTTTATTTTTTGTGAAACACCAATTCTAAAACAAATAAGGTCAGTAACTTGACAAAAATCTTTATAGCTGATCTGTCTCCTATTTTTAATAATAGTAGGTTATGGTTACATAACTTCGATGTGTAAAGTACCCGATCTGCTATATACTTACAGTAATGGGGCAGATATTTAAGTAGGCTGCATAGCCATTAAGAGACAAGATTTGTTTATTGGTTGCAATGGCTTAATAATGAAGTACATAAAAGTAGCTACTAAACCAGAAGCAAGTACAGAAACAAGATGAGACGATGCAAACCCCTTGGGATGTTTGGATTTTTGGATGGAGGTGAACTAACTTTGCGTTTACTTAGACTCCAAGTCACGTGTGTGTATATGTTTTGTGTGTGTTCTTGTTACTCTACCTCATAGACCAGTTCTCAGAGAAGAGCGGCGTTAATTGTATTCCCTCGTCGATTGAGGTGCAAACCTCAACTTCGACACACTGTTGGAGAGATTTTTGTCATGCCCTCTTTGGAGAGCCCCTTCCTTTTTTTTTAGCTTTCATAATCTGTTCAACGGTGCTTTCTATGTGGTATGGCGTTATCATATTATGACTTCTTCTTTTTCTTCAAGCACTGGATTTGTAATCCGTTGCTACATCACAGCTGCTTCTTTCAAAGTTTTCTGGGCCTTCCTATACTCTCTTGCCCTTTGGTATATATCTGTACATTTGCTTAGGTATTCCTTCGTTTCCTCCTTTGGTCTATATTTATACACCATATTATGTAATATACACAATCGCGCCATATGTGCAACGACTTCTGCAAAAGAGTATTCGCAAAGGAGACGGAATTAATAATTATGAGGTCTATACGGAGGAAATCGGTTTAAAATCGAGTCGGTGATTTATCAATATCGTTATCGGAGAGTACGAATGGGGCAGACAGCGCCGCTGATGTGGCGTTTTAGATTTAAAGGTGGGAAGAGATAGAAATTTGTATTCATCTCTTTCTTTAACAAATCTACGAATGTTGTCACTACACCAATCTGGCAGTGTAGTTAGGTAACCGCTTAACTATTACTGGTAAAGGGAATACAAATCCACAAAGAAGAACGCTACCAATCTCACCCGAAAGCTTTTAGATTTTTTGCATTAATACTCGTATTGCATACAAAATGGCGCAACAATAATCTTAATAGGTTATATATACATCCATCCATGTGACATGCCCGCCCTTTATAAATTTCTTGACTTCTTTTTAACTGCAGTGGTTACTGTTTTTATAAAACGTATTTATCTAGTTTCATGATATCTTTTATATAATTTTGGATTGATCGCGATTGATTGAGCGGTTACGACAAATATTGTAATTTAAAAAAATGGGTGGGGTCGAAAGCATCTTGCCGAAGTAAAATAGATTTATAAAACAGTCTCTACTAAGTAGCAGTAAATTTTATAAAAGTTGATATTTCTTTAATTAATTCGGATGTGTTTATTTTTGCCAAGTCTGGTTATTTTCTGGTTTGAAGAAGTGTTTTATACTAAAGTTTCTTTTTTTTAAATAAACCGCAGCGTAGTATAAGCTGCAAAAATTGTTGTTTCGGTTAAAAATGTGTAAATCCAGCTTTATGCTGCTCGAAGCCTGGGAATGAATCATTGTACGCTTCAAGGGATTACTCAATGTTATCAGAAGATAAACCCTGTCTATGCGAAAATCTGTGATGAGGAATTAAGATAAGTACCTTGCAAACAGGTGTATGCTTTGAACTATAAGAATTGTTAGAAGCTATTTTAGTCTCTACTCTACTGTATCTTGTATTACTTTTAAGAGTATTGCAATAAGTAACTTAAATGAGAATAGTCATTTACACTGCATGACCGTTACCTAGAACCGCGAGCACGGTATCTAACGAGCGAGCGAGATCGAGCTTGTTATCCGTGTGAGCATGTCAAGTTCTAGTAACGGTCGAGCATTGTACAACGTTTTATGGTATTCTGAATCGTAGATATTTAATAAAAGACCTTTAAATTCAAATGACGTTGCTGCTTTTGTTTACGGGCTAAGCCCGTTATTAATTATAACGATCTGTTTATCATGAATGCCATAGCAACAAACGTTGCTCTGGTATTGATGCTAAACAGCCCGTTTTAGTTCATAAGGGACTCACCCGTGAGAAGGCCCTTTGCTCGTAAAGGTAGAGACAGACTTCAGAAAAGAGATTTTTACGATGCAGAATACCATAAAAGAATTTTACCGGATTTTAAAGGTATTTATCTTAATTCCTTGTAGAAGTTTTTCGCGTAGACAGAATTTATGTTCGTCTAAACTAATGACGGATACTGCAATAAAGTTCAGAAATGTAATTATTAGTGTTTGTAGTGCAAATATAAGTGAATGGACAATTCGTAGGAGATTGCAACAAGCCAACCTGAAGGCCTACAAACCAGCTACGCGATTCAAACTCTTTCAAGAACATCGAGTTCGTTGGCTACAGTTGGTCGAATTTATCAAAATTGAACGCTGGAGCAATGGGACTTTGTTTATTTTACAGATGAATCGAAATGTTATTTATATGGTGCTGATGCTCGAGATTTGAAGAATATTCGGAGAATTAGTTGAGCACTATGCAGTACAAGGCATCTTTTCAAGCAAACGCAGAAAAACTGGAAGCACCATAGTATCTGACCAATACGTAGGGGATTTTATCAAGAACATGTCTTGTCTTATGACATGTAACGGTTTATGGCTCATTCTAATATTACAATGTTTAGAACCATGTCGTAAGGGTTGACACGGATTGCCTAGAAGAAGTATAATTGACTGTTAGTAATGGATTGCCCTTCTTTTAATTTAGGCATGAATTCAATAGAACACATATGCGACAAGCTCCAAATATAGTACTGAAATTGATTTTTTTGTTGAGGAATTGACTGTACCACAATAGCTGAAACAGGAGAATGGCATAATATTCAAGAAGCATACATTTCGAAAATTTTCAGAGAAACGAATAAAAGGTTGTAAGCGGTAAGAGCAAGAAGTAGTACAGCATATTAAAAAATCTAGTGTGATACATGCACACAACTTCCTTTACAGTGATCTTATAATTAGCCAAAAATTTGATTTTTAATTTTTAAGCATTTGTTAAACATTTTCAAAAATTACGAATTATACAAAAACGGTACAAAATAGAGCGTTAGTTGAAGAGCCAAATTTTCTCTATAATTTTAAGCTGAATTCAAAAATGTAATAATATACCGGGTGTTCTATTTCAAATAGGAGTTAATAAAAAAAATATTAAAATACAAAAGAAACCCATTTTAGAAGTATTCAACTGGAAAATTACCTATCTTATATCAATACACATCAAAAATATAATAAAAATGTGAAGTTTGAAAAAATCGTTCGAGCTCTTTTTGAAAAAATCGAAAAAACTGAAAAATCACAAGAGTAAGCACTTACTTCCGGTTATGCAATTTTCTTCAACAGCTTGCCGTCGCATCTACATAGTATACAAAACTTATATATGAAATTTCAACGCCATACCTCTTTTCGTTTTTGAGATATTCTGTTCACAGGCAGCCAGACAGATACAGACAGACACACAACAGACAGTCCAATGAAAAAAAAATGTTTTCTGGGTTCAGCGGACTCTAACACGTGAATATCTGTTCAAAACTCAATTTCGAATTTTTGGGGTGAATCTAATACTTCCTTTATTGTAAAAGGAAGTAAAAATTAAATTGACCTGCCCGAAATATTTTTTTAGTTTTTTTATTAATCTTTTAAGAATATCGTTTGGTTTGTGTATTTTCTAAGACCAGTTGAATTTTATTTATTATTAAACCAATTTGGTGATTACTGAGTATTTTGAAGCAGTTTTAAATGCACATAAGACCATATATTTCAAATTTAGTACGATTAATGTAAGTTGCTCTATTTTTTGCTAGTCAGTGTAATTCTGATATTTATAAGAATCTGTTAAAAGTGTATCCCAGTTTGTCTAACATTTTTTTTAAATTACTGCTGGTGACTAAATTCGGGATTTTTTTATTGAACAAGAATCAATTCAGTGAATACTTGCTATTAGTCTTGTTCTTCATCAAAACGTTGAAGCTCGTTTGAATCACTTATACCTGATAAAGCACTTGCAACTCGAGTATCATCAAGTGACATGTTATCACCAGTATCCAGTGTCGAAGCAGTAAAAGTAGTATTTTCGGAATTTACTAAATTATTTAGTATTTTACTAAAAAAAAAACGCAATAAGTTAAACACGCTTAAAAGGTCTTTAGCTATGCCTGCTGAATTTACATATAATTTTAATACATACTAAAGATATTGCTATTATCCAATTAATAAAACTTTGTACTCACCGCATTCTCACTTGTTTCATAAGCATTTTTTTGCTTTTTCTGGATATGCTTAAACATTTAGCTTTAGCCATTTTAAATCGTAGACTATAGGATTGTAATATAAATACACTGCAAGCACAGTATCACCACCGAATGCGCTACGATAATAGCAAATACGGAATTGCCATAATTAAAGTACAAGTACCTATTTAAAGATTTGGGAAAAGGTAGAGATATTTTCATTACTTCGCTTATTGGTCAACTGGTTAATGATTTTATTACTTTTCTTCATAATCAAATAATGAGCCCTTAAATTGTCATTACCGTTATCGCACTTAGATTCTATTTAAAGAAAATTACATTGGAATTCATAATGTGAGGCATTCCAATAAATCTGTTGCAGAATTGTTATTCTAGAAATGCAATACTTTCTACAAATTTTCCTCCAAAAAAAATGAACTAAACTTCACTTCAAATTCCCATATATATATATCTTTTTTATATAGTGGGTTAAATTAAAAATTGCAGCTATTTTGTTTTAATCACAAAGAATTAATGGTTATAATTATACAATGACGTAACGTAACAAAATCGAAACTACATTTTTTTGTCGTAATCATTAGCACACCGTTTAACATTAGTGAGTTGGATTAGAAACGGTTTATTATAACACTAATATGAAAAGTAATGACGTTTGACGTACGAAATTACATTAGGTACTTATATGTCAAATTGAAGTATAAGAATATCAAATCAATACAAAAATTAAATAAATCTGGAACAACGAGCTTTACCGAGTTCATCTACCCCAATCTTTATATACAGTGCTTTCGTAAAGTAGTGGATGAATTCGTTAAAAATTCAAGGAATAACTTTTGGAAAAAACGCTCTGACCCGTCGATTTTTATTTTTATTTGAGCATTTTTTGAAATAAAATGCATACATACAGGGTGTCCCGTGTATGAGGTATGACGTTATGGATGTTTTTTTAATAGGCAACCCTCTTTTTTTATTACGTAATTTAAAAGAACGCATTTTTTCACTTACGCTAAGGTAATTTTTGGGTATAGGTCGAATGACCAAAAACTAAGAAAATTTGCAAAATGGTAAATTTTATTTTAAGAAGTACGATTTTATGCTTTTATCGATGACAGCAATCAATAAAAGACATGTCGGCCACCTTAGTTACTGTCAGGCAGACAACGGTGCACAATTTGTACATTTAATTTAGTTGTTTTTGAAATTATCATTGCAATTAAATTTAGTATTGTGCAACATTAAATTTTTTTTCTTAATTTTTGATCACCTGACCTATATTAAAAAATCAGCTTAACGTAAGTAAAAAGAGCATTTTTTCAAATTCCGTAATATAAAAGAAGATTGCCATTTAAAAAACATCGATAACGTCATACCTCATACGCATTTTATTCAAGAAATGCTCAAATAAAAATTAAAATCGACTGTATATAATTCTTCTGTACGTGTGTATGTCACTGAACTCTTCCTAAACGGCTGGAGAACGTCTGTCGGTTCCGCCAGTCTATTATAAATAACTATTTTCTAATTTCCCAAACGTTCAACTGGAAAATGCGACGTTTGTCATGGTATCACGAGATAATATAATTTTTTAAATTTCATTTAAAAAAGTAGGCTTTTTAAAATTAATTTAAGAGTGTGAATTGCCACTTTTTTCACTCACTGAAAAAAGTGACACTTTGCTTTTAATTTAGAAATGAACGATTTTAAATAGACGTTTCCCGAGTTACCAGAACTGACCAACGCAATTGACTAAAATTAAGGCAAATAAAATTCTATACAAAAAAACTTGAATTTGAATATTTAATTAAGTTTGCAATTCAAACACCATGCATCTGAATATAAACATGTATATGTTGAAATCGAACAATAAAGAATAATGAAAAACGGTAGGTACAGTACATAATTAGTCGATGAATCAGACAATATTATTGTGAGCTAACAGTGATTTATTAAAAGTGATTTATTTGATTAATCATTTTACAAATTATTGCCGATTCTTACGGCATTTTAGTACATGCAAAATGAATTCAACTCGGTTACTATTAGGCCAAAAGATATATGTATTTCTCTTTATTATCATGCAGTCCTAATGATCGTAGGTACCTACAAACATTTCAGAAACTGCATTTTATTGTATTAGTTGGTTTGGCTTATTCCAATAAATAATACACAGAAATAATACGTAAAAAAGAGTACAAGAGATAAAACTATATTATAATTAAACAATAGTAAACATCTTTCAGTGTTTCAAAATATGAATTTGTTAATATATTGGTATTGCATTTAGCTATGGAAAATGTATATTGTATACGTATTCATGACACTGCCTGCCAATTGTTAGAAAAACTATTTTTGAAACATTCCGTTGATCGGCAAACTAATCCTCTTCCAAGAAAGGTCATTATCGCTTAGGAATGCAGGTAGTCTGAGTCAAACCGCAGAGTTAGAAAGCGTAAGGATGGTTGCCGATTTAAAGTCAAGTAGGAGTAATCACAAGTTCAAGTCTCTGTCCTTATGGGCCTTAAAGGCCATTGGTCTTACCTGTTTGAGGAGGTTTAGGCATTAATGATAAAACGTCCAATGAATCTTCCAACAGGACAAATAGTCCTACCTGTAGGACGCATATTTAAAATGACGTTTTGAACACTTTTGCGTCCTACTAGCAGTCAGTAACCCCCCCCCCCCCACCTCCAACGAAATCTACGTTCAAAACTGCCTATTTGAACTGAAGGTTTCAACTTGCTAACATCAGTGATAATAAAGTTAGCAAAAGATTAAGATATTTTCCAGGACGTTGTATAATACATAGGTGTGCCATGTCTTACTTATTAAAAGTGGACGATGGAGCTTGTGCGAGTGCAATTTTGTTTGACGAAAAGGGCTCCAAAACTTTATGGAGCAAATCATCTGTATTTGGTAGAGATTATAAAACAGCTCTGTGCCACGGCACAATAATTAATATAATTCAAAGCAAAGCTACAGCCTTATGGGATATCGATAGCCTCCAAATGGCTGCCAAATTAAAACAACTGCGAAAATCAAATGGTAATAAAAAGTTCTTTATTTCGCGGATCGGAGTAGGTCACTATTGTTTGGTAAGGGCACATATTTTTCTTGAAGGCCCCTAAAATGCACATATATCAAAAATATGCCTAAAGTGCATACTTTGTGTTTATACCATGAATGTGTCACGTATTAGAATAAATAAATGCCTCTAACAAATTGCTAAATTGCAGTTCCCACAAAAGTGATTTATCAAAGACATTCCAAAATTCTCGTTAATTTTATTGTTAGATTTTTTATATGACATCTTAGTTATTTTTATAAAATAAACGTTTTAGTTGTTATTAAAAATATGATGTACCTATACCTACTTACTGTCTATTATTAATAAAAATTAAATGAGCAAATAGTTAAACTGCTGTTAAAATCACTTGTACTGTAGAAATATTATGTGCTACTGGCTCATGTCCAACTGAACGTTCAATAATTAAGAGCCTGCGGTTGCCAAAGGTAGTTGGAGTTACTGAAATTGAAATTCAGTTTTTCTGGCTCAGAACTAGAGGATTCTACCTCTGAGCCACCTTCACTGCTAGTGAAGAGACAAGGGTAGTTTGTTCTAAAACAAGCTGATTTATTTATCCAACGATTTTTTGCAAGAGAAACACATTGAGTACATGTATATACATACTATTAGAAACTATGAAAATCGATACAGCAACAACAGAAAACCGGAAAAGGGAAAAAGCTGTCGCATTCGAACGAAAAACAATTTTACTTGTAATTGCCGAATTTATAAAGTGGAAAAGATTGAAAATTAGCAAGCCATTCAAGAATTCGGATATAATGAAATAAGACACCCAACGTTCTTTTGTCCATCGCCTGATTTACATCATGTGTATTGTTACTATTGGCTACTATATCCACACTTTCTGATCCCACTTATCTTCTGTTATCCTTCTCCATATGAAATTAATCTTCTAGCTTCTGTTGTATCAACGATGCTGGGTAGACCCAGATACTTCAGTTCTAGCTCTAGTATCTTCATTTCTCACCTCGTCTAATCCTGTAGTTGACAATTATGCAATAAGCCAACTATAAAAAACGTTCTGAAAGCTTAAAAGAATATCGATAAAGTAAGTTTCATCGTACAGTCTACATAGTCCTAATCTTACAAAAGAACTCTCAACAAAACTTAACTGTAGGGCAATTATTACAATTACTGGTAGAAGATATAGCAGACACAACAGTCTTATTGGTTAGATACAGTCGATCCGTTACGGGACCCCCCAGATCGCTATCTTAAATTATTTTATGGTGAATCATTTGTTCTATTGGGCTTATTTTTCCTTCAACTTTTTTTAAGTTTTAATGCATTTGCTGCCGTTGCAGTCCCTACACTTCCTTCAGTTTATTCCCGTTTCCTGTTCGTATACATTCTCCCATTTATATTCTTCTTTTTAGTCGTAACGATATAGTACAGTAAAATTGTCGGAAAATACCCCGTCACCTTAAAAAAATTGGCCGCGGCGATTCCTCTTGCCCAGTGGTTTAGGGTCATTAGACAAGTGTAAAACCAAAAAGGCGTCACCCCACTCCTTGCCAAACAGCCGCCATCTTGATAACAATTGAATTTGTTTTTTCTCGCGATCCATTAGTCGCACAGAAAAAGTTATGAACAAAAAATGTTGGAAATAAAATTCTACACATTTTTGATCGTCGCCGCGATACCGAGAAGTTGATATTTCAAACGGTAGAGGGCAACAAAGTTACCAAAAATTTGTTTCCGCCATTCTAGCTCTGTGGAGGTGGTTTTTTCCGAAAATTGCAAATGTGAAAGTTGTAGTGCTTGAAAAAATATGCACGAATCTCTTTTAATAATGGGATTGATTTAAATAGTCTCCGAGTGACAGCCCTTCAAAGTCCGCGCAGCGTGGGAAATGTACTATATATTCCGGGGCAGCGAAGTAACCATTTCTCTTTTGCGAGATAAAATCGCCACGTCACTCATGTAGTTTCAATGTGAATAGGTTTTCACAACCTACAAAAATTCTACGTATTTTGGTCATTGCCGCGATACCGAGAAATTGGTATAGGTAAAAGAAATGAAAATGATGGGAAAGGAGTATATGAGCCCAGAATGATATCATTTGGCTCAGATCCGTAAAGCTCTTAAATTTGCTGGTGTAATATTTATTATATAATATAATAATTGCAATTGTTTGTAAATTTTGCCACAGAATGACCAAAATTCAACAAATTGACAATTGCTTTACCACGTGCCATTTGTGCAAAAATAATACATACACCCGACCGTTTATATGTTATTAAACAACAAACAGCTTGTTTCACTTCAACTAAAACATGCTACGGTGAACGGAATTATATTTTGATCGTTTGGGCCAAATGAAATGAATCGGTAATTTATTTTATTCAATTTTGACGGTTTAAAGTGACATTATTAACTCCATAACCTTCATAAACAGCTTATGATTCACAATTGAAATAAAAGTGTTTTAATTCACTAGAGAATTAAAAAAGTTTAATTCAATAGAGAATTAAAAAAGTTTTAATGAAGAACAACATATTTTTATTATCTAGAATATTTACATTCAATTATTCTTTCTCTTTATAGTGTGTAATAGATAATTACTAAAATTTAGATCAAATCGACGATGAATGGGCAAATTATATCTAGTTTGAATATTTCTTAATGTTTTATTCAACATTTCGTCAAAATTGATAAAAACATATATACGCACTTGAATTAAACATTTATTAACTCAAAGATATGATCTCACCTCGCACTACGAGCTCGTGAGCTTAACATCTTTTCCGTGAATAAACATATGTTTAATTCACTTGGTGTATAATATTTATTAAAGTTAACATTGCTTTCTGCAACCGGCCCTTAGTGTTTCCCGTCTACTTTTTGTAATTTGTTATTGGTAAAGCTGTTATAATACTACTAAGAACGTCTACAATTACGATGTAAGAATATTGACCAAGAAGATTTTCTTTTGTGGGTACAAAATAAAGATACCGGAAAAATCTTAACTGTGCCAAATGATTTTATTCTGGGCTCGTATATTGAAAGTAATTTCTTTTTGCATTAACCCTAAGACATATTGTAGTCTACTCATACACGTTTCTTTTTTTGGAGCTGTTTCTTCGTCTTGGTTGGGAGCCTCGGACACAACCGAGTTATTATCGACCATGATAGAAATGTTGCTAAAACTTTTATTGAAAAAAAAGCTCACAACTTGTTATAAACGCAATGTGAAAATTCTTGGAAAAAATCCGTGAATACGATTGCGAGTGCTGTTTCGTGATTGTATTCTGATTAAAAATGGATAATAGTACGAGCGATAATGGTTTTCTTTATGTTAACCAAATGGCAGACATGGCATCTCGTTATTTATAATAAGTGCGGGTATAATAAATATTTTACATCTCTCCACTTCTCCGCGCTGCGGACTATTTAAATTAATCACATTATTAAAAGAGATTCCTGTATATTTTTTCAAGCACTACAACTTTCACTTTCGCAATTTTCGGAAAAAATCACCCCACAGCGCTAGAATGGCGGAAACAGATTTTTGGTAACTTTGTCGCCCTCTACCGTTTTAAATACTAACTTCTCTGTATCACGGCAAGGATCAAAAATGTGTAGAATTTTATTTCAAATATTTTTTGTTCAATAACTTTTTCTGTGCGATCAATGGATCGCGAGAAAAAACAAATTCAATTGTTATCAAGATGGCGGCTGTTTGGCAAGGGTGGGGTGACGCCTTTTTGGTTTTACTCTTGTCTAATGACCCTGAACCACTGGGCAAGAGGAATCGCCGTGGCCAATTTTTTAAGGTAAAACGACAATTTTACTGTACTAATAGCATTCATGTCATTTTGCAAGGAATTGCAACTCATTTCCTACTTTTTGTTTCTGCCAAACACATAATACCTTTTCTCCATTTAATTAATATTCCTTCCCGTGCATGCTATGTTGTTTTCTCATTGATTGGAATAATCGACAAGTTTTCTGAACTGTAACAATTCAGAAGTGTGATATATCCCAGGTAAAATGCATTTGTTAAAACACTTTTGTTTTTTAATGTTGCGCTTTCAACATGAGCGTAACTTAAGGCATCACTTTGGGGGGGAAAAATTAAGACTTCATAAAATTTTTAAACCTAAATTGCAAAAAATGCAGCATTTTCACTTTAAATCAAAATTTGGGGGGGGGGAGTACCGCCCCCCCTTGCCCCTCCCAAGTTACGCCTATGCTTTCAACAACAAAATTCAGCTTCCAAAAGATCAAGCATGCGATGATTAAGCAATTCAAAATACATAGTTGGTCTAAATCAACTACAGAAGCGTGAATCCAAAGATAAATTAAAATCACTAATTAAAAAACAAGAATATTGATATCATGCTCCATAGAAACTCTGACTGATTAATATAATTTCTTACTTTCCGTCAGCAGAAAACTGAATATTAATATAATTAATACAAAAAAAGTTGTGGAAAATACTAAGAGTTAGAAAAAGAAATTTAAACATAGTACTGATACTGATAAAAGCCATAAAAACATATAGAATAGGTGCAATAACTATGTCAAGGCATAAGACGGTACTCATAAAACAGAACAGGGATGAACCAAATGAGACAAGAAATATTGTCGAACTCGTGTTTGCTTAATATACTAATAAAGGAAATTATTAAAGGTTGAAACGATATAATATGCAAGAATAAATGGAGATATCTGAAAATGAAATGGATACGAACATGGGTGGTATTTTCAAATTATTTACTCATGCAAACAAAAAGAGTAAGAAAACGGTAGAAAACCTAAAAGAATAGAATGAGGATATGAAAAGAAAAAAATATGCATTTAACATAGACAAGACAAAAGCGATGCAGTACTAAGAAGTAATTTTTGCGTCGAACTAAAAGGAGGACACGTAAGAACAAGCTACAGACTTTAACTATCTAACAAGAGATAAACGGGAATAATACACCCAGAAATAGCTACTATAACCATGCTCTTTGCTATAACACTGTAAGCAAGAATTTATAAGAAATAGAGAAGTATCAATGCGACTATAAGAGTACTCAACATGATCTAAATGAACTTATGAAATTCTTAAGAGCAGTTTTAGGAGAAATAGAAAAGGGGCAGGATAGAAATAGAAACATGGAAGACTGTGTAAACGAAATGTGGTACAGTTGCTGCCATAAAAAATGGGACAACTCTTATAACAGATTTTTGTCTAATTCTAGCTGCTTGAATTTGTTTTATTCATATGTCA
This sequence comes from Agriotes lineatus, assembly GCA_940337035.1. Classification (NCBI taxonomy): domain Eukaryota; kingdom Metazoa; phylum Arthropoda; class Insecta; order Coleoptera; family Elateridae; genus Agriotes; species Agriotes lineatus. Next base: position 104,277,589 of record OW679198.1, on the reverse strand, counting down.
TATGCAACATTGAATATTGGATATCTGTCAAACAATTCCAAATTAGAAATAATACAAGCAAGCAGTTATGCCGCATATAAATGCAGTGACAAAAGGTGGAATATCGCGAAAATAGACGTAACTGTCCCATTTTTTACCGCAACTGTACATAGGAAAAGGCATTGTTAAAAATTTCGAAGAATCGACTATATCTGTGGTCATGTAACATAGTAACGTTGTTTGTTTTCATGTCCGCGATGTAACGAGAGATTCGTGTTATACGTTTGGCAGTACTGAAGTGTATTATTGGTGGCACTGGCGGTCGATGTCAAATCTGAGGTTAGCAAGTTAGGTTTTGTTTGTTATTTGACACAGGCTAAAGTAAAACCTAACCTGCAAAACTGAAATTCACATCGACTGCCAGTGCCACCAATAATACGGTGCGAGGACAATAGAACAAACAAAGTTACTATCTTACATGGGGGACTGGTTCGACAGAAAGTGTCAAGAGCGATCAAAGAAAGTAAAACAGCAAAACAACAGTGGCTACAGCATCAAACACAAGAAGCGCAGAACCGGTACAAACGAACAAGAAACAAAGTCAAGTCAATATGCAGAAAAAATAAAAGGGGTAAAAAGAAAGTAAAATAAAAGAACTAGGGGAATCGTTTTACTAAAAGGAACATAAAAGGCTTCTACGGAATCATAAAAATAGAAATAAAAGGTTTTCAGCAGCAAACAATAGACCTAAGGAATGAAGCAGGAGAACTGTGCATGAACGAGGAGAAGATAGCAGAGATCTATCAACAATATTTTGAAAACATTTTAGAAACGAGAATGCAACAACAGTAAACCAGGATCGCAGCATAGCGGAAGAGCGAAATTACCGACATGGGAAGACGTCCAAAGAATAGTAAAGAAAGAAAAGAAAAATAAAAGCCCTGGAACAGTGCAAATTCCTATGGAACTAATAAAACATGGAAACGGGGATCTGGGTAAACGTATATATAATCTCATCAGACTAATATGGGTTGAGAAAGAACTGCCAGCGGACTGGGAAACAGCGTTAATATGCCCAATCTTCAAAAAAGGAAATAAACAACAAAAAGAGAACTATATACCAATCTTTCTCCTAAGCACAACTTATAAAATTCTGGCATCATTAATCAACCAAAAAGTCAAACAGGAATCACAAGAAAAGATAGGACATTATCAGGCAGAATTTAAGGAAGAAACATCTACAGTAGATCAAATCTTTATACTAAGGCAAATTCATGAAAAATGTAGAGCAAAGAACATAAGAATTCATGCATTATTTCTAGATTTTAGACAACTTTCGACAGATTGCACAGAACACGATAATAGAAGCGATGAAAGAATTACAGTATAGCCAAGACTTGACAGACTTAGTAGCGTTAACCTTAAGAAAAACAAATAAACAAAGTAAGATACAAGGGCTGACTCTCCAAGGGATTCGTAAGTAATACAGGTCTAAAGCAAGAAGACCCACTATCAACACAACTTTTTAACATCACATTCGAATATATTATTAGAAGAGCAAAAATTAATGCATCCACAGAAATTTTAAGTGGCCTCTTCCAAATACTAGCATTTGCTGACGATGTAGTCATAATGTCCAGAATGAAACAACAACTTATAGGTTTGGTGAAGAGTTTCGAAAGAAAAGCCCAAGAAGCAGGACTGGAAATTAATATAAACAAATCGAACTATATGATAATGGGCAACACAAAACAAAACGAAAGTCATGAATTACATATAAAATACTAATGGAAAACTGGCCTTCAAATTAACGAACACCCTGACATACTTAGGAGTCGAAATAAATAGTGAAAGGAAACAAGAAACTGAAATCCAAGAATGTTGAAAGCATCGACGTGCGCAGGTTCCTTAAACTATCTGTTAACTAACAAAAGTGTACCAAGAGTAGCGAAAATACGTATATATAATTCGCTGCTAAACTATGGAAGTGAAACGTGGGTGCTAATAAAAGCGGTAGAAAACAGTCTAATGGCATGGAAAAGAAAAATACTTTGAAAGATTTTTGAGGCATAAAGGACGACCAAACATGGCGCAGGAGAACCAACATAGAAGTACAAGAACAATTTAAAGAAGCTAACGTTGCCGTAGTACTAAGACAAAATAGATTAAGATGGTCGGACATGTGATGAGGAGAAGGAAAGAAGAAGCCATTCGGAAGGCACACGAACAAGAACCAGAAGGAAGACAGAAGATAGGAAGACCGATAAACACATGGAAGAGACAAATAGAGGAGGATCTACAGTGTCACGAGCTAAGAAGATGGGAGAACAGAGATCAAGATAGGAAATTATGGAGGAAAAGAGTTGAAGCCATAGGCCAAAGCGGCCTGTAGTGCTGTTAATGAATGAATACACTTAGATGAATCTAGACATTTATTAAATAACTAGTGAGTCACCCGAACTACGCCTCGTTTCGCTAATTTAAGAGAGATTCATTAAGATAAATTTAAAAAAAGATGCATGGGCCGGGAAACCGAACCCGGGCCGCCCGCGTGGCAGGCGAGCACTCTACCCCAGGACCAGCCTGGGTTTTTTTAATAATGGGCCGCTATAATGATATATGAACATATGTATTCACCCGAGCTAATAGCACACGGTGACAGTAGCTGCCATACGTAGCCACGCCGACAGCGCTCTGATCCGCTGCTTAGAGAATTTAATTAAATTAAAACTTTTTCGTACTTTTTTGAAAATAAAAACCGGCCTACGCTCTAAGTCTAAAAATTAGCAAACTTTCAAGCCATCATACAACTTAATCGGCCCAGTATCTTCGGAGGAGATTGCGAACAAACATAGAAAGATAGAAAGATGAAAGAAAGAAAGAAAGAAGAGAGAAAGAAAGAAAGAAATAAGGAAAGAAAGAAAGAAAGAGAGAAAGAAAGAACGAAAGAAAAAAAGAAAGAAAGAAAGAAAGAAAGAAAGAGAGCAACTATTTTATGTTATAGGATTAGTATAATTACATAAATTAATTTTCTGTAATTTTGACCTAATATAATAATATTTTATTGTCGTTTTTAATGTCAAAATGATGCACTAGTTGCAATTTGAGATTTCATATTGACACTAGTTGCAATATGAGACCTCATATTGAGACTAGTGGTAATATGAAAATTTGGAACACAAATGATGCATATATTCGGACAAGTTGTAATATGAGATGTTACGCTCATTTTGACATTTTCTTATTTATTGATTGAAATAAATTAGTCAGATTTGGTTATTTGCTTTATTTTCCTAAAAATACAATACTTTACTTGGGATAGGCAACTTTGTTAACATCTACCTTTAATTTCAAACTTAATGCTACACTGCTGTTATCAGTTCAGAGCACTCTGCATTCTTTAGTTTTTACATTGGCCAACTTTCCAATTTTTGGGAATTTTTGATAAGCTGTATTGGGCTGGTTTGGAGCATTTTTCGGTCATTTTCCTGGCAAGTCTTGCGTTGTGAAAGTTGGAATTGCTTCCTATGGAGCTAGTCTCGCGGCTTTTGGAAGCCATCTTCATAGTTGGAAGGATTAGAGGCTCCGCATCCCCTGGCTGGAATGTTCCGGAGATTGGTATTGGTGTCTCCGGCATTCGGTTCGTCACAGACGGATTTCTTGGGACGTTCACACTTCGCACGCTTGCTTAACGAGTTGGCTGCACACATCTTAAGGTTCGTACATGGTGTTTGCCTACGTTTCCCTCTTTTGAATGCCGTAATCTATTTGGAAAAATTTGTATTTTTAGCCTTTAAAAATCTGGTTTAAAAACCTGGTTTAAAAATCTGCTTTAAAAATCTGAAATGGATCGTATTTGCCATTGATTTTTGGATCCACCCAGGAAAATGCTTTGTTAATTGGAATTGGTTCGCTTACCTCGTTTGGGTACTATGTGTATGAGGCATTTGGTAACTGGCATCGCCTACTCCGCCACCCTCCTGCGACGCTCACTATGCTGTCGTAAGTCGGCCCCTGCTCCGTATGACCTTGGCGCACCAGGTGCTTCGGAGAAGCTGTTGGCCTGTGTTCGGCCCTGGAAAGCAGCATGTGTGAATCGTTTGTAACATGACAAGGTGTGTATATGTGTACTAGCGTAACAACCGCTTAGCTAATTGTAGGCATTTCATATAGTAGTACTTGCATTGTAGGATTATTTGTGTGTAACTTGCATTAGGGCATATTTTGCTTACCATTGGATTGCAGTAAATGTGATGAAGCCCGTTTTGAACTGGGCCCTGTAACATAACAAAACATTCAGATATGCTGTTGAACTATTTTAAGACAGTTTAGCTTACCTAGATTACAGGCTAGCCGTATTTTTACACAACTTTGGCCACTGCATTTCGCCTAACTTAGTTGCAGAGGTTAGCCTTGCAAACGTCAAATGTCATTAGGGTGTAGGTTGTAACTAGCGAACCGCTCACGGTAGTTTAATGCTCAAACTTTGGATATTCGTAAAATCAATTTTGGTAATTTGTTATATTAGCTTTTGTTAGGAGCATAATTCAAGCCGTTGCTTTGTTTAGTCATATATAAGAACTTGAGTTTAAAACAGAAACCGCCACGCCCTGTATGATCATACAACCGTAACAGCGGGCTTCGAGCCTTTGAAATCTTGATGTCACATTTAAATTGTAAGCTAACATTCGGGGTTGTAGTTAGCATTTTTGCTTGCATAGCTCTAGTTTTCGCAGCACTCTGCCTCACAGTATGCGTGCGAATCATTGTACTCGTCTTGCCAATTGGGTAGCAACTTATTTTCTTTATTCGTGATAGATTATATCCCAGGATGTCCTACTTTTAGCCTTTGATTGATTTATATGAAATGTATTGATGCAGTGCCTTTGCCGATTTTAACGTGTTTATTGTTGATGTACTGGTTTGTATATTGTTATTTGTTTATTGCTGCGCTTTCGATTTGTTCGTATAATGTTTGATTTTGTTTGATGATTTGCCTGCTCGTGTTTGATTTGCTCTTGTGTTATTTTGTGTGATGCACTATAGTACTAAATCTATTAATAAAGCTGTGATATTTTTATTGGTCGTTGCTATTTTGTTCATCTTGCTGGTTTTTATCTTCGACCTTGTGTAAGGTCCGGCACAAGGAATTGGATCTGAGTCGAGGACCTGGCGCCCTCTCCTATTTCTTTTTGATTCTCTTTCAGCATAGTTGGAACCCCGACCCTCGCGACTAGTTAGCCCATTAGGCCGATAGTTACCAGCCGGCAAAATATCTAGTACAACTTTCGCCAAAAGGTAAGGCCGACCCCCTATCTTCCCTTACAGAGATTTCATATTGACACTAGTGCTAATATAAACATTTAGAACAACTTTATAGATTTAAGTACGTTTATTTACTATAAAAATTAATATGACTCAAAATTACAGAAAATCTTGTAACACCTTACGAAATTAGTGTTTTTCACACACAACTTCACGACTAGTGCCAAAAACACTTTGATTTTGCAACTTGATACATAAATACCAATTTATAATACATACCCAATATAATATTATGGTTCCATTTCATATATCTATATATATATATATTTGTAAATTTATATATAAAGATAGTTCCTCTCACAGCTTGTGTGGTTACATAAATAGTAAAATGTTTTTCCTTGACTGAGACAGGGGTTGGAATAACTCCAATCTCAGTAATACGCACAGGTACCAAGCTTTAATGGTTAGATTGAAATAAAACCACTTATATGTATCGCCTGACGTTTCGTATTTATTTTTATACTTTCTCAAAGGCTAACAACTTGTGGAACCAAACACATGTTTTTTAAGGACATGTGACGATATTAAAATTTGATCTACTCCCGTTCTCAGGACTAACCAGGAACACCTGAAGACGGGAGTAGATCAAAACTCCCGAAACGTCGTGTGATATACACCCTAGACAGTGGAAAAAGTGCGATAAAACATATCGTAATAGACCACTGCCAAAAAATGACATTCAGAGAACAAGTTTCATAATTATACTAATTATTCAACAAATGTCTAAATTTATTTAAGTTTATTGTTTATTCAAATACCTACCTTTTTGTGCAAGTGAATAAAATTATACTCCGCGGTGGGTCATTACAGTGGCGAGTTTATACAGCGGCGAGTAGACTGGCAGCGATATGACCGCGGCGAGTTGACGGCGGCGACTCGGCCGCGACGAGTTGTTCTAGATATAGACCACCACAGATATAGTTAATAATTCGTAATTTTTAACATTGCCTTTTTAGCTATGTACCTGCATATATACCGCAGGCTCATGATATTACAGATCCTGTCCGAGTTACCGGATCTGACTAAGTTATGGGTTACGAGTAGTTTATTGACTTCACTGTGTCAGACAGTTGAACCGAGTCATCTAATCCGACAAGACGTGTTAAGCGTATGACTTGATTAATAATGGCCAATCAATGACTATCATTTCATTCTAATTCTAGAAAATTACTTCATGGCAATACTTCCTTAGTTCATTTATCTTAATGGGTCTGATAATAATATAATTTAGATAAACCTGAAAGTGATTAGCATCAGATTTCGAAGAAGCTCTACAGTTGGTTTATTTGAATATCATCTTGTTGATTTAAGTAAAAAAATTACATCGAAAACTTTGAACTTCTGCAACAGACCGATAGAAATGACCTTCACCGCTAAATATTTCCAAATTATGTTTCTAAACAACACCTTGTGCGCGTCCACGGATGATTGTAATTTTAATCTAAACACATATTTTTAATTTTATTGTTCTATTCAGTTGTACCCGCCAATCAAGCTCAAAAATAGCAAACATGTTATTATGTAAATTTTATTTGTAATTCATTTGCATAAAATAAAGTGCATTGACACTCAAATTTGTAAACGAATAATAATCAAGAAAACCAAATATTTTAGGAGTTTAACTACAAAACAGTTTTTTTTTCTTATCGGGGAAAACACGCAGCTAAACAGTTTGTATTTTGCGCCTTTCCTCGGATTGGGCTTTTAGCGGCTGCATTGACAGGTGAATTTACTTCAAATTGCATTTCGCAAGTAAAGTGGAACACTTCGTACATTCGAATGATCAATCTTTAAGGCAATGAAAACGCACAATCACGCACTCGCACTAACTTTGTCACACACACACGACTGATCTTCAGTCGGAAAAACTAAGGGAACTAAAAGAAAGAATAGTGACTAGAATATTCGATCAAATCAACTTAGGCCGGGCCTTTATGCTATCAAAGTAGACTGAAAATCCAGAACATGTGACCCCTTTGCCAATCTTAGAGAAAATCCGGATTTCACGATACAAAAACTTCATTTTATTAACTCTGCGCCGGGGGTCAACCGTATCTTTAAAAATTCTCTGCGATTGGCTTCCGAGCGACTTCTTTTACAAAAAATCGTAAATGGATTAGGCTGCGAATAAAATTCATCCTTCTTGAGAATGCTAAATGTGTGATATTATGACAAATAAAACGGGATGGGCTAGGAGTTAGAGCCGTCCTCGCTTTTGGTGACACAGATTTTCCTTTGATTCTTTGTGCTATTGGCTCGAAACTTGAATTCTATATTTAGAACTTATTTTCGACGTTTTTAGTGCTCTGTTGACTATACTTGATTTATACGTAATTTGTTCTTGGCTGCAAATTAACGTGTTTATATGTCATTGCAATTAAAAGAAGCTTTAGTCTTTACTCTATGCGCAAAATCAATACCAAAGGATAATCTATTTTTTACAGAAAGTACAAACTAAAAATCATGTTAAATAAAGCACAATGACCACAAGATTATAAAATTGAAAATATTAACACAAAAGTCAGATTACACAGTTCAATTTAAGGTATTTTCTAATTTACTACATAATTAAAAATATCAATACAGCAAACTATATTAACTATGTTAAGTAAATACACTACAAAAGTAAACTTCCATTTATTGTATGTTCTTATACATAGAATGGGTTTAGGAGTTCTAAAAGTTCATTATGTATTATCGAGCTTTGTAGTTGGACATGTTGAATTATTTTTAGGAGTAGCATTTTAATTTCCCCCTTTGTGGCTTTATCGTACATTTTAGGTTTTACTCCCAGGAAGTTACAATATTAAAACTATGCTTTCCATTAAATTAACATTCGTATGTTAAAGCTGTAACGAAGAGAAGCTTAAATATAAAATTTTAAACATACAGTCCAGCTTCCATTGAACGAGAAAAACTCGAGAAACAGATAATTACATTTGCAGAAACACACAAAATAAGTAAAGTAAACACAGTAAAATATAAATACACTACAAAAATAAAAAAACTTCATATGTATATGTATACCAATATAATTGTAAAACATTTGGTAAGGACTTTACTCAGAACTTTCCTCGCAAGTGAACGTTGTGGCACTAAGCAATTTTAAAAATCAAAGTAAAGTAATTGTGAAAATATCTTCACGTTTGTAGTAATACTGTAACAATAAAAGAAAATACTTTGTAATGCAAATTACATCAATTTTCAAATAAAAAACATTGCCGGCTATGGGATTCGAACTTTAGCTACTGGGAACGTGCCTGCCAATGCGATTTTAATAGTCGGCGATCGCTGCCTCGCTCACCGAGGACGTCTTCGATCGGTGAAATGCGGCTGCCGTAAATACAACGCATTTATTCTTGACGTCTGTTTTATTTTTTAAAACACTTATCTTGTATAATGTTGGTTCCCATTTTCGTCAGCCATAAAGCCTGAGCTATGTAGAAATTATCATTTGTATCTATTTCACAGTTGAAGCACAAATAAACATTTTATTTTTTAAGACCTTCATCTTGTATATGTTGGGTCCAAAATATTCCCTTTTTCGTCAAGGGTAAAAACCCGCACTCTGTGTAAAATATTACTTTCATTTAAGTAACAGTTCTCGAGTTATAGTAAAAACAGACGACATTTTATTTTTTAAGATACTCACTCTGTACATATTTTATCGAAATGTTCTGAGTTTCATGCCAGGAAGGCATATAATTTGCATGGAAAATATAATGTTTTTCAAACGAATACTTTTTGAGTTATACCGACAACAAACAGACAGACAGACGAAATTGAGAAAACCTGTTTTTCTTCATCTAGGGACCCTGAAATGGGAAGATCTGAAGAAATCTCGGAAGGCGATTTTTTCGGGATTACAATACTTTCCTTGGTCTTTTAGGCGAAAGAAGTAAAAAGAAAAGAATCCACAACAAGAAATACCATTTTCTTGAATTGTTTTTCATTTTTTACTAAAATAATTCGTTCTCAACAAAGTTTCCTAAAGCTACTAATGCACAATACATTTCGCCGGTCACATTATCTTTAGAACCGTAGTAATTAATAGAGAACGGAATGTATGCAGTTCGTGTTTATAAAGTATACGCGTATATATGCACCCTATTTTGTAAAATATTCAAAACGTATGCAGAAAATTTTATAAATATGCATATGCATATGTCATCTCATTTACTTAATGGAGAACTTAAAAATGACTTAAATAATGGTCCAGTCATCATATACCTATAATAAAAATTTAAAAAATGAGAATATTTAATGTTTTGTTTTACTGATACTAATACTTTTTATATTGATTTGCATTAGAGTTAAGTAAGTACTTCTATAGAAACACATTGACAGTGAGACAAAATTCGTAAATCAGTCATCATAAAAACATCTTACAAGTAAATGCTTTTCAAAATTTTCAAGAAGAAACTTGTCTTCTGTCTGAAAACATGTAGTGCTTGATTTATATTATTTAATGTAGTATAGCCAGGAGTTTTCGTCATTACTGATTTTTTTTAATTTGAGCACTTCGTACTTTATCTTTCATATTTTTTCAAAACAGCTAGCACAAGATAGAAAATAGTGGCGAAAAATAGTGTTAATGAGCAGTAAACATAAACTTCTTTACACCAAATGGTAGAAAGTAATAAGACAATATACAGGTTGTTTCTAAAATATATGGACATGGCTTAGCCATGAATTCCTGGGGCCAACATAAGATGATTTTACCCAACTTACCTATATCCAAATTTCTTTTCTTACACTGGTATTCCGCTTCAAAGTTCTTTAAAAAAACTAATTTTGCTTATAAAAACAGAACGCCTTGATCTATTTGGATGATAGTCTGTATGGTATGCAAACGAGTCTAAGACATCTTTTAAGATGATATTGGTCATTATTAACAAATCACTAGTGATTGGAATACGTTTGTCACGACACATATCAAAGGCTAACTTTTAAAGGGTTAAAATTATAACATTCATTTTTTACTTCATTTTACAATAGTAAAGGAAGTATTGGATTCACCCCAAAAATTAGAAATTGAGTTTTCAACAGATCTTCACGTTTTAGAGTCCCTTGATCCCAAAAAACATATTTTTTTCATTGGTCTGGCTGTCTGTCTGTGTGTCTGACTGTGAACAGAATATCTCAAAAACGGAAAGAGGTATGGCGTTGAAACTTTATATATAAGTTTTGTATACTATGTAGATGCGACAGCAAGCTTTTGAAGAAAATCGCATAACCGGAAGTAGGTGTTTACTCTTGTGATGTTTCAGTTTTTTCGATTTTTTCAAAAACGGCTCTAACGATTTTTTTTAAACTTTACAAATTTTTAATGTGTATTAATGTGAGATAGGTGATTTTCCAGTTGAATACTTCTAAAATGGGGTTCTTTTGTTGTTTTAATTTTTTTTATTAACTCTTATTTTAAATAGAACACCCGGTATATTATTACATTTTTGAATTCAGCTTAAAATTCAAGAAAAAGTTTGTTTCTTGAACTAACACTCTATTTTGTACCGCATTTGTAAAATTTATAATTTTTGAAAATTTTTGACAAATGCTTAAAATTTAAAATCAAATTTTTGGCTAATTATAAGATCACTGTAAAAGGAAGTTGTGTGCGTGTATCACACCAGATTTTTTCGGATAGAAATTCATTAGTAAAAATTTCTGTCTCTCTATGATTTTTGATATTTGTTATGGTTTTGCCACAAATAAATAAAATTTTAATTTCTACATCTTGCATGTCACGAAACAGATGTAATCTACTACCAATTGTTGTGTGACCACACTTCTCACGTATCTGTGAGAGAGTTGTTACGTAATTATAAACATTTAATCATCTTTGTTATTTCCATAATAATGGTAATAATATACACTTATGGCGAACAAACAGATATTTTTTTGGTTCTGGGATATTGTGACAGAAATTGTCGCAGGAGCCTGACAGAATACAGAGAAAGGTTTCCGAATCGCCGCATTCTGGATCATAGAACTTTTGCAAATGAAAGACGCCTTTGCGAAACTGGAAGTTTTGCACCAGTTACTGCTGATCGTGGACGTCCTCGTGTAATTCGTATCCCTCATGTAGAAGAAGAAGTTTCGAAGGATGTTGCACACAGAGTTCTTAAAAAGCAATTGTTACATTCATACCATTTTCAAACAGTGCTGACGTTAGCAAGCAACGTCACTTTAAGTACGAGTTCACAATACACGGTTGGACAAGAATAATTGGCAGCTTTCTTATAAACACCATCATTTTACCAAATCTCCTAAATGGAGAGAATTACTTAAAATTTCTACAAAATACATTTCTGGGTTTGTTGGTTGACTTAACATTAGATCTTAAACGGCATATGTGGTTTTTACACGATGGAGCGCCTCTTTATTTTAGATTAAACGTTCGTCATTATCTCCACGCACAGTTTCTTAGCAAATCGGTACAGGGGCCGACGCTTCTGCAAACTGGGCATCTTGATCAACAGATTTAAATATTTGCGATTATTTTCTGTGGGGACCATTAAAAAATAAAGTGCATTGGAATCATATTAACACACAGGATGAACTTTGAACCAGGATACAACAAACATCACAATCAATTGCAAACAATTAAGAAATGCTACAGAGAGTACACTTTAACTTCTTGCGTAAGATTAACCTTTTCATCCACGAAAATGGCGGGCACTACGAGCATCTTCTGTAAATGTATTAATGTTCCTGCGTTTCACGAATAAACTAATTAGTTAGCAAATTGCCTTTTCGTCATTTGTTTTAACATTGAAAATGTTTAACGAATTGGGAGTGTGACTGTAATACGGGGCTCCAGTAGCGATTTGTGTGACGCTTTGAAAGTTGTACGTATTGCAGGTGAATGTTGTTGGTTTCATTTTGAAGATCTCGTCAAGGGCGAACTTTCTGGAGAGATTGTGAAAATGTAAGATACGAGCGGTGAAAACAGGGAGGTTAAAGCACGAAAGCGTGCGGTGCTGTTACATCGCTTATTTCGTGAAAGATCCAAATGTGATTTGGGGTTAGTTGGAGAGTGGATGAGCCAACGCGAATCGTACTGACTGTTTTTTTGGGGTCTGCGATGCACGGGGGCGAAGTTACAAGGGTGTAAAGATGAGGTGCGTTTGTAGCAAATTGGATGTTAGCATAAGCAGGTGGAAAGAAAAAAAATGTCAAATTTTGATTTTTGGCAGTATGAGGATGAATCTGTGAGTTTTTTAAAATGTTGTGGCCCAGATGGATTTGGAGATTGAAAAATGAAGAAAACGTTATAATTATCAGAAAAACCTTAGTCAAATTCGCTGTTTGAAGATTTTCTACTGGTCGATTGCATTTTTAAGAGAATTCGGATGCGGTTCTGGGGTTGAGGGATTTGATAGCCTTATTTTATCAATTTTTAAATAATTAAAATGTGCAATTTTGTTTGATTATGGCCTTTTGTGAAACTGGAAATGTTCAAGCAAATATTAAATAGCGTGATACTAATGGAATGTCGGATTGTAATTTTCTCTAACATAAATGATATTTTGTAGGGTCAAGGTCATTGGCGCGCTGTACTTGTTGGCAGACGGTGGTAGAATGGTAGACGGCCAGTGGCAGGGTTGGGATGTCAGTGTCAGCTGTTTGCACTAAAATTTAATGCAGGATTGCAATAGAAAAAGTTGGTGGGAACTTTAAATATATAAATACACATACATATGTATATGTACGGAAAATGGAAAGTTACTTAGTTTAGACAATGTAAAAGCTCCCCAAACAACAAATCCTTTTAAAATATACAGGGTGACCACGGGAAGTGTTTACATTTTAAAATAAGCAAAACTGTGTTAGTTTTTCAAAAAACAAATTTATTTACGTTTCTAACATGTTTGTTAGGATATGCCATTTAACTTTAAGTAGCAAAAATCAGGTCAGGAAGGTGACGACCGTCTTCCCTGATACAATTTTCAATTCTGTTTAGGAAGTTCTGCCATACTCGCTGTAGTGTCTCCTCGGTGATTAGTGCCACCTCCTCACGAATTGCTTCCTTCAGATCATCCAAATTACTTACTTTTTACTCATAATGTTGCCCGTGGTTCGAAAACTTCTAACCCATTTCATAATCGTTGGTCGGGTCGGTACGGCTCCATGCCGGTCAACGTTGAAACGAATGCAAAAATCACGCTGAGCCGCTACCACTGAATCATTGTTTCTTACATACGACTCGTAGGTAAACACGCGATGTTCAACTGTCCACGGCTCCATTGCGACTGAGATACGTATATGGGCATGCCTTGAGAGCTGAATGACCATCACCTGATCACTCGCCTGGGCTGAGTACAGTCCCATCAAAAATGTTAAGTGGTCACAAATGGCATATCCTAACAAACATGTTAGTAACGTAAATAAATTTGTTTTTGAAAAACTAACACAGTTTTGCTTATTTTAAAATGTAAATACTTCCCGTGGTCACCCTGTATTTATTGAACAATTATTACAAAACTAAAGATACATATCGAGTAAACAACTTAAAGATCTATTCGCATCTAAACTCTTTCTCACACTGCCCTACACCTTCTAATGAAAGGAGCAACATCTTTGCGCCGGTTCTTATATTTGCTATTAAAGCCCGCTTCATGAGTAAACAAAATAAACTATGAACAATAAAATGTGGAGCCGCCAAGCGGATGGCTTGTAATTCTCAGGACTCCTTCAAAACAAATAACAAATGTAATAAAGAATGACGCATATAAGCAAAACATCTTCTAAAGTTATATAAAAAAATTGAATGTAATATCAAATTGAACATCTTTATCTAATTGCAAATTAATATTAAAATCTACAGGATGCTGAGAAGGTTCAAAATTGCAGTACATATTAGTTATTAATGATCTTCCCAATAATGTTTAGCGTGGCGTATAATAAACAATAATAATAAAGATGTGAAAAACTTTCTTTTTTTTCTATCCCTTGTAAAGTTTATTTTCAATGCATTAACGAAGGTTAGTAAATTGCAACTTCTGCAAATACATTAAATTTGCATGTCAAATTAAAGCAGGGGCTGTTACTGGGATTTTTTTGTGGCTAAATCGTAACAGATATAAAAAATTACAAAGATACACAAAATTTATACTACTGAAGGTATCTTCTCGATACACTAATACCATTTCAAAAGGTGTCTTATGTCCATGGTGCATATCATACTGAATATCAGCCACATCGATTCAAGCATTCCCGTTTTATAAGGAGATTTTTTTAAAGAACTTTGAAGCAGATTATTTGCATAAGGAACGCGTTTTCGATATAAGTAAGTTACGTTTAATCGTTCTATTTTGAACACAGAAATACATGGTTAAGCCATGTCTATGTATTTTAGAGACACCCGTATATAAGTACTTTTACATGAGTTCTAAAAACTGTTAATCAATGCCAACGATTTATAGTCATTCCTTGCGCTTCAAATTGCGTTGTGTAATCCATGTCAAAAGCAAAAGCTTGTCATTTGTCGTATGTATGTAATTCAATTTTATTACTTGTTTTCTTCTAAGATAATCAGCAAATGCTACTTTGATGTTATTTTTTTACATTCTGAATATCTGAAAAAACCAATTTCGCAACATGTTCTACTGCAGGTTGTTCTTGTAAACTCCATTCTTGTAGCCTCATTCCATAGATTAGATAACTATAGAACAGTACAATTGTTTATTAACCTTCCCAATAACCTCACATCAGCAGCAGTAATGCTTGACTTTTCTATGTGGTATGGTTTTTCATCAATATCATCAGTTTCTTTATACAAACGAACAACATTCCTGATTGTAATATGACGAGACATACATCCTTGCTGATCTGTAGTGGCTTTTAAGCATTTGTTACCAAATTCGTTATGGCAGTAAGGAAGTGATATAAGTGTTCAAGACTTGATGTCTAGCTAAGCTACAATGAAATCTAAAGATTTCAATTTCCAAAGGCGATACACTTACAATTTAGTTGCATTTTGCTTCTACAATACAATATTTGAAAGTGAGATTGCCAAACCAATTCAAAACAGTATAAATTAGTTACATAACTATAGTAAGTACTTATACTATCTTCAGTTATGTTCTAATATTTCCTATAAAGTTTCATCTAGTTAGGTGGTACAAGGTATTGTCTGAATGTTTAATCTTTTTATAATCCAAAGGGTTGGACTTTCCGATAAAGGTTAATTGTTGCTTCTAATTCTTCCAACAAGCACCTTTAAAGATTATTGCGAGCTTAAACCCTCATAATGGAAATTTTTCTCTCGCCCGATCTTCCGATTCGGCGAAACGTTATTAATTAAGCCGCAGCTCCCTCTGGCGCATAAAGGCGGCTCTGTTTAACTAAAAAAGTTGGCAAGTGCGCTAAGGTCAGTAAACCCCAATTTCTTGTCCGAGGGCGCGCATGAAGCCGAAGTTAGAAAAGTCCAATCAATTCGCAAAACTAACTAATCAAGAGTCGCATTAACACTTGTTATTCATGGAGTTTCAGGAGTTTGTGTTTGCAGCAAGCGCAGGAGAGATGGAGGATAGTCGTGTGCAGATAGTGTCGGTCGCAGGAGGCTGTTTAGTATGTGAAACGTGTAAGATGCCCAGGGCGCACATTTGCGAGTCTCCCCGCCCCCGCGCCCCTGCAACCCCTGGACCACAGGGCTTGATAATGGATATATTGTATCATCTCCGCCCGACCGATAGACAGCTTATTTCACATTCAAATGACATTTATACACGGTCGTTACGTTTGCGTAGAAGTAGCCTCAAAAATTATAAATCAGTTGGTATTGGGCGCCCTTATTAAAGGGCGCTCGCAAA
This sequence comes from Agriotes lineatus, assembly GCA_940337035.1. NCBI lineage: Eukaryota > Metazoa > Arthropoda > Insecta > Coleoptera > Elateridae > Agriotes > Agriotes lineatus. The sequence goes on along the minus strand of OW679198.1, from coordinate 104,261,468 downwards.
TTCATAAACGTCACCGGCATTGCTGGATGAGCGCAGGAAGTGACAGTGGGCCCGGCGTAATTTTATTCACCCTGTATAAAGTGGTTGCTGAAGGAATGTGTATGTATAAGTAATAAATTGTCGCTTGAGAGAATGTCCAAGCGGGCGGGGTGGCTCGGCTAAGGGGCGCTTGGGGATGGGGCGCTTGTACAACACGTGCGCTCGGGGTGGACGTCTCCGCATACGCTAGCACTAGATTAACTATGGCAGGGCCGTATTCTTGGAAATCGACGCGAATGCGAGATAAAGCTATTTCGCACTCATCTCATGTAACTGGATATTTTGTCCCAACTTACTTTTATACCAATTGCTGAAATTACATAACTTTTATTTACCATAATTTTAAAGTGTGTCTTTCAAAGTATGGCTGTCGAAATTCTACACTTAGTAGACCAACTGAGATCACAAAAAATATATAATAAATAAAACTAAAAATAGTAACAGTGATAAAAAAATGGATATGTGAACTCTGCAACGAATTGAAAGTTCTGAATAAAAAACATGACCATATACAAATAATCAAGAAATTGGAAGGGACGCAAAGAACAAATTCAAGACAGATTGAAAAGCGAAGGACACGTAGACACATAGAAATCTATATTACCATACACAGCAATTATAAAAGTATTAATCTCAAAAGACCAACATTGATAAAGATGTAAGACAGAGGTGCGTCTGTTCACCACTCTTCTTTAATGTTAACTCGAAGATGATATTGTCGAGGGCCTCAGAAAATGTGCACAAGAATATCAAACTAAACAATTGATAAATAAATTGCCCTTTGCTCATCATATAATCGTGTTCACTGACTCTGATATGAGACTGCTCCTTGATAACTTTAGTAGAGAGTAGGAGGAAATGGGAGTACTATAAATATGAAAAACTAAAATTACAGAAATTCAAAATATACCTTTGCCGATTTCGTTAAAATAAGAACAACTTGAGAGAGTCATCAATTACGAAGATCTAGGTTGTTGAATGAATGATCGCTTGATCCAACATTGGAATAAAAACTAGAATCAAGATGGCCTGTTAAACATTCCAACGTGAAAGTCATATTCTACAACTCCCAATTCAACTTAAATCTCCTAAGTCGCGTATTAACATGTTATGCGTGTTCTGAAAATTATTTAGGCATCAAACGTATGTACCTATTAGAGATTTTTTGTAATGGAATGGAAATGAGGAGACAGCTTCTCAACAATCAAAAATTAAACTATTTGGACGACACCTCATCCACAGTAAGGGAAAGAACGAATTTGGCAGAAGGCATGCGAATATATTTGGCCAAAAAGTATCAGGCAACAAAGAGAATTAAATTCAGCAATACTATTTAGAAGAGACGAATTTGCTATGGTTGCGGTCAGCCTTCATTATGATGGTACTATAGATCGTCCCATCTTCAAATTCAGTACAGTGTCTTATGCAGAACGACATTGCCACATTTTAGCACAAATCTCCTTGGAGGTTGATGCGCTCCTGTCAATCATGAATAGAGCCCGCTTTTGTAATTCGGGGAACTTAACAACTACGAATAGCTCTCTTTGTCTTCTCCGCATGTGGCATTATTTCAAGCAAACTTAGACCGTCGGTCGCTGCCGAGAAGTGGCAACGTCGGCCAGAAAACTCCCATAAAAATTACATTGCCCTATGATACCGGTACTGAATTTGAAGTATGAAACGATCTATAGAAGCAAATCTTTTGAAAAACTGATCTATTTAATATATGACGCCGTTTTATTCTGATAAGAAATTATTAATTCGTTATTAATTGTTTAATAGAAGAAGTATTATTAAAATTATATATTTTTTCTATTTTAGATTGGCATTTTCAAAGATACCTGCAAATGTGATTCCTTTTTCTTCAAAGCGGGAGTACTAACAAGTACAGATAACACAGTCAGAACAGTTAAAGCACAAAATCTAATCACCTCTAAGGCACAGTTTAAATGTCTTTTGCGACGAAGCCACACAAATCCAAGTTAGCAGAAAGGGCGAAACATATGAGAAAGGTATTTGTAGAAATGACATATAGTAACATCAAAGAGTTTATACATAATCTCAATATTTGAATTGCTGAGAGTAATACACAAGTCACAAAACAAACATAACCTATGATCAATCGAGCCACAAGCAATGCTGATCGAAAATGTGTGAATGATATAATTGATTAAAAGCCAAGAAAATAATATGAAATCAAATTAATCTTTCTTTGGAACAATAAATTAGACTATCAACCAGTAATTTTTGTTTGGGAACTCCACAGAGAGCATTAAAACAACTACAAATAAACAGTAGATATTAGTATGAGTGTTACATAAATCACAGGAATGGAAAAAGCAATATAAGAATTACATTTGTCGATTTCGCAAAATATATTAGTGTTCTTAATTATTTTTCTGTAAATTTCCTGTCTGAGCAGCCATTTAATTTCAGTATTGATACAGTACCATACGCTTTATATTACATGCGCATTCAAGGTTTTCGTCAGTTTCCTTGGTATCTCCCCAGCAAATAATACCTTGTCGTTTTTCCAATTTCTAACTACTTTTATTATCCCATGGACTGCATTTTTTAAGTTCTCGTAGCTTCCCAAGTAATTGTTTTTTAACAGGTAGCGTTCGATATATATATATATATATATATATATATATATATATTGGGAGGGGGGGAAAGGAATTCTTTTAATTATAATAAGAATTCTGAAAGAGCAGTCTTATTATTTTATTATAATTACGATTAAATGTATAAGTTATTACACAACCCCTTTTGTAGGAGTTTTTATGTATAATAAAAACTAGTGATATCTACCCTGTTTGCTTAATTCACAGAAGTAATATCAATAATAATATATACCGAGTGACTATAAATGATTGAATTTTTTTTTATTAGGTTGGCACTGTTTATGTTGGTAGCACTGTAAGTCTATGTCCGTATCCAAACTGTTACTATAATACACTAACCTTCAACGGCCGAACTCGTACTTGCGATGTGGTTCTAATATCAGTTTCACACTGATCGAAGTCGTCAAACACCTACTTGGAGATGATGAGGACCCATAAAAGCTCGTTGTAGACAGACTTGACCGTTTAATATTTTCTTAAAACGGTATTGCAGCATGCCACACACAAACACTCACTAAACTGATGGCTTGTACACCAATGACCACTTGAAATGGCTTCTATAAATCTCCAACTCACTATGTGAAGAATAATATTGACCCCTTGGTCAGTATTTGATCGTGCAGAAGACTATTCTTACTAACACGTATCAAATTTGAATTATATCCTCACAATTAAAGGTATTATTAGACCTTTAATGTGAATATTTTGACTGAGATTCTTTAAATTATAGAAACTTTTCAACTCTTGTAAACAACCTCTTGGTTGCTAATATTTACTGCCACCCGTTATTCTCTTACACTTGTTATCACATGATACCCTTTTGATATCTTGATATTAATTGAAAATAATTAAGCATTCTCACAGCATGCTACATTACAAAGTCCAGAGTGCTACCTATTTTTAAAAGTATTATACATGCATATTATATGTATAGAATTTACACACCACATACACTATTAGATAGAGATAATCAGGTTCTTATGGCAGACAACAAGCATAATGCAAATTACATGGTACGAACATTGACTGAAGAGAATAAAACCTAAGTTTCGAATGAAATATATAGAAGATGTAGAGTGTAGAAGCAACGCCAATAAATAGTGGCGTAAAAACGACAATAACTGCGGATAATATGGATCAAAAGAATATAATAATAAAATCGGACGAGGAAGAACAATAATATAATACTTATTAACAAGTAAACAAGGAATACATTAAGCTAAACGAGATAGGATTGGCAAAAATGTGGGTTATTGTTATGGGACCGCGTGGGCGAATGGTGGATATTCGGGCAAGAATAAAAGAAAAAGGTGGCTTATCGAATATAGTGAAAAGAATCAATGATATCTACACATAAGACGTGTGCGGGGAAGAATATCCTATCAAGGAATTACTTGAAAAATTATCGAGTTGAAGCCAAGGAGGAAAAATAGAGTCTCAAAAACGTAAGCAAAAGAAGTAAACGTGGCAATTGGAAAAGAGAATTGAAAGTTGAAGAGAAGACTATGAAGTGACTGTATAAAAAGTATTGTGTATTGTGTAGACAAATTTAAAGATTAACATAAAAGCATGTAAGGGAATAGTAATAATAGAAGACATACAATGATTGTTTTGTAACGTGTGGTACAGGTTACAGAATCTAGATTGAGACGCGGTGAACATCGGAACTAATGTTAGAATCTAGTAATTTCCAAGTTTCGTATTGGTAACAGTTGTACATCATTAAATTGTTAACCTTATTTAACCTAAATGACACAATAAATCAAAGGCGTACGCAACATTGAGGTATGGTGTATTATCAGTTCTAGAATGTTAATAGGATTGCGGAAATAATGGTGTTAAGTTGAATAACCAGGCTTTGCTAAACCTATCCCAGCAACAGCAATTTTCACACTTTAAAACACAAATAATCTGTCATATGACGTTAGTCACTGGGCAAACGAAATCCCTCTACCCACTGTTACTGATTATTTGTCATTTAAAATACAACCAAACTTTGTATGTTTGATAACTTTCCACATATTGCCAATTCATCAAATATGATCACAGCGCCTTTCATGACCTACCTTGAGACTCAATCTAGTTTCTGTGACCTGTATTATAAATGATCTTTCTGTCCAATTATTTGAATTTTTCTTCTTCTTCTTCTTCCTCTTCTTCTTATAAGCCCGTGGCCTTTTTTTAAATTACAAAGTGGTTCTATGAGCCCTCTTTATTTGTAAGTTGGGTAAAATTATATACTTTTATTTAAAAAAGTAAACATTTAAGATGCTCTATTAAATATAAGACGCTGAAAAGAAAATGCGACTTATATGTTAAGTTTTTAGGGTAAAATGTGTATCGAGTATTGAATATGAAAAGAGCTAAGTAGTAGACTGAGTATACCTCTTCCTAATTTTGTAGGAACGTCCATGTTATTTTACCAAGTCTATAGTCTTTTCTTGAGACGCCGACGCTAAAGTTCACGAACTTGTCCACTTATTTTTTATATGGAGAACAGTACTCTTTCTCGCATAAGTAACCATTTATAGGACCACATCTCTATGTTTTTTACGTCTTCTTCAATTTTATGCCGCTTTTCGATTGGATTGTTATATAATTTTTACCCTACCAACCTATTTTACTCGTTTTCGGGTTCGTTATCTGTGACGAAAATGTCAACTTACTGCCTTGTCAGTTGGTCTAACAACAACAAAATAACAGGCCAATTATGAATATAACGGTACTACGACTGTTATAGAAAATTATTTTGTATTTGGTTACCATAGAAACGACAATCACGCACTTTATTTAGGCAAACAATATTTTTATAGTATTTAACGGTATGTTTATTTTTATAAGTTGGTAAAGTTTAATAAATGGTATACCGATATTACAACACAGTATACTATTGCAGCCGTCTACAAAGAAACTGTGAAATGAGTTTAATTCTGCAGGCATATCACTGATACGATATAAACTAAAAATTGGATGAGTCCCAAAACAGAACCATGGGGAACACCACTAACCACTGGATACATATTTGACAGATGACCATCCACTTTTACTTAGAAGAAACTCTCCGCTATAAAGTTTTTAATACATTCCAAAAAGCGTCCTGGTATTCCATAATGATGCAGTTGTACTAACAACCATTTGCAGAGCACCCGAAACGCCTTTTCGATATCTGGAATATAATATCTGTTGGAATTCCATTATTGTGAATAAAAATCCAGATGTTGAAGTTGATGAAAAGCTTGGACATTACTGATTTACCTTGTAGAAAACCACGTTAAATGGTTGCAATAACAGAGTTGCTTGTGAAGATATTCTGCGACGTCTTATACAAGCTATTATAGATTTCCTTTTTGGTATTTTTAATTTTTATTTTTTCATACTGTTGTTCGACTGTACCATTCTCTATTTGCTATAATTTTGTTAGTCAAACTGTTTCCCTTATCATGTTTGGATTTGTACATAGAAGATTCCATTTCTGCAAGAGGTTTGAGTTCAATTTCCCCTTGAGGCCTCCATCGTCAAAACTATACAATATCTGCAGTCGTTGATCACAACACAGAACTTCCGATTAAACCTGGCGTAATCACCTGAGTCGCTTATCGACAGGGTTTCCGATGCGCCTACTTGGGGGACGGCTACAGAAGGTCTGTGTAATCTACTTTATTTTTCCATGCGCCAAAAGATTGGACTTCGACTTAACCTACAATTTGGGTTTCTTTTTAATGTGTAATAGTGTTGCATTAGTTTTTATTGTGTCCGGAAAATATCAGATTTTCTTCAGAATTATACAAATAAAGTATAACGTAGTACTTACCTATTTAGGGTAGATTCTCCAATTAATTAAAAATCTGTTTAATTGTAAACTGCCAAGATTAGATTTCGATTGAGGATGTGTCTCACGTACAATCCAAGTTAGTATTACTTTCAATTTTGGCTTTTGTAAAGCAATCCTGCATATGCCCTGTTAAAGTTTTGGACTTTCACTTTATGTTAGTGACTGAACAACATGGTGGAATTAAACTTAAATTAATTCCCCACCTGTAAGATATTGCCTTAATAATTCTTTTTCGACAAAGTGAAACTGATGATAATTATTAATTAATTACTAAGCGTATTACGGGTTATATAATGCCTTACTCTGAACCAAGATCTTGGGGCCTGTAGAGCCATTCTGTTAATTATTGATAACATTTGAATGCTTTTGCATCTGCGGACTTAGGGTCAAATTCAATCCGAACACAAGATTTAGCCTTTAATAGCGCGATCGCAGTTTTGCGCTTTTATATAGTAATCTACCGGTAATGCAAATTGCTAATCTTACAGGCAACTTGTATTTTTATCATACTACTTATTTATATCAAATATTCATGACTATTAAGAAATTTTATGACTTTTAAGGCGGCTCTCTTAATACTGTGATATTTTTCCTGTGATATTTGAGCTTGGTTGTCGTGTTTTATTCTTATTCTTTGTGTATGTACTGCCAAATACTTTTGACTGATATTATACTGCCCTGATTTTTATGCCTGCGAATTTTATTTGTGTCCTTGCTGTCCTCTCTCTTTCTCAAAAATTGGTTAGTAGCGCCTCTTAATGTATATATATTTGTTATTAGCGGAGTGCTAAGTTACTTGCTACTTGAGACTAGACAACTGAAGATTAGTGTCTTGTTCAACCCACGTCCAGTTCCGGCTGAGAGGTAGGCTGCCTTTGCTTCTTTCCTATTTACTATCAGAGTGACGTAACAAGCGTATGGAGCGTAAGTACACCTGCGTAATAATAAAATGTTTAATACAGAAATGACAAATACACCAAAGGGCAATCGAAGGGAGAATGACACACGAAATCCATCATTTGAATAATGCAGAAGAACAGAGTCGAAGGCATAGCTGGAATAATATCGCCAGTGTAAGTAGATAGGTCAGTTGGCATGGAATGGAGGCCTTGCAGAAAACGAAGAAGCATAAGACGACGCCAATAAAGATTTTCAAAGAATAGGAGGTTTAAATTAGTACAATGCGGCACAAAACAGAAAGCTTTGGCAAAACTTGACAGAGGCCTGTATCCATCAGTGGATAAACAATTGCTGAAGAGAGGAATGCTTATGGAACATCGAACATTTGTTATAATAATAATTCAGCGTGAGCACAATCTATTCTTCTCGTTTATCAGTTGCCATGCCACAATAAAAAAATCTGGTGTGATACACGCACATAACTTCCTTTTACAGTAATCTTATAATTAGCCAAAAATTTGATTTTAAATTTTTAAGCATTTGTCAAAATTTTTCAACAATTACAAATTTTACAAAAACGGTACAAAATAAAGTGTTAGTTCAAGAGACAAATTTTCTCTAGAATTTTAAGCTGAATTCAAAAATGTAATAATATACCGGGTGTTCTATTTAAAATAGGAGTTAATAAAAGAAATAGAAAAAAAACAAAAGAAACCCATTTTAGAAGTATTCAACTGGAAAATCACCTATTTCACATCAATCAATACACGTTAAAAATGAAATAAAAATGTAAAGTTTAAAAAAAAATCGTTAGAGCCGTTTTTGAAGAAATCGAAAAATACTGAAAAATCACAAGAGTAAACAACTACTTCCGGTTATGCGATTTTCTTCAAAAGCTTGCTGTCGCATCTATATAGTACACAAAACTTATATATGAAGTTTCAACGCCATACCTCTTTCCGTTTTTGAGATATTCTGTTCACAGACAGACACACAGACAGACAGACACACAGACAGACCAATGACAAAAATATGTTTTTTGGGATCAGGGGACTCTAAAACGTGAAGATCTGTTGAAAACTCAATTTCGAATTTTTGGAGTGAATCCAATACTTCCTTTATTGTAAAAGGAAGTAAAACTGTAGATCATATTATTTGTTAAATTATATTTTTAAAGAACATTTACCTGCGATTTCGTAGTTGATAGCAAAACGCTTCTTCTTCTACAATTTTAGAAAAAAAGGATATCAACATAGTCATACGTTTGAATTACACAAATGTATGATATGTTTTATCTGACTTTTCCACTGTCTAGGGCAGGGGTGGCGAACCAATGGCACGCGTGCCATTGATGGCACGCGGCAAAATAATTTGGGCACGGCCTTAATTGAGGAATTTAGGTACCTCATCGAAACAATTTATTTTTTCGTCTACATTTGAGGTCATAGTAACAAAGTTCATTGTGAACAAGGCTACCGGTGCCGGAACTCCAACAGACTGCGCGACAGAGATAGGTAGATTTCGCGCGAATTTCTGACCGAACGGATGGGAGTGAGCTACAAAGTGAGCTAGCGCGAGCGATGCGGTGAAACGGCGAGAGGGGCACTGTTACGCTTAGTTTGTAGTACGCATGCAGTATTTGAAATAACTAGTTGGATTTTAATTTAAGCATTTATTTTGTAAGTTTTCCCTGGATCGTAAGGCAGCCCTGTTCACATTTATTTTTAAATATTGAATACATTTTCCCCTGCGTAGTTAGGCAACCCTATTTTCACCTTGTGACAAAATTTTTCAGCAAATTACAGCTATGTTGCTATCAATTTAGACCGCTCTGCATTCCAATAGTTTTTCTGGTGGTCCTTTTCCAATTTTTGGGAGATTTTGATAACCTGAGTTGAATTGAGTGTGGTAGTATTTCTCGACCTTTTCCATCCCAGCCTTCGCTTGAATAAGTTGGTTGCCCCTCGGCTTCGTGCTTCACCAGCTTAGTTATAGCTTGGTTCATTTGTGAGGGAAGAATTTGGAAGCAACGAAAACCCACTGAACGTTAGGATAGTTGTTTATGGTTGCAATCCTTACGTTCACTACGCTCTTACGGAATTTTGAGGCCCACTTTCGTTGTTTGCACGGCACTCCAGGCTGTCCACCACCTCCAGGTTAGTGTTCTTCAGCTCCCGCCTTTTAGCTCGGTTATGTACCTAGGAATATGTATTTTTAGCCTATTTCTACCTGGCATTATTTGATGGCACGTCATGGCCTCATTAACCATTTCTTTAGAAAAAATGGCACGTAGATCAATAAAGGTTCGCCACCCCTGGTCTAGGGTGTATACCTATCACACGACGTTTTCGGGAGTTTTGATCTACTCCCGTCTTCAGGTGTTTCTGGTTAGTCCTGAGAAGGACTGATATTTTACGTTTTTCTACGTACACAAATGTAAGATAAAACAAATAATAGTGCTGTGTAAAAGCTTGTAGTAGTTCTAGACAATTTAGTTCAATTATGTTATCAGGTACAATATTATACTCGTATATGCAAAACTGTTTGACCCCAAAATATGCATAGCACATTGTTTTATCTTAAGGTAAACTGTATATTTTTTTCAGTGAGTTCAGTGAATATTGGTATATTTTTCAATTTGTTTAATCTATTAATAGTAATTTGTAATTTGTATACCAAGCCACTGAAGTTTAATTTTTTATTACGAATGTGGATTTAGTTGTCAAGCCCCGTAGGACAAGACAAATAAGCCACATGAGGGATAGAAAGGAACTTCAGTGTCGAGGAGTACGTTTATGTTTTTTTTTAAATCTAGAAATCGCGAAATTACATTTTGATAAACTTTTGTAGGTCCAAAAATCATAAAACAATGAATTACTTCGCTGCCGATTTCACTTACTTTAATGACGGTTTCAACGTTCTTCACTACCGATTAAAAAAAGTGTTTCTAGATACGAAATAGATTAATGTTTTAGTTAATGGAATTGCTTATGATATTCTAATTTATTTTTAGTTCTAATTAAAACATACTTATTTCAAATATTATTTGAAAATAGAACGCTATAAAATGGGCAGTGGTCTGTATTTTAGGAAGTTAAATTGGGATGTACTGCGTGTATGCGATAAAATGAGTTTTTAACAAAAAAATCTGGTGTAATACACTTATACAAGTTCCTTTTAGATTTTTAATTTTTAAGCATTTGTCAAAAATTACAAATTCTACAAAAACGGTACAAAATAGAGCATTAGCCGAAGAGACAAATTTTCTATAAAATTTTAAGCTGCATTTAAAAATGTAATAATATACCGGGGATTCTATTTAATATAGGAGTTAATAAAAAAAATAGGAAAAAAAAACAAAAGAAACCCATGTTGGCCGTATTGAACTGGAAAATCACCTACCTCATAGCAATACACATTAAAAATGTAAAGTTTGAAAAAACTTGTTAGAGCCCTTTTTGAAAAAATCGAAAAGATTTGAAAAATCATAAGAGTAAACACCTACTTCCGGTTATGCGATTTTCTTCAAAAGCTTGCTGTTTTATCTACATAGTACACAAAACTTATATATGAAGTTTCAACGCCATACCTCTTTTCGTTTTTGAGATATTCTGTTCACAGACAGACAGACAGACCAATGAACAAAAACATGTTTTTTGGGCTCAGGGGACTCCAAAAGGTGAAGATCTGTTGAAAACTCAATTTCGAACTTTTGGGGTGATTCCAATACGTTCTTTATCGTAAAAGGAAGTAAAAATTTCAAGGAAATGCAAGCAAAACTAGTTTTAATAAAAACTAGCTTAACACTTCCTTCAAGATTATATTGAAGCGTTAAAACGAATGCTTAAAAATAAAATTAATACATACAAAATAAGCACAATTATATAATGCAATTTTACATTTTCAGTTGCTCATCACAAAATCTGTTGTTTAATATTTCCTGTCCAAATAATTAAGTAAAATTTCCCAATTAAACCTCCTGTGATTAAAGCTAGTCATAATAAAGCACTCGCGCATGCCTGCAGATTTCGGCCTTATTACCTCGCTGTATGTGTGAGCAATATTCTGAGATATCGAGGTAGGTACCTTAGGAATTACGATTGGGGCTGCTTTGTTATTAAAGACGGTAGGTCCTATAAATGTACAGAAAATATTTATTGTCCACTGTTACAGTTTGGGAGATACCAGTATTAACAGCACGGAGCAATTTACTGTAAGATATCCCAATACACCTCTTGCACGTTTAAGTGGATTTATGTAAAGGTGAGGTTCCAAGGTCCTAATGTCGACCCTTGTAATTATTTAAAAAATAATACTCATTAAAATATTACTATGAAGTAACTTCTCTTAGTGTCTTATAAATTAAATAAAGTTAAGCATGACAGTTGTGCGGCACATTTTGTCAAGTCAAGATTTATTTCGTTTGAACGTATTGAGAAATTTCCAGTTTCCTGATTTTTATACGCAGTAGCTCTGAATATCTAAGCAAAGTCGGTTTCCTGTCCATTTTTACCTGAAAGTTTGTTTTCTTTTTATACACCTACTGCGAACTAGTGAAATGGAAACAACATTCACATCGAAGGACACATTAATCCGTGGGTCCGATCCCTTATACTTCAATAGGAAGGAAGTCTTAGGGTTCGTTAAACAATTAAAATTAAAAAAGCTGGTTGGGTGTAAATATTGAAACAAAGACAGCACGGCTCCGCCCATCTGCTGAAACATAAAACTTGGCACCTAAAATGGGGGTCGTAAAATTAAGGTCGGGTAAGCATCCTTCCAAGGATTTGCTCCACCAATGGAAATAAAAATCAATTGATAGAACTGTTTTTAAAACCCGCCTAATTTGCGATTTATTAATTTACCTGAAAGAGCGTCGTAATAATATGCCACCTGTAATAATATTGGTGGAATTTGCTTCTAAGAACAAACTATATTTAATAAGATGTAAAGAAGGTTTTATTGCAGAGTTTGAAGCTCAGTGTGTATATTCAAATCATATCGGTTTTCACTAAACTAAAACATTATCAGTGATCAGTTTACGAGTACATTTAATCAGTGAAGTAATTAAACTCAACCGAAACTAATACTACCACTTACCGTGTATGAATGGAGGGCGGGATGCCGCAAATAAGCAAATAAGAACCAAACGCTACTAATGATGCAACTGCATTGACTTCTACAATAATCACGTTAAGGGATGTGCACGCTGAAGATCAATATCTTCGAATTTTAGTGCGCTACGCTTACAAGGCGCTGTGTAGTATAATGCTAAATTCAAATATATTTTTAAACAGTTTCTTAGACATTCATATTGAAAACTTGTAGTTACGGTTTGAAAAGTCATTTTTTAAGAGACTAATGCTGTAAAGGTTCTGATTTAAGGAAATTCTTGAAGATTTCTATTAATTTATAGAGTAAAATTCTAAAAATTGATTCGGAATCGCTTACCTGAAATGTAATGTCCATCCCTGAGTGAAGTTATTTCCTTTCATTTTATCCAAATTACGAGAGAAGGGAAAACTACTAATTCTAATTCTAAAATTCTAAACACATTCTAGGTTCTCTATGTATTCTCCTGCCAGATCGACGCCCTTGGCCCATCGATGTTTCAGCTTCATCATCCCCTCCTTATAGAACTCCACACTTTGGCCCTCTAACTATGAAGGCACCCCAATTTTTAGGCTATCATCGTCCTGCAAACGCGTTTGACGAAGGTGAACCTTCAATTTCCCGAACAGAAAGAAATCCTGGTGTGCGAGATCTGACGAATATGCTGGATGTAGTATTTGGAAGACCAGCTCAGCCGCTTTACATGTTGCTGCAACTCATTTGTGCAACGACGCATTGTCATGCTGTATACGGTGTTTGATATTGAATTGGTCCTTGAATTTGATGAGATGGTCACAGTTGAAGGTTCCAGCATTGTCAATAAACGAGATTGCCTGTCGACGGTTTCTTTCTGAACTTCTTTGGAGGCGAAGAATTGAAATACCACCACTGCATGTTGACTTGTTTGATGATAGTGTTATAGTTCTTACTTTCGTCCATAGTGACAATTTTGCCAAAAAATTGTCAGAATTTGCATCGGCACTGCTCAAAAGCCAAAGACGAATAGTCGCTTGATCTTGTAAGGGTCAACATGCGGGACACCCATCGTGCTCAGATCTTATTCATATGCGAAATGTCATGTGGTATCGATTTAACCGACTTCTCTGCGATCTTTTCAGTCTTGGGTACATTTTTAACAGTAATTCGCCTATTTTCCTTCACTAACTGCTCTCTACTTTCACCATAAATTCAGAATGCTGAGCAGTTGCCGGCTTTCCACTTAGCTTTGATTGCCAAAACGAAAACCCAAAATATTAAATGAATCGAAGGCCTCTCATACATGCCCCATTGTCTATTCTAAAACACATGGAGTGCACCGCTAAAGCGAATTAGATATCCTTTACACTAACATATTATACAGGAAAGCAAATTCGATATTGGATCTACCATTTCACATATCGCAACAAATATTATCAATTATTATTTTATTAGTATACACCTTAAAAAATATTTTGAATTCTAAAGCGAATATGATATTCGAATAAATGCATTCAATAGTTAGGAGCATTCATTTAATAAATATTCTTAAGCAAATGGCGCAAATAGGGAAAGCGAATAAAAATATTCGAATAAATTCATTCGGTAGTTGGTACTAGTCATTTAGTAAGTATTCGATAGTAGAAATCATTCGATAGTGCCCATCAGCCATCACTAATGATAACCTTAAATTGGGATGCTTCTTTCTTTTTTAGTAGGGATCGCAAGATAACAATTTGTAATCATTCTATACTGATTATTATATGCAATTTTGTTTAATAAATCTAATACACATACTTATATCTTTCGGTGTCTAAGTACGTTACTGCTCCCTTCTGTATTTCAGATGTTGTGTAATTGAAGGATGCGATATACTCTGAGTTCTTGACCTATTCGGAAATTGCATCATTTAAGAACCGCACGTCGTCTCCTCTGCAGCTAGTTGGAAAGCCCTCAAATATACTACTATACTACTACTCGTAGCGTTACCATATTTGCATATAATTAGGGAAGCTAAAGAGTAAAAAACTCATGGGTGTTAACAAATCGATTCGTAAAATCAGCAAGAGTGTATTTCTCGATTATCTAAACTTTTTTTTGTATTTATTATTTAATTACAATTTGTCAATTACAACTGACAATAAGTAATTATGTTGATCGTCTTGGACAGTGTGGGAGAATTCGTCCAATGACGACCCTCCTGTATTTACTTAATTAATTTTATTGTGACACTTACAGTAGTATTTCTTTAGTTTCAGTCCAAGCTGCACGTTCTTCTTCGATATATGAGTGCTCCATGTAAGTCCCTTATCCAAGCGAATGTCTAAGTATTTAACATTACCAACCTGTGGTAGTGGGAGACCGTTCATATTCACTTCTGGGGAGTGCCCTCTACATTTAGTGAAAGTCACATGGAAGGATTTATTCTCGTTCGCTTTGATACGCCATCTATGGAGCCACTGCTGTATTTTACCTAAATTCGTCTGTAATTGTTGGGCAGCAACTGCTGGATCTGGGTCATAGAAATGGATACTATACGTAGTATTTGTATATCTATGATCTGGGTGCGGTGACAGGATGGCTGTATCATCTGCATACATCACTGTTATAGCGCTATTGTCAGTGGGTAAATCAGCTGTGTAAATGAGGTACAAAACAGGCCCCATAACACTACCTTGCGGGACACCGGCTTTTATTTGCATTAATTCTGTTAGTTCGTCCTCGTATTTAACCTGGATGTATCTTTCTTGTAAGTACGATTTCAGAATAATAAAGAATGAATGGGATAAGTTCTGCTTAAGCTTAGCTAGCAGACCTTCGTCCAGACCTTGTCGAAGGCCTGACTTACATCCAGGAAAATCGCAGCACAGTAAGCTTTCTCTTCAAATGTGTTATTGATGACTTCAACAATTCTATGGACTTGTTCGATGGTTGCGTGATGTTTCCTAAAGCTGAATCGGTGATCGAGGAAGGGATCTTCTTCGGTGTGTGTCATCATGATTATTTTTAATACTAGCTTAGATAAGATCGATAATAAACTGATAGGCCTATAGGACTACTTGAGAGTCCTTCCATGGGTTGGCAAAAAACCCTTTCTGAGGATTGTGTTAAAGATGGTGGTTAACATTGTAATCCCTATTTTAGGAAGATCCTTAAGTACCTTGCCCGTAATCAAATCCCAACCTGATGCTTTGTTAGGTTTTAGCGAGTTGATCATTTTTGTGAGTTCACCCACTTTGAACAGCTTTATTGGAGGTGAAAGTTGATAAGGGGCTTCCAGGTACTATTTTATGTCGTCATCTTCTTCCGGTCTTCTAGTTGGTATTTCTACTGGTTGGAAAACGTTTGACAGGTGTTCAGCGAAAATTTGTGCTTTTTCTTTGTTATTGC